>CM066031.1:197743468-198343468 GCA_033557465.1 Ichthyophis bannanicus | reverse complement strand
TAGCGGTAGTACTGCAAGACTACCATTAGGGGGCACAGCACACTTTTGAACCCAGAGCCAGATTGGCAAGAGGAACTGGGGATGGCTGTTACCCCATACCACTAGACACCAGGGATTGTGGAGGTAGGCCTAGGGGGGGACCTATGGGGGTGGGGCATCTGCAGAGGGGTAGGAGTATCTTGGAGTAGTCCAAGAGAGCTCTGTTCTGGGGGCTGAGGGATATCTAGGAGTCTGATCCTAGGGGATAGGGAATGCATTCTGGGAAAGCATGGATGAAAGGTGTCCAGGGATTCGATCCTACAAGGTAAAGTTGTTCGCATGCCAATCCCCTAGGTCTGGCCACTGGTAGCACCGGGCCACGCATTAGAGGGGAAAAGAAGAATGCAGCTGAAGTTGATCACAAGTTGAATTATTCATTTACCAAGGAAGTTACTAAGCTGCGGTACTAACTGAATTAATCACAAGCAGGGGCGGCCCAAGGGGGGTGCGGGGCCATGTGCGGAGACTCAGTGCGGAGACTCAGTGCGGGGCCTCATTTGCATAATGGGCCTTATTTGCATAAATATTTGCATAATGTTACCATACACTAACTTTTAGTAAACATGTCTCTTAATGAGTGTATGGATAAAGAAAGACTAAAAGATTTCTACATTACTATAATCCAGTGCCAACCGCCAGGCACATTAGGAACTACTACAAACGCTGCCCATTTAGAACCCATAGCAAACCCGCCGTATCCTGACAGCATTACCAGGACTCACAAAGCACCATACCCTACCTATCAAAAGGCAACACTGCAAATATTAAACCAATACATTTCAGAGAATACTGGGGAAAGAGAACAAGTGGCAATGTCAAATAGGAATTACATAAACAGAATACCTCAGCTCAGTTACACATGCAGAACATAGACCATCACCAAACAAGGAATCACAATTTAGAAACAGGAAGGCAATAATTAAACTGGGAACCCCAAAAGCCAAACTTGGAAGTACAACAACACTGTAGAAATAAAACTATAAATTAATTTCCTCTTGTACCAAACAAAGCACAGACGTTAATGATGCACATTTCCTAGAGGTTTCATATTCCAGTTAATAAATTCAAAATAAAGAGATATTTCTACCTTTTGTGCATTTTTTTTCAGTTGCAATTGCTCCAGCTACTTTCTTCTGGTTTCTTCATGTTTTCTGCTAACTGTCCATCGTCTGCTGTCCATTTGTTCTTTCTTCTCTCTTCTAGTTTTTTTTTCCATTCTCTCTCTACATCTGCTTTAACATACTAATCTTTCTCCTTTTGCTCTTTCCTCATTCCTATTTCATCCACACAAATTTTACCCCTCCATCCTCAATCCCCACTTACTCTCCCAATACCAGGCCAATTGTAGATTTTTCATCCCTCCCACACAAAATATTTTTCCCCTCTCCATTTTACTCTCCCAGCCCCATCCCATTCTAATCCTCCCCCAACATCAGCTCCCTTCTAGTTCCAGTCTCACCCAGCATCCATTCCCTTCTAGTCCCTGCATCAGCCCATTTCCAGTCCTAGCCCACCATCAACCCATTTCCAGTCTGAGTCCCTTCATCAGCTCATTTCCAATCCTAGCCCCCCATCAGCCCATTTCTAGTCATTTCCTAGCCCCATCATCAGCCCATGTCAAATCATAGCTCCCCTCCACTCAGTCCAATTCCAGTCCAAGCCCCCCCCAATGAGCCTACTTTCAGTTCTAGCCCCTCCATGAGTCCATTTCAATTCAAGCCCCCACCACAGCCCATTTCCAATCTTAGCTCCCCCCAACAGCCCATTTCCAGTCCTATCCTAGCTGCTCCATCAGCCCATTTTCAGTCCTAGCTCCCTTCCCTCACAGCCCATTTCCATTCCAAGCTCCCTCCCCATCAGCTATTTGCAGTTCAAGCCTCCCCTTCCACTCAGCCCATTTCCAGTCATAGCAACCACCCAACCCATTACCAGTCCTAGCCCCCCATCAACCCACTTCCAGTCCTAACCCCCCCATCACCCCATTTTCAGTTTAAGCCCCCCCTATAACCCATTACCAGTCCTAACCCCCCCATCAGCCCACTTCCAGTCTTAACCCCATCAGCCCATTGCCAGTCCTAAACCCCCCCCATCAGCCCACCTCAAGTCCTAACCCCACCCCCCAGCCCATTAGCAGTCCTAACCCACCCCACCCCCCAGCCCATTAGCAGTCCTAACACCCCCCCAGCCCATTAGCAGTCCTAACCCACCCCCAGCCCCAGCCCATTAGCTGTCCTAACAACCCCCCCCAGCCCATTAGCTGTCCTAACAACCCCCCCCCCAGCCCATTTGTGTTCCTAACAACCCACCCCCACCAGTCCTAACAACCCCCCCCCAGCCCAGCCCAGCCCATTAGCAGTCCTAACACCCCCCCCAGCTCAGCCCATTAGCAGTCCTAACAACCCCCAGCCCAGCCCAGCCCAGCAGCAGTCCTAACAACCCCCCCAGCCCATTAGCAGTCCTAACAACCCCCCCCAGCCCAGCAGCAGTCCTAACAACCCCCCCAGCCCAGCCCATTCCATTAGCAGTCCTAACCCCCCCAGCCCATTAGCAGTCCTAACAACCCTCCCCAGCCCAGCCCAGCCCATTAGCAGTCCTAACAACCCCCCCAGCCCATTAGCAGTCCTAACAACCCAGCCCAGCCCATTAGCAGTCCTAACAACCCCCCCCCCCAGCCCAGCCCAGCCCATTAGCAGTCCTAACAACCCCCCCCAGCCCAGCCCAGCCCAGCCCATTAGCAGTCCTAACAACCCCCCCCCCAGCCCAGCCCAGCCCAGCCCATTAGCAGTCCTAACAACTCCCCCCCCCAGCCCAGCCCAGCCCAGGGAAAATTAAATAAAAAGAAAACCTGTCTGCTGCCGCGGTCGGGGCCGCCGCGGCAGAATCGAGCGTGCCGCGGGGCCCCCCTGTGCACGGCAGAGCCTGCCCTCCCCTGTAGCAGCTCTCTCTTTGAAGCTGAAGTCAGACGCGCCGGCTTGCAGAGCGCGAGGGAGGAGTTTCTCCCTCGCTGCTCTGTTAAGCCCGCGGGGGCTGATGGGAAGTTCCCATCAGCCCCCGCGGGCTTAACAGAGCAGCGAGGGAGAAACTCTTCTCTCGCGCTCTGCTCTGCAAGCCGGCGCGTCTGACTTCAGCTTCAAAGAGAGAGCTGCTACAGGGGAGGGCAGGCTCTGCCGTGCACAGGGGGGCCCCGCGGCACGCTCGATTCTGCCGCGGCGGCCCCGACCGCGGCAGCAGACAGGTTTTTTTTTTTTTTTCAATTTTACTTTTCGAAAAGAATGTTTTTTGCGCAGGGCCCCCTGAAACGCGGGGCCCTGTGCAAAAAACATTCTCGCTCAATGGACGGGCCGGCCCTGATCACAAGTCAGTGACTTGTACGGTAAATTAGGCTGCAGCAAAATGTGATATTTTATCGCAACTTGGTAACTTTTCCCCTAAGTTTAAATGTAAATTGGGTTGCAACCGAGAGGGCAGAGTTAAGAGTGGAATTTGGCCGCCCACCAAAAAGGTGTTCCACTGCCCTTGGCGTATTTTACTTTGCAGTGCATAACTCCATTGCTTAGCATAATATCAGCAACTGCAAAATGAAATACTTTTCTATTATTAGCTGGGAAGCAACCAAAGCCTGACATCCTCAACCCCTGCAGATAAAACCAGAGACCTTAGTTTCATGGACAGTATGATAAATGATGGTGTGATCATAACCTGACTGCACAATGACTCAAAAACATGCTGCCCTACAGGTTTCAAATCACTTAACTTCTGCTGTAAGAAAGAAAAACAAAGAAGCGGCTCTGGGGAAATCAATCAGGTACAAACGCTATCCAGCACAATTTATCACATCTACTAAAAAGGGTGAAATGCATTTGGAGGGCAATTTTATAAGGATGTACCTATTTTACGCCTGAAAGTATTACCTACTTAGAAGCTATTTCATAAAAAACAAAAAGTCAGCACCTAAATTTCTTTATACAATACTAGCGTTAAGTGGTTGGAAATGCACATTAATTTAAGGCGCAATCACTTATACCAGAACTAAAGCTGGTGTAAACCCCTGTGCTTACATTTCTAAAGGATGCACGTAAATTAAAGTATTTTTAAATTTACCCTTGTAACTTTGCGCACTACCCCAGTCTGCCTAAACTCCAACCACACGCACACCTACACAGGACGATGCAAGGATTACGCCGAGCATTAGCGGTAAATTTGAGAGACCGAGATCATACTCCACGACTGCCATGGTATGTGCAAAACTAACCCATTAGGAGAAACTACCCTGAATAAAGACCTACCAAGCTAGAAATGAGCTCTGTGAGACTAATGAATCTGGTGCCCCCTTGCCCCCAGTCACATGCAGTTACTCACTCTTTTTGAGCTTTCTGGAAGCTAAGTGACAATACCAGCACCTTCTCTGCATTTGTGTCCTTGGTACGGCCCTGCACTCAAAACATCAACTCTAGATGTCAAAAGACATCTCTGTGCCCTCTACAGGAGACCCCCCCCCCCCCCCAATTTTTCCATCTTTGATGCTGAATATCTTACAGCCACCCAATCCGAAACTAAACAAGAAGGGGAACAAACTGGTAATTAGAAGACCGGCCACCTTCCTTATGCATCCCCCCCATCACCGCCACACCGGAACAGCTATGGTGATATAATTAATATAAATGGAAGGATACGCTTTAACATATGCAAGACATTAAGGCTCCTTGTCTTAAATAGCAGAGCAAGGGGGAACTCCCTAGGTCGATTTCCTTTCAACTGAACACAGCATGCGGTCGGCGTTCCACCCAACTCCCTCCAAAATTACAGATGGGACAATCAAAGTAATGAAATAAAAAAAACCTTAGAAAAGACTAATATAAACATCGAATTAAGTCCTTCCTAACTAAAGAACAGATTCATTCCCACATGATACCAATATGGAGGACTGGACTAGTGGTTAGAGCAGCAGGTTGAGAACATGAACAGAACAGAAACAGCTGACTCCGATCACGTCAAGCAGCCCATTACTCGAATGTGAGCGGGGCATTCTCTGGCTGACCTGCCTGCTCCAGTCAGGGCTGGGGAAGGAGACTTCCTACCGTTCATCAGCTGCCGCCATCAAGCATGCCCGCGCTTGAGGGCCCTTTGGCATGGTCCTTAAGCACGGGACGCTTTAGCGGGAGAAATCATACGGCTATTTCAACATACAAACTACAAAAAACAGCAGGGTGTTTGTGGTCTTTTTTGCTGAACTGCATCCACTGGCGGGGTCCGCAGGCGGTCTTTCTGCTCTGGATCTGTGGCTTTCTGCACCTTGGCCTTCTCCTGCTGCATCGATGTCTGCTCCCTCTGCTATTGTCATCCTCTCCTGGGATCCTCCGCTGTATCATTGACTGTCTGCTCCTTTTGCTCCTGATTGTTTGGTATTTCACTGCCTGTTGTACTTATTGTATCCTTTATTTATTTACAGTTCTTCTATACCGCGCTTTTAGTATCAGTGCGGTTTACAAATAACAGAAATATTGCCACAGACAAACGGCCATAGGCTTACATTATAACAGGATGCATAACTAGGGATAGAACAGGGGAACTATGTACAGCTGCATTATAAACTATATACAAGTATCATCGTAGTGTTGGAAAATTATTTACAATATATATAACCCGTGCTGGAAGGGTCTGGTTTGTGTTTTGTGTAAATCATGTTATGGGTGTGTTAGTGTCTTCATAAGTAAGATGTGGTGTGGGGGATGGTTACGTTAGGTTAGGGTGGGAAAAGTGTAGGAGGAACAAATGGTGCTTAAGAGCTTTCCTGAACTGAGAAAGGTCGTTAATTGCTCTGATATGTGAGGGGAGGTTGTTCCAGCATCTCGGGGCAAAGACGGCGAAAGATCTATGCCTGGTAGTTTGCGTGCATTTTGTCGCTTCCAAAGGGACAGTAAGCGTGTTTATAGCTACTGATCTCCTGAGTCTGCTGTTGGGGGTGGGAGTGATGAGGGCAGTTAAGGATGAGGGGGCAATGAGGTTGATTGCTTTAAAAGTTAAGAGTAGTGCTTTATAGGTGAGTCTGCTGTCCAACGGTAGCCAATGCAACTCCATAAGTATGGGTGTGATGTGATCCCTCATCGATAGGCCGCAGAGAATACGGGCTGCTGCATTCATCGCCAATGGGTTAGCAATGGGTTGAGTGTGCTCTTGGGGAGACCATGAAGGATAATATTTGCGTAATCGAAATGTGGTGTTACAAGCGACTGGAATATTGTTCTAAAATCGCCTGGTGCTAACAGAGGTCCGAGGTGTCTTAACGTCATGATTTTATTGTAAATAGTCTTGGTGGTGTTCTTTATGTGTTCCTTAAAGCTGAGCTGTTGGTCGAGCGTGATTCCCAAGTAACGTATCGCATTTTTGCATGGAAGCTCTGCATCTCTCACTTTCAAGGTAGTGGGAGGAGAGAAACTCTTGTTCTTCGAGATAAATAATACCTCAGTTTTCTTAACCCTTTGAAGGCCTACTTTAAATTTTTAATCCACATTCTGCAGCCGGGTTAATTTTTGCATATTTCAGGAAAATTGTAGCGTCTTATTCAATATGTTCTAATAGTGATTTTCCTTCTGCTATGGTCATGTATTATATACCATTTGATAGGAATATTTAGTCAGAATTTTGGATCCCAAGAGTTTTGGGCTCGGCCTAGAAAGGGTTAAAATTTATGCGTAAGTTCTGTGTTAGGAGCCAGTCAGTGATTGAGTTGAAGCAATCAACTAGGGGGGAGAGGTTAGGCTGCATAATTTTGATCATCTGCGTATATCAGACTGGAAATGTTAAATGAGCGTATAATTGTTATATTGTTGTATGTTTTGTTCCAATGTAAACCGCACTGATCGTAATAGCGCGGTATATAAGAAATGCAAATAAAATAAATAAATAAATATCACATATGGGCTGCATATATACATTGAAAAGTAAAGCAGAGAGGGAGGAGCCTTGGGGTACTCCCTGTTGTTGTTGGAATGGGTCAGATGTTGACGTACCTACCCAAACATGTTGCCATCGGTCGGCAAGATAGGATTTGCACCATTTCCAAGCCAGGGCTTGGATTCCCTTTTCATGGAGTTGGGTGAGAAGTTGCTCATGATTAACCGAATCAAATGCTGCAGCGATGTCGAGGAAGATAAGTACAAACCCATTTTCTGTTTTGTCAATGCCTCTGGTTAAGGTGTTGGTAAGTGTTGCTAGTAGGGTCTCGACACCGTGTGATTCTCGAAACCCTTGCTGGCAAGGATCGAGGGGGGCTGAAATGTCGATATGTTGTTGAATCTGTCTTTGTACCACTTTTTCAATTAGCTTAGCTAGAAGGGGTATGCTCGAGATCGGGCGGTATGAATCTGTCTTTGTCGGGTCAAGTCTGCTGTTTTTCAGGAGGGGGCGTATGGATGTCTGTTAAAGAGCTGTTGGGAATGTTCCTGATGAGAAGGAGAGCTTCATGATGTAGGATAGAGTTGGGCCGAGTTCAGCAAGCATCATTCTGATCCAGTATGCTGGACAAGGGTCATTCGGAGCTGTAGTGGTGTTGATCGTAGCAATAAGATCTGTGATGTATTTCTCTGATGGGGGGTTAAACTCTGTTAGCAAGGACTGTGGGTTGAAGATGAAACTAGGTGTGGGACTCGGTGCCGCATTAGTTTTGATGGTCTTGGATTGGAGATAGACTGCATAAAGTTGAGGATGAATTGATTCTGGCTGAGGAGGGGAAGGTTCCTTGGTTAAGGATTTTGCAATGCTGAAGAGGTCTCGAGGTTTATTTAGGGAGCGAAGGAGAAGCTCAGTGTGGTATGTTTTCATTTTTTCGAATATTGTCTCACGGTGGACTTTTAGGAGGTCTTTGTAAGTTGTTTGGTCCATTGTAGAGCGTGAGCGCCTCCATTTTCGTTCATACTTTCTTAGAAGACGAAGAGATGATCTTAGTTCATCAGTAAACCATGGGGCCGCTTTCCTGTTTTTTGATGGATTGTAGGAAGCTGACGATTTATTAGAGTAAGGTTGCTGAGAACATGATTTCAAAGTGGTGTTCCATCTAAGTATCATATCTTCAAGGTCCTGAGCCGGTAGACGAAGAGTTGGGAGAGCACTGCTGATGAATTCATCCTTGTCCAGGGCTTTGAAGCGGTGCGTCATTCTTGAGGATACTGTGTTAAAATGGTTGGATGGGGGTTGAACTTGCTGTGAAGGGATTTGGAAAGTGATTAGGTTGTGGTCTGACCAAGGAACAGGGGTGAAAGCAAGACTGATTTTGCGACTTGACTCTAATTGGGGGACAAATATGAGGTTGAGTGAGTTTTCCTTAAGGTGAGTAGGAGCATTCACCATCTGTGCATAGCTGAGGTCAGTCATTGCTTGGAGAAAGGTGTTAGAATGGGTAGGTTGCAGGGATGCAAGGTTGAAGTCTCCGATTAGCCAGTTCGGTTTACGTGGGTATGTCGGGTTGCAAGCTAAGTCTATTATGCTGGAGAGATCTTCTGGGGGGGAGGAAGGGGCTCTATAGATAAGATTAATGGTGGTGTGTTTGTTGGTTACGGACACTATGTCCATGTGCATGAGACTCTTGGAGGAGAGCAGCTGGAACTGAAGCTCAGATCTTGCTAGGATGAAAACTCCACCCCTCTTCTGGTGGCTCTGTGGCAGGTGTGTATTGAATAACCTGTTGGGATGAGCTGGTTTATGAGGACTGAGTCTGTGTCTGAAAGCCAGGATTCTGTAACCATTAGAATGTCGAGATTGCAGGAAGTGATGAGATCGGTGATGACTGGCCATTTCTTGCGTACTGATCGTGAGTTAATGAGTGCGCAATTCAGAAGTCTATGTCCTGGAGTTGAGTCGAGCTCGGTATCGTCAGGGTGGTTGAGAGTTACATAGAGCAGGTGTGAATGTCTGAAATGGTGAGAATGTGGACGTGAGAGGTGGGGGGGGGGGGGGTTGGTAAACTTTCTTCTACCTAGACTGTGTAGGATAGGGATATGCTTGTGGCTGAGTGAGCAGGCTGATGTGTTTTGGATGGTATTTATAACGAAGTAAAAACGGGTGATGGCGAGAACGGAGATGGCCATGTTGTGTTGCTAAATTGTTTGGGCTGACCTTATTAGCTGTCTGTGAAGGAGAACTAACTATGGACTAGTGTTGTGAGATAAAATATATGGACTAGTGTTGTGAGATATCAGCAAATAACATCGAATATCAGCAAACTATCACCATGTATCAGCATTTATCAGCTTATATCAGCATATATCAGCAAATGTCAGCATATATCAGTAAATATAAGTAAACACACAGCAAATATCAGCGATTACCAGCATGTATCAGCACACGATGATGCTGCCTTCTTGAAGAGGGCGTGGCTGCCCCGATTAGCAGCTGGCAGAGAATGGTTGCTACCACCGATATTAATTGTTGCTTCAGATGGTTGGGTTGGTGGCGGGAGAGTGACTTATTTCTCTGTTGAGAAGAACAACAGTAAATGGAGAGATTGTATCACATCCCACAGTTATCAGAGAAGGTGGAGAGCTGCAGAGCGACTCTGGTAGTGAGGCAGCAGAATGGAGAGCTGGAGAGCATTCCACACTTGTGAGGGAAGATGGAAAGCTGCAGAGCGTTTTGGCAGTGAGGCAGCAGAATGGAGAGCTGGAGGGCGTCCCTGATAGTAACCAAAGATGCTTCACTTTTAGAGGCGGAGACTGCGTAGGGGGCCTGCTCAATCTTTGTGTGGAGGACAGCCGCTTACAGAGAGCAGAGGAAGATGGAAGACATCCTTATAGATCTATTCTAGAGGGCCGACGCCTAAGGGCCACGCCAAAGGGCCCTCTGGCGAGTCCCTCAGGTGCGGGCACGCCAGGCGAGGGTGCGCCTTCTGGTGCTCTTTTTAAATGGTGAGGGCTGCCCCGATTGGGCAGCGGGAGCGTGCTGAGGTGTGCTGGGATGGCCCGAGGTCTGTGGGAAGCACTCTCCCTCCTGGGAAGGCTGCAGGGCCGAAGAGGAGGTTGGCGAAAATCTGGTTCCCTTTTAAATGGTGAGGGCTGCCCCGATTGGGCAGCGGGAGCGTGCTGAGGCGTGCTGGGATGGTCCGAGGTCTGCGGGAAGCACTCTCCCTCCTCGGAAGGCTGCAGGGCCGAAGAGGAGGTCGGCGGAACTCTGGTTCCCTTTTAAATGGTGAGGGCTGCCCCGATTGGGCAGCAGGAGCGTGCTGAGGTGTGCTGGGATGGCCCAAGGTCTGCAGGAAGCACTCTCCCTCCTGGGAAGGCTGCAGGGCCGAAGAGGAGGTCGGCGGAACTCTGGCTCCCTTTTAAATGGTGATTTGATTCCTCTGATGTTTTATTAACCTACTATCTTCTCCAACCCCCATTGCTTTCATTCTCTCCTCCTTTCTTGTCCTTACTTTGGCTCCACTTTAGGTCTCTCTTCCTTCTTCCCTTTTGCTGCTCCCTTGATGTCTGCCTTCCTTTGTGATGCGCAATCTGGCTAATCTCATCCATATCCCTCTAGTTTCTCCTTCTCCCCCTCCTCCACCTCCCTCTTCTGGTGATTTCACCCCTATTCCTTCCCTTCCTAGACGTTTGTCTCATTCTGTACTGAGTTCCTCTCGCAACTTGTCCAATCTTATTCATACTCCCCTTCTTTCCCCTTCCTCTCTCCCTTTCTCTTGTGCCCTTTGGAATGCACATTCTGTCTCTAATAAACTCTCTTTTACACATGATCTTTTCAACTCCAACGGTTTTCAGCTTCTTGCTTTAACTGAGATCTGGCTCCTCCCTGACGATACCGCCTCTGCTGCTGTCCTCTGCTTTGGTGGTCTCCAGTTCTCCCATACTCCTCGTCCTACAGGACGTGGTGGTGGGGTTGGCCTTCTTCTCTCCCCCTCCTGTCATTTCCAACCACTTCCTCTGCCTCATTCTCATTCCTGCCTTTCTTTTGAAGTCCACTCTATTCGCCTCTTTGCCCCACTTCCTCTTCGGATTGCTGTTGTCTATCGTCCTCCTGATAAGGCTTTTTCTTTTTTTCTCTCTGACTTTGACTCTTGGCTTTCCCTCTTTCTTATCCCTACCTCCCCTACTCTTATTCTTGGTGATTTTAACATCCATGTTGATAACCCCTCTGATCCTCTTACTCTGAAGCTCCTCTCTCTTACCTCCTCATTTCGCCTTCAACTTCGTTCTTCTGCCCCCACTCACCTTCATGGGCATTGTCTGGATTTGGTTTTCTTTTCTTGCTCCTCTCCCTCTAACTTCAGTAATACTGTTCTTCCTTTATCTGATCATCACCTACTCTCCTTTAATCTTCACCTCCCTCCCCCCCCCCCGCCTCCTCCACTCTTTTTAGGAACCTTCTTGCCATTGATCCCCTGGTTCTCTCCTCTACCATTTCTCCTTCTCTCTCCTCTGTTTTGTTCTCCAAGTCTGTTGATATGGCAGTGATGTGCTCTTCTTAGCTCTGGATGTTTTCGCTCCTCTCATCCCTCGTCCTGTAAGGCATTCCTTACCTCAGCCCTGGCTCTCTCCCACTATTCACTATCTTCGCTCCTGTGCCCGCTCTGCTGAGCGTACCTGGCTCAAATCCCGCTCCCCTGAAGATTTCCTTCATTTCAAATTCATGCTCTGCTTTTTCAAATCTGCTTTAGCTCTTGCCAAACAAGATTACTTTGTTCGCCTGACTAATTCTCATACCTCTGATCCTCGCCATCTCTTCATTGCTCTTAATTCTCTCCTCAAAGTGCCTCCGCCTCTGATCCCTCCTTCCCTTTCTGCCCACGCTCTGGATGATTACTTCCATGATAAAATCCAAAAGATCACTCTCCAGTTTCCCTCTAAATCCCCGATTTCCCTTTTCTGCTTTCATTCTCTCCCCCCTTCTCATCCTACCCTCTCTTCCTTCCCCACGATTTCTATTGATGAAACTGCTCTTCTTCTCTCTTCCTCCAAGCTCACCACTTGCTCCTCTGATCCTATCTCCTCCCCTCTATTTCCTCTACCGTTGTCCCCTGCAATTCTCATATTCTCAACCTTTCACTCTCCACTGCTACTGTCCCAGCTGACTTTAAACATGCTGTGGTCACGCCTCTCCTTAAGAAACCCTCACTTGATCCCTCTTGTCCTTCTAATTATCTCCCCATCTTTCTCCTTCCTTTCATTTCTAAACTGCTAGAACGTGCGGTTTACCGCCGTTGTCTTGACTTCCTCTCTTCCCATGCTCTTCTCGATCCCTTACAATCCGGTTTTCGTCCTTTGCACTCTACTGAAACTACTTTTGTCAAAGTCTCCAGTTACTTGTTCCTGGCTAAATCTAAAGGCCTTTACTCTGTCCTTATCCTCCTTGACCTTTCTGCTGCCTTTGACACCGTTGACCATGATCTTCTCCTTGACACTTTGTCCTCGCTTGGCTTTAGGGACTCTGTTCTCTCCTGGTTCTCCTCATATTTCTCCCATTGCTCCTTTAGTGTATGTTCTGGTGGCTCCTCCTCCTCTGTTACCCCACTTTTGGTTGGTGTCCCCCAGGGTTCTGTCTTGGGTCCCCTTCTTTTTTCTCTCTATACCCAATCCCTTGGTGTGCTTATTTCCTCTCATGGTTTTCAGTACCATCTCTATGCTGATGACTCCCAAATTTCTCTCTACTCCTGATCTGCTTTCCAGTCCCAGATCTCTTGCTGTCTCTCTGCCATTGCTGCCTGGATGTTCCATCGTCGCCTGAAATTGAACATGGCCAAGACTGAACTTCTAGTTTTTTCTCCTAAAATTTCCCTTTCTCCTTCTTCTTTTTCAGTCTCTGTTGATGGCTCTGTTCTCCAACCTGTTTCATCTGCTCGCAATTTGGGTGTTATTTTTGACTCTTCGCTCTCTTTCTCCTCTCATATCCAACTCATCGTTAAGACCTGTCGCTTTTTCTCTTCAACATTGGCAAAATCCGCCCCTTTCTCTCTGAGCTCACTACTAAAACCCTCATCCATTCCCTAATCACCTCCCACCTTGATTATTGTAACCTCCTTCTTGCTGGTCTCCCTCAGTCTCATCTCTTCCCTCTTCAGTCTATTCAGCACTCCGCTGCTCGTTTGATTTTCCATCAGCCTCGTTTTGCCCACATCACTCCTCTCCTCAGATCCCTTCACTGGCTCTCTATCCGTTTCCGTATTCACTTTAAGCTTCTCCTTCTGACCTATAAGTGCATTCACTCTGTGGCTCCTCAGTACCTTTCTTCTCTCATTTCTCCCTATTTCCCCCCTTGTGTACTCCATTCTTCTTCCCAGTTGCTTCTTGCTATGCCCTTCTCCTCTATTGCCAACTCCAGATTCCGCTCTTTTCACCTTGCTGCTCCTTACGCTTGGAATAAACTTCCTTTGTCTATACATCAGGCATCTTCTTTGCCCCTCTTCAAACTCAAGTTAAAAGCTCATCTTTTCGCCTCTGCCTTTGGCTCTTGATTTTGCTGTTCTCCTTCCTTCCCCTCTTTTATTTCATCTTTCTTTCTTCCTCTTACACTTGTTCTTACCTCTTTCCTTTGTCCTGTCTCTCCTGCTCTTGTCTCTTTGCCCTTGTGCTTATCTTTTTTCTACTCATTTTCTTGCTTTGACTTTTAGATTGTAAGCTCTTTTGAGCAGGGACTGTCTTTTTGTGTTTTCATTGTACAGCGCTGCGTGCGCCTGGTAGCGCTTTATAAATGCTTAGTAGTAGTAGTAGTAGTAGTAGTAACATGCTAATGATCCTTGTGACCTTCAGATAGTTACTTCAGCTCCACTGGCTCAGATACAAACTTATGCCCCTACTGAAGATGGTGCAGTAAAATAAATGTTTGCAGTGGGATTCACTAACCCACAGGACCTCAGTCATTTTCTTGCATGTTCCTGACTGCAGCAACACAAATATAGCAGGTCCCAATTTTAGGCTCTCCTATCTTTACTCCTTCCCCACCTCCAAATGCCCTGGTAATCTAGAAGGCAAATGTTAGACAGCATGCGACGATCGGAACTGAGACGTTATGGTCGGGATGTACACTATTCCGACAGTATTTTAGAAAAGGATCTGCCAAATGCAGTGCCTTTGCTAAAATACATATAAGGATACACAGGAGTACACATGCCAACATGTAGAGCTAGAGGAGTCATTTTACAAATGAACATGTGGGTAAAATCATTGGAGGCAACTTTGATATGTTAGTTTGTATTTTATTACTTACACATGGGGGATGAGATATCTGACCTGGAAAAACAACAACCGCGGCAAGGACATTGGCTGGAGAGGCGCAAGAGCCATGGAGCGGAAGGACGGCTGGTGACATTTCCAGCTGAAGAGTCCTATAAAAAAATGGAGCCTTCTGCGGGACAGTGAGATCAGAGATCTGATGTGGAAAGAGCACAAGTGGCGAGAATATCAGCGCGGGAGGTGCGAGAACTCAGATGCAGATGCAGTGGCTGGCAACGCAATTTCCAGCTGAGAGCCTTCTGCGGAATGCGGCCATGAGCGCATTCCCCAAGGGGCATGTCCAAGGGGGAGGACACCCCTTTGGAGCCCATGAGGAGCAGAGAATGCTGCCAGTTTTGGTCTCCTTAAATTTCTATGGGGAAGGGGAAGAGGAAGCGGAAAGGAGGCTATTTTAAGAAAGTTAGTACTGGATTACAACATGGTCCTATGGATTGGCATGTGAGGCCTATGGGAAAAAGAGTGAAAGTTCCTCTCAAACTGAGTATACCCTCTCCTGGTGAGAACTCCCTAAATCAAATGGACTTGCTGATGAGTCAAAATAGTCCTTCTATGATGTGAGGCCACAAAGCTTCCTCTATTTCTTCTTTAGAAGGGAGGCAAATGAGATGAAGGGTGTCCCCCCTCTACTGCAAGTGGTATCATCTGCTGAACTATCTGAACTGAATATTAACTCTCAGATTAAATCTAATACTCAATTGGATAATATTTTCTTGATACTTGGATCATAGCAACTGGGATGGAGGCTACCTTACAAAAGACTTTGCATTAGTTGCCTAGGTTTTCAAGAGAGACGACAGCACGGACACGGAAGGTGGAGAATCAAAATGTCCTTGATTGGAGCTGTGAGAGAGACTATTATTAAGGACAGTTTATTAGTACATAGTAGATTTATTTATTTATTTAGACAGACTTGTATACCACCTTATCCTTCAATGAAGGTGGTCACGTCACATCACAATTGGAGGGTTACAATTAACATTAGGGTACATGTAATCATTTAGACAGTACAGTTACATAACAGCATTTAGACAGTACAATTAAAGGTAACATTTAACATGAGGGTATTTATAACAAATGGAAAATTTGATAAGGACAAAGAACTTTTGAATTTTTCCTTAATCTATCTGCTTTCTCCCCTTGAGCTTTTGAAAAACTATTTGAAAGTAGTATTAGCCTACTCACAAGTATAATCTTTGGCAGTTGCTATTTAGCAAAGGGTATGAGGAAGGGTACAGATGAGGATAAGGGATTGGATTGTCTGATAAACGTTGATAGTTTAGAATTGACTACATTTCTAGAGTCATCTCAGAATAATATTTCCACCCATGCAACTCTTATTAGTCACCTTTTATTCCTAAATTGAAAAGCTTAGAATTTTGAAAATGTATTTTGCTAAAAAGCATGTTACTTTTTGTGGTCAGGAGATTAGTATTTCTCCGATGTTGCCACGCGTACACAGGCATGTGGAAGGGATCTTCTTCAGCCCCACATATCTTTTTGGTTTGTAACGAGCATGCTTACTAAAGGTCAACGCACGCTGATTTAAGTATGCGTTAAGTATGGCAATGGCTCATAGAAATGAATGGGCAATGGCAACATTAACGCACGTTAACTTTACTTAACGCGCATTAACCTTATCCCCAAGTTTCACTGTAAATGCCTGGTTACATTTGGGGGGGGGGGGGAGTCACTATACCTTTTTTGACCACTGCAGTTGGAAATGTTTTTTTAGAAAAATCTTTGGGTTATTATTACTGTGTTGATATATTGCTTGTTTGTACATCTTCCTAGTTTCTATGGTGCTCTTAATATTATATATATATTTTTTAATTTTAAATTTGATCCCCTGAACTTGGGCTAGTGATGTCATATCTTCTTGATCAACTTATTCCTATTATTTTTCCTTCTTGAAATTTACATGGTCTGCAGGTAAATTTGAAATTAGAAAAATAAAAATTTAAAAAAATTTACAAGTGTAAATTACATGTATAAGTAAGTATTATACAAACCTATATGTTTAAATGTTGCCAACTGCAGAGGCCGCTATCTTTAATTTGTTTCAGTTTGGAGGGGGAAATAAACAATAGGGGATTAAAGAGGAGGACAGCCCTCCCTTAATCCCTCCTGTAAAGGGCTGGCCAAATTGAGCACTTTTTATAAACCTATATGTGCCAGGGAGGAGCTGTAAACATCAACATGGCTTATTTTGATCATACATGTGCATTCCCTATATGAAATGGGGAATTTGACCTATTCAGGCCACATCCCCTTGCTATTTCTACATATTGTGGACATCCACGTGTAAATTTAGCCCTTTATAAAATCATCATTTACAGGTGGATGTCATTTCCACATGTAAAGGACAGATGTTCCATGTGGAAATTGCAAATAAGGCTTCTAAAATAATCCTGTAAGCGCCATAAGGCTCAGTGTCAGATTACTTTATCGACATGACAATTTTATATATGATGCCCAAGAAATAGATTTAGCAGCTAATATAGACAAAAAAGACAAAAGGAGACAATTTACAAAGTAACAGTAACAGCAACAAAATAACATTTCAGTGTACAGAAAGGACAGCAAGAACAATTCCCAGGTTTATTTTTTAAAAATTATACTATGCTAATTTATGATTCCAAGTGGATTATAAATCCATACCAAACATTCTAAATATATAAATCCTAGCTGAAATAGAATGCGGACATACCAAACACAAATCTTAGCAACCTATTCAAACCAAAAAGTCTCAATTCCTCTACAGAACGTCAAATGGTCTCTTTCATATCTCAATATATCAGGCGGACTATTCCAAAGAGGAGGAGAGAAACTGGCATCGCATGGCTTCTCATTTGTACATTAGGCAATGACGAATATCTAAGACTTCCTGACCAACAGAGTACGATGTTCTCCCACAAGCATGCAAACAAAGGGCGTTCTGCAAGTAATAAGGTACCACCATCATGCAATCGTTAAAACAGTGGTTCTCAACTCAGTTCTCTGGGACCTCTAGTCTAGTTGGGTTTTCAGGGGATCCACAATGAATATGCATGAGACAGATTTGCATACAATGGAAGCAGTACATGCAGATCTCTCTCATGCATATTCATGGTGGATATCCTGAAAACCCAACTGGATTAGGGGTCCCAGAGGACTGGGTTGAGAACCACTGGCTTAAACATTAAGCAAAAAGTTTAAATTGTAAATGCCGTTCAATAACCAATGCAGTGAGTGCAGCCTAGGGGATACTTGATCAAATCCAAGTTTACTATTATTCTGGCCACTGCATTTCAGTCAGCTTACATCGCTTTTATGCCACAAACAGGCAGGCCCAAATACATGGTATTACAATAATCCAGCGTTACAAGACAAAGTAACTACACAACAGAACCGAAATCTGGACTAGGTAGAAAAGATTTCAACCTCCTCAAAATTTGTAATTCAAAGAACAATCCATGAGTTGATCTTACAATCTGGTGTTTCATCGTCAGATGTAATCCTAAAATTACTCCTAGATACAAAGCTTCTGTTTTAAAAAGGACAATTTCACAGAATAAGTAGTAGTATCAACTGGAGAATAAGAAACCACAAGTACGTCAAATTTTTGATATTGGCATTTAACCAATTTGAAAAGTCCATTAAGTAAGTTTAATTTGCTCATGAAGTAAAACTTTTTCAGTCACAAAAATCATATCATCTGCAGAGATCCAATAATTTGCTTTGAACTTCAAAGGATTTAGTGTGTGGTACTGCAGACCCTCTGCAGACAGAAGAAAATGCTTTTAACTTAGAAAAAAGAGGCAGACACCGGCTGCAGCATCACGAGGAGCCATATAGGGGGAGCAAGAGGGACCTCTGGAGGACTGAGGAGCCACACCCCAGAGCCAATGATACAATACCGGCCTGCACCCAATCCAGAAAGGGAAGAATTCCTTTTAAAAGCCCAGACACAGGAGACACAAGAGACACAGGAAGGAAGCTAACCCTGGAAGGAGAAAGGAGAGCTTTCCTGGAAGGAGAGAAGGACCAGGGAATAGGAGTCCTGACAGAAGGAACCGGCCCAGCAGACTCAGCAGAACCAGGTGAAGGAATCCGCTTCAAATATCCCAAGAGGGGAGAGGATACGCTTTCCAAGTGGGAAGGATACAAAGAAGAAGCTAACCCTGGAAGGAGAAGGACTGTGCCAGAGAGTCCTGGACCTGAGTCTGGCAGAGGCCAGCAACCTTTGAAAGACACCACGAGGAGTAACCAAGAAGGAGGTGAAAGAGTTACTTTGAAAGGTAACATTCTTGGCCCAGAGAGAAAGAAGCTGTGGTGCGAGTGTGGCTTAATCCCAGCAGAAGGCCGGCCGGAGAACTGGAGGCCTACCTTCGTGTCAGAGAAGCCAAACCACAGCAGGAGCAAGCATCAACCCTCACTTGGCCGTGATAAACCCAAAAGGAAAGGTAATCACTATTTTACTGATTGTGATTTTATGAATGCTGTGACGCAGGAGGAGCAGGGCCTAGAGGAATGCTGTCCTTCTAGAACTATTTGTGCTACAAAATACAAACCTGTGCCAAACAAGAAACTCTCTAGTAAAAGAGCAGTAGGCGAGAGAAACTGTCCTCACTCTAGAGGTGAACAAAACCAAGGCTTACCTTTGGATGCAGCGCATTGGGACATCGTACAAACATTGTATAAAAAGCCTGAATGCGAGTCACTAGATATTCCTGACTGTGAACCAATGCAGGTGGAAATCCCGGATGACCTTTCAGACCCCGAGATGGATTGCAGCTATTGCCTGGCAGAAAGCTTTGAGCCCTTAGCCGAGGAGTAGAGCTGTGGTCTGGGGGAAGGTTTGAATCTGTGTTTCTTATAGTACTGCTGTGAAGTTAACAGGTCTAACTCAGTTCATGTTTCTTTTTCTTTCAACCTGAAGCACTATTGAACCTATTTGCAATACGGGAAATAAAAGCCTTTATTCTCCCTACACTCGGACTGTTATATTCTTCGGAGCTTTGGATACCCAGAAGGCTACCAGGACTATAAAAACCTGGGCCCTGTCTTTGAGCTAAACTCCACCATAAAATATTTTTGTGTCCACTCTCCCTGCTGTGACATCCCCGGTGCCACCAGGGGGGGCGGTGTGACATAAAATTGGCGTAGTTATTGGATTTTTGCCCAGAACATACGTCAGCGCCAAAAAGGAAAAGTCTTGGTTGTGCTGCTGGAAAAAAAATCCCTAAAACCCGGAGTGGATCAGCTGGAGAAACTGGACCGGAGGAGAAAAGACCCGGAGCGGAGTAGCTGAAAACCCGGAACAGATTGGGGAAATCCTGAACAAGGAAAATCCTGTTGCCGATTCCTCAAGCAGAGAGCTGTGGCGAGCAACAGTAACTTCCGTTCCAATGCTGATTACACACTAAACTCAGGTAAAATGTAATTGAGCCTGTCTAGTGTCGGACACCGGAGGAAGTTTTAAAAAAAAAAAAAAAAAAGGAAAAAAGTTTAGGGAACCGCACTTGGTTGTTTCTCTTTTTCTATCCTTGCAGGTGCACCATGGAGCCAAGAGAGCTATGCGCATGGATGGCCCACCAGTTTGACAAACAAGCAGAGGTGGCGCTGAAGAATCAGGCCCAAGCGTTGCAGGCCATGCAAGCCCAGCAAGCACCAGTTTTACAAACTATGGAAAGCTGGTTGGGTCAGCAAAAGGAAGAGATGACAAGGGTCAATGCCGAGAAGTCGAGTGCGACTGGTCTAAACAACCAAGGGGTTGGACAATGGACATGTCATGATTTGGTGGTAGGAAAATTGAGTCCTGATGATAATGTGGATGATTTTCTAGACTCCTTTACAAGAATAGCTAGTTCAGCTAATTGGCCGCCTGAACAATGGTCAATACGTCTTGCAGCGTCCCTTACGGGCGAGGCACTGGCTGCTTACCGGTCAATGCCGCCTGCCTTAGCCAACACCTATGAAGAGGTAGTGCTAGCAATTAGGGATCGCCTAGGGCTTACCCCATTGACCTACAATAAAATGTTCAGGGCTACTACCCTTAGGGCGGACGAAACGCCAAAAGCCCTTGGTTACAGAATCAGGAGCTTAGCGTACAAGTGGCTACAGCCAGAAAGGAAAAACATAAAGACACTAATGGATGCCGTGGTATTAGAACAATACATGACAGCGGTGCCCAGTAGGGTACAGAACTACCTAATGTTACAAAATTGCTGTACCACTACAGAGGCAATAACCCTTACCGAGAGGTACCTAGAGGCTGAGAAAGTCACCCAACATAGGATGGGTAACCCCAAAGCAGCAATAGGTATGGAAGCCCGGAACGTAAGGAGCCCTTCCCGACCAGTATATGGCAATGTAAGAATTAATAACCCTCCAGATAGGGAAAAGGTTAAGCGCTGTTTTTCCTGTGGTAAAATGGGACATTTAAGGAATGATTGTTATGCTCGCACTGCTCTTGTGGGAGAGGCCCCAAAGACAGTCCGAGAAGGATTTGTGTTAACTGTACAAATACATGGAGTGGATGTAAGGGCGCTTCTGGATTCAGGCGCTGATCAAACGATGATGTCCCAAAAATTATGGTCTGTGATCAGAGGGCAGGGAGGATCAGTTCCTGAATATCCAGAAGGCCGTGTTAAGATAAAATGTATTCACGGGGCAGCCACAAGCTATCCTCTCTATAGGCAATGGGTCAAAGGCTTGGGAATAAAGAAAGAAATGCTGGTAGAAGTCGTGCCGAAATTGCCCCAAGAATTAGTATTGGGTCGCGACTGGCCGCAGTTCCGGAGGAGCCTTAAAGAGGGCTTATCTCCACCAATAACCCCCCATTCCACCTTTAGTTGGCATGAGTCTGTGGATAACCCGGAGTTACGGTCTAAGCCGGCCGATCACTCCAACGTACAGCCAAACAGCTCAAGGAAGAGTGAGCCTCCTAAAAAGGCTCTAGTTTCCACAAGATCCCATACCCAGGATGATGAACAGCCCTCGTGCTCCAGAGATAATTCTTTGGGAACCCTCCCCTCGCACGAGGACCTGATTGAGGATCCCTTGCGGAAAGAGCGAAAGCAGAGCAAAGGCGGGAACGAAGATTTCGCTCTCAGGGACGGGCAGAATTGGAAGCAGGAGGAGGAATGCCCTGGGTGTCGGCCGAATTGATGGAGAAGTTTCCCTCCTTCAAGAGAGAGCAAAAAGCGGACCCGGTACTAACTCATGCCTTTGAGCAGGCACGAGACAAAAGAGATTCCTACCCCAGATTCTGTATGGAGGATGACCTGCTCTATCGAGAGAGCAAAGATCCACGAACTGGGGTACTACGAAAACAGCTAGTGATACCGAACACGTTTAAATCATTGATTCTACGACTGGCCCATGACCATCCTGTAGGGGGTCATAAGGGAGCACAGGGTACGCTAGATCAGATTCTGGCTAGATTCTATTGGCCAGGGGTATTTCGGGAGACAACTCGATTCTGCGAGTCCTGCGCGACGTACCAAAGGGTGACCACCCGGAAACCTCCCGCCGTGCCATTAGTACCAATGCCGGTGATTTCAGACCCAGTAAGAAGATTGGCCATGGACATAGTAGGGCCCTTGGTTAAAACACCCAGGGGATTTCAATATATCCTGGTAATCATCGACCAGGCCACCCGGTTCCCGTGGGCCATCCCATTAAGAAGTATTTCAGCTAAGCCCATTGCCAGCGAGATGGTCAAATTATTCTGTGAAATTGGATTTCCGCAAGAGATCTTGACCGACAGGGGCAGCAATTTTCTGTCAAAGTACCTCGCGCAGGTGTGGGATGCCTTTGGCATTCACCATAAGAAGACCGCTGCGTACCATCCCCAGTGTAACGGTCTGGTGGAACGCCTGAACCAGAGCATCAAGCAAATGCTCCGACGAGCGCTGGGTGGACAGATGTCAGAATGGGACACTATGCTACCATTCATTTTGTACGCTTGCAGGGAACGAAGACAGACTTCCCTGGGCACGTCACCGTATGAACTCCTGTATGGACGGTCCCCACGAGGTTTATTAGACGTCCTAAAGGAACAGTGGATCAAACCCGTTGAGGCCGAAATAGGGGTGCCCCTATTTCTGCAGAACCTCAGGACTCGTCTAGAACGAACCTCCCAGGTTACGGGTGAAAATCTGAAGAAGAGTCAACAAAGACAAAAGCATTATTATGACCAGCGGGTAAAGCACAGACAATTAAAAGCAGGAGAAAAGGTAATGATCCTGGTAGCAGGTGCTACCCCTAAGTTTGAGGCCCGATGGAGAGGACCTCATACGATAGTCAAGTCTATGGGGCCGACTTCCTACGAGGTCAAGGATGACAAAGGGCACACGCAAATTTATCACATTAATACTCTTCGGCCTTGGCATGACCGATCCGTTCTGCTAGCATCAGCGACCAACGTATTCTACCCTGAAGAGATACCGACGGATATCAGGCGGAAGAAGTATAGTACCGATCAACTACACTTTAATGCGGACGCAATGTCGCGTATTCTGTGCTGTGTGGAAGAGGCTTCACCAGCCCGTCATATTTTAAGAGGGGGGGATATGTGGTACTGCAGACCCTCTGCAGACAGAAGAAAATGCTTTTAACTTAGAAAAAAGAGGCAGACACCGGCTGCAGCATCATGAGGAGCCATATAGGGGAAGCAAGAGGGACCTCTGGAGGACTGAGGAGTCACACCCCAGAGCCAATGATGCAATACCGGCCTGCACCCAATCCAGAAAGGGAAGAATTCCTTTTAAAAGCCCAGACACAGGAGACACAAGAGACACAGGAAGGAAGCTAACCCTGGAAGGAGAAAGGAGAGCTTTCCTGGAAGGAGAGAAGGACCAGGGAATAGGAGTCCTGACAGAAGGAACCGGCCCAGCAGACTCAGCAGAACCAGGTGAAGGAATCCGCTTCAAATATCCCAAGAGGGGAGAGGATACGCTTTCCAAGTGGGAAGGATACAAAGAAGAAGCTAACCCTGGAAGGAGAAGGACTGTGCCAGAGAGTCCTGGACCTGAGTCTGGCAGAGGCCAGCAACCTTTGAAAGACACCACGAGGAGTAACCAAGAAGGAGGTGAAAGAGTTACTTTGAAAGGTAACATTCTTGGTCCAGAGAGAAAGAAGCTGTGGTGCGAGTGTGGCTTAACCCCAGCAGAAGGCCGGCCGGAGAACTGGAGGCCTACCTTCGTGTCAGAGAAGCCAAACCACAGCAGGAGCAAGCATCAACCCTCACTTGGCCGTGATAAACCCAAAAGGAAAGGTAATCACTATTTTACTGATTGTGATTTTATGAATGCTGTGACGCAGGAGGAGCAGGGCCTAGAGGAATGCTGTCCTTCTAGAACTATTTGTGCTACAAAATACAAACCTGTGCCAAACAAGAAACTCTCTAGTAAAGAGCAGTAGGCGAGAGAAACTGTCCTCACTCTAGAGGTGTACAAAACCAAGGCTTACCTTTGGATGCAGCGCATTGGGACATCGTACAAACATTGTATAAAAAGCCTGAATGCGAGTCACTAGATATTCCTGACTGTGAACCAATGCAGGTGGAAATCCCGGATGACCTTTCAGACCCCGAGATGGATTGCAGCTATTGCCTGGCAGAAAGCTTTGAGTCCTTAGCCGAGGAGTAGAGCTGTGGTCTCGGGGAAGGTTTGAATCTGTGTTTCTTATAGTACTGCTGTGAAGTTAACAGGTCTAACTCAGTTCATGTTTCTTTTTCTTTCAACCTGAAGCAAGGACATTTTTGTCTTGATGTAAATTCTGAGCTATTGAACCTATTTGCAATACGGGAAATAAAAGCCTTTATTCTCCCTACACTCGGACTGTTATATTCTTCGGAGCTTTGGTTACCCAGAAGGCTACCAGGACTATAAAAACCTGGGCCCTGTCTTTGAGCTAAACTCCACCATAAAATATTTTTGTGTCCATTCTCCCTGCTGTGACATCCCGGTGCCACCAGGGGGGCGGTGTGACAAGTGACCACAGATAAATATTACTGATCATTTGTATAGCACTACAAGGCATACACAGCGCTGCACAGACACATGTAAAAGACGGGCCCTGCTCATCAGAGCTTACAATCTAGTCAAGACAGACAACACAACAGCTGAGAGCAATGACATATCTAGGGGAATGGTAAGGAAAAGAGACGGCTGAAGGGAGATATGATAGAGGTCTACAAATTAATGGAATGGAGTGGAACAGGTAAACGTAGATCAATTTTTTACACCATCAAAAAGTAGAAAGACTAGGAGACATGCAATGAAGCTACAATGTAACCCGTTTAAGACTAACAAGAGGAAATATTTTTTTACTCAATGCATAATCAAACTCAAATTCGTTACCGGAGGATTTAGTAAAAACTGTTACTGTAGCTGGGTTTAAAAAAGGATTGGACAAGTTCCTGGAGGAAAGGTCCATAAACCATTATTAAAGAACACCCAGGAAATCCACTGCTCGCCCAGGATGAGCACTGTGGAACCTGTGTGCCTTTTTGGGAACCTGCCAGGTACTTGTGACTTAGATTGGCCACTGTTGGAAACAGGATGCTGGGCTAGAAGGACCTTGGTCTGACCCAGTATGGCATTTCTTATGTTCTTAACACATAGGAGAATAAGCAGAGAGTAAATATTAAAGAGCACAGCAGATAAAGCTGATCCCTCTGGTACCTCAGTAAGCATTCCCTATACTTGATAACTTCATCCAGAAATAAAAGGCAGAAAAATATTTTAAAATAGTCTGCCCAAAGTCCATCTGTTTGAAAGCAAAATCATATGATGCAGTGTATCGAAAGCAATGGAGATATCTAGATCAAAGAACCACCTGAGTTGCATCCAATATCAACTACAACAAATCCCTCATACAGACCAGTGGTGTTCCTGTCCCACGATTTTTACAAAATTCAAACTGAGTTGGATCTAAAATTCCATGGTGCTCCAAAAATTACTGCATTTTTCCCAGTAAACTTCAACTAGAATGGTAAAGTAGAAATTAGTCTAACATTTTGCACCTCATCCATTTTTACTCCTGGAAATACATCACAAGCACATTGTAGTAGATCAGGTATTTTCTCCTGTAACCAAGAAGCCATAAATAATAATGAAATGAATAAATTAACAGACTGACCAATAACTTTCTCTATGAAGCAAACACACTAGCGTCAGTGGTCAAGTTCACAAAAACTACTGTGCATGTTTCATGATATCCAATAACTGGTCAATAGTAATTGCAAAAAGAGCTTCCCAGGTCATTTAAGGGCAAGCGAAACAAAGCTCCTTCCCTTTACACATGTGCTCCAAGTCACCATGAATTTTTATCAATTTTATTCTCAAAATAATCTGCTTATCCCTGAGGATTAACAAGAATCTCTTTCTTAAAGTCAGCAAACAAGCCACGAGATATAATTCTAGAGGCTAATTTAGAGCAGACTGTATTTTCTGAGCAAAGAATCTCTTCTTTCTTTGAAAGATTTCATGCTGGTAAAAATATAATAAATTTATAATCAATTTTCAGAGTTTAGGAACATATGTGCTATACTGGGTTAAACCAAAGATTCAAAGATTCCAAAAGTGACCAATCCAGGTCACAAATATCTCCCAGGTTCTCAAAAACAGGCGTCAGCAATGGATTTCCCAGGTCCACTTTAATAATGGTTATGGACTTTTCCTCCAAGAACTTGTCAAACCTCTTTTATACCCAGCAACATTAACAGCTTTTACTACATCCTTCAGTAATGAATTCCAGCATCAGATATGAATTTACGCCATTGTTTATTATTTAATCTGCATTTCCTCACTTCAGCAAAAGCCAAAAAACAAAAACAAAAAAAGCGGCGAGGGTTGTCTGCTAACGAAACTGGCATAAATCCCTCCTCAGCACTGAGCGCAAACCCCTTCAGGCTCCTCTGACCTGGCGTTAAGGTCCCAGCGTAGAGCTCAGCCCTCTGCTCTTCTATGCATTTCTATACATCGAAGCGGCACAGCTAATTGCCTAATTGTTATATTAATTTTAATACATTTACATGGGTTGTCCGCCAACAGACATGTCACCATCTGTGCAATGATTATGCTCATACCGAGCCCCTTTCTGCATTATGGCACAACAGTAATGCATAAAAATATTTGTGCAGATGTCACACCAACTATGCACTAAGCATGTGCTGATGTTATTGCATTGGCCCTTGGGTCTGTTATGGCATAGTTCACCAAGCTTTAACCTTGCTTTACATTAAAAGTCACATCTTACCAGGGAGTCTCCTCTAAAGCTACCATTTAAGATGTATAGCCCTAGGGAATGGTGTATGTTAAAACATTTCTTCCCCTTTGTATTAATTAGGCCATTAAAGTTGTTCCTTTGCTCTTTCAGCAATGTTTAAATAAGGTATTTTCTATTCAAATCTCTGCTCGTTTCCCTGGCTGGAGATAAGATCTGATTTTTCTTGTGCCAGCATGCAGGTCTCCCATTAGAATGGCTGAAGGTGACAGTTTCACATTGAAAGGTTACAAAATATTCAGGATCAAAATAGGGAGAAAGCGTAGTTACTCACCTGTAACAGGTGTTCTCCAGGAGCAGCAGGAATCAGTCCTCACTTATGGGTGACGTCGGCGCCGACGGAGCCCTCGCGGAGCAATTTTCCCCAGCTTTCAAAGAAAGCCTTTGGGAATTGCAGCGCGCATGCGCGGTCGTCTTCCCGCCCGAAGGTGCCATCTTAGCCAGTCAGATGACATAGCTAAAAAAGACAGCATAAAAATTTGCAAAAAGAACATAAGCAGACGATTGCAACTCCAAGGGGAGGAGGGAGGGTAGTGAGGACTGATTCCTGCTGCTCCTGGAGAACACCTGTTACAGGTGAGTAACTACGCTTTCTCCAGGACCAAGCAGGAAGTCAGTCCTCACTTATGGGACTCCCAAGCTCAAGGCTACCGGAGACCCTAAGCACAAAAATGAGCTCCCTCTAGCTCAGCAGCACAGAAGGAAAGAATCTTCGCTGAATTATCACCCACCGGTAGCCCACATCCGGGATGGAGGGTAGGAGTTGCTCAGACCTCAAAGAGATTACGGAGGACTGCCTGTCCGAAAGCACTGTCCCTACGGGACTCCCTCTCGAGACAGTAATGGACCGCAAAAGTCTGGCTCGAAGACCAAGTAGCGGCCCGGCAGATGTCTGCCAGCGGAACAGAGCGGAGGTAAGCCACTGACGTGGCCTTTGCCCGAACACAATGAGCCGTGACTCGACTTTCTAAGGAGAGTCCGGCTGCCCCATAAGCCCAAGAGATACAGTCCGCAACCCAGATGGACAGAGTACGCTTGGAGACCGGGAGCCCCAATTTATTGGGGTCAAAAGACACAAAAAGCTGAGCAGCTTTACGGTGCTCCCGCGTACGGTCAAGGTAGAAGTTCAATGCCCTTCTACAGTCCAGGGTATGGAGGACCGTCTCAGCTCGGCTGGAGTGTGGTCTGGGAAAGAAGGTTGGAAGTACCACCTCCTGATTCATGTGAAAAGGGGAGACCACTTTAGGCAGAAACTTAGGGTGAGTCCGTAGGACTACCCTAATCTTGTAGAACCGAGTGTAGGGGGGATCAGACACGAGGGCCTGCAACTCACTCACGCGCCTAGCGGAAGTGAGGGCTATCAAGAACAGCGTTTTCCAAGACAGAAAACGGAGGGAACAGGTAGCCATAGGTTCAAAGGGCGGACAGGTGATCCGCTGCAAAACCACATTCAGGTCCCAGTCAGGTGCTGGCGGGCGCAGAGGTGGTTTAAGTAGAAGGAGACCTCGGAGAAACCTCGCTACGAGAGGGTCGTTGGAGAGAGGTCTGCCGTCCACCGGCACATGATGTGCTGAAAGAGCACTGAGGTGAACTTTGACGGAGTTGGACTTAAGTCCCAGATTAGAGAGGTGTAGCAAGTACTGTAAGATCACCGACACCGGGCAGGAGAAGGGATCCTGAGACTGTCGGGAACACCAGATTGCAAAGCGACGCCATTTAAGGGCGTAGCATTTGCGGGTAGAAGGCCGTCGCGAAGCCAAGACGACCTCCTCCACCTCCGCCGGCAAGAGAAGAGGAGCAAGGACTACCCTCTCAGCAGCCAGGCCATGAGGTTGAGAGACCTGAGGTTGGGGTGCAGTAGGGACCCCTGATCCTGAGTGAGGAGATCCGGTTGTACCCCCAGAGGGAAGGGATCCTCCACCGCCAGTTGCAGCAGGAGCGGAAACCACGGCTGCCTGGGCCAGCGAGGGGCCACCAGGATCATGAAGGCTTTGTCTCGGAGAACCTTGAAAAGAGTCCGAGAGACTAACGGGATGGGAGGGAAAGCGTACAGAAGGCTCCCCGACCATGAGATCAGAAAGGCGTCCGCCGCAACCCGAAGGGGGTGTGGCTGACGGGAGCAGAAGCGAGGAAGCTGCCGGTTGTGAGGACTGGCAAAGAGATCCACCGTGGGGAGACCCCACCTGAGGAAGAGCTTCTGAACGATCAAGGGATCCAGACGCCACTCGTGCGGCTGGAGGACCCTGCTGAGTTTGTCTGCCAGGCAATTTTCCTGGCCCGGGAGATAGACTGCCTTGAGGAGAATGCCGTGACTGACGGCCCAAGAGCAGAGTTTCTGTGCCTCCCGGCAGAGGAGGAAGGAGCCCGTGCCCCCCTGCTTGTTCACGTAGAACATGGCAACTTGATTGTCCGTCTGGACAAGGACGGACTGTTGGGAGGTCAGGTGGGAGAAGGTTTTGAGAGCTAGGCGGATCGCCCTGAGCTCCAGGAAGTTGATCTGCTGAGCAGACTCCCACTTGGTCCAGAGGCCCTGAGTACGTGCCTCTTGGCAATGTGCTCCCCAGCCCAGGAGGGATGCATCGGTGGTCAGCACCCGGGTCGGCTGAGGTGACTGGAAAGGCATTCCTAATATCAGGTTCGGCTGCCGGAGCCACCACCGGATAGACGAGACCAGCGGCTCGGAGATGCGCACTAGGTCTGCTAGGCCGCCTGTGGCTTGTCGCCACTGCCGGCGGAGACACCATTGAGCAGGCCGCATATTCAGGCGGGCATTGGGGGTCACATGGACGGTGGAAGCCATATGGCCGAGCAGTCTCAGGAAGCGCCTGGCGGAGACCAGGGGCTGGCTGCGAAAGCGGCCGGCTAGGTCCATGAGCCGCTGAGCCCTGTCGAGCGGTAGGTACGCTCGCGCCTGAGGAGTGCGCAGTCTTGCGCCGATGAACTCGAGATCCTGTGAGGGGAGCAAAGTGGACTTTACGAAGTTTATGACAAAGCCCAAGTGCTGCAGCAGAGTCACCGTGCGGGACGTGGCGTTGGTGACCTCCTGAGCGGACGCTGCTCTGATGAGCCAGTCGTCGAGGTACGGAAAAACATAGAGGCCGTGAAGCCGGAGATGGGCCGCCACGACCGCGAGACATTTTGTGAAGACTCGCGGTGCGGAGGACAGGCCGAAGGGCAGTACTCTGTACTGGTAATGATTTCCTGCCACCACAAACCTTAGGTATTGGCGGTGGCTGGGGTGGATGAGGATGTGCGTGTAGGCATCCTTTAGATCCAAGGAGCATAGCCAATCTCCCTGCTGGAGGTAGGGCAGAAGGATTCCAAGGGTAAGCATCTTGAACTTCTCCCGCACAAGGAACTTGTTGAGGTTGCGCAAGTCCAGGATGGGTCGGAGGCCTCCTGTTCTCTTTGGTATCAGAAAATACCTTGAATAGAAGCCTTGACCTCTCAGGTGGTGTGGCACCGGTTCCACCGCCTGTTCCTGCAGAAGACCTGCTAACTCCTGAAGGAGCAACTCCCTGTGCAGAGGGGGGCGCGGAGGCTCTCCCGGAAAATAGGAGGGAGGGATCTGATGGAAGTGGAGGAGGTAGCCCTCTCGCACGACCTGAAGCACCCAGGCATCTGTGGTGATGCTGGACCACCTGTGGGCGAAGTGAACCAGCCGGCCTCCGGTGCTGGGGGGGACCAGCGGGGGGGGAGAGGCTATGCTGAGCGAGTCAAAAGCCCCCACCCTGCTGAGCAGGGGCTGGTGGTGCAGGCTTGGGGGCTTGCTGCCTACGGGACCCGTTACCCCGTCCCTTGGCCTGCTGGCCCTGTTGGGGAGCTGCAGGGGCCTGATAATGGGGGTATGGTTTGTAGGCAGCTGCCTTCCTCGGGTAAAAGGGCTTTTTTCCCGAGCCCTTCTTTTTCTGGGAAGGGGCGGAGGTCTTCCTAGAAAGCCTGGTCCTAGTGAGAGTCTCAGTCTCAATTTGTGCAGCCTTTTCCGCCATGGGCTTGCCAAAGAGGTTTTCGCCTCGGCAGGGGACATCGACCAACTTGTCCTGTACCCAGGGCTCAAGGTCGGACGACTGAAGCCAAGCCTGTCGGCGGGCACCGATGCCGGCTGCGGCTACTCGAGCCGAGGCTTCAAAGCCATCATAGGCTGCTCGGGACATGAACTTTGAGCATTCCCGAATACCCGTGGACAAGGCTAGGAACCTCCGCAAGGGCTCCTCGGAGAGACCAGCGGAGAATCCGGCTAGCTCTTTAGCCAGATCCCTGAGATACATGCCCATGTATAGCTGGTAAGTCTGGACACGACAGGCGAGCATAGAGCCCTGGAAGCACTTCTTGCCAAGGCCATCCAGGTTACGGGCCTCCCTTCCAGGAGGCACCGAGGAGTGCATCTTCTGGCTCTTGAGGCGATGCATGGCCGATTCCACTACCATGGAATGGTGTGGCAGCTGTGCCTTTTGAAAGCCAGGGCTCTTGCGGACTCGATAGATAGAATCGACCCGCTTGCTCAGGACCGGCGAGGAGGCCGGACTCTCCCACATGCGGAAGAGTAGTCGTTCCAGCATAGGAGGAACCGGCACAGTAAAGTGTTCCCTCGCGGGAGAGTCATACTGGAGGGCGTCGAGCTCTTCGGCTCGAGGCTCCTCCTCGGGATCCGCAGGGAAGGCCAAAGCCTTGGCCATATCCCTAACGAAGTCCGAGAACCGGGCATCCTCCGGGGGGGACTGCTTCCGAGGCTCGGACTCCGGAGAGTCCGATGGGACACACCGAGTCCGGAAAGAATCAGGTGACTCTTCCTCCTCAGACTCCCAGACCGACTCCGACGAGGACTCGGTGGGGTCGGCCCGGGCAGGGAGCGGCGCCAGCCGCCCCGACGCCGAGGGAGTCGGCGTCGGCGACCTCGGTCCCGAACGGGAGGCCGAGGGCGACCTCGACCGAGGATCGACTCGAGTTCTCATCGACTCGAGGATCGGCTCGGTCTCCGGGGTCGACTTGGACGTCGACGTCCCGGCGGTCGGGGCAGCGACGCCAGCGAAGCCAGCGAGCAGTGCCCGCTGCTGGTCCATGAAGGCAGACAGTCTGCTCTCCAAGGCCGTCAACCTGAGTCCGAGCTCAGGTGACCCAGCAGCCCCCGACTCGGGCCCCGACGGCGTCGGGCCCGACGTCGGCTGTCGCGGAGGCGAGTCCAGAAGGACTACAGGACTTACCCGGGCAGGCATCTCCGACTCCAGGCGAGGTCGCTTCGGGAGGTGTTCCTTCTCCAAGGACCCGGGGCGGCTGTCGGGGCTATGCGACCTGGCCCTCGCGGAGCCAGGAGCGTCCACCGACGCCGCCCTCGCGGGTTTTTCCTTCCGACGATGGTCCCCGGAGGGAGAAACCCCGGTCGGAGGAGCTCCGGCGACGGTCCGAGCTGGAGCCCTTTGACACGGAGGCCTCCGACGAGGTCCGGGTACGGCTGGGGTCAGCGAAGATTCTTTCGCGCTGATGCCGCCGACTTCTCAACGCCTTCGAGGACAGTTTGCTGCAGGGCCCACAGATCAATTCCTCATGATCCGGGCCCAAGCAGCGGAGGCAAAGGTCGTGTGAGTCGGTTAGTGACATATTTCGGTCACACCGACCACACCGCTTAAAGCCACTGGCAGCCATCGGGGGAAAAAGGGCCCCTGCGAGGTCAAAGGACCGGGCTGCCAGGGAAAACGAAAACGAAAGCTGACTAAGTCAGAAAAACCGAAAAAACGTTAGAGGACTCGAGACCGGCGTCGCGAGTCCGGGCGGGAAAACGATCGGCGTCGAACCGAAAGAAAAAATTATAAAATAAGAGTAAAATCAACTTTTTCGCGGGGACAAGACGGGGACGTCTGCAGGGCTCCGCGGAAAAAAGAAGACTTGCTGGCTAAGATGGCACCTTCGGGCGGGAAGACGACCGCGCATGCGCGCTGCAATTCCCAAAGGCTTTCTTTGAAAGCTGGGGAAAATTGCTCCGCGAGGGCTCCGTCGGCGCCGACGTCACCCATAAGTGAGGACTGACTTCCTGCTTGGTCCTGGAGAATTTGAAGGTTGTAAATAAAGGACACGGATATATAAATGGTTCTCTCATAACAGGCTACGGAATTCTATTACCAATAGCTGAAAAAGTGTTGTTACTCACCAGAACCAGCAGGAATCAGTCCTCACATATGGGTGACGTCGGCGCCGACAGAGCCTGCGCGGTAACCTCTCCCTAACTTTCAAAGAAAGCCTTTGGGAAATGCACCACACATGCGTCGTCCCCTTCCCGCCCAAGGGTGCCAACTTGCCTCAGTTAAATGACATAGCTAAAGACGGCAAAAAAATGACAAGAAGCAACTCCACAGGGAGATGGGAAGGTTGTGAGGATTGATTCCTGCTGTCCCCGGAGAACACCTGTTACAGGTGAGTTACTATGCTTTCTTCGGGAAGAAGCAGGAAATCAGTCTTTAAATATGGGACTCCCTAGCTACAGGCTACCGAAAACCTGTTAAAAGCTAAGAGTGACTAGAAAAGGTGAGCCATGAGCAGCAGCAATGGAGTCCTAAGTTAACAGACTCTTAAATGACCCAAGTGACCAGTGAGGAACCAGCACTTCGGGAGCCTGAACACAGAAGGGTTGGAAGGCAGGAGTTGCCTACACCCTGAACAGATGACTGAGTACTGCCTAGCCTAAAGCACTGTTTCAGTGGGACTCTCTCTCCAGGCAGTAATGAGCTGCGAAGGTATGGACCAAGGACCAGGTGATAGCCTGGCAGATTTCTGACAAAAGGACGGAACGCAGGTTTGCTACTGATGCCACCACAGCCCTGAAGCTGTGTGCTGTGACCCGGCATTCCAGCGAGAGCTCAGCCTATTCGTAAGTGAGGGCAATGCAGTCTGCCACCGAAATGGACTGAGTCCGCTTGGTCACCGCCTCCCCCAGCCAACTGGAATTATAGGAGACAAAAAGCTGAGAGGCTTTGTGGTTGTCCTGGGTACGTTGGAGGTAGAAGGACAGGGCCCTCTTACAGTCCAGGGTATGAAGAACGGTCTCCGCCCTGCTGGAGTGAGGCCGTGGAAAGAAGGTGGGGAGCACCACCTCTTGACTGAGATGGAATGGGGACACCACCTTGTGAAGAAATTTGGGGTACATGTGAAGCACGACCTGTTTCCTATAGAACCTCGTATAAGGCAGATCTGCCACCAAGGCCTGAAGCTCACGGATCCTGCGAGCAGACATGAGCACCACCATGAAGACAACCTTCCATGAGAGGTAGCACAGGTGGCAGGTAGCTAGGGGCTCGAATAGTAGGCCCGTGAGCCGTGAAAGCACTACGATGAAGTCCCACTCTGCTGTTGGAGGGCGGATGGGGGGTTTGGATAAAGGAGGCCCCACAGGAAGCAGGTTATGAGGTGTAGAACAGAAGGGCTTGCCCTCAATGAGGCTGTGGTGGTGCACCGCAAAATCAATCAGCTGAACCCTGACCAAGTTAGACTTCAGTCCTGCCTGGGACAGGTGAAGCAAACATTGCAGCACAAGCTGCACAGAGCACAAGAATGGATTTTCCTGTCACTCCACGCACCACACTTGAGAATCTGTGCCATTTGAAGACGTAAGCTCATCTCATGAAGGTCCTGCGGGAGGCCAGGAAGACCTCCCCTGGGGGTCCAGCTGCTACTCATGCAGCTGGAGGACCCTGCTCAGCCTGTCTGCCAGAGTACTGTCCTGTCATCAAAATTTCTTTTTGTCGGAGATAGTCGTCAAAGTAAGCGGGAAGAAAACTACCGCTGACCACCGCGACTGCTCCCTTTTTTTTATTAGTATTATTCAAACAATAAGAATTTGGTTTGTACTTAGCTCATAAGAGTTTCAGAAAAGCAGACAATATGCCAGATATCCACCAGGTTGACGACGTGCTACACGTTTCGGGTTAAACATGTAGAATTTGTAACCCTTCCTCAGGTCATCTCTCACTGGCAACAAAGCTTAAATTCTGCGCTTTGTTGCCAGTGAGAGATGACCTGAGGAAGGGTTACAAATTCTACATGTTTAACCCGAAACGTGTAGCACGTCGTCAACCTGGTGGATATCTGGCATCTTGTCTGCTTTTCTGAAACTCTTATGAGCTAAGTACAAACCAAATTCTTATTGTTTGAATAATACTAATAAAAAAAAGGGAGCAGTCACGGTGGTCAGCGGTAGTTTTCTTCCCGCTTACTTTGACGACTATCTCCAACAAAAAGAAATTTTGATGACGGGTTCCTTATCAGTCAGAATCTCATATTTATGAAGAGTACTGTCCTGGCCTGGCAGATTTACCCGCCCGCAGGCGCATCCTATTGCGGTTCGCATACAAGCAGAGGGCTACTGCCTCCCAGCAGAGGGTGTACGACCCTGTGCCCCCCTGCTTGTTGACATAGAACATTGCAACCTGGTTGTCCATTTGGATCGGTACCGATTGGTGCTGCAGATGGTAGCGGAAAGCTCAGAGAGCCAGGGATATGGCCCAAAGCTCTAGGAGGTTGATCTTCTGTTGGCTTTCCACCTGTGACCAGCTGCCTTGAGTGCAGAGGTCCTTGCAATGAGCCCCCCAGCCCAGAATGGACGTGTCTATGGTGAGGACTCTCTAGGGGGCATAAGCCTGAAAAGGCATCCCGGCCTGAAGATGCTGAGGCACTGGCCACCAGCTGAGGGAGTCCGCCAGTCGGCAGGTCACCATCACCCTATCTCGTAGCCAGCCCATGTTATGGGTCCACTGGGAGCAGAGGCACCATTGGGCCACCCTCATGTGGAGGTGGGCATCTGGGGTAAAATGGACTGTAGATGCCATGTAGCCCAGCAGTCGGAGCAGAAGGCGAGCAGACACTGAACATCGGTGCTGCATGTCTGAGGTGGTCAACTCTGTCCAGAGGCAGGAAGACTCTGCCCTGGATGATATCCAGCCATGCCCCATAAATTCCAGACACTGTGTCGGCAGGAGATGGGATTTTGGGTGCTTTATGATGAACCCCAGATACTGAAGGACATGGATGGTGTGGGCCGTGGCCTGCTGCACCTCGGCAGTCACACCCCCTCTTATGAGCCAGTCATCCATGTAGGGGAAAATGAAGGCCTCTTGGAAGCCAAGGTGGGCTGCAACCACCACTAGGCATTTGATGAAGACCCTTGGGGCGGAGGCCAGGCAAAAGGGTAGTGCCCTGTACTGATGGTGGCCACTCCCCACCATGAACCTGAGGTACTGCCTGTGGCTTGAGTGGATGAGGATGTGAGTGTACACATTGTTTCAGTCCAAGGAGCATAGCCAGTCTCCCTGCTGGAGGTATAGCAGCAGTGTTTCAAGGAAGAGCATCTTGAACTCTCCCTCACCAGGAACCTGTTTAGGTCCCACAGGTCTAGAATGGGCCTTATGCCCCCTTTTCTTTTTGGGTATGAGGGAGTACCCAGAGTAGAACCCTTTGTCCCACAAGTGTGAAGTTACAGGTTCCACTGCCCTGTCTTTCAGAAGACCCGTGAGTTGCTGCAGTAGCAAAGTCTGGAGGATGGGAGTCCTGGGGGAGGCTCTCCTGGGAAGAATGGAGGGGGAGTCTGCAGCAGGTGGAGGTTGTAACCCTCCTTGACCACCTTCAGGGACAAGATGTCTGTGATGATGGATGGCCACCTGTGGGCAAGCAAGACTAGACGTCCTCCTTGTGGGCTGCTGGGATGGACCTCTTAGGGGGAGAGAGGTTATGCCCAAGGAATCGAAAGCTCCCACCAGACTAGGCTGAAGCCAGTGCCTGGGTCTTGGGAGTCTTGGGCTTACGAGGGTCATGCCCTTGTCCCTTGGCCTGCTGATCCTATTGGGGAGCTGGGAAGGCCTGATACTGAGGGTAATTTCCGTAAGCCTTTTTACCCGAGACCTTCCGTCGGGGAAGTGTAGCGGTCTTCTTGGAGAGCCTGATCCTTGTCAGGAACTTGGACTCCAACTCTGCGGCCTTACCAGTCATAGGTTTGCCGAAGAGATTCTCTCCTTGGCAAGGGACATCCCCACGTAGGATGTTTAGCAATACTTTTATGTCATTTGGTTCTTGGTCTCTGTGTTCAATCCACATCCTGTTCTGGTATCCTCTGTAGTGGGAGCTGTCAGGACTCTGAGGTATCCTGGGGTGATCCTGGATCGCTGGGGGTTGTGTTGTGGTTCTAATGTCAGTATGGGATGTCTTTGTGTTTCTGCTTAGTCTTGTACTAAGATTCTGATATAATTCTGGTCTCTTGGAAACCCCTTTGTGTTTCTGGGTCTAGGATGTGTTTCTATGTTGCAGTGCTGGCGGATGTTCTGTGTAGTAGGCTCTGCTGCAGTTCTGGTCCATGATCTGCTTCTTTCTGTATGGTGACTTCATCTGTCTGGGGAAGCAGTGCAGCACACAGCTGTATCTGTGAGGGATTTGCTCTACACTCAGAGGCTGGGTTACCTGCTCCCCTGCAGTGTAGGTTTGCTGGATTTGAGGTTGGCTCTCTTTTGCAGCTTGTAAAAGAGCTGTCAAGACTAGCTGGGTGAGTTGCAGATGGGTTGTGTGTGCCCTGAGACTGGCTTATCTGCTGTCCAGCAGGGTTTGTTGTACGAGACTCATGTGGGTCCAAACACTGATTTACTTGTTCCAGTTTTGACATTTGAGGCTCTGTTAAGTATGCACACCACTCACCAATTCATTGGTCCCTAATCCCTTGTTACAAATGAGTTACCTCCTAGACCCTACCTCGACTCCCTCTCAATATCCTTGGAATTTACTGGGGTATACCTGGTGCCCCGGTGGCTCTATTTTCAAAAATGATGCCACCATGCCGCCCCTGAGTCTTGCAGTAATACTGCTATGGCTGCCAAAATAAGAGAAGATGCTCTTATTTGGCAGCCTGGCCCCTAGTGATTGTAGTGGGGAAACAAACAGAAAAGCATTTCCTCCTGCACAGTGCAAAATACAAAGATATCAGAGAAGCACGTTTCCCCAGAACTAAAAGAGATCAAAGACTTCCCATAACAAATGGGCAGGAAAACCATAGTTATTCACCTGTAACAGGTGTTCTCTGGGGACAGCAGGAATCTGTTCTCACAAATGAGTGACGTCGGCACCGACAGAGCCCATGCGGTAACCTCTCCCCAGCTTTTAAAGAAAACCTTTGGGCGATATACCACGCATGCACGCTCCCCTTCCCGCCCAAAGGTACCATCTTACCTCAGTACGATATCATAGCACAAGATGGCAAAAAGACAAAGCAACTCCATGGGGAGCAGAGAGGGCTGTGAGGACTGATTCCTGCTGTCCCTGGAGAACACCTGTTACAAGTGAGTAACTACGCTTTCTCCGGGAACAAGCAGGAAGTCAGCCCTCCCTAGTTACAGGCTACCAAAAAAGCTGTAAAAAGTTTATGGGTGACCAGAAAAAGGGAGAACTGTGAGCAGCAACAATGAGATGAGAGATAACAGACTCCCGAGTGGGCCAAGTGCCCAGCGAGGAGCCAATGCTCCAGTAGCCTGAACACACCAAAGGGCTGGAGGGCAGGAGTTGCCTATACCCCAAACAAATGATAAGAGTACTGCATGGCTGAAGGTGCTGTCCAGACGGGACTCTTTCTCCAGACAGTAGTGAGCTGCAAAATTGTGGATTGAGGGACCAGGTGATGGCCTGGAAGATTTTCGACAAGGGAACGGAGCACAAGTTTGCTACAGAGGCTGCAATGGCCCGGACGGTGTGTGCCATGACACGGCATTCCAGGAAGAGACCAGCCTGCTCATATGCAAAGGCGATGCAGTCAGTGACCCAGTTGGACAGGGTCTACTTAGAGACCACAGCTCCCAACCAACTTGGATCATAGGAAACAAAGAACTGAGAAGCGTGGCGGTGCTCCTGAATGTGCCTGAGATAAAAGGTGAGTGCCTGCTTACAGTCCAATGTATGGAGAACTGCCTCAGCTCTGCTGGCATGAACCCGTGGGAAGAAAGTGAGGAGCACCACCTGCTGATTGAGGTGGAACAGAGATATCACATTGGGTAGAAACTTGTTCTTGTAGAACCTAGTATATGGTGGTTCTGCCACCAACATCTGAAGCTTACTGACTCTGCGGACAGAGGTGAGCGCCACGAGGAACACCATCTTCCAGGAGAGATACTTGAGGTGGCAGAAGCAGAGAGGCTCAAAGGGTGTCACGGTGAGCCTGGAGAGCACGACATTAAGATCCCACTCCGCTGCAGGTGGGCAGATGGGTGGCTTCAACGGGAGTTCCCCCTCAGGAAGCAAGACACAAGGGGTTGAGCTGAAAGGGCTTTTTCCTCAATGAGATGGTGGTGCGCCATTTATTTATTTATTTATTTTTATTTAGTGTTCTTTTATATCGCACTCTTTTTCATCAGCGCGGTTTACATTAAACAGAAATACTCATTGCAAGCAACAAACTGTGATGAGTTTACATATAACAGGAGAATTCAACTGGGAATTTAACTTTGGGAAACTTTGTACATATTTGTAAAATTTTTGTAAAAACTTAGTACATATTTGTAATGAACCTGTATACTTATGGAGACTTTATACATATTTGTGAAAAAACCTATATACAGAGGATAGAATTTCTTAGCCATGAGAGGGCTGAGGTGCACTCTTATGGAGTTAGACTTCAGCCCTGTCCTGGACAGGTGGAATAGGTACTGCAACACTAGCTGGACAGAGCAGGAGAAGGGGTTGACCTGGCACTCTGCGCATGAGACTGAAAACCTACGCTACTGAAAGCGTACACCCGACAGCTGGAGGTTTTGCAGGAAGCGAGGAGGACATCCTCCACTTCAATAGAGAGATTGAAAGGGGCCAGGGCTACCCTTTCAGCAACTACGTCGTGAGTGTCAGAGACCCCAGGTTGGGGTGCAGGAGACAGCCCTCCTCCTGTGTCAGTAGGCCTGGGTTGCACCTCAGGGGAACTGGGAGTGATGTGGCCAGGCGAAGGAGCAGGGGAAATCACGGTTGCCTGGCCCAATGTGGGGCTATCAGGATCACTGTGGCCCCGGACCTTGAATAGGGTCTTGGTGATCAGTGATTTGGGCGTAAAGGAGGCCCTCTGCCCAAGAGATCAGAAATGCATCCGACACTACCCGTAAGGGGTGCCACTGCCGGGAACAGAAGCAGAAATGAAATGCGCGCAGAGATGAAGCAGGTGGCTTTGGGACAGTGAATTGGTAGCCGCAGAGCTAGTTGCCAGCGTGTTTGATCCGTTGGGTGTTGGGTTATTCCCCTGAAGAAGCTATAAGTACAGCGAAACATTCATAAGCGCTTATTGTGAGGCGTCGGGGTTGGAACATGTATATACTTGCAAGATAAGTTTTCTTGTGGCTTCTGTATTTCTATTTCATGTGGGCTGTAGTGGAGGAGGTCGCTAATGTGAATTGGGCTTGGATTAGTGGTGTTTGTGTTAAGCTGATACACTTTACACCAGCCCGTATAAAGTTGAGACCTCCAGTCCATGATTGGTATTTAGTGCAACAGCAGTAATAATTGAGAATGAGATACCCAGAACTGAAATGCAAATGGATGATTAGTTTTTTGTTTTTTTGAGTGTATTAGTATTTTGTTTGGGAACAGAAGCAGGGCAGGTGTGCAATGACTGGACTGGCAAAGAGGTCCAGCCTCGGGAGCCTCAGTGCTGGAAGAGCTGGCTGGTCACCCTGGGATCCAGTCATAACTCGTGCAGCGGAGGACCCAGTTGAGCCGGTCCGCCAAGGTGCTGTCCTGGCCCAGGAATTAAACTGCCCGCAGGAAAATCCCACTGTTGCTAGCATAAGAGCAGAGGCTCACCGCTTCCTGGCAGAGCACGGCCGAACCTGTGCCCCCTTGCTTGTTTATGTAGAACATTGCCACCTGGTTGTCGGTCTGAACAAGCACCACCTGGTGCTGTAGGTGGTAGTGAAACACCTGGAGGGCTAATGCTATGGCTCGGGGCTCCAGGAGGTTGATTTGCTAGAGATTCTCCATCGGTGACCAGCTGCCCTGAGTGCAGAGGTCAATACAATGTGCGCCCCAGCCCAGCTTGAAGGTATCTGTAGTGAGGGTCCTTTGGTGTGTGGGGGGGCTGGAAGGGCATCCTGGCCAGTAGACACTGGAGGTTTTGCCACTAGTCAGGACAGAGAGCCAGGGGACAGATCATAAGCACCCTGTCCTGCAAGCGTCCCATGGCCTGGGATCATTGCGAGCGGAGGGCCCAATGGGCCATCCGCATCCACAGGTGAGCATCTGGAGTGACATGCACGGTAGATGCCATATGCCCAAGCAGGCGGAGCATGAGGTAGGCCAATGCCAAATGACAGCGCTATGTGCTTCCCGCAAGCACTTGCAGGCATAGGGCCCTGTCCTGAGGGAGAAAGGCCATGGCTTGAACGGTGTCCAGCCAAGCCTCTATGAATTCCAGGTCCTGGGTTGGCTGGAGATGGGACTTTGGGTATTTTATAACGAAGCTGAGGCACTCCAGCAGGAGGATGGTGCATGCCATCACCTGACAGGCCTCGACGGCCATGCTGCCTTTTATGAGCCAGTTGTCCAGATAGGGGAAGACGAATAGCCCCTGGAGTCTGAGATGGGCTGCGACTACCAACAGGTACTTGGTGAATAACCCTGGGGCGGAGGCCAGGTCGAAGGGTATCACTCTGTACTGATGATGTTATTCCCCGACCACGATGCGGAGGTACTGCCTGTGTAGGGGGTGGATGAGGATGTGTGTGTACGTATCCTTTAGGGCCAAGAAGCATGGCCAGTCTCCTTGCTGAAGGTATGGCAGCAATGTTCCAAGAGAGAACATTTTGAACTTTTCCTTCACCAGGAATCTGTTGAGGTCCCGCAGGTCGAGGATGGGGCAGAAAACCCCAGTCCTTTTTGGTACGAGGAAGTAGCAGGAGTAAAAACCTGTGCCCCAGAGATGGGCTAGGATGGGTTTCAACACCTGGTCCTCCAGAAGGCCTGTGAGTTCCTGCCATAGCAGGTCCCAGTGGAAAGGAGAGTCCTGGGGGCTCTCCTGGGAAGAATGGTGGGGTGTCTGGTGGAGGTGGAGGAGGTAACCCTCTCCCACCCCCCAAAGGACCTACGTATCAGTGGTAATGAAGGACCACCTGTGGGCAAAGAGCACCAGATGCCCCCTATGTGCTGCGGGGCTATGCCTCCTGGGGCAAGAGAGGCTATGCCCAAGGAATCAAAAACCCCCTCCAGGTTGCTCTGGAGGGTGCGGGCTGGGGTTTGGGGGTCTTAGGCTTACATGGGCCATGCTGGTGGTGCTCAAGGATTGGATCGACCTCTGGGGAGTCCCTCGCAGTGGAGGGCCCGGTGGTTGGGTGTGATGACATGGTGGAACTGGGCATCAGAGCCCCACTGCTGGGCCATGAAGGCAGACAAACTGCACTCCAAGGCCACCATTCTGGCCTCGAGACCAGATGGCTCCACAGCCTTCAGTGCAGGTACGGAGGATTCGTGCTGTGCACTGGCTCCGTTAAGGGGGAGTCCTCGACTAGGATGGCCTCAGGGGTCCGAGACTGGTCCTAGGGTGTGATTAGTTCCCGGCAAGGCAACTTGGACGGACGCTCCTTGTCATCATCCTTGGCCTCCCGTCGATGGCTGTGGGACCGGGACCTATGGGATTTCCCCACTTTCCCCGACTCGTCACCTGACTGAGTCCTCAAGGTTTTCCAGTCCTTGGCGTGATCCTCGACAAGGGAGCGCCAGCCAAAGGTTCTGTGGTCCCGAGGCTCGAAGGCCACATGGTCTCTGCAGGTGCTCGAGGTCCTGGAAGGAGTCTCAGAGCAGGCTCTCACGGAGGAGTCTGGGGCTGAATCGGTCTTCTGAAAAATAGACTCATGCTGCTGCTGATGTTTCCTGAGGGCCTTAGGGGTCATCTGCTTACAGAGACTGCAGACTAAGGCACTGAGGTCTGGCCCGAGACATTGAAGGCAGCAGTTGGGCGGATATGTGTATGACATATTATGAGCATAGCAGTCGCACGGCTTAAAGCCACTTGTCGAGGTCATGGTGGGGAAGAGGGCCCCTGTGAGGTCAAATTCACCAGCTCCAGCCAGGAAAAAGGCACAAACACGCACGAAAAGAAAAAGGAAGAAAGAAAAAGGAACCAGAGGACACAATGCTGAGCATGAGGGCCCAGGAGTGGGAAAAGGCATCGGTACGCTACCGGAGAAGCAAAAAAGAAGACAAAAGAATCACTAACGTTTTCCAGGGGACAGACACACATCCGTGGGCTCCACGGAAAAAAGGAGACTGGAGCAAGATGGCACCCTTGGGCAGGAAGGGGATCATACATGTGTGGTACATCTCCCAAAGGCTTTCTTTGAAAGTTAGGGAGAGGATACCGCATGGTTCATTGGTGCCGACATCACCCATGTGCGAGGACTGACTTCCTGCTTTTTTCTGGAGAATCTGCATAATCCTGGGGAAGAGAGGAGAAATGGCAGCAACAGCCGCAAACTATGCTGAATCCTGCCACCTAGTGGCACACCAAGGGTAGGGCAGTGGTTGCAGCCTGCCTCAGATGCTGGCCAGGAGGGTGCACCCCTTCAGGGCCCACACTTTGGAGCAGGACCTAGGTGTGGCTGTGTCTGATGATCTTAAAGCAGCTAAACAGGTAGAAAAGGCGACGGCAAAAGCTAGAAGGATGCTTGGGTGCATACGGAGAGGAATGGCTAGCAGAAAAAAGGAGGTGATAGTGCATCTGTATAAGTCTTTGGTGCGACCTCATTTGGAGTATAGTGTGCAATTCTGGACACCGCACCTTCAAAAGGATATAAACAGGATGGAGTCAGTACAGAGGGTGGCTACTAAAATGTTTAGTGGTCTTCATTATAAAGCATATGAGGACAGACTTAAGGGTCTTAATATGTACACCTTAGAGGAAAGGCGGGATAGAGGTGATATGATTGAGATGTTTAAATACCTCCGTGGCATAAATGTACAGGGGGAGAGCTTCTTTCAATTGAAAGCAAATTCTGCTACGAGGGGACATGGGATGAGGGTGAAGGGGGATAGATTCAGGAGTGATATGCGGAAATATTTCTTTACGGAAAGAGTGGTGGCTCCGTGGAATAGTCTCCCAGTGGAGGTGGTAGAGATGAGGACAGTATCTGAATTCAAAAAAGCATGGGACAAACACAGAGGATCTCTAAAGGAAAAAAGGGGACTGTTGTAGTTGTTGATATGGAAAGACAGACTAGATAGGCCATGTGGTCTTTTTCTGTCGTCATATTTCTATGTTTCTATGCAGCAAGCATACCTTAAAGACGGGTGGCTTACCATGCTGCCTCCAATCCAGGTCGGCTCTTCTCTCCCAGCAGAAGTCTTGAGACTTTGACCAGGAGAGAAGAGCCAGTCTGGATTGAAGGTAGTGCAGCAAGCCACCCTTCTTCAAAGTATGTTTGCCATGCTGCCTCCAGAGTGTATGCTGGGGGGGGGGGAGGGAGGCAGTTACACTGCACTACACCACAGAGTGGAGCACTGTGGAGGGAGGGGCACCAGCAGGAAGGGGAAGGCACCCGTCCTGGGTACAAAGGGGGTTGGGAATGTCACTGCTGCTACCAACAAGAAATGTAGGCCGAGCAGAGTCCATGTAGGCCTATATCAAAACCCGAGAACTTTGTTACTATTCTCTCTGTATCCTGATGTTTTATTTTACTGTTATTTTGTAAATTGTTTCACTTTTTGTTGACTTAACTAACCACGTGATGCATCGCTTGTCATGCCAATAAAGTTAACTGAATTACTGAGAGAGAGGTGGTTTATACTTCAGGAAATGAGCCTCAAAACAAGTATTTCCTTCAGGAAGAGCAAAAGCTGAAAAATGTGTTGCCCCTGTGTTTACAGCAAATTTCCGCAACAGCTCGAGAAAACGTTGGGTGGGGAGGAAGGGAAGCACACAGCTGGCTCTCCTAAGGGAAACCCACCCCTCCCCAAACCCATGTATTAAGTATTTCATTTCAGTCTATTTTCAGGAACTCAGAGCTACAGAGTTTATATATACACTGAAACTCATTGCTAACCGAGCTTCCTGTTCAAGAGATACAGGTTTTTTCTAAGGAGAGAAAGTAGTTTATTTCCAGACCTCAAGCTGAGACTCTCAGAACGCAAAGAATAAGATAGGTGACCGATGGAGAGGTGCAGGGTGATTGAAGGGAGTACCCGCTCAGGTGTCAGGGTGCTTCTAAGAGATGGTTCATATAGGCACTAAGATGCAGGATCATTGGAAGCAGAGTTGGGAGCATTCCAACTACTATCAATGGGTTCAATTCCCAGGCTTGGCTGCTCCTCTGACCGGTCAGGCCTGGGAATTCATCCTTGCATTCATTTTTCTGGATGGAAGATTGAAAAGCGGTATGCCCTAGAACAATGTATGTCACAGAATAACATTGCTCACACACCGTTTACAGTCAGGAGTTAGTCTCTGATGTAAAAAAAAAAAGATCTGTTTGCTTGTAAAACCTGCTATTATTTACTTAATTGCATTTGAGCATGCATATCACATCGGCCTCAAAAAGAAGAATGAGCACAATGTGTGGCTTTGGATGAAGATTTGCAGACTGTCCCAGAATTTTCTGAGGATACTTTCAAAAACATTCCTGCAGGTAAAGCAGTGCTTTGCCCACAGAAATGGCCCATTACAAGCTGGCCACCCAAAAAGCATAGTTACTCACCTGTAACAGGTGTTCTCCGGGGACAGCAGGAATCAGTCCTCACATATGGGTGTTGTCAGTGCCGAAGGAGCCCTCGCGGAAGCATCCCCCCAGCTTTCAAAGAAAGCCTATGGGAGATGCCACCACACATGCTTGGTCCCCTTCCCGCCCAAGGGTGCCATCTTGCTCAGTCAGATGACATAGCTAAAAGACGGCAAAAATAAAATATGGTAAAGAAGCAACTCCAAGGAGAGAAGGGAAGAGAACTGATTCGTGCTGTCCCCGGAGAACACCTGCTATAGGTGAGTAACTACGCTTTCTCCGGGAACAAGCAGGAAGTCAATCCTCACATATGGGATTCCCTAGTTGCAGGCTACTGAAAGCCCATAGAGAAAACATCATTTATTTATTTTATTTATTTGCATTTCTTATATACCGCGCTATTACGATCAGTGCGGTTTACATTGGAACAAAACATACAACAATGTAACAATTTACATTGGGTTTACAATGAACAAGGGATACAAACTTGGATAACCGGGAGAAAAACTATGTACAGTGTTACGTAAAGAAGAAGATTAAAACATCAGACGAAGGGCATGGTTAGGGATTGTAGTATGAAGAATGGAAAGGTAACAGGAGGAGTGTCAGGCTATCGAATTTTCTAGTTGGGGTTGTGTTAAGCGTGGGTTTTGGTGAAGACATGTATTATTTTGGGATTTGCTGGGGGGGATGAGATTGGGATAGTACTTTAAGAACAGATGTTGTTTGATAGCCTTTCTGAACGAAATGATATTGGTAATGGAACGGATTTCTGGGGGGAGGGAGTTCCATGCTCCTGGTAGAAATAGTGAGAAGGCTCTATTGGCTGTTGTCTTTGAGCATTTCGTGATTGTTTTAGGCACTTCTAGTTTGTTCATACATGACGAGCGTCTGTTTCTGTTTGGTGGAATGGGCTGGATGAGCTTGGTAAGCGGGGTGGGGGGCTGATTTCTTGAGGCCTTGAAGGTTAGAACGAGGGCTTTGTATATGATTCTGGCGTGTAAAGGCAGCCAGTGTAGGCTCATCAGTACTGGAGTTATGTGCTCCGATCTAGATGTTCCGGTAAGTATTCTAGCTGCAGAGTTCATGGCTAACCTAAGCGGGTTCAATGTTGCTTGTGGGAGCCCAAGGAGAATAATGTTAGCAAAGTCAAGGTGGGGGGTTACCAGAGCTTGGAAGATTGAGCGGAAATCGGAGGGGTCCAGTAATGATCGAAGGTGGCGTAATGACCGTATCTTGTGGTAGATAGATTTAGTAATGTTTTTGATATGCGGTGCCATGTCCAGCTTTTGGTCGAGGATGATGCCCAAGTACCGGATGGTAGGTTTGACTGTGAGGTCGTAGTTATTGACTCGCAAGGATGGCGGTGGTATGAAGTTCTGATTGCGAGTGACAAAAAGGACATCGGTCTTGCTGTGATTAATGCACAAGTTTTGGGAGAGGAGCCATTCGGAAACAGCATTGAAGCATTTTGTGATTGTTGAGAAGTCCGGTTGGTCAAGCTTGAAGGATGAGTACATCAGAATGTCATCTGCATATGCTAAGCACTGAATATTGAAAATATTCATGGTTACCCTCAAGGGAGGCCATGAGCAGAAGCAATTGAGTTTACAGATGCAGACTGCAGTAGGACCCGTGTGTCCAATGGGAACCAGTAGTCTGGTAGCCTGAACACAGAAGGGCTGGCGAGTAGGAGTTGCCTAGACCCTGAAAAGGTTAAGGAGCATGGCCTGGCTGAAGGCACTGTCTCGTCAGGACTCTCTCTACAGGCAATAGTGAGCTGCAAAGGTATGGATGGAAGACCAGGTGGCGTTCCCGCAGATGTCCACCATCAGGACAGAGTACAGGTTTGCCACAGAGGCTGTCATGGCCTTGACACACTGTGTCGTGAACCGGCCGTCCAGTGAAAGCCCTGCCTGCTCATAGGCGAGGGCAATACAGTCCACCACCCAGGTAGGCAGCGTATGCTTGGTCACCGCTTCCCTCAGTCTGCTGGGGTCATATGAGATGAAAAGCTGAGAAGCTTTGCGGTGGCCCTGGGTACATTGAATGTAGAAGGACAGGGCCATCTTGCAATCCAAGATATGGAGGACAGTTTCCACCCTGCTGGCGTGAGGCCTCGGTAAGAAGGTGGGGAGCACCACCTTCTGGTTAAGATGAAAAGGCGATACCACCTTCGGAAGGAATTTGGGGTGTGTGCGACACACCACCCTGTTCTTGTAGAACCTGGTGTAAGGTGCCTCTGCCACCAAGGCCTGGAGCTCACTGACCGTGCGAGCGGAAGTGAGCACAACCAGGAATATTACCTTCCATGAAAGGTATCACAGGTGGCAAGTAGCCAGAGGCTCAAAAGGCTGGAGACTAAGTTGCGCCAGTACAACACTGAGGTCCCACTCAGTTGCCGGAGGGCAAACCGGGGGTTTTGATAAAAGGAGTCCCCTCATGAAGCGGGTCACCAACAGCTGGGCTGAGAGGGGTTTGCCATCCACCGGATGGTGATGAGCTGTCAGGGCACTAAGGTGCACTCTGACGGAGTTCAATTTGAGTCCGGAGTGTGAGAGATGGAGAAGGTACTGCAGGACCATCTGTACCAGACAGGAGAACGGGCTAATCCCCTGCTCTGTGCACCAGAAGGAGACTCTCTGCCACTTGAAGGCATATGCTTTCCTGGTGGCGGGCTTACGGGAAGTCAGCAGGATCTCCTCCAATTCCTCTGAGAGGTTGAAAGGGGCTAGGGTCACCCTTTCAGCAACCACATTGTTAGTAATAGGGACCCCACGTTGGGGTGCAAGAGAGAACTCCTCTCCTGTAACAAGAGCCCTGGGGAGCTCCCCAATGGGATGGGAGTCTCCACCGATAGCTGGAGGAGTAGCGGGAAACATGGCTGCCTGGGCCATGGAGGGGCTATCAGAATCAGCGAGGCCTTATCACGGAGGGTCCTGAATAATGTTTTGGCGATTAGTGGTGTAGGTAGGAAGACGTACATGAGATCTTCCGACCACGAGATGACAAACGCATCTGGCGTTACCCGGGAAGGGTGCACTCGCCGGGAGCAGAAGCGGGACAACTGGTAGTTGTCCGGGCTGACAAACAGGTCTATCCATGGTATCCCTCAAAGGTGTAAAAGCCAGCTGGCCACTCTGGGGTCCAGCCGCCACTCATGTGGCTGGGAGGACCATGTTCAATCTGTCGGCCAGTGCCCGTAAGAGTATGCCCTCTTGGACTGCATAGGAGCAGAGGGCCATCGCCTTGCTGCAGAGGGAATGGGACCCCATGCCCCCTGCTTGTTCACATAGAACATGGCCACCTGGTTGTCCGTTTGGACCAGTATTGTTGGCACCATAGGTGGAGGCAAAAAGCTCAGAGGGCTAGGTGAATCATTCACAATTCCAGGATGTTCATCTGCTGGTTGTTCTAGCCCTGTGACTGGCTGCCTTGGGTATGGAGTTCCTCGCAGTGGGCTCCCCATCACAGCAAGGAGGCGTCCGTTGCGAGAACCCTCATGGGGGACGGAGTCTGGAAGGGCATCCCTGCCTCGAGGTACTGGGCATTTTGCCATCAGGTCAGGGATTCTGCCAACTGGTGGGTCATTGCAACTCTGTCGTGGAGACAACCTGTGGCCTGTGTCCATTGATCCCGAAGGCACCATTGTACAGCCCTCATGTGAAGGCAGGCATTTGTGATGACATGGACCATGGAGGCCATGTGCCCGAGTAGGCTCAGCAGCAGCCTAGTGTACACAGACAGCCGGCTGTCAAAGGCCAGGGCCATGAGCCGGGCGGCTTGATCCCTTGGAAGGAAGGCCTTTGCCTGGAGGGTGTCTAGTCTTGCCCCTACCTGGGAGGAGGTGGGACTTTGGGTAGTTTATTACGAACCCTAGGTTTTGCAGGACCTGGATGGTATGTGTGGTTGCTTGCTGTGCCTCCTTTTATGAGCCAATCGTCCAGGTAGGAGAAGATGAACACCCCTAGGAAGGCAGCCATGACTGCCAGGAATTTGGTGAAAACCCTTGGGGCGGAACCCAAGCCGAAGGGCAGCACCCTGTACTGGTAATGGTTACCCCCCACCATGAACCTCAGGTACTGCCTGTGGTTGAGGTGAAAGAGGATGTGAGTATAGTGATCCTTCAGATCCAAGGAGCATAGCCAATCTCCCTGCTGGAGGTAAGGCAGCAATGTTCCAAGGGAGAGCATCTTGAAATTCTCCCTCAGCAGGAATCTATTCAGATTGCGCAGATCGAGGATGGGCCTTAGGCCCCCTGTTCTTTTTGGTATGCGGAAGTACCTGGAATAGAATCCTTTGCCCCTGAGGTGGTGGGGAACTGGTTCCACCGCTCTGTCCTCGAGAAGAACTGCCAGTTCCTTCAGTAGAAGGTCCCAGTGACGGGGAGACCTGGGAGGCTCTCCCGGAAAGAAAGGGGGAGGTGTCTGGGCCAGATTAAGGAGGCAGCCCTCCTTGACCACTTGGAGTGCCCAAGAATCGGTGGTGATGGCTGGCCACCTTTGGGTATAACAAACAAGACACTCCCCTGTGAGCTGTTGACCTCTTTGGGGTAAAGAAGCAATGCCCAAGGAGTCAAAAACTTCCCCCTGGCTGGGCCCGGGCCAACACCTGGGGCTTGGGAGCCTTCTGTTTACATGGGCCATGCCCATGTCCCTTGGCCTGCTGATCCTGCTGGGGAGCCGGGGAGGCCTGAAAAGGTGGGTAGTTTCTATAAGCAGTCCCTTTTCTCGGGTAAAAGATTGTTTTTACCCGAGCCCTTCCGTCGGTGAAGGGCAGCGGACTTTTTAGAGAGCCTGGTTCTCGTCATGAACTTGGTCTCCATGTCGGCAGCCTTGTCGGTCATGGGTTTGCCAAAGAGATTCTCTCCTTGGCATGGGACATCAATCAATTTGTCCTGAACCCATTGCTCGAGATCGGAGGACTGTAGCCAAGCCTGGCATTGGGCATCGATGCCTGCCGCCATTACTCAAGTAGCCGACTTGAAGCCATCATAGGCTGTCTGAAACACAAACTTGGAGCACTCATGGATGGCTTATGCCAGGTTCTTGAACCACTGCGGGGGTTCCTCAGAGAGACTAGCTGAGAACCTGGCGAGTTCCTTTGCCAGGTCTCTCAGGTACATGCCCATGTATAGCTGGTATACCTGGATCTAGCCGATGAGCATCGAGCCCTGGTAGCACTTTCTGCTGAGAGTGTCCAGGGTGCATGCCTCCCTGCCAGGGGGCACCAAGTAGTGCGTCTTCTGACTCTTCAGGTGATGGATGGCCGACTCCACTACCCTGGAGTTCTGCAACAGTTGTGACTTCTGGAAGCCTGGGCTCCAGCAGACTCGATATATCGAGTCAAGTCACATGCTCACCACTGGCACTGATGCCGGTGTCTTCCACATGTGGAGTATTAGCCATTCCAGTATGGGAGAAATGGGCACTGTAAACAATTCCTTCAGAGGGGACTAGTATTGAAGGATTTCAAGCTCCTCTGTCTGAGGATCCTCCTCCAATTCCACCGAGAATGCTAGGGCCTTGGACACATCCCTCATGAAGTCGAGGAATGCCATGCCCTCGGGTGGGGACCAACATTGGGGCCCAGAAGGAAGAGAGTCCAAGGGGACATCATGGTGGCGACAGGTGTCCGGCGACTCCTCGTCCTCCATCTCCCATTTGGAATAGTCCGTCGAGGACTCGGGGGAAGGATAGCTCATGAGGTCTGGGGCTGATCCCTGCCTGTGGCCCTCGGAGGCAACGTGGCTGGTGCCAAGCACACTGGCTGGGGAAGATTTTGGACTGTGGAACGGGATCTGGATGAAGACCTCAGTTGAGGATCAACTCGAGGCCAAAAGACCTCAAGGATTGGCTCGGCCTTCGGGGATGTCCTTGAGGTCGAGGGCCTAGTGGTCTGGGCCGAGGAACCGGTAACACCAACAGCACCCGTTGTTGGTCCATGAAGGCAGACAAACTGCACTCCAGGGCCGCCATTCTGGACTCCAGGCCAGAGGTTCCACAGCCATCGGCGTGGGCACCGAAGGAATCGGGCCCACTGCCGGTTCCCCAGAGGGAGAATCCTCGACGAGGATGGTGTCAGGCGATCGAGGCCGGCCCAAGGTAGAGTCCTTCTGGGGGACCTTTGCAGTTGTTCCTTCTCCGATCCTTTGGATGAGCGCCTAGGACTGCGGGACTTGGCTCGGGACTTACCCAGCCAGTCCGAGCTGTCCAAGGATGCCGCCTTCGAGATTTTCTTCTTCTTCTTGAGTTCTCTTGAGGGAGACTCCCTTTCCGAGGAACCACGGTGTCAGTCGGGGTCTGTGAGGCTACCTGGGGATTTTGCCATTTCAGAGGAGGCCTTGGCCTTCGGAGGTCCCGGGGACTCCAGGAAAAACTTATCATGCTGCTGCTGGCGGCTCTTGAGGGCCTTGGTGGACATCATCTTACAGAGACTGCATGCCACGGGGTCGTGATCGGGTCCCAGGCAACGAAGGCAGCAGTCGTGTGTGTCAGTCAAGGACATTATTTTGGCACACCAATCACAATTTTTAAAACCACTGGTAGCCATGGGAGAAAAACGTATCCCACCAAGGTCGAAGACATGCTGTGCCACCAGTTGGGAGAAAGGGCACGAAGGTGCCAAGACGACAAAAAGATATGAATATGAGACTCGATGCCGAGGTAGCGTGTTCAGGTGGCGGGAAGAGGACCGGTGCACCACCAGAGGACAGTTTGAAACTCAGGTCAAGAAAATCAACTTTTTCCGTGGGAAGAGCAGACAGATATCTGAAGTGTTCCACGGAAAAAAGGAGACTGAGCAAGATGGCACCCTTGGGCGGGAAGGGGACCACACATGCGTGGTGGTACCTTCCAAAGGCTTTCTTTGAAAGCTGGGGGGATGCTTCCGCGAGGGCTCCGTCAGCGCCGACATCACTCATATGTGAGGACTGACTTCCTGCTTGTTCCCAGAGAATGTGGGTAAACTTGTACGCATACAGCCTACATATGCATTCACTGACCGCTGTTTGAAGAGGCTTTCCCAAGGGCACGGTAGGGGAGGGCCTTGAATATACGCACCCACTTTCTGAAATTCAACTGTCTACACATAATTTTGCTGAGAAAATTGCGAACAACAAAGACCAGGTTTAATATGTAAGCACAATCGAAACAGAATTAATTATTATTTTGTTCACACCTTTCCAGTAGTTCAAGGCAAGTTACAGTCAAGTACAGTAGGTATCTCCCTGCCCCTAGAAAGCTTGCAGTCTAAGGGGTCGATGCAGAAAATCTTTGGCAATGGCATTTTTCTGGCGCTTTTCCCACACTAGACTCGATCTCCAATGCCGAAAGCAAGCTAGCGCTGGAAAAACACCAGACAAGCTACCACGCTAAATAGCAGCACAGTGGGCATGAAAATCGCAAGGAGAACGTTGCATATTTCACTTAGTGCAGTTTTACACATTATTTTTAGCAGGTGTAAAATCCAAACGGGAGCAAAAAGGTCATCTGAGATGGAGTTTGACACGTCACCTCAGATGATGCGGGGAAAGCCCCCGATGCCAACGGCACAGTGTCATAAAAACACAGAAACAAGACTACAGAAAAAGATCACACGGACCTTCTAATCTATCCTTCCATACCAACCACTACGGTCCCCCTCCTTACCCCAGAGATCCTTTGTGTTGGTCCCATGCTTTTCTGAATTCAGACACTGTCCTGGTCTCCAGCACTTCCATTGGGAAGCCACCCCACACATCCACCACTCCCTCCACAAAAAAAAAATATTTCCACATATTACTCTCAAATCATCCCCCCAAACCCTATCCCATGCCCCCCCAATTGCAGAGCCCTCCCTCAACTGAAAGAGGATTTCCTCCTGGTGCATCCATGCCATGGAGGCATCCAAACATCTCCACCACATTTCCCATTTTTCCTCCAAAGCATACACACCGAGACCTCCAATGCTCTATGACAAAGTCCCCACATGCTTGACGACAAAGTCCACTAACCATCTCAGTAGCCACCTCTCACACAGACTCCATCCTGCCCACATCTCCCCAAAGGTATGGTCTCCAGAATCGCACACAACACTCCAAATGAAGTCTCACCAAATACCCACACAGCGGTACCATCCCCTCCCTCTTCCTGCCGGCTATTCCTCTCCTCATGCACCCAAGCATCCTTTTGGCTTTTGCCATCACCTTTTCTACCCGGTTAGCCACCTTAAGATCAGAAACAATTACACACCCTACCCTGGACACTAACCCCCTAACAGAAATAAAATCTCTAGTAGCCCAGTAGGTCCCAATCCTTCCCACCCCCTGAAACAAAAAAGACATGGTGGTCCAAACTCTCCCCAGTACCTTGAAGGTTGTGGGCAGGAGCACTGTTCACATGCTCCTGCCTCTATCTTGCAAAAACAGTGGCGCCTGGCCCCACTCTGCGCATCCTAGGATGGACTGGGCAGGGTCAGACTGCCATATAAAACAAAAAAATGCTTATATGGCAGTATGAACCCCCCCCCCCCCGTGTTGCATACTGGGACAGCTGACCTCGCGTCATGTATCACAGGATGCAACATTGAGGGTGGGGTGTCACTGCCATATAAGGCATTTCTTTGCCTTATATGGCAGTCTGACCCCACCCAGTCTATCTCAAGATGCACAGCATGGAGCCAAGCACCAATTGTAAGATGGTGGCAAGGGGGCAGGAGCCCACAACATTTAAAATACTGGGGAAGGGATTGGGGGGTTAGGTTAGAGTCCACTGGGCCACCAGGTCTTTTCTGTTTTGCGAAGGAGGGGGAAAATCCCGGCCACTGGGTCATCAAATCTATTTGTGTTTCGTGGGGGGGGGGGGGGGAATAAATCGGAGCCCACTGGGCTCCCAGAGATTTTATTTCTGTCGGGGGGGGGGGGAGGGGTGTCTGTGTCCAGGGGGCACTGACCCCCCAGCATTGTGCTGATGGCATTAGGGGCTTTCCCCAATGCCTGGATTATCTGAAGTGTAAAACCACTGTAGATGATCCTGTTTGTCCAGGACAGCATACCAAACTTGCGCCGACTTTGGTGCGCATGGGTTTGGCTTGCTCTCGCAGTTTAAATGCTAACTTTTTGGCAAATGGTTAATTTGCAAATTGCCATGCAGCACAAAAAGTCAGTGTTAAACTAGCTCTATGAATTCCTGTGCTAGAGCTTTACACACTTAGCGCTAGCGTGGGGTTTCCTTATCGGCCTGTAAGTTTGCATCTGAAGCAATGGAGGGTTAAGTGACTTGCTCATGGTCATAAGGAACCCCAGTGGGATTCAAAGTAAGAGTGTAATTTTTCTCCACATCTCCAGAAACGTCTGCGCATTGTTTTTAATCTGTGCACCTTTGTAAATTAGAAGGACTAGAGCTGCAAGAACCATGAAGGAAAAAGACAGCAAAGTGTATTCTGCAACATGTCAAGAGAACCATATCCATTATTAATGGATATGCAATGCGTTTACTTGTTAAATATCCTGCTTTACTATGTAAATAGTTACTACTGTTCTATGTAACGTGTTTCATTATTTGTAAACCGCCCCTGATCTCTGGAAGGGGCGGTATAGAAGCATTAAATAAATAAAAATAAAATAAATAAATCAGTCATCAGATCAGCAAGCTCTGGGTTCATGGTATATGACTAAGGGATATATCAACTGTCCTTCCTTAGGAGCAGTTTTCCCTCATATTGCCTAAAAGAGCCAACCACTGATCTGCTCAACTGCTTCAAACACAGTTGTATACACATCTCGGGCTCCAGGACATTCCCATGGAGTCTTCTGTCTAGGAACTCATCACCAAGAGGACACACCTAGGAGAGACTAAAGTCATCACTTCATTACAGGATATCCTTCCCCTCATTAGGGAGTAATTAGGAAAACTCAGTCCTGCCAATACTTTCCCTAAAAAAAACACTGTCATATTTTAATAAACCGGAAATAGTACACAATTGGATTCCTTTTATTACCATATCGCCTCATCAAGAATACAGTTGGGGGATTCTATAAAGCATTTTCCATGTGCAAACCTGCTTTACAAACAGAAGATAACATTTTACTTATCAGATAATGTCCTTTCCTTGAGTCATGCTAGACCGGTCCAGACAAGTGGGTTGTATTCTCCTACCAGCAGACTGGTGGGGACAAAGAACCAATGAAAAGCCCAGCTTTCAATGACATCACTCCCATGCCTCTATCCGCCTCTGCCAACAAAAGTCTTTTCACTATTTGTCCCAAAGCATATGGGAGAACATGGCAAGCCTCATACAACCTCAACGTGGGCAACAAAGTGTGATCAAACACTAGAGTACTATCTACAGGAAAACAAAAGAAGGCTGTCCATAGAAGATGAACCTGTAGAGCCAAGAATATAAATCAAAATGGACCCAAGGCAAGCACAGTTACAGGGGGTGGGCCTTGGACTGGTCTAGCAGGACTCAAGGAAAGGACATTACCTGGAAAGTAAATTGTCACCTTTCATGTCGTCCTGCTAGACCAGTCCAAATAAGTGGGATATACCAAAGCTACGCCTCCACTGGGCGGGAAGACGACAGAGCAACTCGCAAAACCTTTGAGCCAAAGGCCATGTGTGCCTGAGTGTGGAAAGCCAAGCAGAAACACTTGAAAATAGTAGAAAGTGATGCCCACATTGCTGCCCAACAAATGTCTGCAGGGTCTACTGAGCTCCTCTCTTCCCACAAGGAGGCTAACACTCAGGTAGAATGGGCAAGCAAACCCTCCAGAACCGGCCGGATCTGCAACAGATCGACCAATGCAATGGCCTCCTTAACCCAGCACTCCAATGCAGACTTAGCTGACGCATCACCTTGCCCAGGCCAGCATACAGCACAAAAAAAATGGACTGACTCACGAAAAGAATTCACAACCTCTAAGAAACAGAGAGGCACCCCCCAGACATCCACAAGGCAAAGATCCTTACCATTCCCCCATCATTGCTCCTTAGAGAAGGAGAGCAGCACACCTAATGGTTTGCATGAAAGGAAGAAATCACTTCATGGAAGAAGGAAGGCACAGACCAAATGGAAAAGGCCTCCTCAGAAAAAGGTAGGTAAGGATCTTGGCAAGACAGAGCCAGCATCTCAGAATCCTCCTTGTGGAACAAGTTGCAACCGAGAAGACCATTTTGAGCGTCAAATTCTTCAGAGTAGCATGCTTCAATGCTCAAAGGGCTCAGACATCAGAGCCCCCGAGCACCAAACACAGATCCTAAGAAGTGATCACATACAGGAGGGGAGGACACAGATGCCGAACCCCCTGACGAAAGCACAAAATATCAGGATGTAAGGATAAAGACTTACCAGCCAACCGACCTCCAAAACAGGCCAAAGCTGCCACCTGAACCTTCAGGGAGCTAAGAAAAAAGGCCCTTCTCCAGACCATACTGCAGAAAAGCCAACAGAGAAGGCACCTTGGTTGCCTCAGGAGCCGGCTTCTGTGCGCTGTACCAGCATTCAAGGCACCATATTTTCACATGCCAGGTTGGTAGACCTCTTCTGGACTATGAGCAGAGTGGAAAACCACTGCCTGAGAGTAGTCCATACACACTGTCACCTTACAAGAGCCAAGCCATTAGTGAGAAGGGAGCCAGATCCTCCAGGACAAGTGACCCCTGACGCAATAGGCCCCGAGACGGAGGTAAACAAATTGGTAGTGCTTGCAGGAATTGCATCAGATCTCCAAATTTCATTCTCATCGGCCAATCTGGTGCTACCAGAATAATCCTTCTCAGGTAGAGTTCCATATTCTGAATCACACGCTCTACTAGGGGCCTGGAGGAAACACATACAGCAGGTGGTGACTTGGTCAAGGTTGATCCAGGGCGCCAATGCCCTTAGACCCCTTCTCCATGCAGCGACTGAAGTAACAGCACAATTTGGTGTTGGAGTGGGTTGCCATAAGATCCCTCTCAGGGTGATAAACAACTGAAACACCTGCTGACTCAACTCCCACTCTCTTGGAACCAGAGAGTGACAACTGAGAAAATCCATTTCCACGGTAGCCATCCCAACAATGTGCAGAGCCTACAAACTAGGAGGTTCTTTGCTGCCCAGGCAAACAGGAGAGCCATCTTCAGGGCTACCCTGGCACTCCTCGTTATGCCCTACCTATTGACATAAGTCATCAGTTTGGCATTGTCCAACAACACTCGAACCACCCAGCCCTCAACCAGGGGCTGGAAACAAAGAACTACTAACCTAATGGCCCTCGCCTTAAGGAAGTTGATGGACCACATTGTTTCCCCATGGTTCTAACAACTCTGGGCCATTTAGTCTTGAAAATAGGTTCCCCAGCCCAAGAGACTGGCATCAGTAGTCAAAAGGATCCATGAGAAATTGTCTAGCAGTACGACCGTCCCTCAAAAGACTGGACAGCTATCACTACTGCAGGCTGGTCATCACCATAACTGGGAGCAGGAGCCTGAGACTGAATTGCTGAGAGCTCTGGGACAATTGTCAGGAAGGATCATTTGAGCAGCCACATAAGAGCATGCACCCACAGCACCATTTTGACTGTCACTGCCATCAATCCGAGTAGTTGAAGATAGTCCCGGACTCTGGGAGCCTGCTGCGAACAAAACAGTGCCAGGCAAATCCAAAAGTCCTTTGATTTTCCCCTGTGGCAGGAAGACTCTGTCCACTTGAGAACCGAAACGTGCTCCCAGGAACTCCACGGACTGGGAATGCAACAACTGGCTCTTTCCGCAATTGATCACCCAGCTGAGGTTCATCAAAAAGGACACCACTCAGGGCGCTACCAGAGACACCTCTAAAAGACAATGGGCTTGGATGAGCCGGTAGCCCAGAAATGGGTGCACAGAGATTGCTGGGCGCCGTATTGCCGTAGCCACCACCACGATGACCATGGAGATCATCCCTGGGGCTGTGGAGAGTCTGAATAGAAGGGTGGCAAACTGAAAGGGAGAGCAATGCAGGGCAAAATGAAGATACTTTGCTGATTCTCCTGGATCAGGAAATGAAAAAATACCTCGGCCAAATCCAGAGATGCTAGGAATTCCCCTTGGCACACTGCTTGAACAACGGATCGCAAAGTTTCCATCTAGAGTGCATAATGCGCAAGCGCTCATTGAGGTCCAGAATGGGCTGGAATACTCCTTCCGTATTGGCACCACGAAACAGGTGGAATACCTGCCCTTGCCCTGATCGTTCGGGGAAATGGACCCCACTGCCTTCAGTAGAGGCAACCTGTCCAAGGTAATCCACACAGCGCTCCTCTTGTTTGCAGACCCACAAGGGGAGAGGACAAAAGCGGCCAGGATTGGCTCTTTGCATTCCTGGTCATAGTCATACTGAATGGGGACTAGCACCCAGTGATCCTTGTTAACCCAGCCCATTCCTGAGAGAAGAGGCAAAGCCTGCCCCCAACTAAAGAAACCAGGGAACAGGCCACCAAAACTTCACTGCGGAGTCCAGGAGGGTCCTCCTTTGGACAGGACCAGGTCCCTGGACCCAAGAGTTCCATGAAAGAACCAAGAACAAGTCCAAAGTCCATAAGCAGAGGGGCAGAAAGACTTTCCAGACCAGTAGCAATGGGTGTCTGACACCACTGGGAGTCCAACCTGCATGCCTGCAAGGAGCGGTTGGAGGCTGATGGAAAATAGGCTCCTGCTTACTTCACAGGCCCCTTGGACTTGTCCTCTGGAAGGCAGAAAGATTTAGTCTTGCCCAGGTTCTTCACCAGCTTCTCCAAATTGGACCAAACAGAAGCAGCCCTCTAAGGCCAGATGGACAACCGGGCCTTTGGAAGATGAATCCACTGCCCCATGTCAGAGAAAAGCCAACACCATGTCACCATCAACAGGATGCAAGCCCTGGCTGCAAGATGTACCAGCTGCACATGGTATCAGAAAGGAAGGTTGCAGCCGATTCCAAAAGAGGGGTAGAATCATCTGGCAGAAGAGACCAAATCCACTGGAGCATTACTCAAGACGTCAGACCAGCCCATACTGCCAATTAAAAAACAGTAGCCGCTGCAGTGAACTGCTTCTTCAACACAAATCGATCTTTCGGTCCAAAGCATCCTTCCACAGAAATAATAGTCTGATTGGTAACCGACATGATCTGGAAATAGCAAACTTCACAACGCTCTCCTTCTCTGGAAGAGTGTGAATCTTATTATACACCCTTAGCCCATAGATGGGAAGTCAGGAGAATCCCACTCCAATCAGAACAGACCCTTGAACACTTCTGGGAACAGGAAGACAGTAGTGGTTTTCTGCACCCCTTGCAGGAATGGATGCAACTTCGGTTCCTGCTCCATGTCTGGAGCATCTGCCAAGTCTAAGGTGGATAGATCCTGGGAATCAACGTTTTCAGTTCCTCCTCCTGGAACAAGCAGATCACATTGGCCTCTTCACAGTTCTCTGAAGGTGAGAGTACTTCTTCATCTACATCAGAGCCCAGAACAGAGACATCTGAATTCAAGTCACTGTCCAAATTTCAAACAGATCCCAGCTGATCCCCATCTCCAGGGGACGCCCTTTGCCAAGGACGCTTAGCCAAAGGTAGATGTACAGAACTTCCACTCTCAGTTTGCCCCTCATGAGACTGCATCCGGGGGCACCCAGAGGCCGCATGGTCTGAATTTTCACTCCAGAAGGATCACACCTGCTGTAAAAAGGAAAAGAATTCTGGGGAGGACAATCCAGAGTCTAGAAGCTCTCTTCTCAGAAATGATCTCCCAACACTAGGGGGCAAAGCTTCTGCAGACTCCCTAGGACAAGGAATGGCTCACAACATGATCGCCGGAGCCTCCAGCCTGTTGGATATCCATACTCACAGTGCCATCCATCACCTTCTACCCTAAGGCAGGCAAGACTGGACTAATTGCATTACCTGGCTGGGGGTGGGGGGGTGGGGAGGGGGCAAGCCCTCTAGGGACAACTCAGAAGCTGCCATGCAAGAAGAGCAAAGCCCAGAATCCAGAGATGAGGCATCTCGCTTGCCACAGGCCAAACAACATTTCCTGGAAGAAGACAAAGCGTTAAGGCAAGTATCACAACACGTGTTAAGGTCACGGTGGCCGGAAGGACGCGTGCTAACTGTGCTTTACTGCAACATGAATTACAAGTGCTAGGGAAGGAACACGTGTTAGACCCCTTGTGTGGAATGCGCGCTGAAACCACATGACCGCCAGGCGCACAACAGGTAAAAATGCTACTAACACGTGCAGAAAACAACAGGAAATCCCCACATCATGCCAACGGTCAACAGCAGTCCACCCCAAATTGCGTTCCAGGCAGACTGAATCGGGAGCCTCCAACAAAGACAAAGAGGTCAAGCCTTGATACTCACCCCCTGAGAGCCCCAGGCAGAGGATCTGTACAGGGCTCAGCTCTAATCCCCTGAAACTCTTTCACTGGCTGGCTTTGCAGTACTGCATTTAATGTGGCTGGCAGGCGGATCCCTCCAAGAGCCTTCTGCAAGCTTCAGGAGAGACTAAGAGAAGGGAGGGGGTGTCGAGTTTGTGTGAGGCTGCTGTACTCTTCCAGATCCTTTCAATTTCTTGCTGCTCAACTGGCTCTTATCATGACAAGTGCATGGAGCTGAACCAATTTTCCCTCCTTCTATGGCTACCAAAAAGACTGCAGTCTAGTGGAGTCTTCCACATCACATTCAAGCAAAGGAGTCACTCTCAAGGTGGTCGTTCACAAGTGTTTAATCAATCTTTGATTCATAAATAAATAGGCAAAAATGCAATGTGTGCCTTTGAGTCAGTCCTGACTCCTGGCGACCCAGAAGCTCCTGGGTTTTCTTGGCAGTGTCACCGGAAGTAGATTGCCAGGCCTTTCTTCCGAGGCAATGGAGGGTTAAGTGTCTTGCCCAAGGCCACAAGGAGTGCTAGTGGGAATTGAACCCTGGTTGCTTGGTTACCAAGCCAGTGTTCTAACCACTAGGCTACTCCTCCACTCCAAATAAATAGGCATAAAAATAAATAAATCTTTTCCTCTTGATCTTCAGATTTTCTTCAGAGAGGATAAAATCCATTCACCATTTGCTGGAGACAAAGAAATACTGAAGAGATCTCTGATGACTGAGGCGGATAGAGGCATGGGAGTGATGTCATTGATGAACAAACCCATTTGTCTGGACTGGTCTAGCAGGACAATATGTAAATATGCATCTAAAATGTATGTGCACTGAAGTGTGTGCCTACCTTTACATGATCTGTGTGTAGGTGTTCAAAGGGGCGTACTTTTGACAGAACAGAGAAATACACGAGTACATGCCCAAGATTTGGAGCCTGGGTGCAGATATGCATTGGGCTTTTGGATGCTATTGGAGCTGCATCTGGAAGCCTAATTTATATATATACCTGAGAGAATTCTGTGCAAAAAAAAATAAAATTCTGCACAAAGTTTGAAAATTCTGCTCATAGTATTTTAAAATTCTGCAGACTTTATTAGTAAATCTTTGCACAGAATTCCCCCATCATGAAAGCTTAACTTCTCTAGACCTGACATTTCTCCTGCCTTTTTCTTTCTTAGCTCTCTTGCTCCAATCACAGTTCTGTCCCCAACCCATCCCTGTCCCCCACAGATTGGATCCTGGAGAGCAGAACAGGAAGGGTCTCTGCCTGTGGGACAGGGCATGGGGCAGAATTATGGTGGTGTTTCGGCCCCTCCCCCATAGAAAAAGCCCTTCTGCTGCCCCTGTCATAAGACTTAACATGAATTTCCAAGCACATTTTGATAAATTAGCCATAAATCACATTTTGATAAATCACAATGGGAAATATCTTTCTGCCACATTTTCTTGGTCTCTGATGATGTTTCTTGGTACTTGACGAGCTTCTCTCTCTCAATGCGATTCACAGAACAGTTGCTTGGGACTGACAGCTCTATATCAATGTCATGCTGGTGCTCTCCTTTACTACTATGTCCGGCTTCCATGCATCCAGCTTTCTATCCTATCCTCCGATTGGACGCCTCTGTTATATCCAGAATGGCCAATGCTTTAGCAGCTCTTTCCACTAGGCGTTTATTACGATTATTTTTTTCTAGTCATGATGACAGCACAGCCGGATTTGTGGCTTGCCTACTGATAATGTCATGCACTGCTCTGCAAGGCGATTCGTTATAGAGGTCAGGCAATCGTTCCTTCTGCCAGTTGGTGCCAGGGATACTGCAGTGTCAGCAATCCCAGCCTCGAGGAGGAAGGGGATATTGAGCCTCAGGCAAAAAAATAATTCTCAAGGCATCAAGGCACATGGACACAGAGTTGTACCTATTTCATGAAGGCAAGACGTATGTCTAAGCTACCTCAAGGAAATTAGGCACCCACATGTACACGTGCTCCAAGGAAGGTATGTGCACTGATAAGAAGGGAGGCATACGTGTGCTCTTAATTAATTACATGCACGAGTGTCAATCCTACCCTCGCTGCACCTATTCTCTGCCCCTGCACATGTGGCGAGTGATGCTACATCAGGCAGTCTGTGTGTGAAGGCCAAGAAGACTCCTATTGTGAGCATCTTTTAAAAAAGACACATGGGGCATGTTCATTAATGTCTGCGCCGGTTAACACGCATGTGGGCTGCGTTACCAGCATGGGAGGGGGGGCGGTCACGCTAACTTCAGAGACATGTGCACCCACGTCCCTGCAGTCAGCATGGTGCTAAGATGCAGCACCGTCCAAGCCAGCACACGGGTGCACTGAGGTGGCGGCATTAAATGCACCACAGCAAGCGTGGTGATTGTGAGGTAACAGAGCCCACACTAACCATGAATTGCTGTCAATGCCTTCATTCCGTCCATGACCCAACCAGGCCCCGCCCCACCGCATCACGTGCTACTCAGTTGGCGTAGGAGTTTAGCTGTGGAGGCCCGGTGCTACCTTTTACTGCAGCACTCTTACCGTACGCTAAACCCCATGCTACCAGGTAGCCAGGGCCGGTGCTACCATTAGGTGAACAGGAAGTCGGCATCCAGCATCGGAGGGAGGCAGAAGCAAACAGCCCAGCGGCGCCAAAGTTGTAAGGTAAGTGTCGCACGGCTGTTTGCGGCCATTGCTGGGGCTGCAGGTCCCAGAGAGGGATGGCAGCAGCGGCAATAGGTGCAAGGGATGAGTTTCGTCTTGGGCGCCTCATCTCCTTGCGCTGACCCTGCGGGTAGCACACTTTAGTAAACATGCCCCACAGGCAACTCTGTGTCTTTCTGCAATATTAGGCTGCAGAAACCAAATTTGAAGCAATGGACATTTCCGCCTGCTTGTGAGGAGGGAGAAATGTTACTGCATAACATGCACAGCTCCACCTGCATTCCCCCCAAATTCTGCCCCCGCGCATACCTGCATGCAGATGCACCTTTTCAGCATCACAGGTCTAACCCCTGGGGTAACTGTATATTAGGCCTTTACAGGCAAAACCCTTTCATTGTATTGTGTCACAATAGGCACTATGTGGTCTACCTATGTTTATAATCAGGAAATTTTCTCAGTGCCCATTTGAGCACGTAAAATGCTGTTCAGTTCCTTACATAATTATTAGCCCCACTAATGACTAAAGAGTTGGAAGGGGACAAAGTAAGCGAATAAAACCCCAAGCAGTCACAAGGGGAGGCTCATGATGCCAGATCCCAGCTCTGGTTTCGACTGAGCTGGAGAAGCAAGAGGGGAACTGTAAAACCAATTTAAAAACAAAACAATCATGAACTTAGCTTCTGCCCTGAGGTACTCCATGAGAGCTACGCAGACACATGTGGCTCAATATTCAAATGCGATTCAAGGCTTTTTTTTTTTTCTTTTAAGAAACTTATGACTCTCTTAATAGTTATGTCATAATATCACATCTAAATTGGCATATTTAAAAAAAAAAATTAAGCTAAATTTTTTTTCTAACACCAGCTGCAGCGTTTAAATTATTCCCGTATATTCAGTGCTGCTATAGCAAATGACGCTGGACACACAAGGCGAGCGGTGACGGCTGCCACTCTTATTTACTTTAGGACAGCCTCAGTGCTGTTTAAATTACTCCACCTACCTATAAAGATAGCCAGCAATATTCAGTCACTATCTGTAGAGTTAGGAAGAACATCCACAAACTGAACCCTGGTGCTGTCTGGACTGTGCCAGGGCGATCTGTAATTATTTTCAGTGCTACTATTCGGATGAACAGATAGGGGACTTAGCTAGATAGAGACATCCGCTGTACAGATGAAGTCTTGTGCCATGTTGACCAATAAGATTTTTCTTATGTATTTGGAATCTTTGTGCCTTCTAAAGCTTTTAAACGACGTGCAAGTAGAGATGAGGCAGTACATGGACTTCGGAAAACACAGAGGACTTCCTCATATACACAACCACACTATCCTATGCATTTACACAGATACGACAAACCTAAATCATACTGCGTTTTATTTGTATCCTGAAGATGGTCTTCATCTAGATAACTGCTTCATTTGAAGACCTATGTGGCTAGAAATCAGATATAGCTACATCCGTGGTCTGAACTCACCTTGGAAAAAAGTGCAGAATTCTGGAGGCAAAGCAACGGGTACAAACTTGTATTTATTCCTCTCCTTCCAGCTGACCACTTCTCTACAACCAGAAAGGAAAGAGCAGCAATGAGTATCAGATCGCAGAAGGGTGACTATCACTCAGTAAAGTGACAGCAACAGGCAATCATGCCCCTGGCCAAACTTCAGCCCGACCAAAGACAAACATAGCTGGGGCAGGGTTGTCAACGGACTGGTAACTGGTTTGACTGGCCAGTTTTATTTAAGAGATATTGACAGGGCCTTAAACAGACATTGTAATTGCGAGTATTTTGCAGAAAAGAGCCAAAGCCTTCTCCCTTTCCCTTCTGCAGATCACTCTCCAGCCACTGCTTAGCTGTAACCTGCAGACCTTTTCTTAGTGTGCAGGGACTGACCTAGGCCCAACCGGAGTGGTGAGAGTAGTGGTAGCAGACACAAGGTCGGGAAATGAGACAGCATGCACTCTGCTCTCAGGGCTCGTATGAAAGCCAGAAAGGGATGGTGCACAATAGGGCCTGGAAGCGGCGCGTGCGCTGGCTCCGTCCTCACTCTGCGCCTACACGGTTTGCCACTGTTGTCCCCTTATGATCAGTTCAAAACACAAGAAAAAAAGAGGAGAGGGGATAAACCCTACCCATAAAGGTCCACAACAAAAGAAAAAATGGGGAGGAGTTAATAAACACACAGAATAAATTAATTGCAGCAGGTCATAAATTATTCAGCCTGATAGAGCCACGTTTCAGCACAATATGCCTGCGTCAGGAGCGCTTTGTCACATAAAATCATAAAACAGAAAAGATAAGCAAAATATTTTTTTATTATGATTTTATCAATATATTTTGCTTTTATCTTCTCTGTGTAGAGTATGATGAGCAATTTTTTTTTTTTCTATGGGGGACACCATTATTACTACTGCTAGAGGGGGCATTAGGGAAGGAAGTCGGCTGCCTTCAGGTGAAAGCCTCATCCAAATCCAGGCCTGGTCCAGATGCTACTTAAGGCTATTGCCTCCACCTCACTCACCCGCTCAGGTGTCTTCTCCACGTCTGGTACGGGTCAAAGAGGCACTCAAAGAGGTGTAATGCGTATACAGCGATATTCTCCAATGGCGAGGTCGCCGGAGAGGGCTCTTCTGGGAGTCTGCTTTTCAACTGCATGGGCAGAAGAGACAGAGAAAGATTCAGAGAGCTTCAAAGACGGTCAGAGGATGATTCTGTCAATACACCCAGTACATTTATATAAAAATATATAGAGAAAATGGATTAATAAAGAAATATAAAATTAAAGCTAACACTGTGCTTTGAGGGCACTGCTGTTCACACTCCAACTAACCACTAAGAAAAAATCATGCGGAAACTTAAGGAGCACAAATCAGATTAGTTCCTGTTCCAAGTGCTGAGAATACGAGAGGACGCCAGACCCCAGGATTAGGGGCTCCCATCATGGCCTTCAGATGGACCTATTTCTGGAGCTCCAAGTAGTGATTGATCACACTGGCAGTCGTCTCACGCACTCTCACCACCCAGTCACCATGCTTTGAGTGGAGATCGCTTTTCCAGGCCAGTTTGACTACTTTTACATATTGTAAGTGATCATGCCTAGATTTGCCTTATGTATCTCAGCACTTACGCCCCTATTTTACACAATGACGTGCATACTAAAAAAACTAGGAAATAGGCATTATTTGGTGAGTGATAAGATAGATAAATTGTTAGCTGCATAGTTAAAACAAGGGTTTTCCCAGAAAACCCATTTTGCAGATTCGGGATGGGATGGTATAGATGGCAGGAAGAAGATAGTGTACAAAAGCATGTGCTTCATGAAAGGTTACACCAAACTGAGAATGTGGATACGATAGATCAATCTTATTCCACTCTGGAAGGGACTATAGTGGCACCTTTGACAGAAAACAGAGAGAGATTTTAGACTCTCTTATAATCAGATGGGAATTACAGAGGATGATCAGCTCTCTGCCAACAAGGGAAGGCTGCAGAGCCAGACGGATTTCTTGCAGTTCTCTTCCAGTTTTATTGGTGGGTATTGAATAAGGTTATGGAAACTGAACTAGCGCCTAAAAAACCTTTACCCAAGCATTTACTACATTAATACTTAAAAACGGTAAGGACCCTCTTGAGTGTAGTTCACACAGACCAATATCTCTGATCAATACAGATGTAAAAATCTTGACCAGCATTTTGGCCAAGCAATTGGACCCCTTCATGCCTACACTGCTTCACAAAAATAAAACAGGCTTTATAGGAGGCAAGAATGTTTCGGAATCCATAGAGTTTTGAATGTGGTACATCAATTCTCAATTCAGAGGAGACAACAAGGACTTTTTAACCCTATGTGCAGGAAAGACCTTCAAAAGGGTCAAATGATACCATTTCAATCGCTGCAAAGATTCGGTTTTGGTCCATTCTTTCAGAAGGCCATAAAGGCATTATACACCAACCCATCAGCTCAGCAGAAAATAAAACAGGGATTTATCTAGCTCTTTCTCACTGTGGAGAGGTAAGTGTCAGGGATGTCCACTTTCACTCCTACTCTTCACGCTATCATGCAACCATCTATACAAAGTATTAGAAGCGACAAGGGCCTTTATGGTATTGAGATAGGTGGAGTGGAACAGAAACTTGAGTTTTTTGTGGGTGAAACATCAGGTGCCTTTCCCTTTGTGAATTTATGCAGGTTTATCAAAGGTATAGTTTGGTGTCAGGATATAAACTGAATAAGAACAAGACATTGCTCATGCCCTTTAATATACCAGCAGCATTACAGTCAAGGATGCAAGCAGCCTTCCCTTTTAAATGGCAGATGGAGGTCTACTAGGTTGGTGGACTTGTGGAAATTATAGTACCCTCAAATGCTAGATCAGATAGGGCAAGATCTAGCCTGAAGGGACTCCATAGCTTAATCCTTACTAACCAGAATGTGATAAAAATGAATATAGCCTCTAGTTTGATATTTCCACTCATTGTGTTATGCAAGATAATTGATAGATTGAGGAATTGAATAGGATTATAGCAAAGTATATTTATTTATTTTATTTATTTATTTAAAGATTTTTCTATACCGCACTTTTCAAATTCAGCTCGGTTTACAAGTAACATTAACTTTGTCCAGTCTTGGGGGACCGCGCTGGACTTACAGAGAACAGGGTTGGTAAACTTGGGTTGAACTGGGTAAACTATATACAGGTTTTTGGCTAGCTATTTACATTCTAGGTTATTATAAGCATTATAAACATTTTTAGATACTATGTACATGGTTCTACTTGGGTTCTGGTGGAGCTAACATGTTATGCTAGTGTCATGTATAGTGGATGGCGTGGGGTGGCTTTTTAGTTGATTGGGGATGCCTGGTCGTTGTGTGGTGCCGTAGTGCTGAATGAAGAGGTGATGTTTCAGGGCCTTTCTGAAGGTGGTGAGGTCTGTTATGGACCGGATGTTAGGTGGGAGTGTGTTCCAGCACGAGGGAGCATAGTACTCAAAAGCTCTCTTTTTTGTGGACTCTGAGCATTTTGTGATCATGCTGGGGATGTTCAGGGTGTTTACTGTGAATGATCTTCTGGCTCTATTTGAGGGAGTGGGAATGATGAGCTCTGTGATAGAGGCGGAGGTGATTCTATTGATGGCTTTGAATGTCATCAGCAGGGTCTTGAAGGTGACTCTACAGTGAACTGGTAGCCAATGAAGTTGCTTCAGGATTGGTGTGATGTGGTCCCTCCTGGATGCACCGTGTAGAATTCTGGCTGCGGCGTTCATGGCTAGTTGTAGTGGGATCAGCGCGTTTTTTTGTAGCCCTTGTAGGATGATATTGGCATAATCGAAATGGGGCATGATTAGTGCCTGGTAGACTGTCCTAAAGTCGTCAGGGTCCAGCAGAGGTCGTAGGTGGCGGATTGTGCGAATCTTAAGGTATACTGCCTTGACAGTGTTATTTATGTGGGCTTTCATGTTCAGGTGTTGATCAAGTGTTATCCCTAAGTAGCGAATGGTTGGTTTGCTTTGAAGTTCAGCGTCTCTTACTTTTAGTACCGTTGGTGGTGTGAAGGATTGATCCCTGGTAATGAGTAGTGCCTCAGTTTTCTTTAAATTTATCCTTAGGTTTTGGGTGTGGAGCCAGTCTGCTATGGCGTTGAAACAGGAGGTTAGTGTCGAGAAATCTGGCTGGTCAGTGGTGAATGGTGTAAAGAGTAATACGTCGTCGGCATATGCAAGGCATGATATGCCGAAGGCTTGAGCGAGAGTGCAGATGGGCTGCATGTAGATATTAAAGAATAGCGCTGAGAGGGATGATCCCTGTGGAACACCTTGTTGTTGCTGGAAAGCTTTGGACGTTGTGGATCCTGTCCTTACATGCTGCCATCTGCCTGAGAGGTAAGATTCGCACCATCTCAAGGCTATATCCTGGATCCCTTTCTCCGCCAGCCGCTCCATGAGTAGTGTGTGGTCCACGGAATCGAACGCTGCGGCGATATCGAGGAAGATATCTTTTGGTTTTGTTCAGGCCAGTGGTTAGAGTGTTGAAGAGGATGGTCAGTAATGTCTCGACCCCATGTGCTTCTCTGAATCCATGTTGACATGGGTCTAGGGGTGCGTTGGTCTCAATGTGGGTCTGGATTTGTTGTTGTGCGATTTTTTCAATTATCTTGGCCAATAGAGGGATACTTGAGATCGGCCTGTATGAATCAACTTTCTGGGTGTCCAATTTGGAGTTTTTTAGTAGAGGTCTGATGGATGTTTGTTTCAGGGTCTGTGGGAATGTTCCCGTGTTGAAGGAGAGGTTAATGATTTTGGTCAGGAAGGGGCTGAATTCCTTACACAGTGTCCTTATCCAGAACGCTGGACAGGGGTCGTTTGGCACTGTGGTGGTGTTGATCATTTTGATTGTGTCTTCAACTTGCTTCACTGAGGACAGTGAGAAGGCTGTAAGTGGTGTATAGTGCTGTGGCCTGTTAACAGGGGTGAGGGGTGAGTGGTGGTGTCTTAACAGTCTGGATTGTTTTTGATTGTAGGTAGACCGCATATTCCTGTGGATCTGGCATGTTTTGTTGGGCAAGGGAAGTTTCCTTTGTGAGCGTCCTTACAATGCTAAATAGGTCCTTTGGTTTGTTTAGAGAACGCTGTAGTAATGTTGCATGGTAACTTCTTCTTGTTGCATTTACTTCGTTGCGGTGTTTCTCCAGGTTTGTGTTGTAGTTGTCCAGGTCTTCAGTGGACCATGAGCGTCACCATTTTCTTTCAAGTTTTCTTAAATGGCAAAGTGAAGTCAGTAACTATTTGGAATAGTAAGAGCCCTAGATTATCACTTAAATTGCCGATACCATTCAAATTGGAGGATGGCTTGTCACTTCTCAATCTCAATAGCAGAAGTGGTCAAACAGGCAGACCCTCGCAACAGGCCTACTCCACAATGTAAATAACAAGCAGTTTCATGTACTGTTGTACCACCTATGTATATAGTTGACCATGATATCCCTTATCAGATAAACCACCATTGTATTTAGTTACCCCGTTTCTCCAAGTTCTACTTCCTGTTAAATGTAATGACCAGACATATGTAAATTGTCGGATGTTTTCTGTTCAATGTAAACCGCGCTGATGTCTAATAGTGCGGTATATAAGAATTGTTAATAAATAAATAATTAAATCTGAAGATGTACGACTGGTCTATGATGTTAAGAACTGCTGCTTATTGGTGGGTAGCCGAGAGGACAGTTTGTTTACCGACTGAATTAAGTGCTTTATTTTCAAGGAGGAGGGGTAAGAATGCCGGTACACCCCATAAGGTGATGAGAACAGCAGGGAAAGAAATGGGAATATCCCCATTTCCCCGAGAGTGGAGGAACTGGTAAGACTGCTGGTTGGAAGAAAATAAATTGACTCAGATTACTGATTTTGTTTGGAAAGGGACTTATATAAAACTAGGGCGAAAACCACGAGCAAATTTTCTTGACCTCCAAACATTTTTGAATTGTTACAGGTAGAACATTTTCTGAATTCCCATAAAATCTGTTTTTACAATCTCTATTTCAATTAGAAGTGCCATTTTCTAAAAGAGTAAGTGGCAAAGGGATGACTGCTAGAATCTACAAGGCTGTTAATGCAAGAAAGAGGATATGGTATACCTGTATCAGAGAAGGCGAGAAGATGATATTCAATGGGGATTGGAAAAAGAGCACTGGGAGAAGATTTGGGAGAATACCTCTAAGCTTTCAATTCGCATGAGGCATCTGGATACTCAATATAAAATACTATTTCAGGCGAATATTGCTCCAGTGCAGAAGTCGTACAGTACAAAATGCAATTTCAAATGAGGGCTGGCGAGGATATGGAGCAAAGGCAGCATTCATGCATATACTGGGAACTATGCCAAAACAGTAGCTTTCTGGGAGGGAATAGGTAAAGCAATATACGAAATGAGTAAGGAAAAGCTGCCCAAAATAACGCTATTGAGTTACGCTAGTACATCACTATGATGATTTATGCTGACCAAGAAAGGCTTATCAAGCCTCTTATTATTGACAGCATGCATGGTTAGAGTAGCCAAATGGAATGTCTACGAAGGGGGGCTGATAAGTCTCTGGCCTTGTAATGAAACAAAAAGCTACAGGCACACTTCAGTTCCGGAGGTCTGAAAGATCTCTCTGCAGTTTCGTTTTATTTGGTATCTCCTTCCTCATTAGCGAAGAGGGTTAAGACATTTTGGCAAATTCTGGAACAGGAACGGTTGGTGGCAATGAGACGAGGGGGGGGGGGGGAATTACCCACCTTTCAAAAGGAGCAGGCTCCCTTTTTTGCAGTACGTAAGAGTCAACTAGGAAATCTTAACTTTAAAAAGGATATTGAGAAAAGGGCTTTTTTCCTTTGTTGCACTTCCTCTACTTCTGAAAAGAAACTTCAGTAGTTCATCTACACCAGTGGTTCTCAACCTTTTTTGTACCGCGACCCCTTTTACCATTGGTCAACTTGTGGTGACCCCCAATGATAAAATCAAATGCATCTCTCTTACTTTATCGTTAACGCATTATCGCTGTAATCATTTGTTGAATTATTAATATATTATAGGCCTTTGCAATATGTTTTTATTTATAAAATTTACTTATTTAAACCACAATAACAAGTAACAATATTTGATTTCAAAATTATGATGATTTTGTAGTCAAATCACTAATATGAAATAAAATTATTTTTTCTACCTTTGTTGTCTGACCAATTTATTCTCTGATCGTGCTGGTCCCGATCTGAGGCTTCTGCTTTCCTGTCTTCTCTTAGCTCTCTTTCTGTGATCTATGGTCCATCTGCCATTTCTTATCTCTTCTTTCGTCTTCTTCACTTCTTTCCATCAGCCTATTTCCAGTCCCAGTAACCCTCCCCAGTATCAGCCCCTTTCCAGTCCTCACTCCCAGTACCTTCCAATGTCAACTTGCATTCCCATGACTGCCACTGGTGTCCATTCCCTTCCAGTCCCCCTCCTTCCCCACTGACCAGTCCCTTCTAGTACAAATACCATGGCAGCTCCTCTCAGATCCATTCCCTTCCAGTTCCATTCTCCCATCCCCTCATATCATCCCATTTGTAGCAAGAGCCCCCAGTTTTCTTCCAGCAGCTCTATCCTCCCCTCCACACAATCAGCCCATTCCCAGTCGAAGCCCCCAATCAGTTCGCTTCCAGTGCTAGTCCCCCCCAACCCCATTACCAGTGCTAGCCTCCCCTAATCAGCCCATTTCCAGTCCTAACCTCCCCCATCAGCCCATTACCAGTCCTAGCCTCCCCTAATCAGCTCATTTCCAGTGCTAGTCCCTCCTCAACCCCATTACCAGTGCTAGCCTCCCCTAATCAGCTCATTTCCAGTGCTAGTCCCTCCTCAACCCCATTACCAGTGCTAGGCTCCCCTAATCAGCCCATTACCAGTCCTACCCCCCCCATCAGCCCATTACCAGTCCTAGCCTCCTCTAATCAGCCCATTTCCAGTCCTAACCTCCCCGATCAGCTCATTTCCAATGCTAGCCCCCCATCAGTCCATTACTAGTCCTACCCCCCTATCAGCACATTACCAGTCCCAACCCCCCCTTGATCAGTCCATTCCCAGTCCTAGACTTCCCTAATCAACCCATTACCAGTCCTAGCCCCCCCCCATCTGCCCATTATAATCCTAACCCGCCCTGTCTCTCCCCTCTGTCCAGCATTTATCCCCCATCTGTCCAGTATGTCCCTCTGTCTCTTCCCTTTGTCCATGTCAGCCCCCCTCCCTTCCTCCCTCCATGTCAGCCCCCCTCTGTCCATGTCAGCCCCCTCCCTTCATCCATCCATCAGCTCTCCCCTCCCTCCATGTCAGCTCCCCTGTCCATGTCAGCGCCCCTCTCCCTCCCACCAACAATCAGCTCTCCCCTCCCTCCATGTCAGCCCCCTCCCTCCCTCCCTCCATCCATCCCTCCATGTCAGCCCCGTTGCAGGTTCCCTGCCCCCTCCTCCCCTCTCCCTGTCTCCTTTGGAGGCGGGACAATGCTGCATGGAGCCCATCGAGAGACAGAAAGGCTCCGCAATAGCTCCACTCACAGGCACAGCCGTGGTTCCCTAAGAGGCAGGGAGCCACGGCTGCAGAAGATTGGAGTCTGTCAGTTTGCCGCTGCCGAGAAGCGGACTCGGCAGCGGCAGCAACTTGTGCACTTTTAGATATTTTCTTTTTTTTAACAGCAGAGTGAGGTGACCCCTGCTGAATTCTGTGGCGACCCCCATGGGGGTCGCGACCCACAGGTTGAGGACCGCTGATCTACACGGTTATGCAGTTTAACCATATTTGCTACTGACTATGGCATCCCTTCCCAATCTCTAATCAATCCTCATAACTTCTATTTATCTTAATTTTATATAAATGCAGTACTGTCCTTCTTTCTGATGTAGCTTAATAATGGATCCAGCTGTTTGAGTCACTCCCCTGAGACCTTTCTTTATTACTTTTTCCCACTATAATTTTTGTAAAAATGAACAGTTACATCCAGCAGAAAACCAGAACAAAATATATGTGTTTTGAACTGTTGTTGAAATGTTTCTAATTGGTATACTTTTGGAAAAAAATTAAAAAAATGTAAATATATATATATATACGCTACACACACAAAATAAAAAAAACGTGTCCAAACATCCATTGTTGTGTTTCGAGAACTCAGATTACATTAACTGAAAAAAACGAAGGCAACTGTCTCAAACACAATGCTTAAGTATTATGCTGGATTTTGAGGAGTTTTTGTGATCTTTTGTGTATGTATCTCCATAATTAGAGGAAAGATTCAGGCAGATTGACAGCACAAGGGCAGCCTCTGAAATGTACCACCATCCATCAGTTTTGACCTGAATTCTGAATTCTCAGAAGTACAGTTCCTGTTGCCACCTCAGTGAATTCTAGTAAAACTTTACAGTAGATTAATTTAGTCCATGTACGTCACTTTGATCGCATAGAGAGAACCAAATGTGGGATTAAAATTTCTGCACAGCTTGAGAAGCCCTTAATGACAAGAGGGAAAGGATGACCTCTTCAAAGCTTTCCTCAGTGGGAGGAGATCTGCTGAAATTCCCCCTCTTCCCCCTCAGGCAAAGGCACCTCTGGCTGGTCACAAGGCACCTATGTCAAGCAGGTTTGGTTGTCTCCCATTGGAGACTCTTTGATAATGTGCTTGAAGGCTGTGCATGGAGTGTAAATATTTCTCCCATATAACTTATACAGATTATGGAATTGGAGACATGTCAGAAGGAATTTTTATTCTTTACAGTTTTCGGCAGGATCAATGTCTGTATGTATGGAGGTGGAAACTTCACCTGGAACATGGACAAAAGTCCAGTGGAGACCAAAATCTTCGATTCTTTTCACACCATGTGAGAATGAGTTGCAAGTCGAGTCTTTTTCAGCCATGTGCATTTTCCTTTAACAGCAGCAATGTGAAAACATCAAGCTGATTTTTTCTCACAATATTTTATTCTCAGAATTGTATAATATAGGAAATTCAGGTGTATGCTGAATCAGTGGAGAAATATGGCCTTCCGCTTCGGAAACTATTCTCTTGCTTGGCTCTAATGTCTCCTACAACTGGTTTAACACAAGTCCAAACTACCAAAGACAACTGATAAACATATTGAGCATCCTTGGGACAGGCCCTAAAGTGACTGACTAGGATAGAAACTGCTTGAGTGGGAGGCGACAAAGGGTACTGGTAAATGGAGTTCACTCCGATGATAGGGGTTAGTAGGGGTGTGCTGAAGGGATCAATCCTTGGTCTGGTTCTTTCCAACATTTTTTAAGTGATATTGCAAAAGGGCCATGGGGAAATATTTGCTTCTTTGTGGATGAACCATAAACTGCAAAAAGGAAGTCACCTGGAAGGTATGGATAACATGTGAGAGATCGAGTAAAGCTTGAAGAACAACCTATAATATGGCAACTAATATCTAATGCTAAAAAATACAGGGTCATGCATTTGGGTGCAAAAACCCAAGGAAGCAGTACAGTATAGGGAATGTAATACTTCTGTCCATGAAAGAAGAGCAGGATCTGGGGGTGATTGTATTTGATGACCTTAAGGTAGCCACACAGGTAGAAAAGGCAATGGCAAACTCCAGAAGGATGCTTTGGTGCATAGGGAGAGGAATGGCCAGCAAGAAAACGGAGATGATAGTGCCACTATGTACTGTAAGTCTCTCGTGAGACCTCATTTGGAGTACTGTGTGAAATTTTGGAGACCACCTTTAAAAGGATAAAAACAGATGGAGTCAGTCCACGCTAACACAGTCAGTGGTTTTAGTCATAAAGCATATGAGGAAAGACTTAAAGATCTACACATATATACCTTGGAGGAAGGGAGGGGCGTAGGGGAGACACGTATAAAAGAAACATTTAAGTACCCGCCACAGTATAAACGCACAGGAGGTTGACCTCTCAATGGCAGGAAAGCTCTGGATCAAGGAGTCATAGAAAGAGGGTGACAGGAAGGAGACTCAGGAGTAGTTTAAAGAGATACTTTTCTAAAAGGGTGGTAAATGCGTGGAACAACCTCTCAGCGGAGGTGGTGGAGCCAAGGACAGTATCTGAAATCCAGAGCACATGGGAAAGGCCGGAGGAATTCAGAGGGAGAGGAAGGGATTGTAGAGCTTCGTAGTTGATGTGGATGGATAGACCAGAAAGACCATTTGGTTTGCCTGCCATCATTTTCTACGTAAAATGACAGACAATGATTGTTGTTATCTGGATACAACTGATATGCAGAAGAATGGTTGACTAGGTGTGTCTGTGTGTTGTATCTATATGCACATGCAGATTCCCCCGCCCCATCCCCCAAAGTATTTATGGCCTCATGCTACACAGAAACGGATCACCTATGGTCTTCCCCACAGCATGGCATAAGGGCCCAGACTACAGTATCTGAAGTGGTTTTCACCTGTTAGAGTACGTGCAGTGCTTTTATAAAGAAATCGACACAAAAGACCAGAGAAACCACACTCACCCTGCTTATACAAGCACCCAGCAGGTTAGCGACCTCGTGTACAAAAATTAATGCTCTGTCACCTTCCACATTTTCCAAATTCCTGCGAAAAAAGAAGAAAACAGATTTAGGATGTGGCCCCTATGCTAAGGGCAGACTTTAGCCTCCTCCAAGACCAACCTTCCCCTCCCCCCACCAAAAAGCTTTTAGTTGACAAATTCACAAGGGAATCTGGGCAGCTCATCGACGTATGGAAAAAAATCAGAACAGAATCTGTGAATAGGACTTTCAATTCCAAAAGAGGTGCAGACTCCTATTATCCAGCACAGAGCATGCGACGGTAAGATCCATCACCCCTTCTCCCCTCTGAGAAAGAGAAGTGGAAATGCATGCGTGTCCAGCTGGGTGAGCTCTCCATCTCTGAAAATATGTTGGAGGACCGTGAGCACCGATTTGTGCCCCTCACAGCTACATCTGAGAATATTTCATAAAGACACATTGGTGCCATGTTGTATTTATAAAATAATTATTTCAACAAAGCATAAAAATAGGGACACCTGACATCATAGAACATGAATGCAAAGGGTCCAGGTATACTTCTATCAGAAATATAAACGTAAGCTGCAGGAAATAGAATAGATATATGCAAAGATGACAAATTCAGTAGGATTTTTTTTTTTACTTTTATTTATTCAACAGCAAACACACAATAACCATTAACAGAAGATCTGCTGCTGAATCCAGCATATCATCAATAGGGTTGTCAACTGGCTCCAGATGCGCCCGACAGGCTTGATCCAGTCCTGGGTTTACCCCACTGCATGCAGGGACATGTATTCTGATTTCTCTATTGCACTCCATAAGAAAAGCAAGACTACAAGTTCCTGCATGCAATGGGGTAAATCCCAACAAAGAGGCTGTTCTCCCCACAGAAACGCCATCACCATTCTTAACAGATTCGTGATTTTCCAACCACATATATTTCATCAAACTACATAGCCAGCGCCCATGGGACTCTTATCCAGGGACAGAGCACTGATCTGTGCTCTGCTGTCAATATTTATTTTTATATGATTCCTACAAACAGTCATACTTACCCTCCACATCATTCACCCTCCTCACATCAACTTTTCACATACACCCCCCCCCCCCCCCCCCCCCTCTCCACACACACTCTTAACGGCCCTGGGACTCTTTGGCCAATTTCCTGAAATGGTGTCTAAAAGGTAAACCAATAAAATGTATACTGAATTTATTGTAATTGATAGCGGGATCTGCTCCTTTGCTTATTCTTGATTCATTATGCTTTTTCCTTTTTTTTTTCTTTAAAGAGTGCAGCAGCTCCGTCTGCACCACTTCCTCCCATTCTCCCCATTATTTTTCCTGTTTTGTATTTTTCTTCTTTGCTGCTGACTCTGCCAGATCATGGGAATGATAGAATAGGACTGATGCTGCGGCTGGGGGTTGAACTGAGACAAGGGGCTGATGTTGAGATCAGGGGCTGATGCTGGAACTGCAAGGGGGGGGGGGAATAAGGAGGAAAAGGAAGGGACTTTTTTGGATTTTAGCTCATGTCTTTTTCAGGAGTAGCTCAAAGCGAGTTACATTCAGATACAGTCGATTATTTTCCTGTCCCCAGAGGATTTACAATCTAAGGCTGTACCTGAGGCAGTGGAGGGTTAGGTGACTTGCCCAAGATCACAAGGAGCAGCATTGGGATTTGAATCCTGGCTTCCCTGGTTCACAGCTCGCCTTCGCTCAGATACTGTTACAAGGAGAGCGAGGGGTTGCACATTAGGACTCACCACCCAGGAAAAAGATTTAGGTGTCATCGTAGATAACATGTTAAAATCCTCTGCTAAGTGTGCATTGACAGCCAGGAAAGCTAATAGAATAGCAGGAATTATAAGGAAAGGAATGGAGAATAAAACAAAGAATATCTTAATGCCTCTGTATCGTTCATGGTGCAACCGCACCTTGAATATTGTAAACAGTTCTGGTTGCCACATCTAAAAAAGAAGGTAGAGTGGAATTGGAAAAAGATACAGAGAAAGGCGACCAAAATGATAAAGGGGATGCAGGGATACCCCTATGAGGAAAAGCTTAAAAGATTAGGGATCTTCAGCTTGGAGAAGAGACGGCAGAGGGGAGATATGATAGAGGTCTATAAACTAATGAGTGGAGTGGAATGAGTAAACATGGTTTGGTTATTTAAGCCTTCAAGAAGTACAAAGACTAATGGACATGCAATGAGCTACAAAGTAGTATACATTTAATTAGAGAAAATGTTCACACACCCATGCCTAGTTAAGCTCTGGAATAATTTGCTAGAGGCTGTAGTGAAAGCTGTTCTTGTCCAAATCATTTTTAAACCAGCTACACGTTCCTGGGGGGGGGGGGGAGTCTATAAACTATTATTAAAGTGGATGGCGTGCAATCCACTGCTTACTCCTAGGATAAGCATTGCGGAACCTGTGTACTTCTGGGGAACCTGACAGGTACTTGTGATGAGGATTGACCACTGCTGGAAACAGGATACGGAGCTTGATGGACCATTGGTCTGACCCGGTATGGTAAATCTTAGGTTCTTATGAAGGTGGAGATGGAGCTGCAGAGGAATGAATATTGGGGGTAAAAGGAGGAAAGACAAAATAAATAAATATTGGAGGGGGTGGTAGGTGGGTGGATGCTGGAGAAGGTAAGAAAGGGGTATGGATGAAGAGGCTGGGGAAAGGGAAGAATGAAGCAGAGGGCTATGAAGACGGTGAGAGACAAAAGAAAGGTGACGGGTCTTTGAAGGAGGTGAGGGACAGAAATGAGGAAGTAAAAGGGGAAATAGAAGCCTGGGAAAAGCACTAGATCTACAAAAGAGAGGGGATATGTGACAGGGATCGAAACTGGGGTTGGTGAGGGGATGAGAGGCAGCAATAAATGAGGCTGGGAAGAGGATGAGTGGAGAAAGTGGAAAAGGGGCACTATGAAGAGTGTTACATATAGGGGAACAGAGACACTGGTGGAAATGCGAGGACTAGGGAGGTAAGTGGGGGGAGATTGAGAAGAGAAAAATGAAACAGAAATGTCAGTGTCAGAGAGAAATGTGGTTGTGGGGGGGAGGGGGGGGTGGAGATGACAGGTAGAGGGCAGGAAAAAAACATCAAGCCTGCGATTTTAGAATAAAGACTGTCCCATTTAGCACTGGAGAACATTTAACTAAGACTGTTTAGACTTGTGCATTCTTAACACCTCTTTTCTCATAGGGTCTAGTTTTAGTTATTTAAAACCATCCATCCCTTAACAACTCAAGTCATAAGCTACACCAACAAGAGAGCTAAAATGATTATAATAATCTAAATGTAACCAAATCTATAATAGGCTTGGTTTAATATAATAATTTTCTTAAGTGGAAGTTGGAAATATTGCCTGAAGGTCTGCGCTTGCCTCAATATTTTCTTGCACGGCATTTGCATATGTAAATAGCAGGTTTACATGTGTAAATGGCCCAATACATCTAATTAACAATTTCAGAAAAGCCATATACATCGGTAGCTTGCACACTTTTCAAAGTCATTTCGCTGTGTGTATTCTGATTTTGCAATGGCAAGGCACACATAATTTTTAAAAAAAATCGAGATATTCCAGGCAAAAAACTGATAAAGTCCACATTACTGAGACCTGGATATGAAAAAACATACTAAAGCAGAAAAAAGAACAGTTTTTTGCCTGGAATGTATTTTGTTATATTTCTGTTTTTGATGATCTGACTGTCCTGTATATTTGGTTGGTTGTTATACTGATTAAAATCTAATAAAAAAAAATTGAGATGTCCATGTTTATTCTAGTTCTGCAGGGAAGTCTACAGCTGAAACTTGGTCCTTCCCATCCTGCTTCCTTTTCTTATATAGTGACTAATCCCTAATGGGGGTGCAGGAACTTCAGGTGGTCAATTAAGCAAAACAGTTCATGGTAATTTTAGTGTAACTGGCTTACAGTATGTGAAGGATGACGGGAATAGTATAGTGCGTTCACTGTGACTGGCGATCCGCAGTAGTCAAAAGAACCTTTGAGGCTGTCCGCACTGTGTTCATCTGTCTGACTTAGAAATTACCAGATTTAGGGCTGAGCTATAGTGTACTAAAGGGACATCTCAGGAACCATTCTACCCAACAGCACCAGCACAAAAGCCTCCAAACATAAGGGAATCCATCTCACCGCAGGCTCAGGGAGGACTCAGCTGTGGGATTACAGATGCATGGCTTGTCCTTTTCCTCTACAAAAATTAATCACACGCTCAGGGGTGTTCTAGTCTAATAAGTTTGACATTTCTCCTAAGATGACCCAGGCATCGGGGACAGCCCCTGATGCTATAAAAATACTGTTGGGGCACATATGCAAATTAGCCACATAGTGCCCCTGTTTCTCTGGGAGAGCATGCCAAACTTGCACTAACTTCTGTGTGCATGTGTTTGGCTTGCTTTCCCAGTTCAACACTGCCATTTGTGCCAGTTTAACGCATGGCTAATTTGCATATGTGCCCCTTCTGAATGCCGGCGGCGTTGAAGTCGCATGTTACTGGTGTGCTGCGTAGAGACCGAGTTAATAGTGTTCAACTTCAGAGCCAGCTTTCTGCATTGGCCCAAAAGTCCTCAGTTCCTCCCATCACTATGTGCATGCAAAGGGGAAAGGGGGAGATGGGGGGGGGGGGTGAGGTGGGACAAATAGTGATCCCCAGAACCCTCTGCTGCATCCCCTAACACCCCCTCCAAGTTTCTGCACTAAATACTCCTTTAAGACCAAAAAGCCTCCCTACCCCCCATACTCCACATCATACTCCAGACACCTGAGACATCTGACACTCCACCTACAACTAAAACCCCAAACACACCACATACCAGCCCCAGAAATCTCATCACCACACCACTGCTGTAACAGACAGCGCCTATGAATGCCACACATACTCCCAGCCCTACATACCAGACCCTCACGCCATGACTCACATTCCTAGATACCACACCCCTAACCCTGGCTGCATCAGAAACACACTTTCCCACTCTTCCTTTCTTGCCTGCCTTTCACAGCTGCTCATAGCGAAGTCTCCCTCTTCTCCTCCCTTTTTGGCTCTTAACAATATCCAAGTCTTCTACCTTCCTACCTCTGATTCTCAACCTTCCATCTCCCCTGTCAGCGAATCACATTTCTCCATCTTTCCCTTCCAATTCCTCAGCAGCTTCTCCACTCTCCATTTCAGCCCCTCTTCATCATCCTTCATAGCTCTCCACCTGACTCGGGCCCTCCCCCCAATCTCTCTCTTCAATGCCAGCAGCAGAATGCAGCTGAGCCATGTGGAAGCTGAAAGAGCCTGTGCACCCACCATCACCACAGTAATCCTTTTACCGGCTCCATTCATACATTCAGAAGTTGACATTGCAATCAGAGGCAACAACAGGATTGCTGCAGAGGAGGGCAGTGCGTGTGCACAACCTCTTTCAAAACCTTGCAGTGCATGCCAGCATTCTGTGTTCAGCTGCCTGTGCCTGTTGCCGCATCCACGCCTAGCATCCTGCCATAAAGCGTAGTTACTCACCTGTAACAGGTGATCTCCGGAAACAACAGGAATCAGTCTTCACATATGGGGGTGACGTTGGTACCAATGGAGCCCGGCGTGGGAACACTCCCCAGCATACAAAAGGAATGCTTTTGGGAGCACTGCTCCACGCATGTGTGTCTGCCTTCCCAACTGGTCTCCTCAGTCAGGTAAAAAGCAGAGTTAAAACTCAAAGAAGTGGATGGAAACAACATAAAGCGGAGGTGGACGGATTGTGAAGACTGATTCCTGTTGTTCCCGGAGATCACCTGTTACAGGTTAGTAACTACACTATTTACAGGAACAAACAGGAAGTCAGTCTTCACCAAAGGGACTCCCTAGCCCATGACAACCCAGCGAGAAGAGGAATCCCTAGCCCACAGAGGTTGTAGCAGGGATCCGACAGACCTAGCTCATTCAGTACACTCCTTGCAGGGTAGTCGGATGGGCAGTGGGCAAGTTGTTTAGACCTGAAAGATTATGCAACACTGATTGTCTGAATTGAGCATCTCTGCTGGAGATCTTATCTAGGCAATAATGAGCCAAAAAGGTATGTAAGGAAACCATGTGGCCACCTGGCAGATTTTGTAAATCGAAACTGAACGAAGGTTAGCCATAGTGGCTTCCACAGCTCATACATTATGAGCTGTAACATGACTCTAGAGAGGCAGTCCAGTCTGGGAATATGCAAAATAAATGCTGTCTGCAATCCAGTTTGAGAGGGTTCTTTCGGAAACTGATAAGCCAAGATGACTTGGGTCAAAGGTGACAAAGAGTTGAGAGGATTGATGATGACCCTTAGTGCGATCAAGATAGAAAGCAAGCGCACTCTTGCAGTCAAGAGAACGAAGTTTAGCCTCAGCTTGGGAACTGTGTGTCCTGGAAAAGAATGTGGGCAGTGAAATGGACTGGTTTAAGTGGAAGGAAGTGACCACCTTTGGGAGAAATTTAGGGTGTGCCTGAAGGACAACTTTGTCATGATGAAACCTGGTGTATGGAGCATAGTCCACCAGAGCCTGAAGCTCGCTGACCCTTCAGGCTGAAGTTAATGCAATAAGAAAGACGACTTTCCAGGTCAGGAACTTCAGGGGAGCTGATGCCAATGGCTCAAAGGGGCCCTGCATGAGTTGTGTAAGAACAACATTTAGATCCCATGCTGTTGTCGGGGGACATAGAGGCGGTTTCATCAAGAGAAGGCCTCTCATGAACCTAGCCACCAATGTGTGTGTAGAAACAGAACTATTCTCTAGTAGACGGTGAGAAACAGAGATGGCACTCAAATGTACTCTAACTGAATTGGTCTTGAGGCCAGAAGAAGATAAGTGTAGCAGATACTGGAGCAGATGTTGCACTGAACAAGTAAAGGGATCCAGATTCTTAAGTGAGCACCAGAGGGAGAATCTGTGCCATTTGAAAGCGTAAGAACGCCTAGTAGAGTCCTTTCTGGAAAATAACAGGACTTGTAAAACATCTTTGGAAAGCTCTAAGCCGTCAAATGCAGGGTTTTGAGGATAGGGTGTAGGAGAGTCCCCTGATCTTGTGAGAGCAGGCTGGGAGCACAGCCCAGTTTGAGGGGAAGAATTTGAGCTAGGTGAAGAAGTGAAAACCACAGTTGTCTGGGCCAAAAGGAGGCAATGAGGATCATGGATCCTTGGTCAGCCTGAAGTTTTAAAAGTCTTTGGAATCAGAGGGAGAGGGGGAAATGCATATAGCAGACCCTGACCCCAGTGTATGAAGAACGCCTCTGAACTCTCCCTGTGGGAAGACTGAATCCTCGAGCAAAAAGTGAGGAAGTTGTATGGCGTTGGGCATTGTACGGAGGAGCAAAGAGGTCAAGTACTGGTGTCTCCCCACACTCGAAACAAGTGCTGAGAGACCTGAGGATCCAGCATCCACTTGTGTGTGTGAAGGATTCAATTGAGTCTGTCTGCTAACTGATTCTGTTCTCTTGGAAGGTAGACTGTATGGAGATGAATCCCAAGAGATATTGCAAAATTCCAAAGGCCTATGACCTCCTTGCAGAGGAGGCGAGAGCCCGATCCTCTTTGCTTGTTGACATAGAACATAGCAACTTGATTGTCTGTGTGAATCACAACCGACCGACCCACTAAGTGGGGAGAGAAGACATGCAAGGCATTGAAGATTGCCCTGAGTTCGAGAAGGCTGATGTGAAATAGACTCTCTCGCTGAGACCACTGTCCTTGGGTCATGAGGCCGCTGAAGTGAGCTCCCCTACCTGGCTTGGATGCATTGGTGGTCAGGGTACACTGCGGTACAGACTTTTGAAAAGGTAACCCTACGTTGAGGTTGTGCATCATGTGCCACCACTGAAGAGAATCTGTCATTTGAGGAGAAATGGTGATGAGATCAGAGAGATGACCTGTGGAATATCTCCACTGCTGTGATAGATTCCATTGACCCACTCGCATATTGAGTCAGGCATGAGTTATGACATGGACTGTTGAAACCATGTGAAGGAAGTCTCTGGCCAATATTGATGTCTGACCTTGACAATGAATGGCGAGAGTGACCAACCGTGCTAGGTGGTTGTCTGGCAAGAAGGTTCAGGCCTGGACAGTGTCCAGGTGAGCTCCTATAAAGTCTAAATCTTGAGTTGGAGTGAAGTGGGACTTTGAGTAGTTTATTACAAATACCAAGTCCTCAAGGACCTGGATGGTCTGTTGAAGAGCTACAATGACTAACTGAGGTATCTCCCCTGATCAGCCAGTCGTCTAAGGAAGAGAACAGAAAGATACCCAAAGTGCAGAGATAGGCTGCTATGACAGCCAGATACTTTGTGAACACCCTGGGTGCTGAGGCCAGTCCAAAGGGGAGCACCCGATATTGAAAGTGGTGTTTGAGAAATACGAATCCTATGAATGTTTTGAATTTGGGGTGGATCAATATGTGAATATAGGCATTCTTGAAATCCAGAAAGCATAGCTAGTTGTTTGGCTGGAGATAAGGGAGAAAAGTACCTAGAGAAATCATTTTGAACTCTTCTCTGACTAGAAATTTGATGAGATTTCTGAGAACTGGGATAGGCCTGTGGCCTCCCGACTTCTTCGGAATAAAGAAGTATCAGGAGTAGAACCGTTGACCTTGCTGAGATGGAGGAACTTCTTTGATCGCTCCTTGTGAGAGAAGAATAAGGATCTCCTGCTGCAGTAAGGTGGATTGTTGGTGGCCTGACTCACGAAGTGAGTGGGTTGCTCTGTTTTGAAATGCAGTTGGTATCCTCTGCTTACTAACTGCAAGGTCCAGGGTTCTGAGGTGATGCACTGAACTCTGCCTGCTGTTGCTGTTCATGTCTGCTGCTATATTGCTGTGTGTTCTCTCGCTTCCAGGTTCTCCGGTGCCTGAATACCTGGTGTCTTCCTGCCTGAGCCTGTGCCCGCCTCCCGGAAGTGACGCAACCCTTCCCAGGGTCGCAACCCTTCCAGCTACCTCCTGCCTATATAACCACATTGGCTGCGGTGTTTTGCGCCATTAAGGTGCGCGCCGAAGGAGCTCACCCAAGGAGCAGTAACTTGGTGTCTGAAGTTACTGGCTGTTCCTCCTAACCTGTTTGCTTTGGCAGCTTCTCGCATTTGTCTCAGGTAACTCCCAACCTTTTCCGTTGAATTTTCTGTGCATTGGTGGTATAACTTGTGCTTTTATTTCTATGGCTTTTATTCCTGTCTACTGGGGTCGTCGACCCTGCCCCGTTTCCAAATATTGGTCAGGCCCTTCTGCTCGCTCTTTATCCAACTTGGTGCTGTGTAAGCGCTCAGGAGCTCCTTTCCTCACCAGCATGCCTCCACTTCCTCTCTCTCCGTAGCCGTTGCTGTGACCCTTAGCATAGCGCTGCTTAATTGTCGCTCCCTCCATGCCAAATCTTTGTTAGTTCAGGATCTCATCTCTCAATATTCTTTTGACCTCTGCTTCTTAACCGAAACTTGGCTTAAGGAAGGTGATGACCCCCTTTTGTCTAGCTCCCTCCCCACTAGTTTTGCGGCTTTTTCGACACCTAGGTGGGGTAGGGGCGGGGGCGGGGGAGGTGTGGCCCTCCTTTATCGGTCCACCCTTTCTATTGTTGAAGTTTCTGCTCCCTCCCTTCACTACTTCAGGTCGTTGCACCTACCCCCTCTTTGTTGGCTACTTTCTTTTCTGACAAGATTCTTAACCTACGCTCCTCTTTTGCTAATCCCCCACCTCCGCCTTTATCACCCCCTCCTTTGTCGCTCTCCCTCTCTTTTTCCTATGCTCCCTCCGCAGAGGAAACCATTCAGGGTGCTATCGCTTTACCTCTTTCACCTTTCTAATCAGGCGCTAGTTCATACTTGGTCCACCTTTCATGCTATTACTTCCTCAGAATTGCTCAAGACTATCGCCAATTCTAGGAAGACTACATGCCAGTTGGACCCCAATCCTTCAGGGTGGCTGTCCAATCCCTCACTTCAGTTGCTGCCTTTTATTTTAACAATTTTGAATGCCAGTTTATCCTCTGGCTGCTTCCCCATGCCATGGAAGTCGGCTATTATCCGTCCACTCCTGAAACAACCCTCTCTGGATTCCTCGGTTTTAGCACACTGGCGTCCTGTCTCAAATCTGCCCTTCTTGGCTAAGGTATTAGAACGGCTGGTGTTTCTTCAGCTAGCATCTCATGTGGAAGCTACTAATGCTCTTCATCCGAGACAGTCAGGATTCCGTACAGGACACAGTACGGAAACAGTTCTTTTAGCCCTGCTAAATGAAGTGCATGTTGCCCATGATCGGGGGGATGTCACTCTTTGGGTGTCTCTCGATCTGTCCTCGGCGTTTGATCTGATTGATCACCGGACCTTGCTTTCTCAACTCTACGATGCAGGACTGCAGGGTACGGCTGCCCGTACTTTCTCCGTTCACGTTAATAAGCAGTCTTCTTCCCCTTTTCCTCTTTCATGTGGGGTTCCCCAGGGGTCGGTTCTTTCTCCTTTGCTTTTTAACATTTTTCTGGCTCCCCTACCTCTTTTAATTCAACAGTATCCGGTTTCCACCTACATTTATGCAGACGATATTATTCTTCTCTTTCATACCTCCCCCATCAATGTGGATATCTCAGCTTGCCTCTCCTATATCGCTTCTTGGCTTGCCGCAAATTATCTTCATTTGAACCCATCCAAATCCACTGCTATGTGGGTCTCGTTAAGTACCTCCTGCCAAGACATCGCCCCTCAAATTGATTCATCTCACATTTCTCTTACATCTTCTTTTCGCTACTTGGGTGTGACCCTCAATTCTTCCCTTTCCTTTCATGAACATATTTCCACTCTCATTCGTAGGTCTTTCTATGCTCTGCGACAAATTAGAGCTGCCTCCCTCCTCTCTCACCACTTTAGTACTGGCTTTGGTTATGAGCCGCCTAGACTACTGCAATGTGGCTTTGGCTAATTTACGCGCTTATCAACTTTAACGCCTACACTACTGCAAAACACAGCAGCTCAGCTCATTTCATCTGCCAGTCGGTTTGATCATGTCACTCCTATCCTTTACCGTCTCCACTGGCTACCCCTTCGCTACAGATTTCATTACAAGTTCCTAATTTTGATCCACAAGGCTCTTCACACATCTACACTACTTTATTTGGCTAATCTTATTTCACTTCATACTCTGTATCGTCAACTTTGGTCGTTACATGCTAATCGTCTTTCTTTGCCCTCATCCTCTCAGGCCCATCTCGAACAAACTCGTCGTGCTGCATTTTTCTTTCGTGGCCCCTCACTTTGGAACGCCCTGCCATCTTTCCTCCGCTTGGAACCCTCCTATTCACAATTTAAAAATTAACTGAAGACCCATTTATTCCAACAGGCTTTCGACCTCCCCTGTGATGCCTCTACCTAATTGCTTGTTTCTTCTTTAGCCTGTCACTATTAATTTCTACTGCTTTCCTATGTTTTATTGTAAACCACCCTAATGTTTCGATGTGGGCGGTATATCAAAGTGTAAAATAAAGATAAAGATAGTGGTCCAACAATCTACGAAATATGCTAACCTTCTTGGAATCTTTTGAGGAACAGATGTTATGGGGCAATTGGCTATGGAGTCAAAAACCCTGAACAGGCTGTGGTTGAGAGACAAGCTGTGCCTTAGGAGCCTTAGGCTTTTGGGGTTGTTTAGGCCCCTGTTGCCACTGTTGTTGCTGTGTCTGGTAGGTGGAATAGGGTGCTGTGTCTGGCAGATAGAAACATTTCTTCTTTGGGTAAAATGGCTTCTTGCCAGGAGCTTTTTTCTTGGAAGCATCAGCTGTCTTCCTAGAAAGCCTCTTCATTGTGAGGTCATCTGTTTCTATTTCCCCTGCCTTCTCCCTCCATCTTTGGCCGTAAAGGTTTTCTCCATTGCAAGTAATGTTAATTAATTTGTCCTGGACCCACTGTTCCAGGTCTGAAACCTGTAACCAGGTTGTTCTCCTGGCCCCAATACAGGCTGCTGCAGCTCTGCTGTTGGCTCAAAGGCCGCCTTTCTCAGGAACTTAGACGTATTCTGTGCGTGAGCCACAAGGACTTGATGAGGGGCCTGCTTTTCAAGAGACAGAAGGAAGACAACTCAGCCAAGTCTCTAGACACTTCTCTGAGGAACATGCCCATATAGAGCATGTATTAACCTACTCTAGAAGCCAGCATAGTTGCCTGAAAGGCCTTCCTGCCAAAGGTATCCAGTGTTCTTGCCTCCCTGCCTGGAGCAACTGAAGAATGTTTTTTCTGACTTTTAATCCTTCGCATTTCAAACTCCACTACCATTGAATGGTGTGAAAGCGATGATTTCTGTAAGCCAGGGCAGGAAGGAGCCCTATAGAAGGTGTCCAATCATTTAGTAATGGCAAAGGTGGTGAGAGGAGATTCGCACATTCTGGCCATCAGATTCTTTAAGATGCTATGCACCAGTAGGATTGCAGCCTTCTTCGGCGCCAATGGATACTGTAGGATGTCAAGCTCTTCGGCCCTTGATTTTGACTCAGTGGACACCGATACAGTAAGCACAGTTGCCATATCCTTTATAAATAATCCTTGGTCTGTTTCCAGAGTGATAAGTAATAACCAAAAAATGTTAATCACGCCATTTAAACACTAGTAAAACGTGAAATTCTGTTTCACTATCTGCTTTTCTCTCCTACTGTGGGATTTTTTCTACCTTGTTCTTATATCCAATACTGTAGGGTTTCAAACTACTCCCTTATCCAACCTTTACAACTATTCAATGCACGGACAGTCTCAGACTTGTTGGTACTGCGTTATAGATGTTGAAACTGATCTATTATAGTGCCTAATAGCATCAATGACCTGTCCAGCAAATGTACACACCCACAGGTTAAACTTTTAAATTTGTTCTCAAGCTTATAAATTGTGAATTCAATGCTTAGCTTTAAAGTGCTCCCCAACCCCATCCATTGGCACCCTTTCTTGCGTTTCACTCCTTCTGGGTTTCTTCAGGGGGACCCGCAACTAAAAACAATCAAAAGATCAAAAAGTTCTAAAAAGTATCAAAACGTTCATTTCCACGTTTACTGATAAAAAATCTTTAAGCCTAACTATGTAAACTACCACATACCATTCAAAGCTTGTAGACAGATGCTGCAGACGCTATCCTCCTTGAGGATTTCTGAAGTCAGTGAATGTTCAAAAAGACGCCGCGCATGCGGGATATCATTAAAACTTCTCTATTATACCCCACTCTGATTGGCTTTGGAGGGGGTGACTTCCCACTGGAGCTATTTGGCCGGACAGACCGCATTGGACACTGAAGGATGATGGTGCCAATGCCAGTGCTCCAAGTCCGATACCGAAGCTGATCTGGAGGTGGACAAGCAAGACCCATCGATGCCGAGCCCAAGGTTTTCATGGTATTACGTGCTGAGGACTCTGAGCGATGCTTCTTTTTGAGCTTGGTTGGAGATGAAGACTTCGAAGCATGGGATGACTTAGAAGGTGTTGATGCCTCCGAGGAATGCACCGAAGGAGCTGAATCTGTTCGAAACATTTTATCCTTCTGTCGCTCACAGTTCTTTCTCCCTCTGGCAGTCATGTGTTCGTAGTGGGCACAGGAATCTACATCGTGGTCCAGGCCTAAGCATTTGAGACACCAATTATGCTCATCTGTGATGGAAATGGTGCTCATGCACTTAGAACATTTTTTAAAACCACTTCGATGTTTATCCATGTTTGAGAAAAGGCACAGGCCCTGGAAATTTAGAAAAAACTGAGAAAATAAAGGGAAAAAAAATGAAAAGGCAAGAAAAGGGTTCCAGAGACAACGGAGTGTCAATCCAGGTGATGGGAAGGCAGAAAAAATAGCACCGAAAGGCACCAGAAAAAACCTAAGAAGTTTCTTCACGCGGTGAAATTGGGATAAAGCCCCGATGGCTCCGCAGAAAAAAGGTTGACTGAGGAGACAAGTTGGGAAGGTGGGAAGGCAGACATGCATGCATGGAGAAACACTCCCAAAAGCATTCCTATTGGATGCTGGGAAGTGTTCCCATGCTGGCTCCATCAGTACCGAAGTCACCCCCATATGTGAAGACTGACTTCCTGCTTGTTCCTGGAGATATTGTACAACATTATTGTCAACATTATTGTGGTCGACATTATTGTCACCCTTGCATTTTAGGTATGTTGTGTACAATATCTTGAGAAATAGTTGGAAATATTCCAACTGTATGTCATCATAATATTTTAATAGTATCTTCAAAGGCATACAACAAAAAAAAGATGTCTGCAACTTAGACATAGTAATTTCTAACAAAAAAACAAAATATGACATGGACAGGATTAATGGCACCCTTCACTAATATTTGGTTGCACAACCTTTGGCTGTGTTGACATCAGGTTTCTTACATCTGTCTGTTGGAAGTTTCTCCCACTCTTCAACTGCAGTTTGTTCCAGTTATGAATGTTTCCAGGATTCCTTTTACCAATGGAAGACATCAGCTCTTTCCAAAAGTTCTCCAATGGATTTAAAGCAGGACTCTTTGCTGGTCAGCATAAAACAGTCCATTTTTAACTTTTTAACCATTCTTTGGAACTTTTGGATGTATGTTTTATGTCACTGTCCTGCTGGTGGACCCATGGGTTTCGACCCACACCTAGCTTTCTGACACAAGGTAGCATATTTCATGCCAAAATACCTTGGTAGTCCTTTGACTTCATGATTCCTTTAATATGTTCTAGTTTCCAGTTCCTGAGGCAGGAAAACAGCCCCACAATATTATGGAACTGTTAACTATAGAAACTGTAGGAAGCTTCATGTATCACTGGTCTGCATTGCCAAAGACCTCACATTTGGCTTCATCTATTCACAGAATATTTTCTGAGAGGATTGTGTTTTCTCAAGGTGGGTTTGGGAAAAAATCAAGCACACTTTCTTATATCTATCTTTGAGCAGTGGGGTCCTCCTTGGCCTTCACGTATGAAGTCCTTCTTTGTTGAGTGCATGGTGTATGGTGCGGGTTAAAAGCATCGCTCCAGATCAGCCTTAAGCTCTTTGGATGTTGTCTATAGTGTTTTTCCAACAGCTCACACTAACTTTCGAAGATTTCTTGGATTAATTTACCACTTCCCACCACGTCCTAGGAGGTCCTTGACAGTTACATGAGCAGAAACCTTCTTAACAGTGCGAACTGTAGACCTAGCAATCCTATGGTCTTGGAGATGGCCTTGTACCCCTCTGAAGTTTGATGATAATGGCTTTTCTGATGGTCTCAGGCAGCTCTTGCCTTCATCATTGTGAAAATGGAACAGGGAGTGAATGTGGCCATTTTAAACATTAGAGTCATCTTTCATTGGTTGATTCAAGTCATGTGAGTACTGATAATCGATCACAGGTGCATCTAAATTTACTGCAATGGGAATGTGGTTCTTCTGTTCAAACTGATTTGAATTGTTTACAAGGGTGCCAATAAACATGTCCTCAATATATACCCAAAATCAACTGCCTAACCCAAACAAGAATCTCCCATTTAATCACTAGTGCACAAAAGAAATTGTTTTTTTGTCAGATAACGACTGTGTGTGTGGGATTAAGCATTCAGATAAGTGTACATTATATATTACGGCTGAAGTGCTGTTGCTTTACTGCAAATATGATTAAAAATGACCAGACGTCTTGTAATGGTTAACCCCACATGCAGTCACTGTCCAACAAAACCATTTTGTCTATGAAGTAGTAATTAAATGGGAGATACTTGTTTGGGTTAGACAATTGATTTTGGGTACACATGGGGCGAGCGTAGTCCTGTTAGCTTCTTGGAGTTATATTTGGTTTGGAATAATCATGTCCTGGCAATGTTCCCTGTTTTTATACTATTTCCTACTACTTCCTTTTTAATTGGTCTTGTTTTATTTGATTCTTTAATGTGTGCACATATAGTTGAAAGCCATTTCACTGGCCACTTTTTTTTTTTTAGGCGATATTGGATATCAAGAGGTTGAACTGCAAAGATGCCAATAATGTTGACCACAACTGTATTTCATGAAACAAGAGAAAATAAGGTTTTGGAGACTAAAGGCCATTCACCCCCTGAAGAGTTTCTCTTTTACTTAACTCCCTCAAACTGGCACATTAGGGAGAAGTACCATTTCTCACTTTTGCTGCAGTCCAAGACTCGATGCACAGTAAAATGCAGAGAAATAAACCTATTTTCACCATTTCTCAAATTCTAGTCTAATTTTAGAAAACAGCACAGAATATTTTATTGTTCTTCCTCGTCAGAGCTCCCTTAAGTCACAGCAGAGAGCAAGGAGGTGAGCTCCTCCCCTACTCCTCCAACTAGGCAGCCTAACGAACTGTTTAAATTTAAAGGGCCAATAGGAGTACCCATGCCTGGTGGGCCACACCAAAGGGCTCTAAGGGGTGGCCCTTAGAATGGCCTCTGAGTGTCGGCAACCACAACCTCCTGTCCATCTCTGTCTTACATATATGAACAAGGCTCGATACTTTATTAGCCCATCGGGTAATACCGAACATAACAGCTCTTGAAATTTGCATTTTTATTGAATTTCAATAGTGCATCTATGCAGAAGCCTAGAAACATACAAGTTGCTGATGATAATGTTTTTATAGAACCAACTCTGCTGTTTCCATGTGCTCCATCACTTTTCTTACTCCTCTGATTTAATTTACTTCTAAAAACTTACTGGTATGCAGGACCTGGTAAGGGATAACCGTGTTACGGCCATTAGGTAATAGGGATCACAATGCGATCCAATTTATCGTCACTGCAAGGAAGATACTATAACGAAACAATACTGTCAGAGTCTCCCTTTTTTAACAATTATTACAATAAAAGGAGGAAATCGGCTAGGGAAAACCCTAAAATGGAGCGGTTGCCAACATCAAAAGTTTGCCTTTTGGTACTTTCCATGCATTACAAAAAAGGTCAAAAGAAGGACAAACAACAGCCAGTATAGTTTAATGGCAAGGTAGGAGAGAGGGGGAAAGCCCAAATGGCATCTTCCAGAAAATGGAAAGCAGACCTTGATGAAGAACATAAGGATGCATACAAGCACTGGAAAGTTAGACATGAAAGAGTAAAAAGGCAGGCCAAGAAAGACTTTGAAAACCAGCTTGCTGTAAAGGCAAAAATGAATATTACTTTTTGTTTTCAAATACATATGAAGCAAAAAGTACATGAAGAAATAGCTGGATGACCAAGGGATAAAAGAGATGCTCAGGAAGGATCAAGGAAATAGCAGAAAAGCCAAATGATTCTTTATCTCAGTCTTTACTGACAAGGATGTAGGGGTCATACCACATGGAAACCTTTGATGGTGATGGTTCAGAGCAACTAACACACATCGCTAAGTTTCGAAGAGGCAGCAGTGATATGAGTATGGATGGCAGCATAAATCTAGTGCTCCGTCTGGCCCATCACTAAATCTCTAAAATATTGGTGGCCCTGAAACAGCCTGGGTATACCCTCTGGATGTGTTAGTACCACCGAGTCACCCCAGGTCTCAAGATGACCACGAAGAAGTAAACCAAATGGATCTCCTATTCCAATGAGTCCCGGCAGCAGCAAGACAGATCACAAGGAAGGGTGCTGAGAGCAGAGGTAACCGCCAGTCTTTCCTGAGGATTATGTAAGATGATCAGGTGTCTCATCATGATGAGCTGCATGCCTGGTTTCAGCACTTAAAATGTTGATGTCTCATTCTGCACAGAAATATCAGAAAATGTTGTTGGCATCTGAGAGACATCATGAATTTGGGCTGCTGTGTGGAGGCATGCCAAATCAAGAAGACATATGAGGCAGTTTCCACACTAGACTAACAGGTGTCTGACTTGTTGACATCGAATAGCAAAGTTATGGGACAAAATTGAGGATATAAAAAACAGGTTGTGATATAACCACCTGAGATTCTAGGATATGCCTTCAACTAGCAAGGAAAAAGATTTAGGCATCATTGTGGATATCCTGTTAAAACCCTTGGCCCAGTGTGCAGCGGCGGCCAAGAGAGCAAATAGAATGCTAGGTATCATACGGAAAGGAATGGAAAATAAAACAAAAGATATTATAATGCCTCTATACCGTTCCATGGTGAGACCGCACCTTGAATATTGTGTGCAATTCTGGTCGCCGTATCTTAAAAAGGATATAGCGATATTAGAAAAGGTTCAGAGAAGAGCCACCAAAATGGTAAAGGGGATGGAAGGATACTCCTATGAAGAAAGGCTAAAAAGGTTAGGGCTCTTTAACCTGGAAAAGAGACGGCTGAGGGGAGATATGATAGACGTCTATAAATTAATGAACGGAGAATATAGAAAGACTAGGGGACATGCAATGAAGCTACAGGGTAAACTATTTAAGACTAATAAAAGAAAATATTTTTTCACTCAACGTGTAATCAAACTCTGGAATTTGTTACCGGAGGATGTAGTAAAGGCTGTTAGTGTAGCTGGGTTTAAAAAAGGTTTGGACAAGTTCCTGGAGGAAATGTCCATAAACCATTATTACGAAGGGACCCAGGATATCAATGCTTGACCCAGTACAAGCATTGTGGAACCTGTGTCTTTTGGGGAAACTGCTAGGTACGTATGACCTAGATTGGCCACTGTTGGAAACAGGATACTGGGCTTGATGGACCTTGGTCCGACCCAGTATGGCATATCTTATGTTCTTATGAGGATGGCCTTGATGTGATAATGGCTATCCTGACAGTGGAAGGTGATCTAAGGCTCCCTTGAGGTGATATAAGGCTATCCTGGTAGTGTGAGGCACTCAAGAAAGCAAGGTGTGTGTGTTCATAGATCATTGGGGTGCTGTGTGCAAGTATGCCTCTAGATATTATAGCATGTTACCATAGTTTCGCTATTAAAGACAAAAATTGCAGCTAAAGTGAGATCCATAGGGTGCTTGAGCTGGGACATATATCAGGTTGAAGAGTTTGATCATTTTTTTGCCAATGACCCTCTTATCATAAGGTGAGAATATCCAGTACCACCGGCTGTTCCCCTTCGGTTTGATCAATATAGCACTCAATATACTGTCAGTCCCAAAGTCAATAACCCAATGTACCCAATCAACAGCAAGCAGAGTCTTCACATTCTGTGCGCCCAGATGCTGGAATATTCTGCCTCCCAACATCCGTGCAATTCCTGACCTATTCCAGTTCAGGAAAGCCTTGAAGCACCACCTCTTCCACCTGCACTACCCGACAAACAATGCCATATCAGCCCCATCCACAGGTACAACACAAAACTCACACGACTAGACAAAACGATGTGAACCCCACCTTGCTTCAAGATTGTAAATAGTTACCCCCTGTTATCCAAGTTTTAAACTCCTGTTCATTGTAAACACAGAGTACCCAAGGAAATGTGTAATTTTATGTTCATTGTAAACCGCACTGATGTCGAATAGAAGAGACTGTAAATAAATAAATAAATAAATCTTAACCAGTAGCATCAAAACTATCAGAGTGCATACCAATAAGAAGGCAATCTAAGTCTTACAAGCAGTGGAAATCATGGGTACTGAAGCTCCAGGCCATACCGTCGCAAGCCACTCATAAGGACTCTGCAAAATGGCAAAGCGAGGCGGCACCTACATCAAAACTCTGGGGACCCAGCTAAAGTCATTGGCCGCATTCTTCAAACTCCTCTGGTGTGTGGACTTGACTGGCTTTTATTCTTGGATCTCTCCAGCAGACTATGCATCCAGTTAACACTTTGGGCTCATTCAGGGGTTTTGAATTATGGACAATTTTTATGAAGCTGAGGAGGACCCATTGGGAGCTATTCCTGTTTGCTTTTATTCTTTGCTTAGGCTGAGCAGAGGAGTTCTCCCATCCTCCTCCTTCATGTGCTAGGGCAGCCTGGATGTTGAGAAGTGACTCTCGCCTGAAGCGTCATGTCTCCTTTGGAGTGGTCTGCAGTTTTGTAGGGAGCAGATATCTACGGGAGAGGGGAGAGAGGAAAGGTTTCGGGGTGAGTTGAGAGGATTATATACTGGTGATGTGGGGGGGAGGTTCAAGAGTGCATAGGAAGATGGGGCAGTCGGATAAGTAGGGTGTGAATGGGCCTGTGTGTAGAGGAGAAGGGGTGATGATCAATATAGATTTCTTTCTGCCAACATAATGGAGGGGGGGATTCAACATCATCAGAGAAGTCAATGCCACAGTTTGAACCCATCCATGAAGCAACAAATGCTACTTGAGGCGGCAACTATATGCCCAGAACCTGGATCAGATTTAAGATTTTAGTGCCCATAGGCAAGACCACACAGCAGTTCTCAGAAAGTGAGTGAAGGGTGAAGTGGGTCAGATTCTGAAGGCTAGAGAGCCAGAAAAGGAGTAGAGGAAGGCCTTAGTGCCTCAGTGGTACCTCTTTGAGACAGCACATGCACATAGCCCTAAAATAAGAAGGAACAGACTCCTCTCTGGCTTGAGTATTTGGCGCGTTCTAAATAATAGCACCCTATGCTTAAATCTAGGCCTGCCTAGAACAGGAAACTTGAAAAAAAAGTAGAGTGCTTAATATAAGCTCTTCCAAGTATTCACTAACCTTTTTCACATCAAATCAATTGGAGAGGAAAACATTTGGGGTGAGTATTTTGATCTCAAAGGACTTGTAGATGACCTTCTTGGGCAAGATCTCAGACACTGCAGGTGACTAAGGGAATTGGTGAGTACATTGTTAATCATTTGCACCTTGAATAGTAACCACGGGGTTTTCTTTGAATTTCTGGGGAGTAAAGTAATCGGTCTAGAATGTTCACTAATTACTGTATAGGGGAAGATATTATCATGACCACCCTTCCTTGTTCTTGATAGTACTAGTGGGATGAAAAACTGAGCCCAAGACAAAGCACAGCTTAAATCTTTTATAGATGTGTTGGGAGTGGTACACATTTGGTGTCTTATATCCTCACTCTTGAGATTCTATATTTTACTCCAACCCTCACAACTCATAATCGATAATCGATTTTTTCATAATTGATAGATTACTGCTATTTGGGGTCCTAAGTGCAAAGAGAGAGCGAGGATATCTTCTAGTCTGAACATTCCCCAGTGTAAATTAACTTGAAGATCAAGCTTGGGTCTATGGGAACTTGGTTTTGGAGGCTCAATGATGACCTACAGGATGATATAGAGATAGTTAGCCAGATGGACAAAGATTTGCACACATATTTCAGATTCAACACAGCAGATAATACCTCCAGAATCCTATGGGACACTATTAAAGGACTAATAAGGGCTAGATTCATTATGTGGGCTTTGGAACAAAGGAACGATAAGTTCAGCAGCTTGAAAATAAAGATAAGACAGAACCTTCACATTAGATTCAGAAAACGTTAGCTGCAGCAAGGGAGAATTTGAAGGCAGAGTATGCTGAGAATATTAGCTCTGATCTAAAGAAAGTCAGTCAAGTATATTTTGAGCAAGGAAAAGATGAGTAAACCTTTTGATTTTAAATTGCCATAGTGCAGATTAGAGATAAACAGGGAGCTATGTCTGAATTTGGACTCTCAGAGTGGGAAACTGAGGATTACTTAACCCCGATTCCTTTGTGAATAGTAAGGGATGAAGATAAAAAATTATATGGAAGCAGAAAAGAGGAAGTCCACACCACCCTTGAGACCTTAAGTTTGCAAAGTATTTGCCAGACCTTTGGCCAGTTTATTTAATTCAGTCCTGTGGGTGATGATTTTACAGAGACTATGGGGTTGGTGGGAATTAAAGTTAAGCAAAAGGTAGACAAGGATGCCTTCCACTGCAGGTCCTACTAGCCCATATCCCTTTTAAAGACTGTTATAAAGTGCTAGCCAAGATTTTAGCCAATCGGCTGAATAGATTCATTACTTCCTTAGTGCATGAGGACCAGTCTAGGTTCATTCCTGAGAGGCAGGCAGACAATAATTGACATTTACTTCTGGGGAAGCCAAAGCCAAAGAACACCTGTTCTGGTACTATCAACAGACACAGAGAAAACTTTGACAGGGTGGAATGAGGGTTTATGTTCAAAGTTCTTCTAAAGTTCAGGTTTGGACCAACATCCTCTCTTAGATGAAAGCCATGTGTAAAGATCCCAAGGCAAGGATAAAGGTTAAGGAGGGTCACTGCTATGTTCTACCTCTGGAATATCTTTTTGGTTGGAGGGGCCAAACAAACCAACGTCCAGCCCAACCCCCAAGTTTTCTAGATATTGTTGCTGTTTTGGACAAAATATCAGTGGGCCATGGCCTTAGTGGCACACCCTATTCTGCTGCCTATGGCCCCTGTCAAGAGGCAAGGCTGCCCCCCCCCCTCATGTTATTTGTATTTACTATAAAACCTCTTGCAGATAGGTTCCAAATGATCATAGGGAGGCACTGGTATAATCACCAGTCAGATGAATATTCAGCGGCACTAGTTAAACAGATAGTGCTGCTGAATCTACTAATGAAGTTAAGCGCTGGTGTCAGTATATGCTGGCTGGCCCGGCTCAATATGAGGCCCTCTGTTTTCCAACCCTGCCCTGGAGACGTATCTCACTGCTCTAGTTTTTAGATTACCCATAATGAATATGTACGAGATAGATTTGCATACCCTGAGTTTCTAACATGTGCAAATCTCTCATATGCATATTCACTGTGCCAATCCTAAAAACTCAACCAGCTAGGTGTGCCTCCAGGAGAGGGTTGGGAAACGCTGCATATAACGAGCTTCCTAGCTCTCTTATGAAATCAATGTTTGGCACTGCGCCACAAGGTATGTTCTAGAAACTAGACAAAATTTGAATTTTAGGGATGGACAACAATTTTTTTTCTCCTGCAATGTTACACTGCCCATGATTTTCACTAAAGTAGAGCAGTATTAGGGGCCAAACTGATGGGTCTACACTTTGGTTTCAGTTAAATGGGATTATGAGTAAACATCTAGATGCGAAGAGGTAAAGGAAAAGGTAGAGAAACGGAAGTTAAACAGGTTAGAGCTCTTCAGCTTGGAAAACAGAGGAGATATATATCACAAAAGTTTATATGATCATGAGTGGCATGGAACGGTTGTTTAACCTCTCAAACAACATTAAAACAAGCAGGCATTCCATGAAATTGATGGAAATAGACTGAAAACAAATTGCAAAAAGGTTTTTCATGCAGAATACAATTAAACTGTGAAATCTGTAACTAGATAACATGGTCAAGGCAAGCAACAAAGCGGGAATCAAGAGGATTGGACAAGGTCTGGAGGAAATACCCATTAAAACTGTTAAAACACTTGGGAAAGCCATTGCTCATCGCTGGAAGTTTTGATTTCCTCTTTAGGATCTGCTGTATAGTTGTGATCCAGACTGGCCAATGCTACAAACACGATGCTGGGCTCAACAGCCCTTGGCCGGCTCAGCATGGCTTCTCTTATGTTATATTATACAGCAATGCACCAGGAACCAAATGGAGTAGACTGGATGAGCCTTACAGCTCTTATCTGCCATCATTTTCTTTATTTTTGTTACCACCAATGGCAGGGCAATTTTCTGTACCACCGAAAGAAACAAAGCCTCATGTTGTATTCACAGATCTCCTTACCCTCTTGCTATCCTTAGCCCTCAGAGCAGTGGCGGTTTGGATTAGTTGAGGATGGAGAAGCTAAAGCAATGTTTGGGGGCACATAAGAGATGCAATTAATTATTGTTTTTAAATTAACTGTGGGTTTTTTTTAAATACTGAGCATGCCCTTTTGAACACTTCTAATTCCATTACAGGCCGGAACTGCTTCATGTCAACAAACAGGCTAGTGACTTCTCTCCCATTCCCCCATAATATTCTTGTTTGGCTAACTACTTATATCAACTGTTCCAATCATCGCCTGCCTGCCCCCCCCCCCCGCCCCGGCTCCATCCAAGTCAAAAGGCATCCTCTCTGGATACTTTAAAAAAAAAGGGCAGTTAAAAGTCAGACTACAAAATGAGCATAAAATATTCCCCTCAAAAATCCCCTAAACCAGGAGGCTTGCGCCTTTCTTTTCTAATGGTTAAAAATATGAAACTGCTACTTGCTGGTACTTTCCTGCAAAATTTTTATAAATGTACTCAGATGTAGAAGGCAGCTTGGAACGCTCACCGTAACATAAAACATGTAACAGAAGCCATATCTGTATGTGCTCAGGAACCCTTCATGTCCCCACATTTTAGTTTACCCAAAGGTCTATCTTTGCTGTGATTTGGTAGTAATGATAGTTGGGGGTAGGGAGAGGAACTCAAGGGACTTTGTAGCACGAGCCAGGGTCAGCTTAAAGAAAGAATCCACATAATCATGTTGCTTAGGGTTACCAGATTTTTGGAGGGCAACTAGGGGACAACTGCGCAGGGCTGAACTGGTCGGGGGGGGGGGGGCAAGGTCCTCCCTCCTCAGGCATCGTTTCCCCATATATTTCAAAATGACCAGTCTAGGTAGCATTCAGTAATTTCACAAATTTAAAAAAGGACAGTAGCAGCCCTTCTTGAGTTATAAGCATACACATATATACACACATACATATATGTATAAGCCAAGGCTCCAGGTTTCTATGGCGACCAGAAATTTATACCTGGCGCCTGGGATTTGCTCCCACCTCCCCTCCAATCACAGCGATCTCCTGAGGGCAGACAGAAGGCATTTTCTACCTGTGATTGGAGGGGAGGGGGGGAGCAAATCTCAGCGCAAGGTATAAATTTCTGGTCGCCATAATAACCTGGAGCTTGGCTTATACATTTTCGCATCCCCATGGGCAGAACAGGAAGGATATTTGCCACAGGCTGCCTGCTGCATCTAAGCCCTGATAGTGGCAAAGATCCCTCCTGTTGTGCCCGTGGGAGATTGGATCCCCACAAGCAGAACAGGAGGGGACGCCCAAAGCAGAAGAGAGCCACGGGGATCGGAGCTTTCAGACAAAAAAAAGACGGGGAAAGAGGCAGTAAAAATTTCAAGCGGCAGAACCTTAAAAAAAGTAAGGAGGATGGGAGCAGAGAGAAGGAGTGCTGGGGGGGAGGGAGAAGGGAAGAGATTCTGGAAAGGGGAACAGAGAGTGAAGAGGAGTTGAAGCGAAGAGGGAAGAGTGCAATTGGAGGTTACAGGGATGAAGGCATGGGGACAAAAATGACAATCTGTATATGCCAAAGGATGCACCCCCCCCAGACCATACACTCAAGCACCTCATCCCCACACTACACACACATGCACCCCACCTTCGCATGACAGACACACACACACATTCACCTCGCCTCCGCACCACACATCACATACAGGTAACCCACCTCTGCGCCACACACAGCTCTGCAACACGCTCACACATGCACCACAGCCCTGAACCCACACACAGACAGGCACGCCACCGTTGCAGCACACTCCCACAGAGACACTTGCCATCTGAAGCTAAAACTACTGCAATCTAAAGATGACACATGGTGGAGGAACTCTGGCGCTGGTCTCACAAGGCACAAGAAGGGAACACACAAGAACCTGAGACCAGCACGCGAGAACTGGAGGGGGTGGGGGCGGATGAGGAGGTCACAAACACTGGCTCCTAATATTTTGGCCTGGCTCTTAAATCCCCACAAAATTTGTTAAGGTCTGGCTTACAGTAAGCTTTATTTTATATATTTTTAAAATTCCTCCTCTTTTTTTTTTTAAGAAAATTAGTTACGGTAAGTTTACATCTCCTACCAGGATGAGAAGACTGCTAACTACTACTATTGCTAATCATTGGTATAGCGCTACAAGGCATACACAGCACTGTACATATAGATGTAAGACACAGTCCCTGCTCATCCGAGCTTACAATCTAATCAAGACAAAACACATAGTGAGTATGGTAAGATAACATAAGTAATGAACACATTAAATTTCATTTGCTATTTGGAAGTCCAGTCTTCTAGTTTCTCAAGGTCCTCTTGCAATTTTCCACAATCCTCATGGATTTTGAGAACTTTGAATAATTTTGTGTCATCTGCAAATTTGATTACCTCACTCGTTATTCCTATTTCAGCACAGATCCCTGGGGTACTCCACTATTCACCTTTCTCCATTGAGAAAATTAGCCATTTAGCCCTTCTCTCTGCTTTCTATCGGGTTTTTTTTGTTGTTGTAATTTAATCTTTATTCAGTTTTTGAACATAAAAATACATCACAACTGAATAGCACATCCAGTCTATCATAACCTAACCTATCTATACACTAAAGCTAACTGTCTCCGCTATTGGTTATCACGAACCCCCCATCCCTCCCACCCCTCCCCCATCCTCTAACATCCTATTCGTAAATGTTTTCAAACATACATATTAAGGCAATCGAACGCTTCAACAATGAAACAATGACAAACCCCCTTACCATTGAATCTGTGCACCCCTCAACCATCATCCCCCGCCTCCTCCCCCCACACCCCAATGTTCCACTCCCGTCCCCGTCCACTGCTCATATCTGTCCCACACCTTTTTGAATTTTTTCACAGTGTGTTTCCTGTATGCTTCTATCGCACAAAAGGTCCATAATTGCTCCATTCTCCCCACCACCTCTGCTACCGGAAGAACCGCTACCTTTTTCCACCAGCGGAGCAGGTTCATCCTGGCTGCAATAACCCCATACTCCAAAAGTCTCCCCTCGCCTCCCCTTTCCCCCTGCACCTCCTCATTCAGGATAACCATAGCAGGTGTAAACCATACCCGTACCTGAATAATATCTTCTATAAACCTTTCCACCTGCTTCCAATATGTCTGTACTTTCGGACAGCTCCACAGCAAATGCAACATATCTCCCCGCTCCTCACACCCTTTCCAGCACTCCTCTGATCTATCTGGGTACAGCATATGCAACTTCCCGGGGTCCAGTACATTCGTAGCCTAACTTTATAGCTATTCTCTAGCATTGCAGTCCCCAGAGCTAGCTGGAGTGTTCTTGCATATATGCCATCCCACCTAGTGGGATCCCACTGTCCTTCCAATTCCTCCTCCCATTTCTGCTGACTCCGAACTTTCTCCAGCTTGTATTCCCCCAACAACTTATACAATCTAGATATTATCCTAGTTTGTACCCATCTCTGTCCCATCATTTCTTCAAATGTGGTAGGTTTAGCCAACCAATCCTGCTTCACTGCCTTCCCCTGTAGAAAATACCACATTCTAACATATGCATACCGGTCTTTCTACTCCAATTGGTATTGCTGCTGCAAGTCCTCAAACCCTCTAATCCCTCCCCCTTCTCCCAGCAATTGGCTGATCGTACACAACCCCTTACTCCACCATCTCTGATACTCCCCAGCCCCTTCTCCCATCTCTCCCGCTGCCACTGTATGCAAATAGGTCTCCCGTGAGTACACTTCCCCCCCCCAGCAAGTACCCTTTCCATTTCTTCCACACCTGAATTGTTAGTGCTCTATAGGGATTCCCCTCCTCAATCCCCCTCCTCCTTATCTCAGGGTCCCATATCCAGGCCTCTCTGTTTTTACCCCCTCCCCCCTCCAGTCACACCCACCCAGGATTTTCTATCCCCTCTCTCCACGCAAACAGTGCCCAAAGTTGCACCGCCTCATAATATCTAGTCAGCGAAGGCACCCCCATCCCACCCTCCTCCTTAGACCTAAACATTATCGCCCTCCCTACTTTCGGACGTTTCCCCTCCCAAATGAACTGCATAAGTATGTTCTGCATCCTATCTAATTCTTTTTTTGTCACCTGATAAGGTAAAGACATGAACACAAATAACAACCTCGGTAAGATGTTCATTTTCACCACCGCGATGCGGCCCAACAAGAACAAATACAGCCTCCCCCCACCCCCCCACCTAGAGAGATCCTGTCTAATATGTTCCACCAGCCCTTGGTAATTCCATTGCTTAACCTTACCAAGAAAGAGCCCTATCTGAATCCCTAAGTAGCGAAAACATCTCTCCACCCACCGGAATCTAAAACACTGTCTCAAACTCTCCTCAACTCTGGGAGTCAGGTTAAATCCCAGCAGCTCCGTCTTACTCTGATTCATTTTGTATCCTGCTATCCTACTATATTTCTGTAAAACTGACATCAACACCAGCAACGTAGTAATAGGCTGTGTTAGGGTAAATATAATGTCATCTGCAAATAGTCCAATTTTTTCCTCTTGTCCCCGTATCCTAACCCCTTTTATATCAGCCTCCCGTCTAATATATGCTGCCAACGGTTCAACAGCCAGGGCGAAAAGCATTGGTGATAATGGGCTTCCCTGTCTAGTCCCTCTGTGAACCTCAAAGCTTTCCGAATATCAACCGTTTACCCTAACTCTGGCTCTTGGATTGCTATATAACGCCCTAATCCAACTAATATAATTATCGCCAACCCCCATCTTCTCCAAAACCCGGAACATATATGACCATTCCACCCGGTCAAAGGCCTTTTCCGCATCAACTGTGGCCATAACTGCGGGCTCCTTTACTCCCTGGAGATGCCACACTATGTTTAAAATTTTCCGCACGTTATCACACCCTTGTCACCCCTTAACAAAACCCGTCTGGTCGCTGTGTATCAACTGGGGCACTACATCTTGGATCCAGTTCGTCAAAACCTTTGCCATGACCTTAGCATCCAAATTTATTAATGAGATGGGTCTGTATGATCCGCACACCCCCTTATCTTTACCAGGCTTTGGTAATACCGTAATCTCTGCCTCCTTCATTGACCTAGGTATATCCTTCCCCTGCAAGACTCCATTAAACACCTTGGTAAGAGTAGGCATAATGAGGTCCACCAGCACTTTATAGAACCTTGCCGTATACCCATCCAAACCCGGTGCCTTGCCGGTTTTTAGTGTAGCTACGGCGCTCCGTACTTCCTCCTCTTGAATCTCTTGCCCCATCTTCTCCCTCTCTGCAACACCTACCTGGGGTAGTTTACACTCCTTCAAAAAATCATCAATCTCCTCCCGCCCCGACCATGTTTCACTTTTATACAACCTCTCATAAAATTCCCTAAACACTTTTCTGATTTCCTTAGTCTTATGCACCATTTCTCCTTTACTATTCCTGATGCCTTCTATATATGCTGCCTGCCAACGAGCCTTCAATCTACAAGCCAAAATTTTCCCCGCCCTATTTCCTCCTTCAAAATGTGGCTGCTTCAGCACATTTAGCTGGTACGCCAACTCTCGGGCCTGTAAGTTACTCAATTCTGCCTTCACCTTGATTAGTTCTGCTAAAATTTCAGGTTGCTGCCCCGCTTGAAGCGCTCTTTCTAAGCTCTCCATTTTCCGTAGTAAATCCTGCTCCGCCGCTCCTTTTGCGCGCTTCACCTGTGCTGCTATGCTAATCAACTGTCTCCGAACCACTGCCTTTAATTCATCTCACAAAGTACCCATAGTAACCTCCCCATTGTTATTCAGACTTAAATATTCCTTTATACTCTCCCGTATCTTTCCTATATGCCTCTCCTCCTCCAACAAAGAGTCATTTAATTTCCAAAACTTTAAATTATCTTCTCCCTTCCCCACATCAAATTTGATACACACTGGAGCATGATCCAACCATGTGATTAAGCCATGCTCCACCTCCAATACTCTGGCCATCCACGGTCCTCCCCCCCAAAACATATCTAACCTGCTATACGTTCCATGCACCGGTGAATAGAACGTATATTTCCGCTCTCCCGGATGCCAACTTCTCCAAAAATCGATCAACCCCAATCTCTCCTTCAACTTCTTCAAACATTTCCTATCTCCTCTCCCCCCCCACCCCTGCTCCCCACTAATGTCCAATCTTGGATTGTAGGTCAGGTTGAAATCCCCTCCCATAATTATAGGTGTATTTCCCAATTCCTCCAACTCCTGCAGAATTTGCTCATATACCTCCCCCTGCCGTTCGTTCGGGCCATACAGGCTAATCACCCACACCTCCTCCTTCTCCATTTGTAATTTCACTCCCACCCATCGCCCTCCCTTACCTCTACATGTACCTTTTACCATGTGTTGGTATTCATTCCCCACCAAAATCCCGACCCCCCTTTATGGGGATTCGCCCACTGCCTCGCCAACACTACCAAAGGGTATTGTTTAGATGCTAGCATATATTCCTGCCCAACCCGCAAACGTGTTTCTTGTACACACATAATCTCCGCCCCCAGCCTTCTCCCTTCCTGCCCCACCAATTGCCTTTTCCTCCACATACACAGTCCCTTAACATTTAAGGTTGCAATCGTTAGTATTTTCCTCCTCTGACCAGTATGCCTTGGAAACCTCACTCCCTTCCGCCTCCTTCCGTCCCTCTCACTTCCCTTGGCTCTCCTTTTGCCTCCCCCACCACCCTCTCTACTAAACCTTTCCTTCATGTCCCTTCCCTGTACCTCCCTTCCCCTCCCCCTCTTCCCCCTGCCCTCCCCCATCCCTCACCCCCCACATCCTCTACCCCCAGAGGATTCAACAGAGTAGTACGTCCCTTACCGTCCCCAGCCTCTGATTCTAACTCTCCCCCACCCACTTCTCCACCCCGCCCCCTCTCGGCTCCCCTTCTACCTCCACCAGCCCTTTACCCCCCTTCCCCTTTATACCCGCCTCCTATCCCACCCCTCCCATCTACATACCCTCTCGTCCCCCGCAAGTTATAGGGCAGCTCCATCCTCCTCCCTCCCTCCTCCCTTCTCCCCCAAGTAACCCATGCCTCATACTTCCACATAGCCTCATGTCCCCTTTTCCACCCCCACCCCTCCACACCCTACTTTCCTACTCTCTCCCAGCACCCTCAACCCCCACCCTCCTCACCCCACCTGTAATAAACACCATTTTTACAGCATTTGACAACTTCAGCCTTTTAGTCTATCCTTAGCTCTTTCCTCCGGGCTCCGATCACTTTGATGCTGCTGCCTCTGGTCATCTGCTCCTGCCGCCTTCAAAGAGCCCTGGGCGCCCAGTCTGGCTTCTCGCAGTGCCCCGTCAGCCTCCTCCTTTGTCTGGACCCTCCATGTTCTCCCTTTGTGTGTGAATGACATTCCAAAGGGATGCAACCATCGGTATATAACTTCCTCCCTCCTCAAAATTTGCATAACTGGCTGCATTGCTCTCCTCCTCTGCAATGTTCCTGTAGACAAGTCCTCATAAATATACACAGGGTACCCCTGCCAAATTAAAGTCCCGGGCCCTCTATCAGGGCCATGATTCTTTCTTTTACGTTATATCTCGTCAGGCATATTATAATGTCTCTAGGCCTGTTCGCTCATGGTGGGCCCAGTGCCCTAAGCGCTCTCTCTATTTGTATATCCTCAGGGGTCACTTCATCTCCCCCTTTCTTGAGCACTTCCACACACATTGAGACTGCCACCTTCTCACTGTTTTGGAATTCCTTCTCTTCAGGGATACCCCTAATCCTCAAATAGTTTCTACGAGAGCGGTCCTCCAGGTCTTCCAATTTATAGATCATAGCACCCTGTTGGGTTTGTAACTGCAAAATATTTTGTACCTCCTCTTCTTGTTGCTGTTCCACTTCTGGTAGCCGATTCTCATGATCTCCCATCTGGCCCGTCAGATCTCCAATTTCCTCCTTTAGAGTTCCCAAGAGCTCGCTTAATTCACTTTTCACTGATTGCACTTCTGCTTTAATTTCTGAAAACCACTCCTTTAACTCCGCTCTTGTTATCCCGTGCCTGGGCACTTTTCCTTGTTCCGCCACACTCCCCATCGCAGAGTCGTCCACCTGGTCACCTCTCTCCTCTATCAGAGTAATAGTCTCACTAGCAGCAGTCTCACTCTGCCCTGCTTGCGTTCCCGTATAGACATATTCTCGGAGGTCCGCTGCCTTCCTTCTCGTGGTCATGTCCCTGCCAAGGCTAGGATCCTCCTCAAAGATGCTGCTGCAATAAGGCTCCTTTTCTGGTCTTTACACTCCTGAAAGTATTAACAGCTGTCTCTCCACTGCCGTACAAGCTTTAATGTCCACTTTTTACTTCCTCCCACTCCTTGGTCCTGTCTCACCACCCGGCTCTCCCTCTTATGCTACGCTACCTTGCCTGTAGCTCCTCACTGTGGGCCTTCCGCTTGCCCTCCACACTCTGCTGTTCTTGTTCCTCGGTGTCCTGCTGTCCCTATGCCTTCCGATGTCCCTTCCTCCGATGAGCCTCTCCTGGCAGCTCCTCCGTGGCTCTGGCTACAGCTGATCTTCACTGGGTCTTTCTCTCCACATCACCACAGCGTTGCTCTTCTGTGTCCCAAGCTCTCACTTCCAGCCGCCATCAACAGAGTGCCACATGGCTCACTCTCCGCTCACGTCGGAGCTGATCAGCTCCTCCCGCTCCGTCTTGCTGTTCACCGCGGTGCCCCGAACAGCATCACTCTGCTCCCGATGCCTTCCACCGTCCTCTGCGCCATTCTCCTCGCTGCTGGGGGGCTGTTATCGCATATATTGGCTGGGTCAGTGCCGGAGCGGCTGCTTCAAGCCACCATCGGCATCGGTGACATCACTTCCTCCTGCTTTCTATCTTTTAACCAGTTTCTGATCCACAATAGTACACTGCTTCCTATCCCATGACTTTTTAATTTGGCCAAGAGTCTCTCATGAGGGATCTTGTCAAAGGCTTTCTGAAAATCCAGATACACTATCAACCGGCTCTCACCTTGGTTCACCTGTTTATTCACACCTTCAAAAAAAAATGACAGATTAGTAACACAAGACTTTCCTTTGCTAAATCCATGTTGGCTTTCTCCCATTAAGTCATGTTTCCTGCTTTCCAACTGTGGTTCTTTACCATTCCCCTAGACATATCTTAGTCCCCAGCTATTGTGTTGTCTGTCTTGACTAGATTGCAAGCTCTGTTAAGCAGGGACTGTCTCTTACATATCTCTGTACAGCGCTGCGTGTACCTTGTAGCACTAATGATTGGTAGTAGTAGGAGCACCCAGAAAAGAGCAGCACCATATATACTGCAATGGGCCTTAGAACATCCATACACCTATTCAGAAAACTGAACAAGCCAAATTACTATACATCCTACATAGAAACTCCAGATCACCTGGGGCATTCCCATTCCGACGGATAAGAAACTGGATACAAGGAAACCCAACATAGTGTTAAAGGAGTAAAACAACAGAACGGGGACAAAATAGGTGTCAGTTCCAAGTGATCATTTTGTGAATCATGTGGAGAGGCAGAAGATTCTGAAGTACCAAGAAATGCAGTCAGAGACCAAGAAAATGTGGCAGAAAGATACAGAAGTATTTCCCATCGTATTGGGAGCCACAGGCTTGATAAAGAAGAATTTCCAAGTACATCTTAGACTACCCAAACATGTTACATCTTATGAACCCCAGCAGGAAGCTCTCTTTGGCATGATGCAAGTACTACGCCGAGCATTAGCAGTAAAGTTAAGAGACGGAGATCATACTCCACATACCTGGACTTAGAAGTGAAGTTCATGACTGTCATGGTTTGTGAAAAACTAACCCATTTGGAGAAACTGCCCCTGAGACAAACTACATCAGTGCTTATCAAACTTTTATCCCATTAGACCCTATTTTAACAAGTAAAAATTCACATGACCACAGATGATGAAGTCAAAGTAGATCTCCAACCTCTTTCCCCTTCCTCCACGCATCTAAAGCAGGAAGGCAGCAGCAGCAGTCAGCACAGGGTCCCTTGTGTCAGTGTGAAGCGTGTGCTTACAGACCCCAGTACTCAGCATCGGTTTCCAGTCTAACAGGAAGCTTACCCAGGAGGGGGCAAGGGTCTATGAATGTTCACTGGCTCACAAGCCATGTGATGACTGGTGACTGACACTACTTGGCATAGGTCACAGTGAAAGTCCAGAGAGAAGGAGAAATGGCCATGTTTCTGTGACCTCATCCACTGATGAAGTGACCCCATTTGGGGTCCCGACTCCAAGTTTGGAAACTACTAAACTACATGCTAACAGAACACTTGGCCTTGGGTTAGACCCTCACCAAGTACTGAATAAATCAGAAAAAAACTCAAAGTAGAAATATGTAGACAGATCATCGGGCTGCATGGCGGCGTAAGGCAGGAGCTCTGCCGCCAAGCCTTCATCAGCAGGGGAAAAAGCCCCAATAATAGAAAAGCAAAACGGTGAAATGAAGGGGCAGTAGTGTGGGAGGCAGAAGGAGGTGGTCTGGCGGCAGAGCGAACAGTAGCGTTTACCGGCAACGCGGCTGCAACTCTAACAGTGTGAGCATGTAGGAGAGCACGTGGCAGGCTGCAGACACGGCCAGAGCAACATGGCGTGAGCGAGCCCGGCAGGATCGCCAGAGTAAGAGAGTGGCACCGGAGAGTGGAGCTGCCTGAAAGTCCCGCGATTCTCCATACCAAGCTTAACGTGGGAACTGGAGGAATATGGCAGGCTGTCGGGATTTACAATAAATTGGACCAAATCAGAAATTTTAAACTTGTCAGTGAAGAGGGAAGTACGGGATATCTTGCAAAAAAAATACCCATTTAAATGGGCTAGAGAGAAAATTAGATATTTAGGCATTCAAATAAGTAATGGGCTAGGAACCTTATACAAGCTAAATTACTTGAAGTTATTTGGGCAGATAAAGAGCTGGCTAGATGGGTGGGGGAAGGGGTATCTTTCCTGGTTTGGGCGCATAGCAACTGTTAAGATGATGTTGTTACCAAGACGTTTGTTCCTGTTTCAGACGCTACCGATAAGGGTTCCCTATAGCAGTGTTCCCCAACCCCCGGGCCGCGGACCGGTACCAGTCCGTGGATCAAACGGTACCGGGCCGCCCGAGGAACTTTAAATAATTTCACTGTGGGTCCTCCCGCCTCCTGATTGGCCGAAAGGCAAACCCCATGCCATTGGTCGAGGAGGAGGCGCCGCGGGAGGACTGAGGACTTGAGGTCGGAGACGCGGGGACTGAAGAGAAGCTCCCGTGAGGTAAGTGCACAGAGGAAGTGGGTGACAGTGGTGGGTGAAGGGAATCACAGTGATTGAAGCCAACAGCTGAAGAAGTGGGATGCGGCCATTTTGTGGGTGAGTGTGTGGGGCACAGGTGAAGAGGGAGTCCACAAAGTGTAATGCCCACATGAAGTAAGGAGTTACTTTAATGGTAAAGGTGGCTCTAGAGTCCACGCTGGCATCTCTGTATTGAAAGAGGCACGATGATCTCTGTATTGAAAGGGGGAACGCTGGCATCTCGGCATTGAAAGGGGGCACAGTCATCTTTTGTGATTTATATATATTTCACAGTTATTTTATCTGGCGCAACACTATTTTATGTTTTTATTGTTTCCGATTGTGAGGTGTGAGCACAGTTAAGTGTATGCTGCCGGATTTGTGCACTTTATCTGATTTTTTCACTTTATATTAATATTTATATGCTTTTTTGATACACTGGTCATATATTTATAACACTGATCACATTTTTGCGCTGATAGTTTTTGGATTTACATTCGGATTTAGGTGACGTCTGGAGCTGAGCGGTTGCAAGCAGCAGTGGAGTGAAGAGAAAGAGAAGGTATCACTCTTCTAGCTCTTCTATCTGTTCACCGGTACTCATGTGTGTACTGACGTGTTATTGTGTCTGCTTTAACCCACAAATTAGTAAAAATGAGTATGAAACAGACATCGTTAGAAAGTTTTCTTGGGAAGAAAAAAAGGCCCAGTGAACAGACAGAAGAAGAGCCTTCAACATCAAAGAAATATGCAACCTTTAACAGACAATACCATGAGTCCTATTTGAAATATGGATTTATCGGGACAGGTGATTCCCACGCACCAAAACCGATCTGCATAGTTTGCGGCGAGAAGCTCTCTAATGAGGCAATGAAACCTTCAAAACTGCTTCGCCACTTGACCGCCAAGCACCCTGGCATAAAAGACAAGCCCCTGGAGTATTTTGAAAGAAAAAAACGGGAGCACGAAGCACAGAAGAAATTTATGAGGGCCACCACATCAATAAAGGAGAATGCACTGAGAGCATCATATCTGGTGGCTAACTGCATTGCTAAGGCTAAAAAGCCATTTACTATCGGTGAAGAATTGATCTTGTCCTCCACTAAAGACATTTGCCGTGAACTTCTAGGAGAGGCTGCTGTGGAAAAGGTAGCACATGTGCCTTTGTCAGCTAGCACTGTGACTAGGCGCATTGAGGAAATAGCCGGAGACATTGAGGCACAATTGTTGGAGAGGATTAATACATCACCGTGGTATGCACTCCAGGTTGATGAATCTACAGATATCAACAACAAGGCACTACTACTTGTTTATGTGCGATATCTATATCAGGAGGATGTGCATGAGGATTTGTTATGTGCACTATCTTTGCCAACCAACACCACAGGAGCAGAACTGTTCAAGTCACTGGATGGTTATATATCAGGAAAACTGAAATGGTCCTTTTGTGTCAGCATATGCACAGACGGAGCTGCTGCCATGACCGGACGACTGTCTGGTTTAACTGCTCGGATTAAGGAGGTTGCACCTGAGAGTGAATCTACGCATTGTATCATTCACAGGGAAATGCTGGCAAGCGGAAAAATGTCACCGGAATTTAACAGCGTATTGAGTGATGTCGTTAAAGTTATTAACCACATTAAAGCACACGCACTTAACTCGCGCCTGTTTGAGCAGCTTTGTGAGGAGATGGACGCAGAGTACAGATGCCTTCTCTTATACACAGAAATAAGATGGTTATCCAGAGGAAAATCGCTAACCAGAGTATTTGAATTACGAGAGCCATTGCAAAGATTTCTCTCAGAAAAGAAGTCACCGCTGGCAGCACATTTCAGTGACAAGGTATGGGTCGCAAAACTGGCTTACCTGTGTGACATATTCAGCCTGCTCAATGAACTCAATCTGGGCCTTCAGGGGAAAATGACAACTGTTTTCAAGTTGTCAGACAAAGTAGCTGCATTTAAAGCCAAACTGGAGTTGTGGGGACGGCGCGTGAACAGAGGCATTTTGGACATGTTTCAGACATTAGCGGGGATTTTAGGCAAGACTGAGCTTGAACATTCATTCTGCCAGTTGGTGCACGATCACCTGTCTTTGCTTTTAAAAGAGTTTGAGCGCTACTTCCCAACCACAAAAGACCCACGAACTGGTAAGGAATGGATCCGCGACCCATTTGCCAACAAATCAGGCAAATCTAGCATGTCTATGCAAGAAGAAGAACAACTGCTGGAGATTGCAAATGACGGTGGCCTTAAAACTACATTCGAGACAACAACTCTACCGGTGTTCTGGATTAAAGTCATGGCGGAATATCCTGAGATTGCCACCACAGCACTTAAATCCCTATTACCATTTCCGACAACCTATCTGTGTGAAGCAGGGTTTTCTGCAGTGACAGCAACCAAAACAAAACAACGGAATAAACTGGACATAAGCAACACACTTCGGGTGTCATTGTCTCCTATTACCCCCAGATGGAACCGTCTCGTTGCAAAGAAACAAGCTCAGGGTTCTCATTGATTTGGAATTCTAGTGAGTTAAATAAAATAAATCACTTTATATTCATTTTTTGGTGTAGCTGTATTTTATTTTGAAGGCATGTTTAAATACAATTAAATTAAAATTATTAAATTAAAACAAGCGGGCCACGGAAAAATTATCAAACGTTTACCGGTCCGCGGCGATAAAAAGGTTGGGGAGCACTGCCCTATAGGAAGTTAAAGCAGGTACAAAGACTTGTCAATCGATTCATATGGTCTAATAGAAGGCCAAGAGTAGCAATGGAGGTAATGCAGCAAGCCAAGGGAGAGGGGAGGCTAGGGGTGCCAAATTTTAGAAAATATTACGAGGCGGCACAATTGAAAACAATTTATGAGTGGCAAAGAGGAAAGCAGAAGCAGTGGGTCCAAATGGAAGAAGAGTCAATAGGGGGAGGGGGCTTGGAAAAAATAGTATGGAGGGGTAGTAACGCCTCTGAAAATAAATCTCTTAACCCACAGTTGAGCACAGCCTGAATGTGTGGAAACAAAATAGGAAAATATTAGTTCAAGATAAACGGTATACACAGGGAATGACATTGGAGGCATGTTTTGATAGGGGTCAGGGACCTGGGGTAAATATTCTACGGAGATGGACAAAGGCGGGGCTGACACAAATTTCTCAGATAATAGGCCCGAAGGGTGTATTAGAGTTTGAGGGCCTTAGGGATTTATATGGGTTAAGAGATAGTGACCATTATACATATATACCGCTTGGTCACTTTCTAAAACAACCGAAGGTGTGGAAAGATTTATGGGAAAACGGGATGGTTCGAAGCGTTATGCTCAGGTACTCTGGGTCAAAAGGGGGTTTTGTCCAAAATTTACAAAGGCTTAATGGAGAAAGGGGAGAGCAAATTGGGATATATGTTAAAATGGGAAGAGGAATTGGGGGTGAGCTGGAATGACAAAGTGTGGGATAGGATCATACAGTCTGTGGCCAACATTTCTATTGCTACTCAAATCAAAGAGAATGTGTATAAGGTGCTATATTGATGGTATTGGACGCCAGTCCGCAATAAAAGAGCGAGTAAGGCATGCAATGACCATTGTTGGAGGGGGTGCCAAGAGAGAAGGGATTGGTTACATATGTGGTTGAAGTGTGCACAGATACAACCCTATTGGGTAAAAGAGGAAGGCCAGCAATGAGATGGATCGATACAATAACAGCAGCTATGGGTACCAGTCTGTCAACAATGAGACGCCTGACTGAAGACCGAACACAATTTAGGATAGCTATCCAGAGGGTCGCCATGAGTCGACTCCGACTCGATGGCACTTAACAACAACAACATCATGATATGACCGGCTATAGATTGCAAAGGAAGCCGGAGGTAGGTTTACTGCATGAATTAGAAGACGATGTATCCAGAAGGGAAGAGGTGGTGCTGCATCATTGTATAGTAGCAGCACGTTGTGTGATAGCACAGCACTGGGTGGGGTCGGACATCCCAACAATTGCAGGATTTGTAAGAAGAGTGGCTGAGGTGAGCTTGATGTCCAAATTTGACAGAACTGAGACAGGGGAAAGGTGAGAGGAGCGCTGAGCAATGGATGGGAGTGTGGAAGTGATTGGAAACACGGAGAGAGGTGGAGAGGGAGCGGAAGGAGGATGGAGGGATAGCGGCATCTTAAATAATAAAATTTAGGGCGTCTGGCACAGAGTCAGAGCCAATGGTGAATGAGTTCATAGAGCTGAGATTTAAATCAGAGGAAGGAGGAAAGGGAGACGAAGGGATGAATGATGAGAGGGATGAGGGGGGGAGGGGAGGGGAGGGGGAAGGAGGAGGGAGGGGAGGGGGGAAGGAGGGGGAAGGAGGAGGGAGGGGAGGGGGGAAGGAGGGGGAAGGAGAGATGTACAGGATGGCGGTATATAGGGCAGGGGGGAATTGTATGCTTTAATGGGCACGTTTTGGGGAGAATGTTACATGTTCATTGATGTTTATTGTTGAGTAAAATGCAGTTTGTATTGCTTATTGAAGAGCTTAATAATACAATGTGTGTCTTCGAGTCAGTCCTGACTCCTGGTGACCCAGAAGCTCCTGGGCTTTCTTGGCAGTGTCACCGGAAGTAGATTGCCAGGCCTTTCTTCCGAAGTTATGCCTCGAGAGGGAGAAATCACTCACGGCAAAAACCTCCGACAAAAAACAAAAAAAACAATACATTTATAGTGGATATTATTGAGTTTTCAGTCACTATTAAGGCACTCAAAGTGTGTGGATTATTAGGCCTTTCTTCCGAGGCAATGGAGGATTAAGTGACTTGCCCAAGGCCACATGGAGTGCTAGTGGGAATCAAACCCTGGTTGCTTGGTTACCAAGCCAGTGCTCTAACCACTAGGCTACTCCTCCACTCATTGAAGAGCTTAATAACTTAATAAAAACTTAAATGGGAAAAAAAAGAAATATGTAGACAAAATTAAACTGAAACCCCCAACAAGCTAGGCTCTGCATGCATAGAAACAGTGATGCATTTCCCTCTGTACTGTGCAAATATATAAAGACTGTATATATAAAAAGCCAAACTGACGTATTCCAGTCAATAAACTGAAAATAAATTCTTTACCTTTATCAACTAGTTATTTTGTTTTCCTAATTGCCTCGGTCCTAGTATCTGGTTTCTGCACCCTCTGTCTTCACTTAACTCTTTCCCAGAATCTGCAATCCACCTGCCACTTCTCTCCACTCCCGTCTTCCTCATTTGCTCCCCTACATCCATCTCTAATGTTGATCTTTTTTCTTTCAGCTTCCATTTATTTTTCTCCCTTTATCAACTCAGATTTCATTTATTTTTCTTATATCTAGTTCTCAGTATGGCTCTTTTTACAACCCTCTCACTAGTTTATTTGGCTTTCTCTTTTCCACACATCTTGGTTCAGGGTTTGTGTTGTCATTGGTAGAAGATAGACAAGAGAAACATTATGAAATATTTCTTCACAAAAGACCAAAAGAGTTAGAATTCAAGAAAGCACAAGCTAAAGATTGAAAAGAAGTGAAGGAAAGAGACCAATGGGGGTCTATGGTATGAGCACCACAAATGAAACTGTGCAGACTAGCCAGGGCCTAACTGTCCTTCTGTACTCCAAGAGCCTGTTTCTGTGATGGACACCAGGAACAACAAACAGATCTCTATGTTACCAACCCAACAATTTTTGATAGAGATTATAGTCAGGCCGTGGCTTTTGAACTTCCAACTCAATGTTCTCAGTTTATTCCAGTCATTACTTCCCCTAGATAAGCAGGATGGCTAGTGACCACAATAGAAAGATGCGGTATATCAAGCTAAGTAAAACATAAAACAAACATATTAAGATGGAAACTGGAAAACACAGCACAAACTATAGAACCCATCAGAAAAAGGCTCCGATTTGCACTTGTAAGCCTTCAGTAAACAAGTGATGTCAATACATCTGACCTACACAGTCCACAAAAGAGCTATTAATAATGGCTGAAAACCGACCTGCAGGAGGAAGCTGGTTTTCACTTGACTGCACTGTTTAGTGTGGTTTTCATTCATTCAAGCACAAACCCTTGGTAAGGTTATGGTTCAAAGACCAGGCATTCCATCTGTAATTAAAATTACAAGACCATGCACTTGAAATGCAAATAAACCGATGCTACATCCAACACAGACACAGAGCATATGATGTTTATTTTTCTTAAATTTGAAATACCGCATCTATAACCAGGTAGCAGGGCAATATACAATATATTCTCAAAAAAAACCCCACACAGAAATGGAAAATTTGAAAAGAACGCCATTATTTAAATTAGGAAAACATTACAGTTCTACAACACAGACATAAAGGGGAGATAAGAGAAAGGGGAGGCTAGGGCACGGGGAGGTGAAGGTTAAAGGCTGTCTGGAAGAGATGGGTCTTAAGGAGGGATTTGCAGCAACATAAGCTGAGTAGCTCCATGACCACTGAGACAAGTTAAGCCGACTCCTGACACTACCCCCATGGCATGGCTTTCTTATACAACACAAAGAAAATCAGAGCATTTCCCTGTATGCCATGAGGTAAATCCTAGACTGGCTCCACTTCTGCTCCCCTGCACACGGAGCTACATGATCCTCCTAACCAGAAGGCTCATCTAGTCTGCCCAACTTATCTTCTGGTGCAGTTGATCTTTGACTTCTAAAGAACCTCTGCACCTATCTTAGATATTCTTAAATTGTATTACCCAGGGCCGGATTTACCTATACGCCATGTACGCCATGGCGTAGGGCCCACAGCTGGCAAGGGCCCACCCGGGGCCAGCCCACACACCGCAGGGCTTCAGAGGGAGCCGGGTAAGCTCGCGCGAGGCCCTGGCTCCCTCTGTACAGCCGCCAGCGTTACCCGGCTCCCTCTGAAGCCTCTCAGACAGCCGCGGTGCTGGTCGGGGGAGCCAAGGACTGCATGGGCTGTGATGGGGGGGGGGGGACCTGGACCGGAAAAGGGCTGGGGGGGGGGACCTGGACCGGAAAAGGGGGGGGGGACCTGGACCGGAAAAGAGCTGGGGGGGGGACTTGGACTGGAAAGAAATGGGCTGGGATATGGGGGGGGGGGGGGGACCTGTACTTTAAAAGGGCTATGGGGGGGGGGGGGAATTGGACTGGAATTGGGTTGTGATGGGGGGGGACCTGGACTGGAAAAGGGCTATGGGGGGGGGGGGACTTGGACTGGAAAGAAATGGGCTGTGATGGGGGGGGACGTGGACTGGAAATGGGTTGTGATGGGGGGGGACCTGGACCGGAAAAGGGCTATGGGGGGGGGGACTTGGAGTGGAAAGAAATGGGATGTGATGGGGGGGGACCTGAACTGTAAAATGGCTAGGGGGGGGGGGGACTTGGACTGGAAATGGGTTGTGAAGGGGGGGGGACCTGGACCAGAAAAGGGCTATGGGGGGGGACTTGGACTGGAAAGAAATGGGCTGTGATGGGGGGGGGGACCTGAACTGTAAAAGGGCTATGGGGGGGGGGACATGGACTGGAAATGGGTTGTGATGGGGAGGGGGACCTGGACCGGAAAAGGGCTATGGGGGGGGGGGGGACTTGGACTGGAAATGGGTTGTGATGGGGGGGGACCTGGACCGGAAAAGGGCTATGGGGGAGGGGGCAACTTGGACTGCAAATGGGCTGTGATGGTGGTGGGGAGGGGAACTAGGACTGCAAATGGGCTGTGATGGTGCAGGGGGACTCGGACTGCAAATGGGATGTGATGGTGGGGGCTAGGACTGGAAATAGGCTGTGATGGGGGGGGGGGGCTAGGACTGGAAATGGCCTGTGATGTGAAGGCTAGCACTGGAAATGGGCTGATGAAGAGCTAGAATAGGACTGGAAATGGGCTGATGTGGGGCATGGGAGAATGGGACTAGAAGGGAGTGGATGCTGGGTGGGTCTAGAACTTTAAGGGAACTGATTTTGGTGGAGGACTAGAATGGATGGGGAATGAGAATGGAGAGGGGAAAAATATTTTGTGTGGAAGAAAAGTCTATGATGGGCTGGGTATTGGGAGAGTAAAAGGGGCTTGAAAATGGAAGGGTGGAATTTAAATGGATGATAAAGGAATAAGGAAAGAATTGGGGGAAAGAGCAAAAGGGAAACAATCAGTATGTTAAAGCAGAAATAGAGAGAGAATGGAAAACATCTAAAAGAGAAGAAAGGACAAATGAATAGCTCGCAGAAGACACGAAGAAACCAGAAGAAAGTAACTGGAGCAATTGCAACTGAAAAAATGCCCAAACAGAAGGTAGAAAAATACTTTTTATTTTGAATTTATTAACTGGAATATGTCTTTTTTAATGTATTTCTTGAATTCCGATGCTGATTTTGTCCCTATTGCCTCTTTATGTCAGGCAATTCTATACATCTATTGCCATTTCTGTTTTGGTAAGTTGATCTCGTTTTTATTTTTTCTGGGGGCCCACAATTTTTGTTGGCATAGGGCCTCACTCAAGGTAAATCCGGCCCTGGTATTACCCGTTTTCACTCCTGAGTCTATTTCCTCTTCCACCCATCTGAGCCTTGCAGTATGGTAACGTGGCTGCTTGTTCCAGAACTACCTTTCCATCAAAAACAATTTGCTTTTTTCATAGTCTTTATACTTTTAAAGTACTTGAAAGTCTCCTCTATCACGGAGGTGGGCAAACCTCTTCTGGCTCTTGCCTTCAGAAAGGGATGGGATGTTCCCCTTAGGACTCTGGTTTCCAAAGAGGACTTCTCTACTCCTGGTGCATGAAAAAACCACTCTTGCAACCCACTCCTCTTCCAGATGCCCCACCACAGCATGTGGTCTCAAACGATATCTGCTGCTGCAGCAAGCTTTCCTGCCAGCCGCACAATTGGCTGATTCTGAGGACACACCCACAAATAACTGAGGCATGTTCAGGTTTCATTATATTATTCTTTCCAAATCAACAGAATGTTTGGGTACTGCTCTATTCAAACTGCTCCTCCTGTCACCTCTCCAGGTCACACACTCACACCTACAAAGAGGGGCTGGAAAGAATTCCAAGACCCCTGCTCTACATGCTTTCCCCATTTCCAAACCACTATAATGATCTTAATGCAATAACCGACAAGACCCAGTCCTAGCCTTCTTAGCTCGGGTCTAAGATACAAATTGTAAATAGTTACCAAGCCACAACTTGATGTCTCTATATGTAAATAGTTCTCCTAGTTACAGATCCAAATTACTTACCCTGTTGCAATGTAAGCACAAGACTATTCTTTGGTCTGTTGCAAGAACTTGTTATTTGTAAACCGCACTGATACTGAATAGCGCGGTATAAAAAAGCACGAGAGATAAAGAGATCGTGGGTAAAGGAAAGTTTGTTAGAAATGGAATAAGCATTCCACAAGGCACATGAGAAGGGGAGAGAGGAGAGATAAAGGAGAAGGATATGGATGAGATTAGGGTGGTGGAGAGAGGAACTAATATGGGAGTGAGAGAAAAATCAAGGGGGGCCAGGGATGGGATTAATGTCACCAGAAGACAGAAGGAGAAGAAGAGTGTGAGGGAGAGAGGAGACAGCACAGTGGAAATGAGGATGAGGTTGTTTTAGAGAAGAAGGAGAGTGATGAATGAAAGGAAGGAGAAGGTGAAGCTCAACAGCTAAGGAAAGGGTGGAGGATAAGATGGAGAAGGAAATAGGGAAGATGGAGAGAGGGTAAAAGAGGAGGGGTATTGGGTTGGTGGAAATAGGAAAAAAGGTTAGGAAGGATCAGAAAAAGGAACAAAGAATGATATGGGGGCCATAATAAATGGCAGAAAAAGGAGGGGGATAAGTTACTAAGTGAATAAAGATAAAATACATGAAATAAAATAAATAAAATGGCATAAAATATTCTGATGTAAAAGTCATAAAAGATAGTGATCTATCAGATAAGGAAAATATTAATAGAGTAAATAATCAATTAACAGTGAAGAGATAAGGTTTGCCTTTTGTTTGCAAGTGAGCAAGTCTAAAAATATTAAAAAACATTAGAGTAATCAATTAAGGGCTGAATGAAGAAATTAGATCTTACCTGCTAATTGTCTTTCCTTAAGTATTCTCCGGGCCAGTCCAAGAACAGTAGGGTAGTCAACCTCCTTCAGCAGCTGAGGACTGAACTCTTCAAAGACTTGCTGCTAGCCTACCCAGCTCCCCCTGGTGCTAGAGAGCCAGTCACCTATGTCAAAGCAGCTCTATAACAAGAATGAAACATCAACTACTGGTAAACCCATAAACAAGCAGGAACTGCACTAACTTCCTTTAAATCTTCAGTTATTTAATTATTTTATTATTCTGTCTTTTTTTTTTTCAATTCGTAGTTCTCTTTTTTTTTTTTTAAACAGACGCCTATACCCTTGTCTACCCAGGCCTTGAAAGGAAACCCCCTAGCTAGAGGCACACCGAAAGAGCCGGCACACATTCGAGGCCTAACAGCGACCCAAACTGCACCATACGCTGACTGCCCCTTACCGAGCAGAGCGCCTAACACCCGAACGACGGAAGCAACGGCAAAGATCGCTACATCCTGGGTGGGTCCTGAACTGGCCCGGAGAATACTCAAGGAAAGACAATTAGCAGGTAAGATCTAATTTCTTCTTCCTTTTCGTCTCTCTGGGCCAGTTCAGGAACAGTAGGGCAGTACCAAAGCAGTAACTACTCCCGGGAGGGTCCAAGTAGTCCCGCCAACACGGCCGACGCCCCAACGTTTGCGTCTCCCACTGCCTGAACATCCAAACGATAATGTTTCGTGAACGTATGTAAGGACGACCAGGTTGCCGCTAGACAAATATCCACAGGCAGAATCAACGCTAGCTCCGCCCAAGACGTCGCCTGCCCCCGCGTAGAATGAGCCCTAAGTCCCTCAGCGGAAGTTTGCCACTGGCCACATAAGAAGCTGCGATGGCTTGCTTAACCCATCGTGCAATGGAGGCTTTGGACACCACTTCGCCCTTACGCGGACCACCAAACAGCACAAACAGCCTATCCGACTTCCTAAAGGATTTCGTCTTTCGCAGGTATCTGTGCAGTACTCTGCCGAGATCTAAACTCCGCAGCGAAGCCCTAGCCTCCGCAGACAGCTCAGTGCAAAAGGTAGGCAGCGAAATCACTTGATTGACATGGAAAACCGATACCACTTTTGGCAAAAAAGATGGCACCGGTCGCAATACCACCTTCTCCTCCGAAAACTGAATGTAAGGCTCCCGACAAGAGAGCGCTTGAAGGTCAGCAATTCTCCTAGCCGAACACAACGCTACTAAGAAGGTGGTTTTCCAAGAGAGCTCCCTCAGAGAGACTAGCTTCCCAGGCTCAAAAGGACTCCGAGTCAATGCCTCCAGAACTAGATTTAGATCCCAGGATGGCACCACCGGCCTCACCGGTGGCCTTATATTCCTAACCACACGCAGGAAACACACGACATCCGAATGAAGGGACAAACTCCTGCCCCGTACCTTGCCCCGATAACAAGCTATAGCCGCCAACTGGACCTTAAGAGTGCTAACCGCCAACCCCTTGTCCATCCCGCACTGCAAAAATGCTAACACATCCGAAACCGCCGCTGACAAAGGCTGCACCTCACGAGCTGCACACCAACGTTCAAATACTCGCCAGATACGGGAATAAGCCAAAGACGTGGACCTCCATTTCGCCTGAAGCATTGTGGAGACCACCGCCTCCGAATAACCTCTACGCCTCAGACGCTCCCTCTCAAGAGCCAAGCCGTAAGCAAGAAGCGGTCCACCTGAGGCATGAGCACTGGCCCCTGATGAAGAAGATTGACTTGATCGGGAAGCCTCCAAGGCCTGTCCACCAACAGACGCACGAGATCTGCATACCAAGCTCGCCTTGGCCAATCCGGTGCTATGAGAATCACTCTACCTTGGTGATGTGCTATCCAGCGAAGAACCCGACCTATCATGGGCCAAGGAGGAAACACATATAGAAGGCCTTTGGACGGCCACGGTTGCACCAGACCATCCAACCCCTCCGACATGCGCTCTCTGCCTCTGCTGAAAAAACGAGATGCCTTGGCATTGTCGAACGTTGCCATGAGGTCCATCACCGGCTGACCCCAGCATTGTACAATCTCGTGAAACACGGCGATGTTCAAATCCCACTCGCCTGGATCCAACACATGTCGGCTGAGAAAATCAGCTTGTACATTGTCCTTTCCCGCCACATGGGCCGCTGACAAGGCTAAGAGATGGGCTTCCGCCCAAGCCATCAACTGTTGTCCTTTCCCGCCACATGGGCCGCTGACAAGGCTAAGAGATGGGCTTCCGCCCAAGCCATCAACTGTTGGCTCTCCTGCAACAAGACTGCACTGCCCGTGCCTCCTTGCCGATTGATATGACACCGTCACCGCGTTGTCAGAGAAAACTCGCACCGCCTTGCTCTCCAGAAGCGACTGGAACTCCTGTTGCGCCAGTCATACCGCTCTCATCTTGAGCTGATTGATGGAGCACGCGGACATCTCCCTGGACCAGCGGCCCTGCACTACGTGAGACATGCAATGAGCTCCCCAGCCGGAGAGACTGGCATCTGTGGTAAGCAAGATCCATTCCCGCATCTCCAGCAGCATCCCCGCCCGAAGATGTGTGGGATTGAGCCACCACTGAAGACTGTTGCTGACCTCCGATGGACACACCAACCTTCGACCTAGCGGATGCTCCTGGGGAGACCAACGGAATAGTAAGGACCGTTGGAGCGGCCGCATGTGGGCCTTGGCCCACGGCACCAAGTCTAAGGCCGCTGCCATGGAACCCAGAAGCTGCAAGTATCTCCAGGCCGTCGGAGCCCTGATGCGTAAGAAGGCTGACACTTGACTTAAGATCTTATGCACCCCCGCTTCTGGCAGAAACACTGCCCCTACTGCCATGTCAAACAGTGCTCCCAAGTAAACTAAACACTGCACTGGTTACAAATGACTCTTTGGCTCGATTCACCACTCAACCTAGGTTCTCAAGAAACTCTACCACCCGAGAGGTGGCCTCCACCGACTCCGCTACCGAGCGAGCCCGAATTAGCCAATCGTCCAAATAGGGGTGTACCAGAATGCCCTCTCGACGTAGGGCTGCTGCCACCACCACCATCGCCTTCGTGAAGGTGCGAGGTGCCGCAAAACGCAAGAACGTTTGATGCTCTGGTCTGATGGGGATGTGCAAATACGCTTCCGTTAAATCTATAGACGTCAACACCTCCCCTGGCCTGATGGACCTGATTTCCGACTGCAGAGTCTCCATCCGAAAATGAGGCACCCGCAAACATAAATTGTGGCAATCGAGGGGGCCACTGTAGCCCCCATGGCTATGCCAAAAATTTGTAAATAGTATTGTTGCTGATATAGAAAAAATTTGTTGTTTAATACCAGATCCAAAAGATCTAACAGGCAACTCTTAGGAATTTATTTATTTATTTATTTAGTATACATTTGTATACCGCTACTTCCAGCGATCAGCAGCGGTTTGATTACAGATTGGAAATTGTCAAATCATGACAGGAAATTTTTGAGGTATAAACACATTGATTAGACAGGAAAGCACAGCACACAGAACTATTTTACAGGGAACATGGGCTATGGAGGGTTAAGTGGCTTGCCCAAGACCACAAGGAGCACCTGTGGGACTAGAAACCCCAGTCCTTCCGGCCCAAGGTTGCTGTCCTCTAGTGGGATTTGAACCCCCGACCTTCCGGCCCGAAGTACCTTGCCCCAACCACTAGGCCACTCCTCCACTCCAGCCCAGGAATGCGATCAGGGAGGTCAATCGAATACTCTGCCAAACAGGTCAACACTTCTCTCTGATCAATGTTAGTGTATAATGACTGAACATCTAAAGAAACCATATGAGTATAGGCCGCCGTATCTGTGCAAAGAGCTAACTTCTGCAAAAAATCACCTGTGTCCTTTATATAAGATGGTACTCTGGCCGCCATTGGTTGCAAAAATATGTCACAGCTCAACACGGTCATCCAGCAGGTCTGAATATGCAGTTGGACTGGTACACAATCATCTAGTGTAACATTGTTACAGTTTTAGCCTTTCTGAACAGAGGGGGTTTCTCGTTTGGTGGCTCCACCTCCGGTTTGTCTGATTGGCTCTTGCAGCTTGCAGCTCATCCAATTGGTATCTTAATTAAGTTGATTAACAGCTGTGCAAACGGATCTGCTGCCAGAATTTTTAAACCGCTTCCCTCAGACCGCTTCTCTTATGGCTGATGATTACCCGTGGACTGCTTGACCTGAAGCAGGGTGCTTAACTGGTAGTACCCGAAACGTGACACATCGGATCAGCAGTGCGGCGTTACTGGGAGCAGCCTTGAAGGAAAGCAATTAATCAGCTACCGGTAAGTCAAGTTGTTGAACAAAATATTTTCTTTATTAAAATGGAAGGGCCACAGTGGTGTTGGGATGTTTCCTTTCACTGAGCTGGCAATTCCGACAAAAAAATCTACTGGTCTAATCTGAGAGGTTGGTTCATTAACTGGACAGGGTTTCTGTGTTTGTAATATACCATACTGACAGGAGGATAAATAACCGACAAGGAGACAGTGAAGGCCGTGCAATCAGCTGCAGGCCCCAGCGGCTTTCTCAGTCACTTCAATAGGTTGCCACGTTGTCTGTTCTGTTTAGATGTACAGTATATGTGTTCTTTCTCAAGCATGGCGGAGCGCATGGAGATACTGCAAAGCAGCAGAGTTCCCAAATAAAACAGACTGACTAGAACACACAATCCAGATCAAAGTAGAGCCCGTACTCTCCCTGTTCCAGTCCCTTTCTCCGCTATCCTGTGCACATCCTCTGCTGGCTTCACTCTGGTGTCTGAATGCATGGAGCCCTGCTATCTCACATGTTCAGATGTGACGAAGTGTTGGGTGCAGCAACAATACAAAAGCCATGGTAGCAATATGCAGCAGCTTTAGTACTGTGTATATAGAGTCTCTGAGTACTGCAAACAGGCCAGGTTTTCAAGATCTCCCTCATAAATAGGCACGAGATAAATCTGCCTGCAGAGTCTAGTCTTAACTACTCACATTGTATGGAAAACTAGCTTGTGCCTATTTGAGGGAGATCCTGAATATCCGGCCTGTTTGAAGTCCTCAAGGACTAAAGGGTAACCCTAATTTAGATATAAAATCTGATAGATGGTTATGGCTGAGTTTAATTATAAAGTCGAGGAAGAGGGGCTAGGGCCCTGAACTCCTGAAGCACAGTGTAAGGCAGAGAGCCTGCAGCTATTACTATGTGTGACATAAAATCAGAACTAGGAATAACCAGTCTTACCCTCCCTTCCACCGCCAAAGAAAAAAAAAAATCTTAGAATAAAGAATACGCCGCAAGTAATTACATACATCATCAGCTGTGCAGCTGAAACATGAAATGGAAACCTTGAAAAGTCAGACTGAATATAGTAGACGAGCGAACTTTCAGAGGCGGGATGCCAAACTCAACACAAGTTACTCTCCCTAATCCCTAGCTACAGTGTCAGTCGGTTCAGTACAGGCAGTTCAGCACAGGCGGTTCAGCACAGGTGGTTCAGCACAGGCGGTTCAGCACAGGCGGTTCAGCACAGGCGGTTCTCAAGCACTCACTGCAGCCACAGCGCTGGAGAAATGGAAACACATCACCAGACCATAGGAATTGTCTGCCTTTTCTGTACTTACAATCTCTTCCTGTTGTCACTCTGTATATGACAGTTCATATGCGACTTGCTAAGTCAGTAAAGTTTCTGAAATGTAAAGCTTAAGATAGATGATGCGAATGGGGCTTAAGGAAGCTGCTTTCGCATGCGCATAAGCTAAAGAAGGGTACGCAGCCAAGGGCTCTTTAGCTGTGCGCGTATTTTTTATTTCTTCTTCCCACATGGGGCTGCGCTGAAGGAGCAGGGATGTAACAAGAGCGGTGCTGTTTCCAAGTTGCCTTTCTCAGACATACACACGGTCTGAGCATCGGCCACCGCTGGGTTTTGTATACCCCATATAGGGACAGCTGATTGAAATGAGATTCTGAGCAGCGTCACCAACAGACCAGCGGGAGACTTAAAAAAGAAGCATTCGTAATAGCCGTACCAAACAATACTTGGCATCATGATAACGGCAGATTTTGTGGAGACTTTTTGGGTAGCTTTTCTATATTTTTGTCTTACTGACAGTTGTAAATGTGATAGTAATATTTGGAAACTGTCTTCAGTGCACATTAAAGTGATCAGGCTTTGGCTGGTTGGTGTAGAGGCGGAAGCTGCTTGTTGCTCAACTCCTGAGCAACACATTAACTAAATGACAGAAAGGGAGACATTTCAGGGAAAAATAAGAATTTGTTGAACGCCTCACCACCCACTTCCTATTCCCCAATGCACAAAAATTCCTTGGGGGCCCAGCAGGCCCCACATCCCCCTGGGCTTCCATATCCTCTCACCCGTTCCCCTCTCCCCCTCCCATCTAGAGTTGGTTCAGGGCACCCCGAACTAGGACACCCCTGGTCTCTTGTCCAGGACACCCTACACAGGGAGGCCCTCAATCAGAGCCTCTGTAATGGTGGACCACACCCTCTCTGGACAAATTACACTTGCCTGGTCCAGGGAGGCATCCCGCTGCATCACTCTCATCATGCTGCCATCTTGAAAAATGGTGACACTGACTCACAATGGTGCATCGAAGCACCACTAGGTGTCAGGTGCCACCATTATGGAAGATCAATGGTATTTGTAGAAAATTACTCCAAACAAACAGACTTTCACAGTAGAAACTTGGAGGGTTTTTTAAATACAAATATCTTATATTCGCACGGAATTCGTCTCAGACAATTCGGCTGGTAGTAGCTAGATTGAAAGGAACTTCATCAGCACAGCCTGATAGCATCAATGACTTGTTCCGGCTCTTTTTTAAATTTATATACCCTCTCCCTCTGTGCGTATCAAACTTCCATTCTGATGTATTTGTAACATGAAACTAGCACTTAACTTCTGAAACTCGATGATCGTTCACCCAGAAGTCTTCTGGGTGAACGATCATCGAGTTTCAGAAGTTAAGTGCTAGTTTCATGTTACAAATACATCAGAATGGAAGTTTGATACGCACAGAGGGAGAGGGTATATAAATTTAAAAAAGAGCCGGAACAAGTCATTGATGCTATCAGGCTGTGCTGATGAAGTTCCTTTCAATCTAGCTACTACCAGCCGAATTGTCTGAGACGAATTCCGTGCGAATATAAGATATTTGTATTTAAAAAACCCTCCAAGTTTCTACTGTGAAAGTCTGTTTGTTTGGAGTAATTTTCTACAAATACCATTGATATTTTATTACTCTATAAATTTGGCCCTAATCGGTTTGTGAATTGACCATTATGGAAGATGGCAATGCTGTAATGCAGGAGCGAGTGGGCATTGCTCCTGCCTCCTAACATTAGAGACAGGTGGTGGTCGGGGTTAGAAGTTCCGATGAGTTATAAGAGTTTATTTTGTGGATGGGGGGAACAAATGAGGTGCTAGTGGGCCATTTTGACCAGCAAGGAGATCTTTGTGGGTGGAAATGAGAAGTCCAGGAGCCCACCTGGGCCAACCATGGATATTTTTTTGTGGGGTCAAGAGAAGTGGGCGGGGAGGTCCTGTTGTCAGCTGCTAGCATGGCCCATTTGGTCATCACCAGCAACAGATACACTCAGCTTCCCATCTAGAGAACCGATGAAGAGGGCAGTGCAGGGAAACCAGACATGTCCACCCCAAAATATTTCCGCTTTTTCTTAGAAGTATTTCTTATACAATCATGGATCTTCTTCCTGCTCACACAGTAATGAGGTGGGGGGAGGTCTGTAGCTTTATAGGGAGAATCTCCACAGTTGGATGGGGAAAAACCACACCTTATTTCAGAGCAGCCAGGCAAACAGAATGCCACTTTCTATTTTCTTGGTCCCAGCCTTTGAAATAACCTCCCTTTAGATCTCTGTATCATTTGCCAAATACAAATCTCAACTTGAATTCTATGTTTCAAAAAACCTTTAACCTCCCCCACTCCCAGACTGACATACTGCTCCCTAATATATCCTCCTCCCTAACCTCCTTATGAAACCCTTCGCACACCCCACCTCATGAGTGACTGCATGTTTCTGTCCTAACAATGGAGTTCCTTTCACTTTCTTAATTTGTTTTATGATGTGAATCACATGAAGGACGGTATATCATCAGACTTTTAATAAACAAACACATAAGTGGAACATGCTTCTGTTAACGGCACCTCTCCTCAAATCCAACAATGAAGTCCCTATCTTTTCTATGAAAAGAAATGGCCAACTGTACTCCACCGAGTTCCCAACAAAAGCCATTTCAATATATATATTTTTAATTTTTAAGTTCTCTATAGCACCTTCTGAGCACTGTCAGAGGTTTAAGAGAAGTAATTGTTCATTTTGCATATTAAGACACAGAGGCGCTGGTTTTATAAGGAAGCCAGGAGTGGAGGAGCAGCCTAGGGGTTAGAGTACTGGCCTGGTGACCAAGAGACCAGGGTTCGATTCTCACTGACTCTCCTTTGCCTCAGAAGAAAGGCCCGGCAATCTACTTCCAGTCACATTATCTTGCCAAAAAAGCCCAGAGGCTGCTGGTTGTCAGGAGTCAGCATTGACTCAATGGCACAAACTGCATTGCTTTGGCATATATACAGATACTCACCCTCTATGCATATAAGTCACTATTTTTTAAGGCCTTAGGCACATTCTTTAAGCAGTCACTATACTCTAAGCACATGCGTAAGACCGATTGTGCATACTTTCAGTCTGGACATGCAAAGAGGAGGAGTTTGGGTGGCACGTAGGCAGAGTGCAAATTTATATAAAAATACCGTAACTTACGTGTGTGCTTAAAAATCTAGGCACAGGCATCTCCCCCTGCCGTAGAGCAAGCATAAGTGCTCACGCCTAGACTGCACGCATTGTTCCACCCCTTTTGCCTCTATTTTCTAATGTATGCGCAGACTTCACTTTATAAAATAGGCCTTAGAACGCATGTACTAACATGGGTTATCTCCGCAGGAGTTTGTAAAATTACCCTCAAAGAGGTTAACATTCATAAGTATTTGTGTGGTTAACTTCAGAGTTAACAACATAACTTTATTTTTCCAAATTCATAACGAGCCATCCTAACTCAAAGAGATAACTTATCCATTAAGTTTAAAACCTGATAATCGGCTAGCTGAAATTCTGGCAATGAACTATGCAAATGAGTCCTCTACTTATCTTTATGAAGCATCCACACCCTGAATATCGACCTCAAAATGTTGAAAATGTAAAGATTGAGAATCAATCAGAAACAAAACAAAACAAAACAAAAACACAACCAATCACCCAAAACCCAAACTCTTCAGTTAGCACAATAAACTGGTACCTGCAGATGATGATAAAAAATTTGATGATCAGGAGTGCCTGGCCAAGGCCTGCCTCGGCTGCCTCCTCGCTGCTGCATAACTTGTGAACGCAGTTTCCTAACTGCTGGCTCAGAACCTCTAGCACATCCCGAGGCAACAGTGGGATCTCAGACACCGAATCCTCTGGCCTGTTTGGGGGAGGAAAATACAGACATATCAGTGGAGAGCACTGTTCCCTCTAAGCTGTGCGCCTGTGCGCGCGCACACACCTCACTGAGTGAGCGCACATACTTTACAACAGAGCGCACAAAAATTACGGTTCTGATTCTGATAGAAAACACAGAAGTCTTAAAATTTAAAAGTTGTGTATTTACGGTTTTCACAAGTTCTACAATATTTTCTAGTGCAATCAATGTGGTGTACATACTGTATTCTGACGTGTAGTCAAATTTTAAAGTATATAACTCCAAGTGTCGTTATGTGGCGCACAAAAATTTAACCTTCCTTCAAAAGCTGCACAGCTGATATTTTATGCGCACACAGCCTACAGAAAATTAGAGGGAACATTGGTGGAGAGGATCAGAAAATCAAAAAGTCAGGTACTTGTTCTAAGTGGGCCTACAAATTCCAGCATCCTACCAATCTTACCAATTTACATGGCGCTGTTCACCCAAAAGACATTCAACCATGTGCTCTAAAATTTCAGCATTACCGAGCAAGGTATTGAAGTTGCTATGTTAGTCCACTTATGTATTTATTCATTTTATTTCTTTAACAGGTTTTTTATACCGCCTTTATTCCAAGGCAGTTTACATAGAACAACAATATCAAACTCGAATGAGTTGTAGTTTCATAGAACTCATGGGGATACAAATTTGGATTTAACAAATTGGGGGTTTACAGATTTCAGCAGTGTGTGAATGAAGGCATGGTATATGTAGTTATGCGATATCATTTGGGCCAAAATGTTCAATGAATAGATGTGTTTTTAAGAGTTTCTTCAGATCTAATATAGACTGTGCAGAACTGATGGGTTCTGGTAGTGTGTTCCAAATTGTTGGGACAAAAGGGGTGAAGGCTCTATTGTTTGTTTGCTGAGAGCTTCTGGTCTTGGGGGGGGGGGGGGTATGACTAGAAGGTTTTGATTCACCGATCTTCTGGGCCTTGTTGTGAGCGATACCAATAACATTCCGGAAACATCCATGAAGCTACTCTGGCGTTACTCCCTAAGGCAGCGCTTCTCCTTCTGGGCTCAGGAGCCCCCACTCCTCCCATTGAGCTGTCTATAATGAATATTCATATAGCGACTGACTCAACCACTTCTACTTAGGTCTATAGCACTACTAGGCATATGCAGTGCTGTGCGCATACACCTAAGAGAGTCCCTGCTCGACAGAGCTTAAGAGTCTATTCAAGAAAAACAAACGAGGGACTAGGGAACGTTGAGCTCAATATTCAGCGGCAGTGCCTAGCACAATTACACTAAAACCGGATCTTCACTGCCAGGCCATATTCCCTCACCAGCACTGAATATCCAGGTCGACCGCCGAAGCAGGAAGCTAACCGGGCAGTAGCGAAAGATAGGGCGGACTTTAACGTGCCCAACTTTCACCACCAAGGGATAACCGAGCAGCAACTGTATAGCGCCAATTATCCCCAGGTGCCACCCCCAGAATGCCCCAGTGCGAAATTGTTAGAAATGTTTTAAAGGTTTTTAAATGTGTTGTTTTTACAAAATAGATGCAGAACATAGAATAGAATTAGAAATCTATAAGATGCTGTTTATTTGCACTAACACATTGGTTCACATATTCCATTTTCTTATGCTGTACAAAATAAAGATATTTTTCTTGGCCTTGCAAAACTTAGGTTTCCCCCATACACCCCCCCCACCCCCACCCCTTTAGCTTCCAGGCTATTGCACATAAAACTTAGAAACTCAAGGACAAGAACACTGAAACATGCTGATACAAAAAATGCTAGACACAGAGAAAGAAAGGAACTCTGAAAAACAGGGAAAAACAGGCCATGGGCATAAGGGAAAGGGGGGGATCTCTGAGAAACCATAAGACTGGTAACATAACCATAAAAGGAATAAGGTAAAAAAAAAAGGGAGAGGGGTAAAATGGGCAAGGATTAAGAGAAGTAAACGGAGGTGGAGATTCACATGACCCAAATAACAATCACTAATAGGTAGGAAATTAGAAATACTTACACCAATTGAATAATAGGGGAGGAATTTGTAGAAGAAATAAATGCAATAACTATGGAACTGTTCATATGACAGTGTGGTCACGGATAACAAATTGTAGCCACCCATCTTGCAAGATTGAATAATAAATAAATAAAAGAAACTTTGGTTTCACGGAAGTGTCTGTTACTGTGATAAAATTCTTATTGTTTATCACAATGGTTAGCATCGGGGCATGTAGCAGCGGCACCCGCAGATATTCAGTAGCACTATGTTAGTGCCGCTGAATATCCTGCTTAGTGCCATCTACATGGTTTGCAGGTCTGCAAACCGTGCAAATGCCCTTGCATATCAGGCCCTCCATTTCTGAGTAAAATGACTGAAATGCACATGAGTATTAAACAGGAGAATAAGGGGGTCAGAATCCAAAAGCAGCCTTGAAACAGTGAGTTTTTAGCCTAGACTGGAATAGCACAAGAGATTTACCCACTCAGGTAGTCTGTTCCAGGCACACGGTGCAGCAAGTTGCAAAGAACGGAGTCTGGAGTTGGCAACAGTAGAGAAGGGCAAAGATAAAAGTGATTTGCTTGATGTGTGGAGTTGCCAAGGAGGGATGTAGGGAGAGCTAAGAGAGGGATAGAGAGCCAAGGAAGTTACTTGAGAAGAGGAGCTATGCAAGTACAGTATATGGACGCTGGCGGAAGATTAGGAATACAGCTGAGGCTTTTTTTTTTTTTAATCTAATTTTTATTGCTACAAGCCAAGATACAGATCTTCAATACTCCATACATCCAGCACAAAATGCAAATTGCAGGAAGTTTAATAGCATACCCCACTTCCCTCTCCCTCCCCCCAGCCAGTCAAGTATATTGACACATCCAACTCCCGCACAGCAAATCCCTGTTTCTATAAACCAAGACAGTACAATACATACAGTACTGTATGAGGGAGCACCAGGGTAATAGAAAAGATAGTAAAAGCAAATATAATTAAAGGAAATGAGATAAAATGAGCTGGAGGGCTGAAGAGATAAAGGAAAATAACCACTATCTCCCCCAATCATAACAAAGCACATACCCACAAATCCACCTAAATAAACACAATCCTACATGGCACTAAACTGGGTCCACCATTGTTGAGAGGTTGCCCAAATCTTGTAGAATACTTCCACCCGCTGGCCCCTGATTGGCAAAAGGACACACATTTGATATCCCTGGTGTGGTGCCAAATAAGACCTATGTCAGCTACTTTATTCAGCTTTCAATGGTGGGCCAGTTCCACAACAGTCAACCTACTATTACTACTACTACTGAGCATTTCTATAGCGCTTCAAGACAGACACAGCGCTGCACAGACATAAGAGACAGTCCCTGCTCATCAGAGCTTACAATCTAGTCAAGACAGACAACACAAAGGAAACACAAGGATATCAGGAGAGGCAAGATCCAAAAGCGGCAGCGAAGAGGTGAGTTTTCAGCCTGGATTTGAAAAGGGCCAGAGAAGGTGCCTGACGTACAGACTCAGTCAGGTAGTTTGTTCCAGGCATGCGGAGCAGCAAGGTGGAAGGAGCGAAGTCTGGAGTTAGCAATAGAAGAAAAGGGCACAGATAGAAGCAATTTGCCCAAAGAGTGGAGTTCCCATGGAGGGATGTAGGGAGAGAAGAGAGGAAAGGTAGTGAGGAGCTGCAGAGTGAATGCATTTATAGGTCAGCAGGAGAGGTTTCAATTGGATGTGGAAACGGCTAGGGAACCAAAGAAGTGACTTGAGAAGAGGGGTAATATGGGCATGATGAGGGTGGTGGAAGATTAGCCATGCAGCAGAGTGCTGAACAGATTGAAGGGGAGAGAGATGATTCAAAGGGAGACCAGCAAGGAGTAGGTTACAATAGTCAAGACAGGAGGTGATTAAGGAGTGGATAAGTGTCTTAGTAGAGTATTCTGAAAGGAATGGGAGGATTTTGTTGATGTTATAGAGAAAGAAACGGCAGGTCTTAGCTATCAGATGGATGTGTGTGGAGAAGGAGAGAGAGGAGTCAAAGACAACCCCAAGGTTGCGAGCAGAGGAAACAGGGAGGAGTAGAGAGTTATCCACAGAGACTGAGAAAGGAGGAAGAGGAGAGGAGGGTTTACGGGGAAAAATAAGCAGCTCAGTTTTGGCCATGTTCAATTTCAAGCGGCAAAGAGATATCCAAACAGCAATGTCAGAAAGGCAGGCAGAGATCCAGGTCTGCATGGCCAGAGAGATTTCAGGTGTAGAGAGGTAGATCTGGGAGTCATCAGCATAAAGATGGTACTGAAAACCATGGGAAGAGATGAGCACTCCTAGGGACTGGGTATATAGAGAGAAAAGGAGTGGACTCAAGACAGATCCTTGGGGTACACCAACAGAGAGCGGAATAGCAGTAGAGGAGGATCCACCAGAACAAACACTGAAAGAGAGATGGGAGAAATAAGAGGTGAACTAGGATAGTACAGAGCCCTTAAAACCAAGCGAGGACAGGGTATCAAGGAGAAGGTTGTGGTCAACAGTGTCAAAAGCAGCAGAGAGGTCAAGAAGGATGAGGACAGAGTAAAGGCCCTTGGATTTTGCCAGGAACAAGTCACTGGAGACTGGCAAGAGCTGTTTCAGTAGAATGTAAAGGACGAAAGCCAGATTGTAAAGGATCCAGGAGGGCTTGCGATGAGAGAAAGTCAAGGCAACGGCAGTGAATCACACATTCAAGTAGTTTAGAAATGAAGGGGAGGGTGATGGGTAGATAATTAGAAGGACGGGTAGGTTCAAGTGAGGGTTTCTTGAGGAGAGGTGTAACTTGTGGCGCCGCAGCCTCTAGGCAATAGCCTATAAGGAGCAGCGTGCCAACTGTTCTTTGTTAAACTAGCTTATTTCCAGAGCATGTGCTGCTGGGACCTTTTTGTAGTTGTGGTTAATAAGTAGTCCGAGTAGTTTAGGCAGTTCACAGGAAATTTATTTATTTTATCTTGTTTCATCAAACTTAGCAAAGTAAACTTCTCTTTGAAACATGAACAAGGTGTAACAGAAATAGTGATGAATAACTCAAATAGCTTCCTTCAGCAAACTTGAAAACAATGCTTTAAACAGTGCTGGGCAAATCAAACTTGTAATCCTTTTCTTTTCTTTCAGGATTCCCAAACATTCAGAGCATTTAAACACAGTTCTGAATTCTTACTTTTAAACCAGCAATTCAGCTTTTCTTCTTATTAAACATAAGCTGTTGAGCAATCCATTATAGAATCTGAATCATGGTCTATTCAGATAATTCTGTTTCCATATCTTCTATTCCATCCTGAAACAGCTCTGGGTTTTTATCATCCCAACCTGGCTTCAGTTGTTGCATTAATTTAAACACTTTATCCCAGGGATTTCTTTTTCTCCTCACGGGGTTTCTATATGCATTGCAAGGCTTTGTATCTCTAGGCAAAACACTCATATGACTTTGCTGTCTCTGTTGGCTTCTAGGTACAAGCTTCCTTTCAGGCTTTACAGAAGAATAAATCTCCCCTTCAGAATCCTCAGCAACCTCACTGCTGTCTGAGCTGTATTCTACAATTCTCCCAGAGTTCTGGCTCCTACCTTCACAAGGGCTTGCAAACTCTGTACAGCTGTACCTGGTAGAAGAACTGCCATAGGAATCCTTTCTGTGCTGAGGGACAGACCTGCTCTGCCATTCCCCTGGCTTTGGCTTCTGAACTCTCTGCCGTGATTCCAGTGTTTGCTCAGTCCAAGACTTCTGTCTGGACTCTGCTTCAACCTCTGCTTCTGCTTCCTGTCCTCTCCGTCCTCGTGCTTCCTGTGCTGGAGCTCGAGCTCGACCTGACTCTCTTTGCTTCTGATAGCTTAAATCTTTGTGTGTGAGAGGCGTTTTCCTAGCTCGTCCCCCCACATGTTTCTCATTTGCATTTTGTGTTGCCATGGAGGCAGGGTGTGGTCTGTACTCAGCCCTCTGAATCATGTGGCTTTTCTCTCTATGTGTTGATTTAACTGATTGCCTGCCTGGCCCATGCTTTGACTCAGAAGAAAAAGTTTTAAAAGCAGCCCTTTTTCTATGCCTGTCAGTGTCCTCATTACCACAAACTACAGCATGCTTGAAGGTTGCAGGGACAGTTGCAGTGGAGAGCGATAGGTTGAGAATATGAGAGATGGAAGGGACAACAGTGGAAGAGATGGGGCTTATGAGACAGGTGGGGATAGGATCAGAGGAGCAAGCAGTGAGTTTGAAGGAAGAAAGAAGGTGTGTGGTTTCCTCCTCAGAGATCACAGAAAAGGAAGAAAGGGTAGCAGAGGTAGAGGGGGAAAGTTGGGTGTGAAGAGGGGGAGGAGGGGAAATAGCTGACTTTGTGGGGAATTGGAATGTGATCTTGTGGATTTTGTCATGGAAATAGTCAGCCAGGGTTTGGCAGAAAGGGAGGAAGGGGTATGAGGTGGAGGCACCTTGAGGAGAGAGCCGAGAGTAGTAAAGAGATGGTGAGGGTCAGAGGCAAGAGAGTTAGTCAGATGGACATAATAGTCTTCTTGTTTGGCAAGTGCTATGGCTGACTAGAAAGAGACAAGCATGAATTTGAAGTGTAGAAAGTCTGCATTGGAGCGGGATTTGAGCCAAGCATGCTCAGCTGAACAGGCACAGGAATGTAGATAGCGGCCTTGCATATCATCTGTTATGACATTTAATAGAAAAAGCAGAGGTTCACATTCCAACTCCAGGCCTACAACATCCCAAAAAATATCTTAATTCATGCCCAGAAAAACCGTACCTACGGGCATTGCCATCAAAGATGAAAAATGACCCCAACTGACCACACTCTCTTCAACAGACAGGACTGATACCCCCACACATCTTAGCCAACTTAACAGTGATAAGATACATACAACAGTTTATAGTCATTCTCTAATAGGGTGGCTGAGACAGATAATCGTGCCGTAGCCCCAACACCTTCTCACACATCTCTTCACACCATTAAACCCCCAGATCTTGAAAAGCAGACTGGATAGCTTTTGGGACCAGCAACCATATAATTTAAACAGTTAATCTTTTATGTCCCGAAATTGTCTATAGAGATCCTCAAATGGAGTAAGCACACATACCCCAGATTGGTACAACAGGGTGTCTGCATAAAGTAAAATCAAGTTGCCTCCTCCAGCCCAACTGACCTTTTTTGAAGCTAAAATCTTACCTTCCCCATCCAGGAAGTGGCCCAAGTGAAACAACCCTTTACCCTGCTACATTCAAAAAGTTCTATAAATCTGCCGTGGCAGAATGAGGTCTGTCCCAAATAGGGAAAAATCAGGTTACTCTCTTTGCCCCAACCAAACTCTGCCATTATTATTATTATTATTATTTCAAAGTTTTTCTATACCACCCCTTCCTGAGATCAGGGGCAGTTTACAATGAACAGCAGCAACTTTACATTGAGCAATTTTATATAAATCAAACAATCAACATTGAACGGAACTGTTTACATAGGAACCTATTTACAAGAATAGAAGAATTCCAATTTTTATGTATAGTAGGTTTGTGCATGCCATCCCATGTCCCAACCTTCCTCCTCAGGAATAGGATCCAAGGCAGGTCCTCTAATAACTTATCTGCTAGTCCCTGATGTTCAATCATGTAGCTGAGTTTTGAATAGATTGAAAAGAAGAAAGATGTTTCAATGGGAGACCAGCAAGGAGCAGGTTGCAATAGCCTACGCAGGAGGTGAAGAGAGAGTGGATAACAGTTTTAGTAGTATGTTCAGAAAGGAAGGGATGAATTTTGCTGGTTTTATAGAGAAAGGAAAGGTTTTAGCTGTCTGTTCGATGTGCGCAGAGAAAACAGAAAGAGAGGGGTCAAAGATGACCCCAAGGTTACAAGCTAAGGAGATAGGGAGGATAGCATCAATAACAAAAACAGAGAAAGAAGGAATGGGAGAGGTGGATTTAGAGGGAAAGGTAATAAGCCCCATCTTGGCCATGTTCAGTTTCAGATGGCATTGGGACATCCAGGCAGCAATGTCAGACAAGCAGGCTGAGATCTGAACCCGGATTCCTGAAAAGAGATTTCTGGTGCAGAGAGGAAAATAGAGTCATCAGTGTAGAGATGGTACTATAAACCATGAGAGGAGATCAGAGCACCAAGGGAGCAAGTATAGAGATAGAAGAGGTCCCAAGACAGAGCCCTGAGATACACCGACTGAAAGTGGGATAGCAGCGCAGGAGGATCCACCAGAGCGTACACCAAAAGTGCGATGGGAGGAAAGAAGGAAAGCAAGACAGGACAGAGTCCTGAAATATATATAAACATAGTATATGATGGCATATAAAGACCAGTATGGGCCATCTTGTCTGCTCAGTAAGGTGGCTAGAGTGGTTGCACTCTTAGTTCTGTGCAGATCACCCCCTCTATGATTTTGTTTAGGGCTGTATCAACCACTCCAAGCAGGTCACACCCTCTATTTGTTGAAGTATCAAATATATTTAAGTTTGTTTTGATTTAATCTTCTTGCTATAAAAAGGATCCACTGTGTCTGTCCCATGCCCTTTTAAATTCAGTCACTGTTTTTGCCACTACCACCTCTATCATAAGAACATAAGATATGTCATATGACATCAGACCAAGGGTCCTTTAAGCCCAGCATCCTGTTTTCAACAGCTGCCAATCCAGATCACAAGAACCTATCAGGTTCCCAAAAAGGTACACAGATTCCATGCTATTATCCCAGGTGTAAGCAGTGGATTTCTCTGGTCCTCTTTAATAATCGACTATGGATTTTTCCCGGAATTTGTCCAACCCTCTTTTAAACTCAGCTACACAAACAACTTTTACTACATCCTCCGGTAATGAATTCCAGAGTTCGATTAAGCGTTGAATGAAAAAAATATTTTCTCTGATTAGTCTTAAATGTGCTACACTGTAGCTTCATTGTGTGTCCCCTAGTCTTTCTATTTTTTGAAGAAGGAGTAAATAACCAATCTACATTTACTGATTCCACTTCATTCATTATTTTATAGACCTAACCTACTTGGATCAACTATCAATAAAGAAGCAACAAGCAGTCAAGAAATCAGACGACGCATTGCTCTTGGCAGAATGTCTATGAAAGACCTAGACAAGATTCTCAAGAGCAGAGATGTCTCTCTCCATACAAAATCATATGGCTGTGAAAGCTGGACAGTGAAAAAGATAGACAGGAAGAAAATTGATGCCTTTGAATTATGATGCTGGCGGCGAATACTGCGTATACCATGGACTGCCCAAAGAACAAACCAGTCAAGTACTAGAGGAGATCAAACCTAAGCTTTCTTTAGAAGCTCAGATGACAAGACTTTGACTTTCATACTTTGGACACATCATGCGAAGAGAGAGATCATTAGAGAAAGACATCATGCTTGGCACGGTAGAAGGTTAACGCAAAAGAGGAAGGCCAGCAATGAGATGCATCGATACAATAGCAGCAGTATGGGTACCAGTTATGGGAGCCGCCTGACTGAAAACCGAACACAGTTTAGGACAATTATCCAGAGGGTCACCATGAGTCGACACCAACTCGACGGCACTTAACAACAACAACATCATCATAGCTTCCCTCAGCCGTTTTTTTTCCAAGTTGAAGAGCACCAATCTTTTAAGCCTTTCCTCATAGGAGTATCCCTTTCATACCCTTTACCATTTTGGTTGCTCTTCTTTGTACCTTTTCTTAATCTGCTATATCCTTTTAAAGATATGGCGACCAGAATTGCCCACAATATTCAAGGTGTGGTTGCACCACGGAGCTATACACAGGCATTATAATATCCTTGTTTTTTATGATTCCTAGCATTCTATTTGCTTTCTTGGCTGCCTCTGCACATTGTGCAGAGGGTTTCAACATATCATTCATGATGACGCCTAGATCCTTTTCCTGGACGGCGGTTCCTAATAAAGAGCCTTGCATCATCTAACTGTAGTTTGAGTTGTTCTTCCCTAAATGCATAATTTTGCATTGGAAGGGCATTCCAAGCATCCACCACACTTTCAGTGAAAACGTATTTCCTGACATTGATTTAAATTTACCTCCTTGCAGCTTCATTTTATGCCCTCTAGTTTTACAGCTTCCTCTTCTTTGAAAAAGGTGTGTTTGTTCATTAATACCCTTTAAGTACATATTTAAATGTCTATCATATCTTCCTTGTCCCTCCTCTCCTCAAGGGTATACCTATTTAAGTCTTCAAGTCTCTCCAAGCAAGAACAGCGTATTGAGGAGAAGGTGGTGATCAACAGTGTCAATAGCAGCAGACAGTTCAAGAATGTTGAGGAACAAGTAAAGGCTCTTGATTTGGCCTGGAGACTTTTGGCAAGGGCTGTTTCTGTAGAATCATTACAACATTACACCACTTCAAATCCAATTTAGACAGGTGCAAAATGCAATGTGTACCTTTGAGTCAATGCTCACTCCTGGCAACCCAGCAACTCCTGGGTTTTCTTGGCAGTGTGAAAGGAAGTAGATTGCCAGGCCTTTCTTCCAAGGCAATGGAGAATTAAGTGACTTGCCCAAGGACACAAGGAGTGCTAGTGGTAATCAAACTCTAGTCTCTTGGTTACTAAGCCAGTGCTCTAACCATTAGGCTACTTCTCCACTCAGGCAGGCACTTAAAAAAACATAACCTGAGTGAAGTCAGTCAGCAGTCTCAGTCCAGTTTCAGGAGTCATAGTAGACATGTTCACGTTCTGGCCCCTATCTGATTCTTACAAATTTGTGAATTCGTGAAGTCACTTTTGATATGCTTAGAGGGATACCTAGCAGCATCATTTGTGTCGACATGCATGAGAAACATTGGATAATAATCAGTAGGCTTGATGAGTCTTGGCAAACTCTCTGTAAGATCTTGGATTTTGGCCCCTGCCAGACAGCACATCTCTCTGGACATCAAATCTGATCAGCAGATGGACGCCTCAGTACCCCTCAGAAGAGAGTCACCAACCACCACTACACTTCATCTTCTTGTGGTCACTGATTCCGGAGCTTTGGGGTGCTTGAGTTCTGCCACTTAACTTGAAAAAGTGGCTTATGTCACTATCCAGAGACGTGCCGGCTGAAAAATGCACTCTCCGGATAAGTGCCTTAGTGCAACTCAACCTGGATATTCAGTGGCAGTTAATTTGGATACTATTGCAGAATATCCCACTGATATTTAAGTGCCGCAGCTGACTGTTGTGGTGTTTGAATATTGCCCTCTTTGAAAATCGGGCCCATTGTTTTTACATTTTTATTCTGTTATTTTTGTAATGAGTTTTGAGAGCCATTAGGCGATGCATTGTGAAATATTCATTTATGATGGTGGTTATATATGCAAATTTATATCATTTTGAGAAGAGAGAGGAGATGAAATCAAACTCCTTTTGCCCTTCTCACAAATTGTGGTGAGGTGTGCAGCAGAATTCACAAATTTTGCACCTGATATTAACAGGGTTGTGGTAGCATGAAAATGTTTGATAGTCAAGTTTGGAAAAGTTTATTTTTCTTCTCACAAACTCCTTTAACTGTCCAAACACTGCTCTTTCAATGTTGGTAGCAATGATGCATTGGATACCGAATAGACATCATTTGGATCATTAGGATCCACAGACCACTTTTTTTAAAGTAATGGATGAATTGCTGCCACCTTCAATTCATAAAATATGCCTTCAGACAAAAAAGCATTAACAATACCCTGAAGCCAAGCTAGAATTTGAGGCTTGATCTTTGAATAACACTGTTGAAAGGCAGTATATAAAATATCAAATATCAAACAAAAATAAAGAAAGATGCTGTAGTGCTGGTCTATCAATAATATTCTTAACCTCTTCTACATTCAGATCATTTGCTCTCCTGAACCACATTAGGTCGTTCCATGTTAACTCTTGGTGGTCAAGGACCCATCTGCACTTTTACAAGTGTTCATTCAACTACAGCTTCTGGCCCATCAGGTACCATATCTGTAATGCATTGTTTTTCCTGTTTTCCATGTTTTTAACAAATGTGAACTTGCGCCTTTCAACAGAAGATGGAATGACCTCATTCATCTTTGTTTGATCTGTGAAACTCTTAATACCTGGAATAGTTCCTTAAAGGAATCATTTGCTGACATATTTGGAAAGAAAACTCTTCTTCACGGATCACCTGCCATATCATATTGCTGCACAGTAAATTTCAAAGCTGGACCGTCTTCCTGAGATTTAAGCTATTGTCTTATCAGCTGGCACTTACTATGTTTATAGACTCTCACCTCCAGGGTAAATCCAGAAGCTGTATTTCTGCTTATTTCTGATGAATAGTGCCTTAGAGTAACGAGAGATAAGTCGCCATTCCAGTATCACCTCTACATATGCTTTATAATTAATGTATACACATTACGGACATACTGAAACCAGACCCCAAGTTCTCACAAGATGTGGACAAGAAGGGAAAATACCCTAGGTCCCAAGTTGAGGAGAGGGGAGCCATGTTGCCTTTTTGAGTCAATCTGTGAGCACACAAGCCTGAAAAGGAAGAGGGAGCACTAAAAGTAACCTTCTCCTGTGGCGTTGTTTTGTACAGCAACTGCCTTGACCAGAGCACTAAGGGTGCTCCCAAAGACTGAGTCCAGAACACCTCTTAGGAGCATGTAAACCAACAGAATGCCGTGGGAGGGGATAAGGAAGCACATTGACCAAGCCAGCTTACACTTCAGCTTGTTCATGAGCTGCATTTCACCTCACAATGGGTTTTCTTTCCCCCATTCCCCCTCCTGAAAAAAGCAAGAGAGTTTTTTTTCCCTAGCAAATTTTATCTTTCCACCAGCAGCAGCACTTAAGATGTGAAACAGGGTCCCCACCATGCCATTATGGGTCATTTGATTTATTCCACCTTCTCAGATACCATGTTCAGCATGCATTCTGCTGCCAGGGCCGGACTGACCATCTGGCAATAGGCGGTCACCTAGAGAAGCAGCTTCAAAGGGGAGGGAGAGACAGCAGAGCATTCAAAGCTAAACAATAGATTCTGACAGCCAGGGAGGGGTTGGGGGGCCTTAAGGCTTTCTAGGGCACTAACACCATGAACCAATTCTGGGCCGGCCCTGCCTGCTGTTGGCAGAACACACAAAGTTGCCAAAAAACTGCAGACAATGTAGGGATTGCAGAGAGATGCTAAAACTAAACCAATCCTCAAAAATTAAACTGCAGCAGCTCTGAATGCATCCTCATCTTCCCACTTTAACTGCTGAAGATTATACTGTACTTGTCAATTACACACAGTAAGATAAAATGCTGTCTTTAATCATTTCTGCTAAACGAGTCCAGACAAGAGGGGTTATGCTCTCTATCCAGCAGATGGAGGCAGACTAGAACAGCTTTCAGTGAGGTTGTCACTAGTATATCACTGGTGCAGCACTGAGAGAAGCCAGTATTTGTCTCCCTACAAAGGCTGCAAGGTTTGTGGACTGGTGCAGCAGTGCACACAGGCCTGTCTCTCCTGACTCAAATCACAGTCTTGTGGCCTGAGATTGAGACCTGTAGGCCCAACGATTGCTTGGAGCCTGGGTATACCCATGTCTCTTTGAAATAACAGCTACCCAATGTCCAACACTGTTATGTCAAGAGAGCAGATAGAACACCACCATGAGCTCCTGAAGGGGGTTGCTAAGTCTGGGCCCAAGCCTCCTTTCACTCTCGCTGTATCTGCATGCCTGTTCTTTCTGTCTTTTTTCTAGTACTTTGCTGCTTTGAATAAAGCAGCTTAAAAAATAAAACTGTGCATCAGATGGGCTTTTCCAGGCTTGTGTGGGAGGATGAGGCAGCCTTTCTTGGGTTTTCTCAGCGGGCCTGGCAGTAGCTGGGACTCCCTTATCAATCATGGGCTCCTTTTCTGACATGCTTCCCATCAGGTTTTATCTTTTGACAGTATTGAACTCTGCTGTGATAATGGGTGTATGGTGGTGTGCTTCTTGACGGCTCTAGTTGGGTGAGCTCCTTGGATGACTCTTTTTACCTCAAGTGTGATGGAGACACCTTGGGGCACGTTTTCTTTCTCAATGTCAGGACACCTCACATGGGCCTGGGACCCGATGCCAATTTTTCTGCCTCTGCCGCTTATCCCACGATTTTCATGCTAGCCGGAATGGCAGCTATCTGAGGGGAGGACCTGGAGAAGCTGAAGAAGCAGCTTGGACAAGCTTGCCCACAGAGTCTGCTAGAAGATAAAACCCAGAGAACTCGGGGGTGCCTCGCACAGGGATCAGCAGAGATAGGAGGAAGGCTAGTAAGAATTCTGATATGGCTTATTCTTCCTATGGGTCCAAACCGAAAAAGGGCCAGCTCTTTTGAGGATTTCAGCATTCTTGCAACTCAGCAATCACCCCCTCACGAGCCAGTAAGCCCTTGCAATGAGTGCTGGTGGGTCCCTCCCAAAGGGGGAGGGAACAGCTCCAGCTGTTTCACTCAGAATGGATCCATACTACAAACCAATGGGTCCTTGAGGTCCTAGAAAAGGTGGCGTATGCACTGGAATTTGAAGAGCCTCTTCAAAACACCTTGTAGAGTCTCCCTGTGGCTTCTTAGTCAAGAGGGTGGTCACAGAAGATACTTTTCAGTGCCTCCTGTAGTTACAGTCTAAATGTATCCATTTTCTCCACACAGCAGAGTCAGGGACAGTATTCTATTTAATTCATGGTGACAACATTCTGGACCTGAAGGTGGTCAGCGCCAAGCTACCAGTGTCCTCTTTCCATATGGAGACTCTCAGGTTAGTCAGTGTGTTGGTCCGGCAAGGAGAGCTTCTTACCTCTTTGAACCCTGCCAAGGCATACCTCCAAATTCCCATTTTCGAGCAGCAGTGGTTCCTCTGCTTTTGTGTTCTGGGCTGCCATCTCCAGATTTGTGCTCTGCTTTTTGGCCACAACATCTCACACTCTCTCAGAGGTTACAGTCATAGTTGCAGCAGCATTTCTGCCCAAACAGGAAATCTGGGTGCACCCATACTTGGAAGACTGGCTGATTCGGTCAGACTCCATGGAGAGGACCAGAGCAGATAAGGCAGAGGTGATTCGCTGGCTGGAAAAGCTAGGTTTGGTGATCAACTATCCAAAGAACAGCCCTGTCTCTTCACAGGGCTTGGAGTATCTCAGGGCTCCCTCCAACACTCACTTTGGAGAAGTGTTTCTCATTCCAGAGAGGTTGGACAAGCTCTAGCGGCAGCTCAAGGGGTTTTCTACTCAGTCAGCTTGAAGGGCCTGGGATTACCTGCAGCTCCAGGGATCCATGGTACACTGGCCCTGATAAGCAGATCTCTTGAGGCTGTTGGCAGTATGCCCTCTATTGCTACCTCAGAAGAGGTGTCTTCTGTGGGAAGGCCCACTGGACATTGAGAATACCGTTCTGTTCCACTTATGGGCTGGCCTTTGAGAGGCTGTTGAAGAAGGGTTATTTTGGAGCACTTGACGACACCCTTCTGAAGGCCCAGAGGGCCTCTACTTCCTTGGCCTATGCAAGTGTCTGCAAACTTTTTGAGACATGGTGTTCCTCTCAAGCCTGGATGCCAGGAGGGCAGACAGTGTCACCGTTTTGTATTCTTACAATCTGGTCTGAATCAGAGGTTAGGCTTTGAACTCTTTCATGGTTCAGATGGTGGCCCACATGCGCAACTGTGGACGTATTCAAGGTATGTCCTTGGCAGCACATCGCGATGTTTCCCGCTTCCCTGAGGGAGTGAAGCAGATCCATCCACCCATATGGCTGATTGTACAACAGTGAAGTCTTTCTCTGATATGAAGGCATTGAAATGACCCCTTTTGAGTCCCTTCGGAAAGCCTCTCAAGGATTTGACCCTGAAGGTGGTATTCCTGGGGGCTACTGTGACCTGCCAGGCCTTGTCCTTTTGGGAACCTTGACTAATCATCACTATAGAATCTGTCTGAGGACCCTCCCCGAAGGGTCTGTTCTCTTTTCACCTTAATCAGATTGTGATTCTATCCTCCTTAGCGGACTTTAGGATGGAGCCCCCTCTGCATCTTTTGGAAGTGAGGAGGGCATTAGTGAAGTATCCTTCCACTGAAATATTTCCATAAAAACTTATGTACTATAGCCAGGGCTGGAAGTGAAGTGAGGATGTGCAGAACTCAGTAGCGAGAGATCTTAGTTTCCCACACCACGCTGTTCTTGCCAGCATTATCAAACTTTGCAGGCCAGCTATGCATATGCTGTGATGAAATGGATAGAGTCCTGAAAATGTTCACTTAAGGTTCCAACATTTGAAGAGAGGAGGAGTGACATGTTGTGGCAAAATAGCACCAGCCGACCTCAACAGCAACCCTAGAAAAAGCCCATTGTGCCGAGGGGGGACGGGGGAGGGTACAGTGCAGGGAATTTCTTTGTGGAGGATGGCCTGAGGGGCCCCTCTGTGAAACTAAGCATAGCTCATATGGCATCCAAAGAAAAACGTCTTTGAAGTGGTACTGAAGGGCTCTAACCCTTTCAGTTCAGGGATGGAGACACTGTGCAAAGAATGTACAAGAGAAATGTTTACATCATAACTTTAGTGTGCAACGCCAGGTGTTTCTAATGCTTGGCCCAATCTTTAACCCCTGGACTACACCACCTCTTACATATAAATAGAGAGGACCTATTAGCATCCATTAGGACAGGGCAGGAAATAAAGGCCTCTCCTGAGGTTCCTCGCTACTGCCCTCTTCCTGGTTAACAAGCTCTGGAACATTTCATTCTCTGCTTCCTGACAGAGCCTTGAGAAAGTGCTCAGGAAATTGCTTTATATTTTGTGTTTGGGGGGAGGAGGAAGAGGGTGCTAGAGAAGGTGACAGTACTAGAACAGAATGTAATACCTGATGTAATGTGGGAAGTGTGGCAATGACTTCCAATGTTGCACAAACCGAGGTTTGGAGAGGACGGCTGAAAAGCAACTAGACAACCTGCATAATCCTGCAGCTGCAGAGGGTACCAGGACCTTGGGGACCAGCCCTGTCTGGCCTCTAACTGCAGTATGATGGCAGCACCTATCTGCATTTCTAAGCTTTCAGAATGGAGAAAACGTCATGACCGACTGTACCTCGAAGCTACAAAAAAGAGAAGTCCCCACCTGAAGCAGAAAGCAAAAACACAGTACTACTACTACTACTGAGCATTTATATAGCGCTACAAGTCGTACGCGGCGCTGCACAGACATGTAAGAGACAGTCCCTGCTCATCAGAGCTTAGAATCTAGTCAAGACAAACACAGAAGGTGAAGGCAGGGATAAAGCAAGGGGAAAGAAAAGGAGATCAGGCGCGTCAAGATCCAAAAGCAGCAGCGAAGAGGAGGGTTTTCAGCCTGGATTTGAAGGGGGTTAGAGAAGGTGCCTGGCGTACAGACACAGGTAGTTTGTTCCAGGCGTAAGGCGCAGCAAGGTGAAAGGAGCAAAGTCTGGAGTTAGCAGTAGAAGAGAAGGGCACAGATAGAAGCAGTTTGCTAGAAGAGCGGAGTTCCCGAGGGGGGTTGTAAGGAGAGATAAGAGAAGAAAGGTAGTGATGAGCCACAGTGTGAATGCATTTATATGTCAGCAGGAGAAGTTTGAACTGGATGCGGAAACGGATAGGGAGCCAATGAAGTGACTTGAGAAGCGGAGTAATATGGGCATGACGAGGCTGGAGGAAGATTAGCCGCGCAGCAGAGTGTTGAACAGATTGAAGGGGAGAGAGATGATTCAAAGGGAGACCAGCAAGGAGAGGTTACAATAGGAAAAAGAAGTCCAGAGAGTACCTGTACCATAAAGACAGTAAAGTCCCAGTGCTTCCCCAGTCAGTAGCTTCTTTCAAAAGACTACGACTGGGGTGGGAGGTAACAAGGGGAAGGAGAACACAGTAATATCAGTGTGGCAATAACTTTCTATCTTAATGCACATCTAAATAAAGGGAAGGGAAGTGAGAACAACCCTTCAGAAGGAAAATCAGAATAAATCTCTCTCTTTCCTGCCTCCCCCACCTCACTCACTCAGACTCTCTCCATAGTGGCCTCCTGCCCATAGCCCAGCATAGGGCCAATCCTTGCTCCTGCAGGCTGGACTTTGTGGAGGAGGAGGAGGAGGAGAGCCAGGCTGATGGTTTTTGGCAGCCTACAAGTTATGCAAAAGTTCCCAGAAAAAAGTTCATCTGCATCCAGAAACATGAAAGATATGACAAATACTGGGATTGCATCCTGTTAACTCCTCATTCACCGTTTCCCAGCCATGCTAAAGCCAGGCCCCTCACAGCTCTGTGATGCTCTAGAGAAGCGTAGATGCAGCTCAACTTCCCAAGGGTCAGAAGAAAAAGGAAGCAGAAAACTATAACAGCAAAGGGCAAAGTAATGCAAATACTACATAAAGGACAGAAGTGTGTAATTAATACCTTGAAGCCAGTGGGCTCCAGGATTCTAAGCTACTTGAGTTCACAAAGGGAAACCTCTGTCAAAGAAGCCAGACTGATTGCTTCAAGGAGATGACCAGAGCAATAAACCAGAAGGATGTAGCATTTAGAATTTTTAGTTGCCTTTTCCAAAAAATGCTCAAGGTGGCAGACAGAATTATTAATATTAGAGAAGAGTAAGTCCCTTTCAATTACAGCTTCACTGCCCTGAATGAGCCTGATTTTGGCTGATCCAAGATGCTAAGCAGGGTAGGGCCTGGCTAGCACTTGGATGGGAGATCACCTTGGAATACCAGGTGCCGTAGGCTTTCTACATGGAAGAAAGGTCTGACAATCTACTTCCAGTTGCCCCTTGCCAAGAAAACCCAGAGGCTGAGTCGCCAGGAGTCACAATTGACTTGATGGCATACACAAGTCCCTTTCCCACAAACACATTTTATCATCTAAGTGGATACCCAAAGCAGCAGAAGAAAATGTGACCAAGATTACAAAGTGTCGGGGAAGGACGTGGAATTTGCATCCTAGTCTCCTTGATTCTCAGCTCACTGCTGCTCCTCCCCCTGGATATTAGCCAGGCCATTAACACTGCTCAACAGGAATACTGGTGAACAAGCTAGGCAATATGGGAACTCGAAGAGAATTACAGAATGGGTGAGAAGCTGGTTAAACAGGACTCAAGAGAGCAGTAGTTAATGGAGTTCTTTGTCCTGAAAGGAAAGTGACCAGCAGAGCACCACTGGGACCACAGCAAGACTCTGTCCTCTTTAAGGTCCAACGTTGTGGAAGAGTGAAAAGTGAAAACATGTCCATGTCCTCAAATGAAGACAACTGCCAGAGAGGCAGATAAAATGAAAAGGGGACTTTACAAAAACTGAATGGTGTTTTGACAATTAGGCTCTAATTCAAAGAAAAATCACATTTGGGGTGGAGAAATTCAAGGGCCAAATACCAAGACAACACAGGGAAGTGAATGAAACTGACATCGAACCTGACAAAAGGAAGGAAAATACCACAGACTGTTTCAGACCTGTGGTAGTAGCACAACGGACATGCACAAATAAGCAGACTTGATTGACCAAGTCACCCTCATCTGCCAACATCTTCTATGCTTCCATAAATCAAATGCGGAGCGTTCCAAGAACCTACACACCAGCTAGTCTTGATAGGATGGTTGGCATTTTTGGCATTCAGACTTAAAAGCATGGTGCCTTTCTACTGAATATCACCCTCCATGTGATGAACCCCCCTCCCTCCCCTCCTTCCAGCAGGGGATGGGTATGGCTGCATTGTGATAGATGCAGCAGTTCAACAACATTAGCTCATCTGCCCCCCTGGAAGTGAAAGTGGAATTAACCAGTATCACCAACCCTGCCTGTCACAGCCAATACAAGAGGAAAAGAAATTCTGGATGTATTTGAATCATATACCTTACCCCTCTCCCCTCTATGCCACCTCTCTCCTTGTACCATAAATAAACGCCCAAAGGCGAGTTCTCTTTCCCCACCTACCATGAACTACCTTAATCCTAATCCATACCACCTTACCCCTCCTAATCAAAACTGCCTGCCTGCCTTTTATTTGTGTAATATTTTAAACAACTGGATCTCCAATCAGGACTTTCAATTCCACAAACTGCGAGACACAACAATCATTGTGTACTTATTATCCCAAATTTCTCATCATTAACTATCTTTAAATTTTTCTTTGAATCATTTAACTACAGTCCTTGTATTATGAAAGTCTTAAAAAACTGAAGAGCTTTTATTTTTATCGCATCTCTTAAAGATGTCATCAAAAATATCCACAGTCCATAAATTCTATGGTCATTAATCTAACACTATCTTCCTGCCAACACCATTCTAGTGTTTCGAAGCAAAATCTTCTGCATCAGGACAATAGTACTATATCCAAACTTCTAACACCAAAGCATTCATTTAGCCGGTGTGTAGATGCTCTTCCCTTGAAGCTGATATCTTTCAATCTCCCGGATCTTCTGCTCAATATCAAACTACTCCTCCTGCAGTTCTAGTCTTGCAAAGGTGATCTGTAACAACAAAACAGCAAAAAGAAACAACAAAAAAAAGCTGGAATTGCACAAGATGTGAAGTTTGTTACAGATCACCTTTGCCCAGGACAGCATTTACACCGAAGGCCATCGAAGGCGTGGGACTCCCTGCACAGGGACACTGGAATAGTAAGTCTTCGGACTTTTCTGTTGACACATGGTCGACTCGACCACCATGGAGGCATGAGGGAGTTTCACCTTCCTGAAGCCGAGTCCTCGCTGGACCCGGTACATGGTGTCCAGGCGATGACTCACAATCGGCACCGATGCCAGCATTTCCCCACATTCAGAGAAAGAGGCACCCGAGGATGGAGAGGACGGGGACCATGAGGGCCTCCTTGGATGGGGCCTCATATTGAAGAATTTAGAGTTTCTCTGTGCAGGGGGACCTCCTCAGACTCCATGGTGAGGGACAATGTCTTCGCCATGTCACAGACAAACTCAAGGAATGAGGTGTCCTCGGGTGGGGACCGGCACCTCAACGCTGGCAGGGGGCGGATCTGAGGGGAGGTCATGGTGTGTTCGTGTCTCTGGGGAAGCCTCGTCTTCGGACTTCCAGTCCAAGTAGTCTGCTCTAAGGGCATCATTGGCTCTGCCTTTGATGAACCGCGGCTGGGGCTTGGCTGGAGCCAGAGGTGCTTGACGAGGAGGATCTCGCTCCCAAGAACCAGGAGCAGGATCGAGATCCTCACCAAGGATCAGCTCAAGTCATCGGGCTCTCAAGGATCTCTTCACTGGCCCGGGGAGTCCTCAACATCAAGGTTCCTGTGGTCTCAGTGTGTGTGCTGGCGGGGCTGGGCATCGAGGCTTGCTGCGAGGCAAGGAATGCAGGAATGCTGCATTCCAACACCATCATCCTGACTTCCCACTCAGGGGTTGCAGCCTTCGACACTGAGGCAAGGGTGACCGGTTCAGGTGTCGGGGAGGACTACTACTACTACTACTACTACTGAGCATTTATATAGCGCTACAAGTCGTATGCAGCGCTGCACAGACATGTACGAGACAGACCTGACTCATCAGAGCTTACAATCTAATCAAGACAAACACAGAAGGTTTGATCTGGTTCACAGAAGGTTTGATCTGGTTCACTTCCATTGCCTCTCTAGAGCTCTTAGATCGATTCATGCTAATCGCCTTTTTCTTCCACCTCCTTCTAGGGCTCATCTTGAATCCACACGTTCCTCTGCTTTCTTTTTCCTTGGTCCCCGTCTCTAGAACTCATTGCCATTAGCTTTATGTCTGGAATCTTCTTTCCACACCTTTAAAGCCAATCTTAAGACCCACCTCTTTTGCACAGCGTTTGATCTTCCTTCTCCTCCTCCTCCTGTCGGCAACTGATTGTTTCCCTTCCCTTCCTTTTTGCGCTTTTTGCTCTACTGTTTCTTCTCTTTTCTACTGCTGTCCCTTTTGTAAACAAATGGCGTTCCTTTCTGTTTCTTTTCTTCAGTAGTCTCCTTTGTTTTTATTGTAAACCGCCGCATGCCTCTTGGTTTAGGCAGTATAATAAGTTTTAAATAAAGATAAAGATAAAAGATAAAGGTGTAGGCAGGGATAAAGCAAGGGGATAGAAAAAGGAGATCAGGTGAGTCAAGATCCAAAAGCAGCAGCGAAGAGATGAGTTTTCAGCCTGGATTTAAAGAGGGTTAGAGAAGGTGCCTGGCGTACAGACACAGGTAGTTTGTTCCAGGCGTAAGGTTCAGCAAGGTGAAAGGAGCGAAGTCTGGAGTTAGCAGTAGAAGAGAAGGGCACAGATAGAAGCAGTTTGCTAGAAGAGTGGAGTTCCCGAGGGGGGTTGTAAGGAGAGATAAGAGAAGAAAGGTAGTGAGGAGCCGCAGAGTGAATGCATTTATAGGTCAGCAGGAGAAGCTTGAACTGGATGCGGAAATGGATAAGAAGCCAATGAAGTGACTTGAGGAGAGGAGTAATATGGGCATGACGAGGCTGGCGGAAGATTAGCCGCGCAGCAGAGTGTTGAACAGATTGAAGGGGAGAGAGATGATTCAAAGGGAGACCAGCAAGGAGTAGGTTACAGTAGTCAAGATGGGAGGTGATTAAGGAGAGGATAAGCGTTTTAGTAGTGTGTTCAGAAAGGAAAGGGCGGATTTTGCTGATGTTATAGAAAAAGAAATGGCAGGTCTTAGCTATCAGATGGATATGTGAGGAGAAAGAGAGAGAGGAGTCAAAGACAACCCCCAGATTGCGGGCTGGGGAAACAGGAAGGAGTACAGAGTTATCCACAGAGACTGAGAAAGGAGGAAGAGGAGGGGAGGTTTTAGGGGGAAAGATAAGAAGTTCAGTCATGGCCATGTTCAGTTTCAAGTGGCAGTGAGACATCCAGGCAGCAATGTCAGAAAGGCAAGCAGAGATACGCGTCTGGATTGCCGGAAAGATTTCACGCGTAGAGAGGTAGATCTAGGAGTCATCAGCATACAGATGGTACTGAAAGCCATAGGAAGAGATAAGCGCACCAAGGGACTGGGTGTAGAGAGAGAAAAGGAGAGGATCCAAGACAGATCCTTGGGGTACACCAATTGGGAGCAGGGTAGCAGAGGAGGAGGAAGAGCCACCAGAACACACACTGAAAGAGCGATGGGAGAGATAGGAGGAGAACCAGGATAGTACAGAGCCCCTAAAACCAAGCGAGGACAGGGTATTGAGGAAAAGGTTGTGGTCAACGGTGTCAAAAGCAGAAGAGAGGTCAAAAAGGATGAGGACAGAGTAAAGGCCCTTGGATTTTGCCAGGAACAAGTCACTGGAGACTTTGGCAAGAGCCGTTTCAGTAGAGTGTAAAGGACGAAAGCCAGACTGTAAGGGATCCAGGAGGGCATGGGAGGAGAGGAAGTCGAGACAGCGGCGGTGAACCGCACATTCAAGTAGTTTAGAAATGAAGGGAAGGAGAGAGATGGGTCGATAATTAGAAGGACAGGTGGGATCAAGAGAGGGTTTCTTGAGGAGAGGTGTGACCACAGCATGCTTGAAGGCTGCAGGGACTGTTGCAGTGGAGAGCGATAGGTTGAGAATATGAGAGATGGACGGGACAACGGTGGAGGAGATGGGGCTTAGGAGACGGGTGGGGATAGGATCAGAGGAGCAGGTGGTGAGTTTGGAGGAAGAAAGAAGGTGTGCAGTTTCCTCTTCAGAGATCACAGGAAAGGAAAAGAGGGTAGCAGAGGTGGGGGGGGGGGAGAGTTGGGAGTGAAGAGGAGGAGGAGGGGAGGTAGCTGACTATGTGTGGAATTGGAGGGTGATTTTGTGGATTTTGTCATGGAAATAGTCAGCCAGGGTTTGGGCAGAAAGGGAGGGAGGGATCAGAGGTGGAGGCACTTTGAGAAGAGAGCTGAGAGTAGTAAAGAGACGGCAAGGATCAGAGGCAAGAGAGTTAGTCAGATGGACATAGCAGTCTTGTTTGGCAAGAGCTATGGCTGACTGGAAGGAGACAAGCATGAATTTGAAGTGTAGAAAGTTTGCAGGGGAGCAGAATTTGAGCCAAGCACACTCAGCAGAACGGGCACAGGAACGTAGATAGCGGGTAGTGGATGAAAGCCAGGGCTGGGGTGCAGAACGTCTCACAGGACATGGCATGGACAGAGTGAGAGCATCCAGAGCCGAGGAGAGTGCAGCATTATAGGAAGTTACTGCCTTGTCAACAGACTTAGATGACATAGTGAAAGAAAGAGATGAAGAAATGGTGGAAGAGAGAGCCAAGGGATCAATAGCATGAAGATTTCTAAATAGGTTGAAGGAGACAGGGCGAGGCTGAGGCAGCGGGTGATGAAGATTAAAGCTTAAAAGGTGATGGTCAGATAAGCAAAGAACTGAGCTACAGAGGTTCGAGGGTAAGCAACTAGAGAAAAATATCAGGTCAAGGCAGCGGCCATGCTGGTGAGTGGGGGCAGTGGAACACAGTTGGAGGTCAAATGAGGAGGTAAGGGAGAGGAGCTTTAAAGCATAAGGATCAGAGGTGTTATCGACATGAATGTTAAAATACCCAAGAATAAGAGTGGGGGAAGAGGAATCCAGAAAGGAGGAAAGCCACGAGCCAAAGTCAGTGAGAAAGGTAGAAGCAGACTTATCAGGAGGTCGATAAATAACAGCTACCCGGAGAGGAAGTGGAGTGAAAAGGCGGATGGAGTGGACTTCAAAAGAGAGAAAGGAGTGAGACTGAGGCAGCAGGAGGGGTTGGAATTGGCAAGAGGGAGAAAGTAGAAGCCCAACACCACCACCACGGCCAGTGGGACGAGGCGTGTGGGAGAACTGATAGCCCCCATGACAGAGAGCAGCAGTAGATGCAGCATCATCTGGGAGGATCCAGGTCTCAGTTAGAGAAAGGAGATGTAGAGCATTAGAGATAAAGAGATCATGAGTAAAAGCAAGTTTATTAGAGACAGAGTGTGCGTTCCACAAGGCACATGAGAAAGAGAGAGTGGAAGGGGAAAGGAGAGGGATGGGCCTTGATGGGATGGGCCTCAGGGGTCCGAGATCCATCACCAGCAGCCTCAGCATTTGTCCTGGGTACTTTGGCCAGCCGCTCTCGCTCAGACTACTCGGAAACTCTCTGGGGTCTGTGGGACCTCGCACAGAACTTGCTGTACATGTCCCCTTCCCAGGAAGAGGTCCTCGAAGATTTCTTTTCTTTTTCTTATGCTTTCGTTCTGGGGAATCCTTATTGGACTGTCCACATGCCTGCTCGGGCACCGCAAGGGCTTTACATGACTCCAAGGATCCATAGAGGGCCTTAGAGCACGTGGCTACCGGGGCCGAGTCTGACCTGTGGAAGATGTCATCCTGCTTCTGCCAGCGACTCTGGATGGCCTTAGCGGACATCTTTTTGCAGGGGGAGCACACCTCTGGGTCATGGTCGGCACCTAGACACCTGAGGCAACAGTCATGTGTGTTTCTTGAAGCACCAATGACACTTTTTAAACCCGATGGCCATTGGGACAAAAGGGCCCCAGCAAGATCGAAGACCTTTGACGCGGCCAGCAGTTAGAAAAGGCACGAAACCATGCTGAATGAAAAAACCTAACTAAACAGGTTCCACATCCCGAAGCCGAGGCGACAAGGCTCGGAGGCGGGAAAGGACTGGTGCTAACCGGATGGTACACAGAAGTGCACGAGGAAATCAACTTTTTTTCCGGGGAAGAAAAACAAACGTCTGTAGGGCTCTGTAGAAAAAGGGAGACTGAGTAAGATGGCACTGCATGCATGGTGGCATCTCCCAAAGGCTTTCTTTGAAAGTTGGGGAGATGCTTCCGTGAGGGCACCGTCAGCACAGACGTCACCCATATGTGAGGACCGACTTCCTGCTTGCTCCTAGTGTTTCTGAGGATCAATGCAGTGTACATAGAATGATTTTACATTATAACAAGATGAAGCGAGTATAACAAAGTGAAACAGCTCTTAGATAAACAGATGCAAGAAAAGAAAAGAAATGCATGGAGATTAAGCTACTCTATAAATTCCATGGATAATATAGTTAACTGCTTAAATAATGATATATTTACAATATAAACAAAATATATGCATATATGATTCATGTAAGCTAGTGTTGAGTGGAAGGCAGACTAACAAGTAATAGTCTCAGATTAGATTTAAGGGGCAAGAGGCAGGGAGGGAGGCTGGGGAGAGGCAAGTCTGTGTAGGTTGAGTTCATATCAGGGACTATTTAGTAGTAGGTTTGTCAGGGTTAGGTAATACCATCAAAATGTTCCTTGAACAAGTGGGCTTTTAGCCACATTCAGAATGTAGTGAGGTCCTGAGTTTCTCTGATGTGGTTGGGTAGGGCATCCCAGAGGCAAGGGGCATTTAGAGAGAATGCCTGGGCGCAAGTTGTCTGAATGCTTTTTGCCAATGCAGGAAGTAGGACTAGAAGGTTTGTTGTATTACTTCTTCTTTGACAATTTTTTCTGGAATTTTTATTATTGACTGTAGATAATGAGAGGACAACTGATGGATTATTTGAAGGTCATCATCGGTGTTTTATACTTGATTCGACTGAGCAGTGGTAGCCAATGTAGATCTTTTAGGATGGCTGTGATATGATTGAACCAAGGTGCACACATAAGGATTCGAGCAGTTGTATGTTGGATAAGTTGTAGTGGATGCAGGGAGGTCTTCGGGATTCCTTATAGGATAGCGTTACAGAAATCAAAGTGCAGTAGTATCATGGCTTGGAAGACCATTTTAAAGTCCACCAGCCAGTGCTTTCAGTTCACTAACCCTGCATGCAGAAGTGAGTGCAACCAGGAAAATGATCTTCCAAGTAAGGAATTTGAGTGGGCAAGAGCTGAGCAGCTTAAATGGGGGAGAGAGAAGCTGACCCAGTACCACATTAAGGTCCCACCCCACCGGCAATGGTTTAATAGGGGGACAGGAAAGAAGCATCCCCTCATGAAACGATTCATCAACAGGCGAGTAGAAAGGGGCTCATCAGCCACCGAATGATGGTAAGCGACCACTGCACTGAGGTGCATCCTGACCAAGTTGGATTTTAGGCCAGAGTCTGAAAGATGTAAGAGGTATGACAAAACACCAATTTTTAAAAAGGGTTCCAGGGGTGATCCGGGAAACTACAGACCGGTGAGCCTGACGTCAGTACCAGGAAAAATGGTAGAAACCATCATAAAGAATAAAATTACTCAGCATGTAGATAGTCATGACCTAATGGGAGACAGCCAACATGGCTTTAGACAAGGAAGATCTTGTCTTACTAATCTGTTATGTTTTTTTTTGAAGGTGTGAATAAACAGGTGGACAAAGGTGAGTCGGTTGATACAGTGTATCTGGACTTTCAAAAAGCCTTTGACAAGGTCCCTCATCAGAGACTTTTGAAAAAACTAAAGAGTCATGGGATAGGAGGCAGTGTACTATTGTGGATCAGGAACCGGTTAAAAGATAGAAAGCAGAGGGTAGGGCTAAATGGCCAATTTTCCCAATGGAGAAAGGTGAATAGTGGTGTACTCCAGGGATCTGTGCTGGGTCCGCTGCTTTTTGACATATTCATAAATGACCTGGAAAGTGGAATAACGAGTGAGGTTATCAAATTTGCAGATTACACAAAACTATTTAAAGTTGTTAAAACCCAAGAGGATTGTGAAAAATTGCAAGAGGATCTTGATAAATTGGAAGACTGGGCATCAAAATGGCAGATGAAATTTAATGTGGACAAGTGCAAGGTTATGCACCTAGGGAAGAACAACCTAAACTATGGTTACACGATGCAAGGTTCCACATTAGGAACCACCACCCAGGAAAAAGATTTAGGCATCATTGTGGATACCATGTTAAAACCCTCGGCCCAGTGTGCAGCGGCGGCCAAGAGAGCAAATAGAATGCTAGGTATGATAAGGAAAGGAATGGAAAATAAAACAAAGGATATTATAATGCCTCTATATCGTTCCATGGTGAGACCGCACCTTGAATATTGTGTGCAATTCTGGTTGCCGTATCTTAAAAAGGATATAGCAATATTAGAAAAGGTTCAGAGAAGAGCCACCAAAATGGTAAAGGGGATGGAAGGATACTCCTATGAAGAAAGGCTAAAAAGGTTAGGGCTCTTTAACCTGAAAAAGAGACGGCTGAGGGGAGATATGATAGAAGTCTATAAATTAATGAACGGAGTGGAACGGGTAAACGTAGATCGATTGTTTACGTTATCAGACAATAGAAAGACTAGGGGACATGCAATGAAGCTACAGGGTAAACTATTTAAGACTAATAAAAGAAAATATTTTTTCATTCAACGTGTAATCAAACTCTGGAATTTGTTACCGGAGGATGTAGTAAAGGCTGTTAGTGTAGCTGGGTTTAAAAAAGGTTTGGACACGTTCCTGGAGGAAAGGTCCATAAACCATTATTAAGAAGGGACCCAGGATATCAATGCTTGACCCAGTACAAGCATTGCAGAACCTGTGTCTTTTGGGGAAACTGCTAGGTACGTATGACCTAGATTGGCCACTGTTGGAAACAGGATACTGGGCTTGATGGACATTGGTCTGACCCAGTATGGCATATGTTATTTTATTTATTTATTTATTTAACATCTTTTATATACCGCGCTATTTGTTTTCAGTGCGGTTTACAAGTAACAGATATGTTCTTATTTCTTGATTAGACTGTAAGCTCTTATAAGCAGGGACTATCTCTTCATGTCTTTGTACAGCGCTGCTAACACCTAACAGCGCTATACAAATAAGTAGTAGTTGTAGCAATGCTGTCCGCTCTTTGGGTGTGCTTTTGGATGGTGATCTTTTTCAGTGCACATTACAGAAGTGGTGTGGGTCTCATCTGCCATTTTGTATATGCTGAGGCAGATATGGAATTTGATAGCCATTGAAGATATTACATTTCTGGTGCATGGTTTGCCACTATCCGACTGAACTATTAAAATAGCCTCTATGGTGGACTACCAAAAAGTCAGTTACAAAAGCTGTAGCTGGCTCATCTGCTTCCATGAGAATCTTGTAGAGACCATATGGTGCCTCTTGTGATGCAACTCCATTGGCTCCTAGTGGCGTTTCACATTAAATTTAAATGGATGTGTCTAATCCATAGATTGGCCAACAATGGATGCTCTAACTACCTGAGCAAGAAACTTGTTCCATATTGTCTTAGTAGGTCTCTTCGCTCCACTCAAAATGACTTGACCTTCAGCGGACATTCAGATACACATGTCCGAAACACTGGAATTCTCTCCCTGTGGGCCTTCATCTGGAACCAAATTATCTTCCGTTTTGGAAACATCTGAAGGCACAAGCATTTGGTAGTGGGATTATGATGGAACTGAGATATTGTGCAGTTATAGGTAGTCGCGGGGGTGGCCGAGGATGGGATGATTGGGAGGCGGTAGGATTATATTCTTGTGTGTTTATTTGATTTGTACCATGCTCAGTACTCATTTAAGAGAGGCATGTAATCAAATGCACTAAATACAAACATTTACATATGTTGGGAGAACAATGAGATATCTCAAGGGGGTTCTTTTTCAAGAGAAGAATTTGGCGCGAAGGGTAGCTTGTTTCAGTGTTGCAGGGTGGGGGGGGGGGGGGGGTTGTAATTTGGGGCTTCCTGCCCCATAAGAATTAGCAGGGTGGAGAGCAGGGGTACTAGGAATTTCCATGCACGGTAACATGCAGATACCATGATACTCTGTGAACTCCAGCACTGAATTACTGTAGTCTGGTGAATATCATGGTAACGAAAGTGCATTAGAATCACACATGAAAGCATGCTTTAACACACTTTAGTAAAAAGGCCTCTTAATAAGATAATGGAGCCATTTTCAAACTGTGTAGACAATGTCAAGTCTGCAAGTACTTTCTACCTTTAGACACCATTTTCCCCTTTGAAAATTGGTATAATTTCTCTTTGAAAAAGGATTAGCAGAAAGTATATGCTGTTTCCAGGTTAAATCACACACATATGCCTGAAGCCCCAACCCTGCCCATTCCCTCTGCGAACAAAGTTGTGCAATACTGGTATGACGTAGACAATTCTACCCACAGACAGGGTAAGTTATTTTCAAAGAGCCATTTCCACACATAAACCCCTCTTTGGTGCATGGAAATGCCTCTGAAATTTACTCTCCCCATGCGTCACCCAATAATCAAGGTTAGCAGGGGCCATTGTCACAATGGAATATTTCACACACGCCCACCCCAGCGCTACCTCCTATCTCTCAGCAAGAACGGAAGCCTGAAGAGCAGTACCACTGATATGATGTTATCAGCCTGCAGGGTACCAGGTACTACGTCTTCAAGAAAACAACCAGCACAATGTATCACTACAGCGCTCACTCATATGGAAGAAAGGTGTAATATTAATACCAGCATTGAAAGAGCACGGGGCAAAGAAACTCCATAATGCCAAGGTACCTTCCACACAGAGCTTAAAATCCACAGAGAAAAAATAAAGTAGCACCATCCAGCAAAGGCACCCAGCAAAAAATTGTCATTGCAATGGCTTCCTTCACTCCCAAAGAAATTTCTTTTGCATTTCTTTTCCTTTGAATAGCTGGTTTTATTATTTTTGTTTTTGGAATGTTTGCCTTTTCTCAGGCAATCACAGGACTGCATTGCGGTTCTATCTTTTGCCCAGTGCTCAGTAGTACCTCTGCATCTCCACAGACCTCGCGAATCATCCACACCGTTTAGGCAGCGGGGACTCCCAATTCAGTGATGAGCATGGGGAACAGGACCACCATCTGGCAAGGTCAGAGCTCAGCAGTAGCAACGATTAAAGTGGTTCCAAAAAAAACCCAAAAACATTCTTCAACATTATTCAATTCTAAGAAACACAGAAATTGCTCTGACTGTGTCTTCAAAGACGTGATACCTGGGAACATTACTGAGTGAGCAGGCTGCGTTATTACATTAACGCTCCCAGTGTCTTGTTGCATGTTCATGCCACAAGAAACAGAGGTGAAACAAGGACCTCTGGGTTTCTCTTGGTTCTGGGCTATAAATATGTTGGCAATCCTTTTCTGGACCAGATTCAAAGAAAATGGTTGTCAATGAGGGTCAGTAAAAAAGATATAAGGACAAAGGGGTTACTATACTGTCTATTAGGGTGTTTGATTCGTATTGCACTGGCATGGTATCATATTTCTCTTATATGCATGTTCTATTGCTCTGTTTTAATTACTGATACTGAATCATATTATTGCTATTCTTTAATGTGCCTATATCCAGGTTTATCTCACTGTATATTTTGCTGACATTTGGTCGTTTTACTATAATTATACTGTTACTGAAATGTAAGTTGCTTATGTCAAGTTACACCCGTTGTACACTGCCCTTGGGTGAATCTCTTCGGAAAATAAACAAAATCCTAAGTGTGCTTGCAGCTCGGGGGCTGTGTCCAGGACCACTGTGGTCGAGGAGACACTGCCAGGACCATGATGCTGCCGCTGCGGCCAGGGCCAGAGCTGCTGAGCTGGAAAGTCGCTGCTGGAGGAGGAGGAAGAGGAGGAGGACTCCGTGCTGGGGAATCGCAACCAGGATGGCACCATTGCAGCAGGGTCCGGGACCATAAACCTCCCACAACGGCTGGGAAACAGCTGCTGCGGCAGGATCTAAAAGCCATTACCAGAACTAGAAAACCATCAGAGTACAGGAGATGGGATGGGGAAACCAAGAGACACCACAGGAGAGCCACACTAATGGACTGGGGGGGGGACAGAGTAGGAGAGAAATGGAGGAGAGGGGAAGAGGAGAGCAAAGAAAAGGTCAAAGCCTCAAAAAAAATGAACTCCATGGAAGAGATTTATCCCTAGATCCTAAAATCATTGGTTAGTGCCTATGGATTCGATAAACGTCTCCAGCCCTCTTCAAAGTAGGGAGACTCACCTTCTTGGATCCAAAGAGTGTACCGAGATGATCCTTTCAAAGCTGGTTACAAATGCTTCAAGCCACTGCTGCAGGTAATTCAAGTCTTTCTGCAATAACAAAGGAAAGACCATGTGGTGAGGAGTCTGGGAAATAGGAGCAGAGTAAGACATGCCTCTATCCCCTACCTCGGCTTCTCCGCCTTTCGATCTAGTCATTTCTTTCTTTGTACTTAGCTCACACCTTTTGAGTCGTTCAAGGTGAGTTACACTCATGCATAGTAGGTATTTCTCTGTCCCCAGAGGGCTTACAATCAAACAGGCAGATGCAGAAAGATCAACGCGCCTTTTGCGCGAAGATATTCCGACAGGTCAAATGCAGAAGAGAGATTGATGCACTCAAACGGCAAAGGAAAAATCAAGCACATATGGTAACGCCAAGTGTCTTTAAATTATAGGCGAATGAGCTGTGCATATTAAAATGGCATGCTAATATTGTTTGCACCCACGTAGAGGATTACTTAACCAGCCGAAGCGCCAATATCTCTATGCCTGGGTCTGAGGTGGCTTAAACATTATATGCGTGCCCCAACAGTATTTTGATGGCATCGGGGGCTTTCCCTAATGCCTGGATCATATGTTGGGAAGTGTCAAACTTCCCCTCAGATGATCCAGGCATCAGGAAAAGCCACAGATGCCATCAAAATACTATCAGGGGGCCGGTGCACTCGACACTGATCCCCGACAGAAACCAAATCCCTGGTGGCCCAGCGGCCCTGATCCCCCCCCGCCAGCCACCCACCCATCCAATTAAAAATAACTCTGGAGGCCCAGCAGCCCCTATCCCTCTCCCAGCATCTTTACAATGGAGCAGGAGCATGGCCCACACGCTCCCAATCCTTCATTGCATTTTCAAAAATGGCATCGCTTGGCCCCACGCAGTGCATCCTTAGATGCACCAAGTGGGGTCAGACTGCCATATAAGGCAGTTTTTACCTTCACTTCAGATGATTCCAACATTGGGGGAAGCCCCCAATGCCATCCAAATACCGTCCGGGCGCATATGCAAACTAGCCACATGGTGACCTTGTTTCTTTGGGAGAGCATGCCAAACTTGTGCCAACTTCTGTGCGCATATGTTTGACCTGCTCTACCAGTTCAATACTGACATTTGCGTCACAGTTTAATGCATGGCTAATTTGCATATGGGCCCCTTTCTGCATGCCAGCGCTGAAGTCACATGAATAGAAGTGTATATAATTAATAGTGCGCGAGATCAGAGCTGGCTTTCTGTAAAGTTTGTAGCTGAGGCAACGGAGGATTAAGTGATTTGCCCAAGGCCACAAGAAGTGCGAGTGGGATGTGAACCAGATCTGGCCTCTCAGATTTCCAGGCCACTGCTCTAACCATTAGGCTACTCCTCCACTCCTAGATCACTCACCCAAGAACCCCGTCACAGATCCACCAAACATTTTTTTCCCCACCACACTCAAACCACCAGAGCAGCATCCTAATTTGTGTAAAGGAAAACCAGTGAGCATGTCAGCGGGCAGCAGAAGGCTCCTCTCTAAGTCACCGCAATGCTTTGCTCAATTGCTCCCAAGTATAACTTCAACACAGAACTCCTGGTACTGCTTCAAAACCCAATCTCGATACTGTATGCACAACTATCTAAAAGTAAAATCGGGCCCGATATTCAGAGCCAGTGGCTAATACTACTACAGTGGCTAGCCGCCGGCACCGAACTTTAAACCTGGATACTCAATGCCGGGGCCATATCCAGGCTCTGACATTGAATATCTAGGTTGCCAATAAGCTTCTGCAGTGAAACGTAGACCAGGGTTTTCCTGTGCCCGACATTTGCCGCATGCCACCAACTGGGCAGCAGTTCAATATGATTTCTGCCTTGTACCGCCCCAAAACTCCTATGACACACCATGATACTAACCAGTTAGCATCGGGGCGTGTAGCGGCAGCACCCGCAGATATTCAGTGCCACTGAATATCCCCCTTAAAGGCATTAAATGGTTTGCATGTCCACAAACCATGTACATGTGTTCTCCTCCCCCATGGTGGCCCAGTACTAGAAGAAAGAAAAAAACCAGACCCTCAGAAATGTTTTTGTTAAAGATGTTGTGGGTAATTTTAGAACAGAGTACTTAGATTCGGAAGTCAAGAAGGCGCCTATTTTGAGCTATTTTATAAAGACACATTTAGGCACATTCCAACATGTGTGTCCAGGGCCCTGTGCACCCAATCGGAATCGGGACGCATAGAGGTAGACCCAATTCCAATCCTGCAGGGGCTAGACGTGCCCCACGGGATCAGAATCTGGTCTCGGGTCTATACGTGAAGGCCGGGTCCCGATTTCAATCGGCCTGCATGTACAGAGCCATCCCCAGCTAGCTCAGTCAGGCTCCTGAATGGAGCCTCGGTGCCATAGTGTCCCATTGCCATGGCACCGCAGTTCCATTCAGGAGCCGCGATCCCCGGCTGCCAACCACTCTTTCCTTTCCCGAGCCCGACCCCCGATCTGGCCTTCCATGGCCAGAGTCAAGCTACGGGGAACCCCCTTCATCCCTCACCTTACTTGCGCTGCCCGGGTCTGCTGTCCCCCGACATTCAGGGGGACTTATTCTACCTCTGAGGTGGAATAAGTCCCCCATTCAGTCTGCCGACCCCAGACGTACAGGGCCGACTTCAGAATCAGCCCTGTATATCTGGGATCATGGACCACCCACTGCCCACCCTAACTTCGCCTCCACAATGCCCCCTCCCACCCCTGTCTAAGCCTCCCCGTACAAACTCCTTGTTCATACGTGGAGGCTTTTGACAGGACCGGCAGGGGGGCGAATAGCGGGAATGGACAGGACATCCATTCCCGCTATTCACGGGACAGAATAGACACCATAGTCACCTAGATTGTGCCTCCAGGAATGCCTACACTGTTTCCAGGCAGAGGTATGCACAGGTTGGCCATCTCTGCAACACGTGTACATGCCAGCAACTTTATCACACTTATTTCTGTACCTCGAACCACATTTTAGCAGCAGAAACGGCTTAGAAAATTATCCTCATTAGGCAGAATGGGCTCAGCATACTGCCATGGGATTCCAGGATACCTTTTATTATACAACTCATTCACTAATTTATGAAGGGTGCTGGGCTCATTTCCCTAACCTATACAACAGTAGAAAAAGTCAGCAATTTGTAACCGCACTGGACAATCTGTAAAACCCAAGTGTCGAAGGTTACGTGCTGCCACCTTTGGGCAAATAGAGTGAGCCTCTCCCTGACAGGAGAGTTTTTCATTGTGGTTACCAGAAGAGTGACTAGAGCCAGTTAAAACCTTCGCCTAAGAGAGTAATGGGTCTTTTTCTGGTGCGCGCCTTGGTACCTCCTGTGGTAGGAAGCTGGCTCAGACACACCCCCTGAGAGATTTCAAAGGATGATGTGCTTTTTTTCTTGAAGCCAGCCTTCTCTTAAGACTTGTTCTCCACAGAACCAACCTACTAACCTCCTATTAACCCCACACACACCCCCTACCTAAATAACCCCAGATCTTCACCCCACCCTAACCAAAGAAAAAAACCAAATCAAGAAGCGACCGACTCCTGTTTATATGTAACTACAAAGATTGTCACATAAGTTTGTTTGTACAGTATGTTTCTTGTAAATAGTTAATATTGCTGTTCCATGTAAAAGTTGTTCAACTGTTCTCTGTTCTCTGTAAACCGCCCTTGATCTCTGGAAGGGGCGGTAGAGAAGAAATGTATAAATAAATAAATAAATAAAGGTTCTCTCCACGGCACAGCACATCAATAAGCTTGTCCTGCACTGACTGTTCTAGGTCTGAGGACCAGAGCCAAGCAAGTCTCCGGGTGCCAATACCCATGGCAGAAGCTCTCAATACTATTTCAAAGATATCATAGATTGCCAAAACCATGATCATCAAACAGTCCTTGCCATAACCCAATAGGGAACAACACTGCTCCTTTTCTCTGGTGGAAGATACTGGGACAGATCAGCTAGGTCACATATGATGTTCTTCAGAAATATGCCCACGTAGAGCTGCTAAGAGGCCATGAAGGCCTTAAGTATGGAAATCTGAAAAATCTTCTCCCAAAAGAGTCCAATGTCCAAACATCCCTCCCCAGGGGTGCCAAGGAGTGAGTCTTGGAACCTTTGGACCTCTTAAGGGTGGATATGACCACCAAGGAATGGTAGGGAAGCTGGGGCTTCTTAAACCTGGGAGACTTTTGAACTCTATACATGGAGTCATGCTTTCTTCTAAAAGGAGGTACAGTGAGGTGGGGGGGGGGGGGTTCCCTCACTCTCATCTGCACTCTCTGAAGGATAGGGTGCATGGGCACTGTCACCGCCTTCTTAGAAGCAGAAGAGTACTACAGGATCTCCAATTCCTCTGCCCTGAGCTCATCCTCAGTCGCCAAAGAAAATGGTATGGCCTTGGCCATATTCCTCAGAAAATCTTAAAAGGTCATATCCTCAGGAAGGACTTGCACCGTTCATGAGGAGAAGGGTCAAAAAGGAAGCTCTTGGGACTTATCCTCATACAAGTCCTCGGATTAGACATCGGTGATCCAGCCTTCTGAGTCTCTGCCTGGATCTCTCTCCTGACCCTTGGGGATCGGAAGCTCCTTCAGAAGCAATGATGTACCAATGATCATCTATTTTGGAGGAGCATCGGACCCCAAAACACTAGACAGTGAGATCAGCTGGGCAGGCTCTGGTGTCAGGGCCCTTTGATGCCCTGATGTCAAGGCTTCTCCCTGCAGGCAAGCTGTGCATTTTGAGGATTGGTTGGACGGGAGCCGATGTTGATGCAGATGCCAACAAGGCACTGACATGCTACATGACAAACAGCATCATGATCCATTCAAGTGGCCTCAGAAGGCGTTTCTCCATGGCTGCTGACTCTGAAGGCTGCGGGGCCTCAGCAACTTCAGCTGATGTTCCTGGAATCTGTAATGGAGTATTGGCAGCTTGGTGTCAGCATTCAGTAGGCAGTCACTGCCCCTCTGATGTCTTGGAGGATGAGCTCTCCTCCCACAGGACAGCTTAGAGGGGCACGCTTGCAGGCCCTCATTGCTCTCAACGTCATGCCTTGAGGGGCTTCAACGTCGATGTATTGCAATCTCCACTTGATGCTCAGCACGATTACTCTGCAATGCCAATGAAGATGAAGCTGAATCCTCTCATCTTTGGGTGGACATTGATCAATGGCTGATGTTCCAGGGCACTATGGATGCTCGGCTCTGAATAGGCTTGAGAATGCTGATGTCAATGCACTACCAGCGTCTAATGCAGCCTTTGATTCCATTGAGACTGGTGCTGCAACGCTGATGGATCGCACTTATGAGCGCCAAAAAGTGATTTGTGTTACTTCTCTCTACCAAAGTCCTCTTTTTGTTACTTATTTATATAAAAACAGGTAAATAAAGAAATAACACTAGTCCTTCCAATGTTTCTCGCTATCCTACCTTGTTTATAATGTTCTATATTATTCTAGTTTACCTCAGTTTTACACATTTGACCTCAGGTTAACCAATGTTCCTCGCTACTACACTTGGTTTATAATGTTCTATAATGTTATGGTTTGCCCACTCTGTTCTATGAATGTTAAGGCAAGTTAAGTTAAAACAAGTTTACCTACCCTGTTCCATGTATGTTAAATTAGGTTCTACCTGTTACATGTCAACTGCCTTGACATTTTGATAAGTGGAGTGGAGGAGTGGTCTAGTGGTTGGGGCAAGGTACTTCAGGCCAGAAGGTCAGGGGTTCAAATCCCACTAGAGGACAGCAACCTTTGGCCGGAAGGACTGGGGTTTCTAGTCCCACAGGTGCTCCTTGTGGTCTTGGGCAAGCCACTTAACCCTCCATAGCCCATGTTCCCTGTAAAATAGTTATCTCCAAGTTATAATGCCCTGTTCAATGTAATTTCAGTTTGTTCAATGTAAACCGCACTGATGCAGAATAGCACAGTATATAAGAGAATATAAATAAATAAATAAGATGGTATATAAAACCAGATAAATAAATAAATCTGTAAACAAAAATCACAAGAAGAGGGCTGATGATTGGGACCCAGGCAATGAAGGAACCAGTTAGGGGTATCCGTGACTGATGTGGTCCTTGAGCACCAGGAACACTTTTTAACCCTTTCAAGGCCTACTTTAAATTTTTAATCCACATTCTGCAGCCTGGTTAATTTTTGCATATTTCAGGAAAACTGTACCCGTCTTATTCAATATGTTCTAATAGTGATTTTCCTTCTGCTATGGTCATGTATTATATACCATTTTATAGGAATATTTAGTCAGAATTTTGGATCCCAAGAGTTTTGGGCTCGGCCTGGAAAGGGTTAAAGCTGCTAGCAAGTTTCTGGGATATATCAGCTGGAAAAACAACAGCCACAGCAAAATCAAATGACTCAACTGTGAAAAAAATAGAAGGATCCATGGCCAGAACTCCAACACCTAAGGGGGCAGAGCTGCCATGGAAAGAAAAGACTGAAAAATATAAGCTAAGGAAAAGAATAATGTGACGAGCAGACAGGAAATTGACAGAAAAAATACACCAGAGGTGGCAGAGTCCCCGATGAGGAGAAAAATTACCAGCAGGTGTAGAGAGTCGCTGAGATACATCCGTTGGGCTCCACTGAAAATGAAGGCTAACCTAAAATCGTGCTGCTGTGACAGGCGGAAAGATGGCGCACATGTGCAGGAGGAGCTCCCAGAAGCTACGACAAGTAGCTGGGGAGCGTTCCCACACAGGAACATTGCCCATACATGAGGACTTCATTCCTGCTTGTGCACAGAGAACAAATCTTTCACAAAGAGAAACGAACGTAAACTCCATAAACATCTTAACTTAACAAAAACATCTTTCATTAGCTGCTTCATATGAGGATCAAACGACAACTTTAAATATAAAATCACACCTAAATACCGTTTCTCTTGACTTATCAAAATCACATCACTCCCATCACCACCAAATTTAGGATCAGCTTTAAGGGTGCCCTCAGCAAGCCGCTGCAGTCCTTAAATTTACAAATTACAGGCTTGGCTGCCCTTTCAACCGATTTTGGTGTGAAAAGCCTTTTAAAAGTAAGGACGCTTCCCTCAGTGTCCTTTTACTTGTGCGCTGTGAAGATCGATGCAATACTGAGCATTCACCAGCCAGGTGGGTATATTGATTCATTTGATATGACGCTCTGCATTCTTATGCACATTTACCTGTAAGTCATCTTTACACTAGAGGACAAGCATGGTTAGTCAGTATCTTAATGTGCTCCCGGGCAATGATGAGCAGTCCTCATATTTGAGCATATTAATGTAACACACACAGCTAGAAAGCAGCGTATGGATCCACGCTGGAGTGTGGTCCTTTTAAATAGCTCGATGGTTACGCTCATCATCACACTGGCACACACCTCATTTGATGAATTCTATGGTTTTTGCTTCCTTTAGGTCTGTTCCACAACACACTCACCACAGCTAGGAAAGCTGTTGGTCACACTCACTGAATATAGACTGCCACAATACCAGACCTGCACCCTATTTGCTGTTCTTCTCTTAGACCCTTTACACATATTAATTCATGGAGACCTTTATTATTTATTTTTTAGGTTGTGAATTGAGAATATATCAGTTATAGTTCAGGTGTTCATTACAAAGTGAGTACATAAGTACATTACAGTACTCCGTCATTCTATAGTTTCTCATCTGTTACTCTGAAATGCAGAATTTAGTTATCTTATTCTTCTTTTTACAACGAGTCTTTATTCTTATTGCCTGCATGTTTTATTTCACTTATTCTTGGCTATATTAGTTACTATGGTTTTATGGTCTCAATAGGCTCCTATCTTACTCTAGCTCCCCCCCCCCCTCTATTTATGATTTTTATGCCCACATTTGCTAATCATTATTTATTATTATTAGTTATGATTATTTATGTCTACATGTCATTTTTATTATTTATTCGCCTTATGCGACTTCTTTTTATGTTATTTAATACGGACCTTATGTGTTTATAAATGGTTATAATATTGTTTTTCACTATGTTCCAATTTTAACTGTGTTTATTATGTCTTTTTGAGGCTTTTGACCCCCCTGATGAAGACTTAGCTGAAACACGTAGGGGTTGCTCACTAATAAAGCTTTTAGACACCAGCTGCTGTTACACCTCGCTCTTTGTTGTGCTTCCCTGTTGTCTAAGAAAGTGTGTGCTCTTGGACACAGACCCATGTATAGGTCTGTTGGGATTGTTGCTACACTTGGCATGTTATACATAGGGTGGGAGGAAGCAGGGTGGGGGGTAAAATGTTTAAATGTTCCATAATGGATCCCAGTAGTGGGCAAGAGTCCACTCATTCCAGTTTGCTGTATGATGTTGGCCATTTATTAATTAAAAAAAAAAAGATTTAAAAGTTACATAAAATCTCCTATTTCATATCTATAACCAAATTGAACATTATCAACTTTATTTAATTTTAATTTTTTAAAGCAGATTTTGCATTCACCAATGTGCCTTGGAAAGGCACTGCTGAAAAGCAGGAAGAATTGGTGAATTTGAGAGGTCACCTAACAATACAAGGGACATAATTACCTTTCCCCATTAACACCTGAATCAGGTATTCTACCGCATTGTCCGTACAAATTACACTACTATACACACCCAAACCCAGTGCCCAGGAACCACAAAGCTTACAAACACTCACAGTCAGCCCACAAATCATGTCACAACCCCTCACAGAATCACTTGGAGCCTCGTTCGAAGGATAGCTCACAGGGGTATTCCCCTTCATTGGCATGCAGTTGGCAGATGGCTTCAGGAGCATCGCTTAAGAGCTCTGGAGATGCCACTTGATGACATCACCTTCGAGCCTCAGAGCTCATCAGACCCAAAGGGGAAGAAAGTGCACAGTGCAGTAAATTAAGGAAGACCTCCATCACTGGTGAGTCTTTAAAGTACTCAGCCAGCAGATGATCTGAAGCAAGCAAACTGTTTGGCAGGAGGGTTGCACTAGTCCCGATTGAGGGGGCCTAATTATCCTGCTAAAGATATACAAACACTCCCATAGTCGGAACGTGCTGAGACCACAACAGCTGGAGGTTTGCAGCCCTTATGTCTGCAGTTCCTCTGTGGTCCTGCACACTACCAACTTCTGCCGTTTTCATTGCTGGTTGAAGTAAAAACCTGAAACAGAGCCAGTGCCACTTGCTGAAGGCCTAAACTAACCTCTTCAGGCAGCTGCGAGCCATGCTGAGGTTGGGTTTATTTAAAATAATGAGAAGATTTGGAAGGGGAAGTTGAGAAGAGGATGGTAATTAGCTGTTTTTTACAGCCACCAAGGGAATACCGAGAAGTGATGGGCATAAATTAGAGCAGAGGAGATAGTAAGTTCTTCCTTGCGTGTAACCCTGACTGAGGTCAGCTGAACAATGAAATGAGCTACCAGGGAATGGAAGATTCTCTAACTTGCTGTTAATAACCTTGCACTAAAATATGCCTAGTCTAATTTATCTGAAATGGATCCTGCCTGAAAGCAGCAGACGATGGACGAGATGACCTCCTAAGGCCCCAAGACTCAGTCCTTTATTTCACTGCCAGTTTCCTGATGAAAAACGGTCTCTTCTGGTTTCCAGAGACGCCATCGCCTTCGAGAGATTTATAATAAAAACAGTTTACAACGGTTTCAAGATTTTTACAACCCCTTCACAAAAGTTGGAAAAATTTACAGCACTGACAAAGAATTATTCAAAAGTACAAGTCTAGACCACGAGTAGACAGAAAACTGCCAGATACAAACACACAAGACAGCTACTTTCTAACTTAAAAAAGATCTCAACTTTAAGCAATGTGACAAGCTCTCACTTTAACCAAGTATTTCTTCAGATGAAAGGGTTTCCTGTGCTGTAGCTCTTGCAGCCATCCTTGTGAATGTCACAACGTCTTGTTAAACCTTTGCATGAATTACTCAACTCTCAAGGCTCTCTCCCCGTTCTACTACCTTCTGCTGACTTCAAAAATTCCCACTCAGTGTGTGCCGCAGCAGAAGTAGGTGTAAGCCTGCAATTGATTCTATCGGACAGGCTGAGCTGCACGCAGAGAGCTGAGGTGAACAAAGCCACCGTAAAATCTTATATGCATCCCCTGACCTGTAGTATTTCCTCTAGCCAAGTAGGGGGACCCTGAAAGAAGAGCTAACGTTCTGCTGCTGGCTCCTCCACAGCAGACTCCCTTATGCAATCGGAAATGCACAGAGCTTTGTAGGCTCATGAGACTATGAGGCCCTGCATGGTTCCAACTGCAGAGGGGGAGCCAGCAGAGAAGCGGCAGCAACGAAGTCTACTCATCTGATCAGCTAGAAGAGATCAGGAAAGAGGCGGGGGCAGATGACTGCATGGGACTGCTGTGTGGGGTAGTGAAGGGAACAGATAATTGGCCCAGGGCAGGGGGGAGAGAGAAAAAGGAAGGTGCTTCCCGTTGGGTAGTGGGGAAAGAAGAGGCGACTATGGTAGGAGTCAGAAGGAGGAGGGAAGTTGGTGGTGTATCAGAACAAAGTGAACCTAGTGAACAAAGTTGTGAGCCACTGGTCTACGTATTCAATCATTAAAGGATGAATGAGTTTCCATGTAGCATTTACTTCCCAAAAGGTAAGAGTTGTAAGCAGCATTTTTAGAGCATGAAAGCCATTTAGCTCTTACTAGTAGCCAGTCTCTAGCTTGCAAGCTGAATAATCGATGCTTAGAAGGCTTTCTCCCTGATAGGTTGCTATGAGGGATGCGCACAGGCAATAGAAAATTGGTTCATTTTCAGGCTTTTTTTCTGGTTAACAAGCAATTTTTAGTGCATGCTAAATTGAATTAACACATTGACTAGTTAAGGAGCACTAAGTTTATTAGTGCAGGTTAAAAAAATGCAGGGGACGCTAACTTACAGGCCGATGCAGAAAACTAGCAGGGCCTTTAAGCACAGATAGCATTAAACGTGCTTAAAAGTGGCGTTAACAATAAATACAGAAAAAAGACAGACGAGCGCGTAAACAGCAAACGCAAAACTAGCACACAACACCAAGAGTATTTAAATGTATTTAAATTACAGGCAAATGAGCAGCACATAATGAAATGGTATGCAAATGTTGGCTGCGCCCGACACAGAGAAGTACGTAGTGGATTTCACAACCAACCTTAGCACCAATATCTCTACACCTGGTCTTCAGGTAACGTGTGCCCCCAACAGTATTTTGATGATAACAGGTGCTTTCCCCGATGCCTGGATCATCTGAGCTGAAATATCAAAGATGATCCAGGCATCGGGGAAAGCCTTTGACAGAAAGCAAATCCCTGGAGGCCCAGCAGCCCCACACCCCCTACCCTCCGCCCAACCAAAAATAACTCTGGTGATCCAGCGGCCCCCCTCCTGCCCCCCCGGGTACCTTCAGAAATGAGTGAGAGCACTGCCCACACGCTCCCGCTATTGCCCTGCCATCTTGAAAAAGGTAGAATATGCCTTATATGGCAGTCTGACCCCAGGATGCACCGTGCAGGGACAGGCACTGCTGCTTTTCAAGAAGGTTGGGCAAGAGTGGGAGTACATGGGCAGCACTCCCGCTAGTTTCTAAAGGTACCAGGAGGGGGTGGGGGGGTTCGGGGCCGCTGGGCCTCCAGGGTTGGGTGAGGGGTAGGGCCACAGGGCCACCAGGGAATATTTTTACTTTAGCGGGTGGGGGGTTCGGGACCGCTGGGCCACCAGTGATTATTTTTACTTGGGTGGGTGTGGGAGGGGAAAAAAAAATCAGGGCCACTGGGCCACCAGGGGTTTGTTTTCTGTCAGGGGTACTGTGCCCAGATAGTATTTTGATGGCACCGGGGGCTTTCTCTGATACCTGGATCACGTGAGGGGAGTTTGACATTTCCCCTCAGATGATCCAGGCATTGGAGAAAGCCCCCCCTCCCCCCCCCCCCGATGCCATCAAAATGACAAATTCATTTCTTCAGAAATGTTAATTTTCTTAACAATGAGCTGACACTTGCACAAAACATGGAGCAGACCAAGGGTGAGAGAGTCTGGTATCCATTCAAAGCACAATACGATAATCTTATTCACACAAAGCAGCAGCTATGAAAGGGCAAACTTTGATCACTATCTTGCTTCCTGAGTGTTCAGTTCTGTTGTGGCAGCCACACTGCTCGCACATTCTGCCTTTCATTCACTGGTAGGCCTGGATCTCACTTGGTCGTGGTGGATGGTGAGTTGCCTTATAACCCTCTGGTTGCCCTTTGGTCTTTTTGGTGCAGGAGGTGGAGATTTAAAACCAACTCCAATGGAGCACAGCACACAAAGTGTCATTAAACAAGCCCATATGGCAAAAGGTGCTCAGACTCCTGCAATTCCCTAGTATCAGCTCGCCAATGCCACACATGCCTGCTGGAGGACAACATCGCGAAACAATGGTCCCAAGAACCTGATGCTCTGTGTCGCCACGTTGGAGAGTTGGGCTCAGTTCCTGGCTCTGGCTCCTCTTTCTTTGGGTGCCAGGGGTTGGGACAGCTCTCAAAGGAATGCACTCAAACTCTAGATAACTGTCAGACATACTATTTCAATTCAGTCTGGTGCCTGGTTTGGATTTCCTGTTGATCATTAGTAACTAATCTGAGCAAATTCTGCAGATACCTTTAGAAAGCTCATTCCCAGCTGAGAAGCAGCTTCCCTTGCTACCCTGCACGTTTCCCTTGCCCCAATCCTCATCCCACATAGAGTCTCGCATCCAATAGATGCCTTCCCCCCCCCCTTCTCTTCTCCTCTTCTGTTTACGGAGTTCTCCCCCCTATTTATCATCGCTCTCTCCCTACCATATGCTTTTGTACAGCTCCATGAGCCTTCTTCCTATCAATGGGCTGAGCCACACTGGTACCCAGGCCCAGATTTAGACACAGGCAACTGCCAAGAGTACTAAATGTTGAAAATGCCGAGTATCTAGGCCATAACAGAACCTTATCTCACTAACTTTGGGCAGAAGTTTCAAACTTCAGTCCTGGAGGGCCACAAACCAGTCAAGTTTTATTTATTTATTTATTTATTTATTGTTCTTATATACCGCACTCTTAAAAATCAGCGCGGTTTACATATAACAGCATTGTGCATTAAGAATCACTTACAATGAACAGGGTAAAGTAACTAGTTTTCAGGATCTCCCTAATGAATATGCATGAGACATTTCTGCAAACACTGTCCCCATTGTGTGCAACTATATCATGAATATTCATTAGCTACATCCTGAAAACCAGGCTGGTTTGTGGCTCTTCAGGACTGGAATTTAACACCTCTGCTTTAGGGCCCATCTAACACTTCAGAGAGGCACCACTATGGTTCAACACCAGCATGTCTGTTCTACAGTCTCCAGGGGGTCCTCCTTGGCTCCTTATGCATCAAGGGAAGCTCCCTCCTACACTTGAATCCTGTCTATGGACACCCAAATCTTAAATTCAGCCCTGTTGGCATTCTCTAGCAAGCATGTGAGAAAGCACAGTTACTTACCTGTAACAGGTGATCTCTGGGAACAGCAGGAATAAGTCTTCACATATGGGTGCGTCGGTACCGACGGAGCCTGCGCAGGAACGCTTCCCAGCGTCCAATCAGAAAGCTTTTGGAAGCATCCCACCACACCTGCGTGCTGCCTTCCCGCCTTTCCCAACTGCCTCTCCTCAGTTAAGTTTTAAAGCTGAGACAAAGAGAGAGAGAGAGAGAAGGGAAAGATAGAGATAGAGAATACAACTCCTAGGGGAGGTGGGTGGGTTATGAAGACTTATTCCTGCTGTTCCCAGAGATCACCTGTTACAGGTAAGTAACTGTGCTATCTCCAGGAACAAGTAGGAATGAGTCTTCACATATGGGGACTCCCAAGCTAAGATGCCTGGAGTCCCAGCATGTTATGGATTGGAACATGCTACACCTCATATGGCCAGGCATCCTCAGGATGGTGGGAAGGAGTTGAAACAGAAAGGTGCTGTAGAAAACAGCTAACCTAGCATAGGACTGCAGACAAGAAGTCCTCGTGTGGATGACAATTATCATCAAATATATTGAAAATGAAATATTGCAATATGGACCTCCCCTAACAGGATTGTACAAAAGTATGGAGGTTCATGAGATCTACTGGGGATCCAGTAGAGGAACCTCAAGGAGGACCTCACTGCAAAAGTAGAGGTAATAAACCTGTAGGAAAACACAATGGAGGTCAGAATTCTGAAAGGTAAGAGGTAACCCCAGGGGTAAACTGGGGTAGTACAAAAACTGTAAGTCGTCAGCAGAAGGCTTTATGAAAAAAGCCCAAACTCTTTTGGCTACAGAGTGGCTCACTCATAGGAGCAAAAAGAGGAAAAGGCTGACTGATTTGGACAAACAGGCCTAGTCCTTGTGGGAAGAAGGGGTATGGAAAACCCTTATATCCCAAAAGAAAGGACAGATGCCTGAGGCGTTAGCCTCAGAATAACTGAAGATCTGCAATGTATTTCCTAACTGATGTCAGGTAGGAAAGATACTGGAACATGGAGAGCTTCAGGGGTACCTAAACCTTTAAGGTTATGGTAGAAAAGTTGTTAACTACCACTGGAGTGGTTGTGTGTGTAGCACCCCAAACATGCTGGGACAGCATGGTATGGGTAGAGCCCAACTGTCAGAATCATATAGAGACATATATATCTATATGAGCATAGACAGTCAGATAGATATGTAAATACATATCTACCTATAATAAATATCTCGACAGACATATATATCTATATATATATATATATATATATATAGATATAGATATGAATATATAGGCCTATATATAAGTGTCTGCAATTAAGCAGACAGAGATATGCCTATAGAAAGTATATTCACATAGGAGATGTGAAGAGGAAAGATTCATCTAATAACAAGAAGGTGGAACCTACTTGAGAAGATATATAGAGAATCTATTCCCCCTGGTTATGATGGAAGAAGTCAGGGGAAAAATCTCCCTGACAAAGAATAGACTAAATTGCTGCAAGAATGCTAGTCAGTGAAATAACCAGGATGGTCACGTGAAAAGCAGAGGATAATATCAGTCTGCAGGCAGCAAGTCCCGAGTCCTCCAGAACTCTGGCATGGTAAATGGACAGAAGACGCATAGGAATGAGATACCATGTTGACCTACTTGAGGGGCAAAAAGGGTATCATGCGTTCTTTAGCTAAATATGCGCTGTCCATGAAGGATTAGGATACCATGAGGACGAGCTGCAAGGAAAAAAAGAGCATATTCCCGGTGGGAATCCTGAGGACCAAAGGAGGGAATTGAACAACTCTTTAAGCTTTCACGTAAGAGAAGGCCCATGTCCTTTGCTTTAGAAAGGAGATAGTAGGGTAGGAAGAACCCTTCCAGTCATGAGGGGCATGACTGAGGGAGCCTTTTCCAACCATCTAGGACAGCTGTTTGAGGAAATCCTAATGCTCTCTATCAAGGGCCCATAGTGGAAAGCTTCTCTGTAAGACTGCAGAGAGCATAATGCAGGAGAATTAGGAGATAGAACTGGCTGCCCAGTACCTAGGTCAACTATGCTGCCAAACCCAAGGGAATTGGAGATGGCAAGAATAGAAAATAATCTGAGAAGCCTGTAGTGATAAGATTTGCCAAGAAAGATGAATCCACTGTCTTGGAGTCACTACTAAGGCCAGAAAGAATATAGTGCAGGACAACTCTGGATGCTTGTGGGGAAGAACCAGTGGTCCAATCACTAGGGCTCCTGCATGGGCAGCTGCTAGTAAGACATCAGAAAGAAACTTCCTGTTAAAAAACAGAAAGAACAGACAGAACAGGAGTAAGAACACTCTGGACCTGTCTGAAAGCTGCCCCAAAGCAACAAAGAAGAAAGAGTTAACTCAGAGAGGAAAACTCCACACTGGAATAGTGACAAAACTAGAAGGGCTGAAGAGAAGCCCTCCCGTGTAATAGTACCACTCTTACAGGGGAAATGCTTGATAAGAGGGTAGAGAAGATGGAGCTGAATGGAGACTTACAATGTGGTAAGTCTGTAGAAAGGAAAAATTAATGCTGTTACAGAAAACTATCATTTGATAGTTGTTAAACCTCTTTCACTAGCAGGAAGAAGAGGAGAAGCTGTGACCTATAGGCATGAACATCCTAAGAGCTCGTATAACAGAGAAAAATGGATGTCTTGTGAAAAGAGATCCATGCCTAGAGTTTAGAATGAAGCAGTGGAAGGCTTCTACTGAGAAGAAGCCAACTGCAGGCTCTAAACCCCAAGAGACACAAAAAATATGTGATTAATCAGAAACCCTGCAGATGCTGGGTTTGGTGAGCCTGGTGAGAGTTTGGATTCTTCAGACCAGGGCAATGTTTCCTCTGTTTGGGAACATCTGTGTGATGGGCAGAAGATGAATAAAACCTTCTCCCCCTAGGGGAAGAAAGTTTGGTAGGACATTTCCTACCTACTGGGAAAGAAGAGGGCGTAGAACAGCCCTTAGAAACAGGTAAGTCAGTGGACCACTGAGTAACCTGACGTAAAGACTCCTTATTGAAGAGATTTTCTCCAGTGCAAGGAGTATTACCCAGTCTTTGTTGTGCCCATTTGTCTAAGTCTGAAGCTTGGAGCCAGGCTCTACATCGTGCCCCTATAGCGATAGCAGAAGTCCTGCTAACAGACTCAAATGAGTCTAGGGAAGCACGAGTAAGAAACCAAGAGATATTTTGAATATGACTAAGCAGTGAGGAATAGTCTGCACTCTTGGGTTCTGAAAGAAAAGGAGTCAAAAGATGCAATTTCTTTGTGACCTCCTCAAGAGATAGACTCATATAAAAAATATATGAGAGAATTCTTGCTGAAAGCATGGGTGTCTGGAAGGTTTGACGTCCAAAGGCATCTAGTGTCTTAGACTCACGACCTGGCGGATAAGAAGAGTGCTTTTTCTTACTCTTCACCCGCCTCATTGCTGATTCCACTACAATGGAATGATGAGGAAGTTGAGTCTTTTGAAAACCTGGAGAGGGGGGCACCTGATATAGGAGATCAGTTGCTCTGGAAGGTGGGGGTACCCTTAAAGGTGCTTCCCACATTCCTAGAAGAAGATCCTGCAAGGAATGATGCAAAGGAAGCATTATGTTTTCCTTTGCTTCGGTAGAAACAGAGCCTTGTGTAGGATCATGTCCAGGGATAGAGATGGCAGGTGATCTTGCCATATCCCAGAGGAAACTCTGAAAAGAAGGATCTCCAAAGAGAACCTCCCTTGGACAGGTTAGATCTGAGGAACTAGCCTGGGCACCGAAGGATCTATCTGGGTATATAGGAATATAGGATCCTGCACGGTGCAATATGGGATCCTTAACGGATGGACGCTGGTACTGGAGGTCAGGACCAGCGACAGTCAGTAGCACATTGTCCATGCCAGGTATCGACTCCAAACTTGGTATAGAAAGGAGCGATCCTGTTGAAAGAAGCATGGAAGGAGCTGGCCACGATGCTGCAGTGGATACCGGTACCGATGTCGGAACCGAACCAGACACAGACATCGGTGACAGCTCAATCGGAACCGAGGTAACCGAAAACATTCGGCAGTCACCCTCGGCACCGAGCCTCCGGTATCGATAGGTCGCGGTACCAAGGCGTGTCAGAACCGCATCTTCCAGGCCGGAGATCGATTCCAAACTCGGCATCGAGGATAATGTAGACATCGGTACTGACTTCGGTACCGTGTCTGATACCGATGGCGAGAGTTGTGGATCCAAACCATCAAAGCCGAGCCTTCGGTACCGATGGGAGCCGGTACCAAGGCGAGTCGGTACCCAGTCCTCCAGACTGGAGATCGATTCCAGACTCGGCATCGAAGGAAGCGAGTTTATCGATGCATGTCTGGAGGGTACCGATGTTGGAGGTAGTATCGGTGCCAGTACCGATACTGGAAAGTCAGTCTGGATCGTATGCACCGGTTCCGTAGGTACCGAGGACGCCAGACGATCCCTGGTGAGGAGTGTTTCGTCCAACACCAGTGCCGATGCCGGGGTATCGGTACCGCTCAAAGCGGATGCCACCACCAGACACGGCTCAGGTATGTTCTGTGGGGGTTGAACCCCAGGAACAACCTGAAACCCCACATGGGCTTTGGAGGCCGAAGACTCCTGCCGGGGTTTTGAAGCCAATGAGCCCTCGAGGGCAAGGCCGGAGCCGTCTACATGCTGTGCATGAGACCTACCACTCGAGGGTTGGCTAGTCTTAACAGACTGTTTGTGGGTTACCTGATCCTGTGTAGAAGAAGAAATGGTCGGTGCCCTGAAGTTGGAAGGGAACCTCATATCGAGGGAAACTCGATGTTGAAAACCTCTTCTCACAATACTGTTGCCCGAGGGCTCCGGAGGAAAAAGGTCAGGACCCAAACAGCTTAGACACCAATTTTGGGAGTCTAAAAATAAAGTTGTACCGTCACAGTTTGAACATTTCTTGGAGAAAGTGGCTGGCGGTTCCATGAAGGACATGGAGAGGCCTGGAAGGCCTGAAAAACCGTAAGACACTCAGAAGAAAAAATATTCCCTAAAAGGAAAAAACTTTACAAGAAAAGAGAAAGAAACACCGGCGGTACCGGTGGCGTCGGGGAGACAGCCGCGACCACAAGAAAACTAAAGAATTAAAAGAAGAATTTTCTGCGGTGACAGAAGGACATCCTGCCGGCTCCGCGGAAAAACGAAAACTGAGGAGAGGCAGTTTGGAAAGGCGGGAAGGCAGCACGCAGGCATGGTGGGATGCTTCCAAAAGCTTTCTGATTGGACGCTGGGAAGCGTTCCCGCACAGTCTCTGTCAGTACTGACGCACCCATATGTGAAGACACATTCCTGCTTGTTCCTGGAGATAATGAAAGGCCACCTATGTGCCAGTGAGCACTGCAAGGGCACTAACCGCAGCAGGAAGCCACCATAAATACGGGAAACAGCCTGCTAGCCAAGTGGACCAGCAGCTCATTCAATAGCATTACACAGTGTCCAATTCCAATCCTGGAGGGCCACAAACAAGTCAGGTTTTCAGGATATTCCTAATGAATATGCACGAGATATAGCTGAAAACGATGGGGCAGTGCACCAGTTCACCACGGTGATTAAAAAAAACAACCCGAAAACAGACCCTGCTGCTTAGAGCACATATGGAGAAAAGAGGTGAAAAAGGCCACTATCCTGGCCAAGACCGGCGCTGTCTGTCCGCGGAGATCCCGTCTCCTGCAGGCTGACAGCACCAGTCCCAGCACTTCTTCCCACGGGAGATAGAGAAGTGCTGGAAAAGGCCACGACTGCAGCCAAGACCGGCAATATCTGCCCGTGAGAGATGGGATCCTTGCAGGCAAATAGCGCTGGTCTCGGCCATGAGCAGCACTTCTGCCTGTGAGAGATGGAATCCCCGCGGGGAGAAGTGCTGCAACCGACCCCAGAGCCTGGAAAAAAAGTGTGCCGAGGCCAAAACGGTTTTATGGGGCAGCAGGAGATTTTATCTAAGGCAGAATGGGGGGGGGGGGGGCTCAGGAATGGAGGGCGGCGGTGTGAGTGCAAGGGAGAGGGAGAAGGGGAGGGTGTCTGGGAAGAGAAATGAGAGTGAGGGAGGGACAGCAGGAGAAGGGTTAGAGTGCTGGGGGGAAGGGAAGAGTGCAAGGAGTTGGAAAGTGAAACACACACACACACGATCACTGGGGATGGTGGGAGAGGGAGGAGGAGGAATGGGGCCTGATTTATTAAGCTTTTTCTCATTAAAAACATGGGAAAAAAGTGTCTTAATAAATCAGGCTGTAAAACCTAAAAAAGTAACTGTGATATACCTTTTTGGGTGGGTGGGGTGTGCACCAGCCTAGGTTTCGGTGGCCGGTCCCTACTACTACTACTACTACTATTCAGCACTTATAAAGTGCCACGCATGCAGCGCTGCACAGCAAACCTACAAGAGGTAGTCACATACAAGACAGTCCCTGCCCGTCAGAGTCATGCTCATCGGAGCTTACAATCTAGTTAAAAACAATACAGAGCATTTACAGTACCGAGCATTAATCAGTTCTGCGCAAGGTACGGTGTGGTACAGTTTGGTCTATAGTTTGGTCATAAACGTTGACGGGGATTAGGGTAAGATGAGGATGGAGTCAGGACCTGAATGCAACGGTGAAGAGGTGGGTCTTCAACCTGGATTTGAAGAGGGCCAGGGAGGATGCCTGGCACAGAGACACAGGTAGGCTGTTCCAGGCGTAGGGTGCAGCAAGGTGAAAGGAACGCAGTCGGGAGTTCGCAGTGCAGGTGAGAGGCATTGATAGGAGTAATTTGTTGGCGGAGTGCAAATTTCAGGAGGGGACGTAGGGAGAGATAAAAGGTATTGAGGGGCCATAGAGTGGATGCATTTATGGGTTAGCAGGAGAAGCTTTAATTGGATGCGGAATTGGACAGGGAGCCAGTGAAGCGACTTGAGAAGAGGAGTAATGTGGGCATGGCGAGGCTGGCAGAAGATTAGTCAAGCAGCGTGATTTTGTATGGATTGAAGGGGAAGGAGGTGGCTCACGGGGAGACCAGAGAGGAGTATGTTGCAGTAATTGAGGCGTGAGGAGATTAAGGCGTTTTGGTAGTGTGTTCACAGAGGAGGAGGCGGATTTTGCTGATGTTATAGAGAATAAAGCGGCAGGACTTCGCTACAAGCTGGATATGAGCGGAGAAGGAGAGAGAGGTGTCAAAGATAACCCCTAGATTGCGGGCAGAGAGAACAGGAAGGATAGTAGATCCATCCACATGGATTGAGAGAGGGGGAAGTGGGGGGGGGGGGAGGAATTGGGTTAAAAGACAAGGAGTTCAGTTTTGGCCACGTTCAGTTTCAATTGGCGATGGGACATCCAGGCAGCGATGTCTGAAAGACAGGCAGTGATCTTGGACTGGGTAGCTGGAGAAATATCATATGTAGAGAGGTAGATCTGGGAATCATCGGCATAGAGATGGTACTGAAAGCCATGGGAGGAGATAAGTGCGCCAAGGCCTTGGGTATAGAGAGAGAAGAGGAGGGGGCCCAAGACAGAGCCTTGGGGTACACCTACATGGAGCGGGGTAGGGGAGGAAGAGAAGCTACCAGAGCATACACTGAATGAGCGATGGGAGAGGTAGGAGGAGAACCAGGATAGTATGGAGTCCTTGAAGCCAAGCGAGGAGAGGGTGGTGAAGAGAAGGTCGTGGTCAACGGTGTCAAAGGCAGCAGAAAGATCAAGAAGGATGAGGATAGAATCGAGGCCCTTAGATTTAGCCAGGAACAGGTCATTGGTGACTTTTGTGAGTGCTGTTTCAGTGGAGTGTAGGGGACGGAAGCCGGACTGTAGTGGGTCCAGGAGGGCCTGGGCAGTGAGGAAGTCGAGGCAGCGCCGGTGGACTGCGCGTTCTAATAGTTTGGATATGAAGGGAAGGAGGGAGATAGGTTGATAGTTAGAAGGGCATGGGGTATCAAGTGAGGGTTTCTTGAGGAGGGGTGTGACAATAGCATGTTTGAAGTCAACGGGGACGGTTGCAGTGGAGAGTGATAGGTTGAGGATATGAGTGATGGAGGGGACAATGGTGAGGGAGATTGAACGTAGGAGATGGGTGGGGATAGATATTTAGGATGGTTCCTAGATTCCAAGGAAATCTGTCAAGCCCTGCATTAGGGACATCCTGAAACCTGACTGGTTACTGACAAACAAAAATACTGCTTCAAACAATTGTTAAATGCAACCCCTTCACAGTCATTTTAAATGCATTCATAGTACGTTATTAAGTAGAATCTAAACAAAACCAATGAGAGACTTTTTACCCCAATCCATCTACTGTATATTTACAATGTTCACACACATTTCCTCCTTTCTCCCTCTCTCTGTGCTCACACGTTCAGGGGAAGTCCGAGGACAGGAGGTCTAGATTCCTCCCCTATCACCAACACTCAGCCTAATCTGGGGCACACTGCTTCCAAGACCCAGATTATAGCAAACAGTTTGCTTTCAGCCAACTTTCCTCATCACTTTATGCATGCACACATTCAGTCAGCCAGTCCGTGAGATCCAGTAGCAGTCTGCTAAGAGACACTGTAAGGAAAGTCATAAAATAATCAGTTTTACTCTGTCATGAAAACTAGGTCCTATTTCCTTTAGCATCAAAGCTTCCGTTCGTCTGTGCAAGGAAAACAGTTGCACTAAAAGGCTTAACCAAAGCTGCACAACAGACAGAACTATGAAGTGTTACTCTGAGCTGAAGCGACTTATTTTGACAGTGGTTACCTGAAACCAAGCTGCTGGTAGCTGCATCAAAACTGCTGATGGATCCATTGCCAGATGGGTACAGCCAGAGCAAGTAAGGGGGACCCCCGGGGGTTAACTCAGTCGAGAGAGCACTATTCATTAAAACAAGTCTATGCCACCACAGTACTCTCCAGATCACAGCTATATGCCCAACAGGATTCACCACGGCAAAAGTCAGAGGCGATGAAGACCAATGAGTGCCGAGGAATAGACGCACAAACACACACCAGAAGGAGAGAAAGCATCCAGGTTATGCATAAATAAGAAAGAGAAGAGCAAAAACAGAGAGTCAGGAAATGCCAAGTCACATTAACTGAAAACGACACTTCCTCTCTCTATGCAATCAAAAAACCACGACGGGGACTGTTTTACGAGTACTGCTTGCCTCTCGTACCTAGCGCTTAGGAGGATGGATCAGCCTAAAACATCCACCCGGCCGGCACCAATCCCAAAACAAGCCCTGCAGATCCTCTCCTCCTCACACCTTATTCTCCATGAAACCAAGACGCCGTTCCAGCCTGGTCACAACATGTTGAAACCATCTCGCTGAGAAGTCTCAGGTCCTGGTTCCAGAATTCTTAGAAGCACAGCTGAAAGCAGAGCTGGTCCAATCCCTGTTCTAACTAAAGTCAGCGAAGGCCTTGCAGAGCAGGTGGCGACTGTTCTGGCACAGAGGTGACTCAAGAACTAGTTCAGCCTTAAAAGATGAACCCTCATCCGCAAAATGCCTGGCAGCCTGTTGTCTCTCTCATTCAGTTTCAAAAGCACACTGCTGCTTCAGGGAACATCCATGTTGTGGAATAAGAAGGCATTCAAGACATCATCACAGCCATAAACACCACCACAGCGCCTAATGACCCCTGTCCAGCATTTTGGATAAAATCACTGCGTGCTGACCTCAGCCCTTTCCTGACTAAACTCATAGAGCTTTCATTCTCTACTGGGACCTTCCCTCGAAGCTTGAAGCAAACGGCTATCAGACCACTACTAAAAAACAACAAGCTGGACCCTGCCAGGATAGACTCCTACAGGCCAATCTCGAGCATCCCCCTTCTGGCAAAAATTATTGAGAAGGTAGTCCAACGCCAGCTTCATCACCACATCGAGTCTAGCGCACCCCTCGACCCAAGCCAGCATGGATTCAGAGAGTCACATGGCGTTGAGACCCTATTGACCACTCTTTTCTACTCATTGACCATCGGACTGGACAATATCAGACAAGGGTTCGCCCTGATCTTCATGGACATTGCTGCAGCCTTTGACTCCGTTAGCCACGAAATACTCCTAACATGCCTCAAGGAGAAGGGCGTCCATGGTACAGTGCTAACCTGGTGTGCATCATACTTAGCAGACAGATGACAGCACGTTCGAACCGGCTCCTCCACCTCAGAACCTTTCCCACAAGAGAAAGGTGTGCCACAGGGATCTTCGCTTTCAGCCCTACTGCTCAACGTTTACATGCAGCCCATCTACGACATCATCCGCTCCTTCAATATCAACTGCCTGGTCTATGCCGACAATGTTCTGCTATATATGCCAATATCAACAGAGCATCCAGACCTCTCCCCACTATCCACCTGCTTTGATGCCGTCACAGACTGGCTACACGCTCCAAGGCTTAGAATAAATTTAAACAAAACAGAGGTCCTATTTATCACCAGGAGCCCAGATTTCACTCCGCCCACCTCACTGAAAGTACGGGATGCAGAGCTCCTTAGCAAGCCCACAGTACGGTACCTAGGAGTCACGCTAGACCAACAGCTGAACATGAAAGCCCAGGTAAGCAACATGGTCAAGGCAGTCTACCACAAAATTCGGACACTCCGCCACCTGCGACAGCTACTCGAGCCAGAAGACTTCTGGATAGTCTATCAAGCCCTAGTAATCCCACATTTTGACTATGCCAACGCAATACTACACGGACTCCCGAAGAGCACGCTGAGTCTCCTGCAGCTGGCAATGAATGCAGCTGCCAGAGTCTTGCACGGAGCTTCCAGGAGAGAGCACATAACCCCCATATTGAAACATCTGCACTGGCTGCCAGTTTACTGTAGACTCGCCTTCAAAGTTCTTTTGATTTAATTTAATTTAATTTAATTAACAAGTTTTTATATACCGCACCTTCCAATGATCAGTTGCGGTTTACATTGAACAACAGTAAACAAGGCAATGCTGTTTTTACATATAACAATGAGAAGCTACAAAGATTCAACTCAAAACTTACAATTAACAGTTGTAACTATATACAATGAACAGGATTAATTATATACAAGGTATGTATAATTCAAGCATCGTTTTGTGTTTTTGGTACTTGTTCCAGATCAGGGATTGATAAGGTTGGCTGGTGAGACTATCCTTTTTCTTGTTGAAAAGGTGAATTCGTTAAAGGACCGTAGTATGTTGAGAATAAATGTGTTTTGAGTTTTTTTCTAAACTCCATGATTTGAGGTAAGGATCTTAGTTCAGATGGAATGTTGTTCCAAATTATGGGGGCAGCATGGGAGAATGCTTTCATGTTTGATGACCTACAAAGCCATCAACAAGTGCTCCTCCGCATCCCTCACAGACCTCATCCAGACCACCCCCCTCAACAGAGCTAGGAGACCAGCCGCCAATACTCTGATACTCCCAAAGGTGATTACAAAATGTTCACAGGCAACAAGAAACAGAGCCTTTGCACTGTATGCACCCACATGCTGGAACGCCCTGCCCCCAGCCATCTGTGCCATCACCGACCTGGTCCAGTTTAGGAAGTCACTGAAGCACTATCTTTTCCTCCAGCACTTCACTGACCCAGAGGCCTTCTCACAGCCTTGCACACTCAGGAACCAGGCTGACATCACCAAAGCATCCACTATGCCCACTTGCAGCCCCGCCCCTAGACTCCAATACCCCGGCAGGATAAACGTTTACCTACTCTAACCCGCCAATCTGCATATAGCTAGGCCAACCTGTAAATAGTTATGAGCTGCCCATGTAGCCAGTGACAGCCGGTTTTTTGTCTGTACATAGTTACCCTGTTAGAAACCCCTGTTCATTGTAAGTCCAGTATAGGTCCTGCCTGCACTGCACAAATTTGTTTTCTGTAAACCGCGCTGATTTTAAAGAGCGCGGTATAAAAGAGACGTCAAATAAATAAATTAAATAAATAAATAAGAACTTCTGCTCTTCCATATAGTTTCCAAACTCCACCTCAGAAACCATGCCTCAGAAACAACCAACGAAGCGGACATACTCACTCTCACCAACAAGCATCTCTCCATATGCCTAATTTACCGAGCACCCACCCCAAGCACCGATCTATCAGGCATATTACAACACATATCAGAGAGTGCCATCTCCACAAAAGAACAACTAATCCTCGGTGACTTCAACCTCCCAACACTCCAGGACAAATATACCGAAGCCTTCATCAATGCCATGGAAGCAATGAACTTAACCCAGATCATACACGAGCCAACACATGAAAAAGGAAACACACTTGACCTAATATTCCTGAACTCCCAAAACACCACCGCATACAAAAACCCAGAGATCACATGTGTACCATGGTCAGACCACTATCTCATCAGCATCTCCCTCATCTACCAGCACACCAGCGTCAAAGACAATAAACAACATACAAGAAGATTTAAACCATTCATCAAAGAGGACTTCCTGGCGCAAACACTACCTAAACTCCAAACAAGCTCCACCAACATCAATGACCTAATCCACAACTGGAATACTACGATCTCCTCTGCATCTTGTGCAATGACAAACTACACCAAAAGCAGACAAACCTCAACAAAAGCCCGATGGTTCACCCCCAAGTTATGAAGACTAAAGACCCAACTCAGAAGAGCAGAAAGAAAATGGAGAAAGACAAAAAAAGAGGAAGATAAAACAAAATACATCAGTGAACAAGACGCGTACCACACAGAAACCGATAAAGCAAAAAGGACCTACTACTCAAAGATCATAAACACCTCAAACAAACCTCGTGAACTCATCGAAATTGTCAAGAAGCTAACGAAAGCACCCAACCACTCCAACCAGCTACCAAACATTCCGCCAGAACTACTAGCATGCCAATAAAGCAGCTTCAACAACCTCAACTCTACAACCGAATGCAGAAACAACAACCCACCCTACTTCCATAGTTACGGACTGGAGCACATTTGAAACAATCACCAAAGAAAAAACTGAATCCACCATCTCCTCCCTAAACACTACCACCTCCCCACTAGATCCATGTCCTGCGGAATGGATAAAGAAATCCTAAGAGGACATAAGCACGCCCCTAACCCACATTGTTAACAAATCCCTCAGACAAGGACACATGCCAGACATCCTCAAAACCTCCATCATCCGCCCAACCCTAAAAAAACACAACTTAGACCCCCTTGACCCCGCCTCCTTCAGGCGTATAGCAAGTCTTCCATTCACCGCCAAAATCATTGAGAAAATAGTTCAACAACATACTGGACCCACAACAACATGGTTTCCATCCATTCCACGGAGTTGAGACCCTCATGACATCTCTAATGAACACCCTCATCAAGGGCACACAGACCAAGCACTCTGGCTACGCTATGATCTTCCTGGACATATCCTCAATCTTTGACACCATCTCCCACAACATCCTCCTAGACAGACTCCAAGAAATCGCCATCAAAAACGTCGTACTTCAGTGGTTCCGCTCCTATCTGACCAACAGACAACTGATCCGCACAAGCATAGCAACCCCCCCCCCTTTCAGCAACACTGAAGGATCCACACTATCCGCCATGCTCTTTAAGATCTACCTGCAACCACTCTGCTCAATAATACGTGCCTATAACATCAACTACCACATCTACACAGATGACATAATGCTCTATGGACCGATCACAACCACCAACCCGACAAACAATCAATTAACAGACTGCTTCATAGAAGTCTCCAGCTGGCTACAAAAGAACAACCTATCCAACAACCTAAAAAAAACAGAAGCCCTCATAGTAACCAAGGATCCAAACTTCACACCACCACCACACCTCAACTTAGGAACCACACAAATACAAATACAACTACACATAAAATACTTAGGAGTCATCATAGACCAAGCACACTCAAGCAACAGATCAAAAAGACTACCGGAATAATATTCCACAAAGCAAAAACAGTACAACGCCTCAGGCCTCTCCTCAATCCACAAGACTTCAGGACAGTCATGCACGCTATGACGCTCCCCCACCTGGACTACTGCAACATAATCTATCACAGACTACCTGCCACCCACACCAACCCACTACGAACTGCCTTAAATACCACAGCAAGAATTATCCAGAAAGCAAAAAAACAAGATCATATCACCCCAGTCCTGAGGGAACTGCACATACTCCCTCTCGAAGCAAGAATCAAATACAAATCAGCCCTACTTATCCACAAAGCCCTCTATCAAAAGCAGACCTCCCAGCTCCAAACTTTACTGCCCCAACCCACCCACAATAGAACAACCAGACAGACCGCCAGCAACACCCTTACCATCCCCCATAAACAAACTAAATACAACCAACGGACCTGCAACAGAGCCTTCGAACTATACGCACCATCCCTCTGGAACTCCCTACCAAGACAAATCAGAAACAACGGAGATCCTTCAACATTCAGAAAACAACTAAAAACCACCCTGTTCCAAGAATACCTCGGACCAGAAACAAACATTCACCACGGACTCCCTCCCTGACCCTTTAACATACCCACAGATCTCCCCCCTAAGAGACCGATGTCCATTGTTTAAGTCCTTAATACCTGTTTAGATCATTAATGTTGGCCTCCTGGTGACAGCCCCCCCCCCAAGTATTGATTACCGTTCCCCCCCCCCACACTTTTTGTTAAACTGCTTTGACCCTGTGAAAAGCGGGATATAAATACAGTTAAATAAAAATAAAATAAATAAAATAAATAACCAATCCTGATATCTGTGACCTGGATTGACCACCATTAGAAACAGAATTCTGGGCTTACAGGACCTTTAGTTCTGACCCAATATAAAACCTCTTATTATGTCTATACAGCAGTAAAGCAAGGATGCCAACAGGAACCATTTCTCTCCAAGCAGTATGAGGGAAGTAGTCATCCTGAAGGTAAGCCAGCTCGCTGTTCACAAGGCTATACAACTCTATATTTCAGCCAGACACAGTAACTTACCTGGAGTTCTAAGCTTGAGAATTCTCCTTTAAATGCCCGGGCATGGGGAAAGGAGAGCCACACTACATCATGCAGAAGATGTGCCAACAGTTCATGTGAACCCAACAGCCACTTGCAGGTAAAACGCTTGACGGCTCTAGCTATTAGACATGGTGCGCCCTAATGAACATGGCAGTGGCCAGGCACCTTGAAAGAGAGAGAGAGATGCATACCACAGCATTCCCCTGCACCCCCCCTCCCCCTGTCTAGGGGCAGAACAATAATGATCATGCTTATTATTTTGAGAGTGAGCTCATGCCTTGTCATTGGTTGCACAAGGCAAGTTACACAGGAACAGTAGCCGTGTCCCTGTCCCGGAAAAAATCAAAGGCCCTTATTTACTAAAGTGCATGAATTATAATGGTTGAGATGTGATAGCAGCAAAACCTCTGCAGTAAATCTGGGACATTTTTAATGGCACGGCTGAAGATGTGGAATGGTTAGCTACACCTCTTGAGTTGGAAGCTAATGCACAGTAATGGTTCCGTATTTGTGGCAAAGCACAGTCCCTGCTCATCCTTCCCTCTTCCCCCCCCCCCTTCCAATAGCAATTTCTACACTGGACATCATTTATTTTATTTATTTATATTCTCTTATATACCGCGCTATTCTGCATCAGTGCGGTTTACATTGAACAGGGCATTATAACTTGGAGATAACTATTTTACAGGGAACATGGGCTATGAAGGGTTAAGTGGCTTGCCCAAGACCACACGGAGCACCTATGGGACTAGAAACCCCAGTCCTTCCGGCCCAAGGTTGCTGTCCTCTAGTGGGATTTGAACCCCCGACCTTCTGGCCTGAAGTACCTTGCCCCAACCACTAGGCCACTCCTCCACTCCATCATGTCCCCAGTCGAGGGGGCTTACAATCCAAGTTGTCCCTGACACAATGGAAGGCAACGTGACCTGGCCCAGGTGACAAGAAGCAACAGTGGATGAAGCAGGATTCCGAACCTCGACATGTTTTGGTAAGAAAAGCACAAGAAAGGTTGATGCCATTGTCTTCTAGCACCCCCCAGGTGGAAGCATAACATGCAAACTAAAGGCTCAAGGCAGAAACCGTGCGCTAGAGCCTGACACTAAAGCTCTAGCGCAAGGTTTCCTAATGCAGCTTTAGCGCAGAGGTTTTGCTCAGTTATACTGTAAGCAAACAGCATGCAATTGAGTTATGTAAACAACGTCTGCGCTAAACAAGGAGAGCAAGCCAGGCGCATGTGCATGGGTGTCTGTGCTAAGTGGTACCTATATCCTGCGCACAAAAGGCGCTTGTGTCCATGGGCTGGAATGCAGTGCGAAGCATAAGAGCATTATTTTGCTCAGAATAACAGCGATGTCTAAGAACGCCAATATTATTCTGAGCAGACGTCCTGCGCGGTTCTCTGCATCTGTGCCGCATAGCTAACTGCTTCCTTGGCATCAAGTGTAATAGATCTGAATGGGCTGTGCACGTCCGTTAGCACCAGCAAGATCGCAATGATTATGCTTGTGTTAGATCCCGTCCTACATTCTCTGGTCACACTAGCTCACTGCGTTATTGCCTGCGCTAACGGCAGTACACTGTGCTGCATCAACACACAAGCCAAAGCACACAAAACACTACTACTAATCATTTCTATAGTGCTACGAGGTGTACACAGGGTTGCCCATATAGATGTAAGACTGCTTAGCACAGCTTACAATCTAAGCATCATGAAAAAACATTGCGAAACTGGGGACTAGAGTATAGCAAGATACACGTGAGTAGTGGACAAGAGAATGAGGAGCATCAAGATCCAAAAGCAGCCTCGAAGAGATGGGTCTTCAGCCTGGATTTGAATAGGGCCAGAGAAGGAGCCTGACGCACCGACTCTGTTCCAGGCATATGGAGCAGCAGGGTGGAATGAACAAAGTCTGAAGTTGGCAATGGCAGAGAAGGGCACAGATAAAAGGGATCTGCCAGAGGAGAGGAGTTCCTGAGGAGGAGTGTAGAGTGAGAGAAGAGAGGAAAGGTAGTGAGAAGCCTCAGAATGAATGTACTCTTAGGTCAGCAGGAGAAGTTTGAATTGGATGTGGAAACGGATAGGGAGCCAGTGAAGTGACTTGAGGGGTTACATGAGCATAGCAACACTGGCAGAAGATAAGTCGTGTAGCTGAGTTTTGAACAGATTGAAGGAGAGAGAGATGATTCAGAGGGAGACCAACGAGGAGCAGATTACAATAGTCAAGACAGGAGGGGACTAGTGAGTGGATGAGGATCTTAGCGTGTGTGTAGAAAGGAAGGGACAAATTTTGCCAATGTCATATGGAACCTCAGAGCTTGTCCTATGTGCCTCAGGTCAGCTACCATGCATAAAGAGCTGACATTACTAAGGGAAGACCTAGCTGCCATGCATATTTATTTATTTATTTATTTAGCTGTATTTATATCCTGCTTTTCACCGGGTCAAAGCGGTCAATTGGGAGATACATTTAACACGAGGGGATATGACACACATACGCTAATACTTACAGGGAACATGGGCAATGGAGGATTAAGTGGCTTGCCCAAGACCACAAGGAGTACCTATAGGACTAGAAATCCCAGTCCCTCCGGCCTGAGATTGCTATCCCCAGGTGGGACTTGAACCCCTGGCCCTCCGGCCTGAAGTACCTTGTCCTAACCACTAGGCCACTCCTCCCATAAAGAGGTGACCCTACTCAGGGAGGAACTGGCTGCAATGAAGCACACCTCTTCTAGGATACAAACTGAACAATGTCCACCACTGCTCCCACAAAGCATCAAACATCCCAGGGACAAGGGGATCATAGTGGGTTCTGGTAGATTGCGACCTGTAACGCACAGACATCCTATGCATCAAAAGATTTATTTATTTATTTAAACATTTTTCTATACCGCCTCTTCCAGAGATCAGTGGCGGTTTACATTGAAACATTAAAACTTAATAATAGTAAACTATTATTTTACAATGAACATTAGAAACTTAATAATAGAAACTATTAAATTTACAATATAACAGATAACAGATGTAGAACATTTTTAACATTTAACGCAGAGTCAAGCACTAGAACAAAAATTAGAAATGCGGCTAAACACTTGCCATAACCTAGAGCTATATACATTAATAAATTAAAATGAAATTATTTACATATGGAAATAATCAACTGAATTTCAAGTTAGCTGCTCGAGAAGGAATATGGAAGTGCGCTGTAGGATTATATCTAGGTAGGGTCACAGTATGGTTTTATGGAAAAGATATCTCTGCATAATGCCTTCTCTGCCTTGGCTAAAGAGGATGCCCAATCCAAAGAAACTGAAGACCCTTAAATGAGACAGACAATGCCCAAACTCCTGCTAAAGGACCAAATATGAAGAAAACCTCACCAAACAGCAAACTACTACTAATTGGTGATTCCATTATCAGTGGCACCAACTTGGGAACACAGTTCAAAGGAGAGAAGATAGTCAAGTGCCTCCCAGGTTCTTCAGCCAGCAGGAATACAAACCACGTTGTTGAAATACTTAGCGCAGAAGTGAACACTCCAAACCTGATGTGGTTATCCACTTGGGCACAAATGACCTGGCTAGAAACAGTACCTCCACAGTCCAAAAGAACTTCCAATCTCTGGGAGAGAAACTCAAGCCCATTGTTAACACTGTTGCATTCTCAGAGGTTCTACCTGTACTTGGTAAGGGGGCAAAAAGGCTGCATCGCATCAACAGCTTTAATACATGGCTCCAGACCTGGTGCAAACAAGAAGGATTCAGATTTATTGGTGACTGGGGTAACAGATGGAATAACAAGAGACTATACTGTGCTGATGGAGTACATCTCTCTGTCGCAGAGAAAAGAATCCTAAGTGAAAAATACAAGCAATATGTGGATATGCATTTAAACTAGAACAAGGGGGTGACGGAGGTGGAAGGTCAAGCTCTGGACATCACCCCCTGCAAAAGCAGACTAAAATCAGAAACAGCCACACATTTAAACCACACATCAAACACAAGTGAGAAGATGTAGACAGAACAAAATCAATGCTAAATACACGCAAGCCAGTTAAATGCTGGAAAGCAATGAGTACAAATGCTCGAAGCTTAGCCAACAAAGTTCCAGACCTAGAAGCCCTAATGGTGGAAACGGATTTGGACATTGTGGCCATTACAGAAACATGGCTAAACGAATCGCATGATTGGGATATAGCCATACCTGGCTATAATCTATTCAGAAGAGACAGGGAAAACGGAAGAGGAGGAGGAGTAGCCTTGTATGTCAAAAGCAATATTAAAGCTACTGAAATGCAGGGGGCATGGGGAAAAGAAGAAGCACTCTGGGTTGTGCTGGAAAGAGGAGATGGCACTGTCATCCATACTGCTGTAGTCTACAGACCTCCGACACAAATTGAAGAGATAGATAACAAATTGATTATAGATATTGCCAAGATAGCCACAAAGGGGGAAGCGATCACATTGGGTGACTTTAATCTACCTGATGTGGAATGGATTACTCCTTCTGCAAATCTGGAAAGAAACAAAAAAATCGTGGATGCTCTCCAAGATGCGTTACTTAGACAAAAGTGATGGAACCAACCAGGGAAAGCTCAACACTGGATTTAGTGCTCACCAACGGCGATAGCGTGTCGAATGTCTGCGCGAGTGCCCCTGTGAGCAGCAGCGATCATCACATGGTGTGGTTTAAGATAAAAGCCATGGTACAGGCCCAACACAGCAAGCTCAAAGTCCTAAATTTCAAAAACACCGACCAATAAAATGGCCAAGTACCTAAAGGAGGAGCTTACAGAGTGGAAGGAGATAAGGGAAGTGGAATTGCAATGGGCTAAACTAAAGGTGGCAATAAAAGGGGCAACAGATAAATATGTAACAAAAGTAAACAAAAACAAGAGGAGAAGAAAACCTATTTGGTTTTCCAAAGAAGTGGCTGCTCAAATAAAGGTAAAAAAGACACAGCATTCGCAAAATTCAAAAGCTTGCAAACAGAGGAACACAGAAATGAATACAGGATCAAACTCAAAGAGACAATGAGAAATAAGGATAGCAAAATCAAAGGCAGAGGAAAAGATGGCTGAAGACGTGAAGTGTGGTGACAAAACCTTCTTCAGGTATATTCGGGAAAGGAAGAAGATCAGAGGTGGAATTGCAGGACTCAGAAGTGCTGCGAACGGACTTGTGGAAAGTGACATTGAAAAAGCGAAATTGCTAAACGAATACTTCTGCTCTGTTTTTACTAAAGAAAGTCCTGGAGAAGGACCACCTGTGACTCCCAAATATAAAGAAAGAAGTAGTTACCACACCATTCACAGAAGATGAGGTGTTAGAACAACTTGCAAAATTGAAAGTGGACAAGGCCATGGGACCAGATGGGATACATCCCAGGATACTGAAAGAGCTTGAAGAGGTTCTTGCAGGGCCGTTAAAGGATGCTTTCAACAGATCCTTGGAAACAGGAGAGGTTCCTCAGGACTGGAGAATGGCTGATGTTGTAGCTCTACACAAAAGTGGTGAAAGGGAAGAAGTGTCAAACTAAACGCCTGTGAGCCTTACCTCGGTGGGGGAAAAGTAATGGAGGTGCACCTGAAAGAGCGAATAGTGAACTTTCTCAAAGCCAACAGGTTGCAAGACCCGAGGCAACATGGTTGAGTTCTTTGACTGGGTGACCAGGGAGCTAGATCAGGGACATGCGATGGATGTCATCTACCTGGATTTCAGCAAAGCCTTCGATACTGTTCCTCATAGGAGGCTTATCAATAAACTCGGTAGCTCGGGGATGGATCCTAAGATGGTAAATTGGATCAGAAATTGGTTGACTGACAGATGACAGAGGGTGATGGTAAATGGAGCTCACTCGGATGAAGGGAAGGTGATTAGCGGGGTGCCCCAGGGGTCGGTCCTGGGCCCGGCACTGTTCAATGTATTTGTGAGTGATATTGCTGAAGGACTGAATGGTAAAGTCTGTATTTTTGCAGATGACACAAAAATTTGCAATAGAGTGGACTCCCTTGAGGGAGTGGTTAACATGAGGAAAGATGTACAAAAGCTGAAAGAATGGTCTAATGCTTGGCAATTAAGGTTTAATGCAAAGAAGTGCAGAGTCATGCACTTGGGTAGCAGAAATCCAAGGGAATTGTACGCAATAGGGGGCGAGAGGTTGGTGTGCACGGATCAGGAGAAAGACCTTGGTGTGATTATTTCTGAAGATTTCAAGGTGGCAAAACAGTGCGACAAGGCGGTGGCAAAAGCCAGGAGGATGTTGGGCTGCATACAAAGAGGAATCACCAGCAGAAAGGAAGAGGTACTTATGCAACTGTACAAGTCACTGGTGAGGCCTCACTTGGAATACTGTGTTCAGTTTTGGAGACCGTATCTTGCAAAGGATATAAAAAGACTGGAAAATGTTCAGAGGAAGGCGACCAAAATGATTTGGAGCCTGCGTCAGAAGCCTTATGAGAAGAGACTTGAAGACCTAAACATGTACACTTTGGAGGAGAGGAGGGACAGTGGAGATATAATTCAGACCTTTAAATACTTAAACAGAAATAATGAACAAACAAACCTCTTCCAAAGACGGGGAAGCTGTAAAACTAGAGGGGATAACAGGAAGCTGCAAGGTGGTAAATTGAAAGGCAATGTCAGGAAATACTTTTTCACAGAAAGGGTGGTGGATGCTTGGAATGCCCTCCCATTGGAAGTGGTGGGGGGCAAACACGGTGACGGAATTCAAAATGGCATGGGACAGACACAGTAGATCCCTTTACAGCAAAAAGATAAAATCAAAATAAAATGAACCATCTAATTTCTCAACAAATAGGGGTGTCCTGCATGGAGTGGTGGGTTCACCCCTAAACATGGACGTGGGGAGGGGTGGCCTGCACGGAGCGGCAGGCACCTACTCTTGCTATCATCTTGGGCAGACTAGATGGACCATGCTGGTCTTTATCTGCCATTTACTATGTATGTTACTATGTATGTTATAGAGAAAGAAGCGGCAGGTAGGTATTTATTTATTTATTTATTTAACAGGGGGGTTTTATACCGCCTTATCATTAATTCAGGGCAGTTTACAAAAAACATATCACCAAATCCAAATTTTTACACAGAACAGGGTGTTGAACTTGGATGTTTATGTGGTCAAAGATAACCCCGAGGTTGCAAGCTGAGGAACCAGGGAGGGGTGTAGTGTTATCCACAGAAATAGAAAAGGGGGAGGTGGGTTTAGGAGAAAAAATAAGGAGCTCAGTTTTGGCCATGTTCAGTTTCAGACGGCAGTGAGACATCTAGGCAGCAATGCCGGATAAGCAGGCAGAGATCTGGGCCTGGATTCCTGGAAAGATTTCAGGCACAGAAAGGTAGATCTGAGAGTCATCATCATAAAGATGATATTGAAATAAGTGCACCAAGAGACTGTGTACAGAGAGAAACGGAGAGGTCCCAAGACAGAATCCTGAGGTCAGGGACGGCTCTATCATGAGGCGAAGTGAGGCGGCTGCCTCAGGAGGTGAAGTTTTAAAGGCGGCATTTTGCCCCCAAAACAGCTGCCTCACTTCGCCTTCAAACGTTAAAAAAAAAAATCCAAACGCTCAAATTTCTGCCGCTGCCGAGTCTGCTTCTCGGCAGCGGCAGACTCACCTCTCCTCTATAGCAGCCGTGGCTCCTGCTTCTTGGAGCCGCGGCTGTACTAGCGCAAGGATCAGCCAGCCATTGCGGAGCCTTCCCGTGCAGCAGCGTCCTGCCCCAAAGGAACTTCCGCTGTGCTGCTGCACGGGAAGGCTCCGCAGTGGCTGGCTGATCTCGCGCTAGTACAGCCGCGGTTCCAAGAAGCAGGAGCCATGGCTGCTATAGGAAGGAGAGGTGAGTCTGCCGCTGCCGAGAAGCGGACTCGGCAGCGGCATAAATTTGAGTGTTATTATTTTCCTGGGGGCTAGGACTGGAAAGGGGGGGGGGGTCTAGGACTGGAAATGTGCTGATGGGAGGAGAGATTAGGACTGGATGGGGGTTCTTAAGGACAGGTAATGGGCTAAGGGGGGCTAGGACTGGAAATGGGCTGATGGGGGGAGGTTAGGACGGGATGGGGGTTGTTTAGGACTGGTAATGGGCTATGGGGGGCTAGGACTGGAAATGGTCTATGGGGGGTCTAGGACTGCAAATGGGATGATGATGGGGTTAGGACTGGTAATGGGCTATGGGGGGGTTAGGACTGGTAATGGGCAGATGGGAGGCTAGCACTGGAAATGAGCTAGGACTGGTAATGGGCTGATTGGGGGGCTAGGACTAGAGTGGGCTGAAGGTGGATATGACTGGAAATGGGCTAATGGGGGAGGGGAGGAGAGTGCTGCTGGCCCTAGAAGAAAACTAGGGCTAGGGTATAAATGGGCTGATGCGGGAGGATGGTAGAATAGGACTGGAAGGGAGCGGATAATGAGAGGGTGTGCCAGGGGAAGGAGGGTGCACGAAGGGAGCCGACAAGGGGGAAGGAGGGGGCTGGAAAGGAGCTGACACCTGGGATGTACTGAAGGGGGACTGGAAGGGAGCTGACATTTGGGGATGGGAGTGGTAGGTGGTTGGGAAATGGGGAGGAGGCTGGAAGGGAGCTCACATGCAAATGGCACTGGAAGGGGGATGGACAGAGTGTAGGGCGACTGGAAGGGAGCTGACTGGGGGGGTGGCACTGAGAGTGGACGTGAGCTGATATCTGGGATGGTATTTGGACTAGAAGGGGCTGGACAGTGAGGAAAGAGGGGGACTGAAAGGGAATGGACACCAGTTGCAGTCATGGGAATGCAAGGCGGTTGACATTGGAAGGTACTGGGAGAGAAGGACTGGAAAGAGGGCTGATAGTGGGGAGGGTTACTGGAACTGGAAATGGACTGATGGAAGGAAGTGAAGAAAACAAAAGAAGAGATAAGAAAAGGCAGATGGACCATAGACCACAGAAAGAGAGCTAAGAGAAGACAGGAAAGCTGAAGCCTCAGATCGGGACCAGCATGATCAGAGAATAAAATGATCAGACAACAAAGGTAGAAAAAATAATTTTATTTAATTTTAGTTATTGGACTTTGTGCTATTTTTATATTTTACACAGTATTGGGGAACTGCATCTCTTATTTATCTGATGTTGCACTGCATGTGGACTCTGGCTTCTTGGGGTTTCAATTTAAATTTAGTCTACATATTTTTATTTTTACTTTAGATTGTGGTTACTTATTCTGTACTTGGTGAGGGTCGATGTTCAAGTGTTTGACTGAGGTCAGGTGTTCTGTTAACATGGAGTTTGTACATAAAGATCTATACTGTACTGTAGTAATTTGACTTGTTCAGCTTTTCAAATGGTTGTATGGATGTTCCAGGGCCCACTGTAGTATTTATAGTGATGCTTTTTTTGGATGGGCTCCTTATGTAAGTTTTGGAAGTTTGTGCTGATATGGTATGGTAGGTTTGTTCTTTGTTGTAGGGTTTTGTATTAGTTCACAATATGCCTGGTACTGGAAAATAGTGGTTGTTGTTGTTAGTGAGATGATCAGAATCAGATTTTTTTTTTAAATATTGAGTTCTGTGGGTGAATGTCCTAGTTCTGCTCTGCACCTACTGTGGCTGCAGAATATATGTTAAAAAAGAAAAAGCAAGAACCATAATGCAGTTTATAACAACAAAATAAAAATGAGTTATAATTTAGTTTTATAAACTGTGCAGTTGGTTCTTGTTGTCTTTTAGTTCCTTGGTGTGCAAACGGGACCGTAACTAGCCCTGAGCAAGTGGTGCAGCCGCACAGGGCAGAAAGGTTTGGGGGGTGCATTTCGGCTGTCTGCTGTTGCCCTGCCGCTGCTGGCAAGACAATAGCAGGCAGACGAAATGCGCTCCCTAAGCCTTTTTGCAGCACTTTAAGCAGATCTGGTCCCTCCCTTCTCCAATGCCATGTCAGAGTAGGGAGGGACAGATCTTCTTAAAGTGCCGGCGCCTTTCTGATTGGGCACATGCCCCCTCTTCCTCCCCATACCTCCGTCCAGCACTGCCCTGCTCTTTCCCTGCTGCCGGCACCTCCATGAAAAAAACAGAAGGTGGCAGCAGCAGGAAAAGAGCAGGCAGCGCTGGACGGAGGTATGGGGGAGGGGGGGCGTGTGTCCGAGCTGCAAGTCGCACAGGGTGCGATTGCAGCTCGATATGGCCCTGTGTGCAAACATCTTGCATTTCCTCCATATAATCTAATCGGTTTTTTGGTTTGGTTCAGTCACTGATTGGATTTCTGAAAAAGTCCCGCCTCCTCTAAGGTGGGGGGGGGCGCCTTTTCATACTTCGCCTCAGGCAGCAGATTGCCTTGAGCCGCCCCTGCCTGAGGTATACCAACTAAAAGCGGGATGTTAGTAGAGGAGGATCTGCCAGAACATACACTGAAAGTGCAATGGGAGAGATAAGAAGAAAACCAGGACAGAACAGAGTCCCTAAATCCAGGCAAGGACAGGATATCGAGGAGGCGATGTCAAAGGCAGCAGAAAGGTCAAGAAGGGTGAGAATCGAGTAGAGGCCTTTGGATTTGGCGAGGAACAAGTCACTGGAGACTATGGCAAGAGTTGTTTCTGTGGAATGTAGAGAATGAAAGCCAGATTGCACTGGATCCAGAAGGACTTGAGAGAAAAAAGTCAAGAAGCAAAGTGGAGGAGAAAGATAGGTCGATAACTGAAAGAACAGGTAGGATCTAGTGAAGGCTTTTTGAGAAGAAGTGTAGCCATAGCATGTTTGAAGGCCACAGAATGGAAAGAAATAGGTTAAGGATATGACAGATGGAAGGGGTGATGGCAGAAGAGATAGAGCCTAGTAGATGGGTGGGAATGGGATCAGAGGAGCAGGGAGTCCGTTTGGAGGAGGAGAAAAGATTTGCAGTTTCATTCTTGTTGATTTCAGAAAAGGAAAAAAGGATGACCGAAGGTGAGGGAAGAATTTGGGATTGAAGAGGGGGAAGATGACGTGGAGGTGACCCTGCAGAGAATTCAAGGCTAGCCTTCTCTACTTTGTCATGGAAATAGTCAGCCAAGGTCTGGGCAGACAGTGACGGAGGGATTGGGAGAGAAGGGACCTTGAGGGGAGAGTTGAGTGTAGTCGGGGTCAGAGGCAAGAGTTAGTCAGATGGACATAGGACTCTTGCTTGGCGAGTGCTATGGCAGACTTGAAAGAGGTTAACATAAATCTGAAATGTAGGTAGTTAGCAAGGGTACGTGATTTTATTTATTCATTCATTCAATATTTATCCTGTCCTTTCAAATTGCTCAGGGCAGGTTACAAATTACATACATAATAATAAAAAATTACGTAACACAGACTGACAATACCTCATCATAACATCTACTCTTCATAAAAATAATAGTACAGGACATTACTTAATTTACAAGATCTTAAAATGCCCATCACATCTCAGGAAAAACGGTACGTTTTTATCGCTTTCCGAAAACATAACATTGTCCATAGAATGGTAAATTTTTTGTATTCCATTCCATAGTAGTGGTAAAGAATAAATGGTAATGAATAAGCATTACAATGTGCACATTCAAGATGAAAAGGTTTGAAAGAGGGAACCACTAACATGATTGAGACCTCAGAGTAGGGGTTGGGATATACTTCTGTAATTTATTTACAACATAGGCTGGAAGCTAACCATGAAAATATTTAAAAGCCAAGACAAGCATTTTAAAAATACAACACTTCTCAATCAGTAGCCAATAAAGTGAATTTAGATAAGGAGAGACACGATCTCTAAACCTCAAATCAAAAATCAGTCTCACAGAAGAATTCTGTATCCATTGTAGTTGCTTTTTTGATTTTGCAGTCAATCCATAAAACAGAGTGTTACAATAATTGAGCCTTGATGTTATAAATGCATATACAAGTTGTAAAATCTCAGACTGCGAAAAAAACGGACAGATCTTATATAATTGTTGAAAGTATAAGGAACAGGTCTTAACAGTTTGGGAGACGTGTCCATCAAGAGAAAGATCACTATCAATAACTCCCAGACTGCGAACCTGACTCTTGATTTGAAGCTCTACTCCCCATTAAAAATTTTTGGGGGTTGGGAAAGAGCTATTACAGTGAATCCACAATACCTTAGTTTTTGAAGGATTAATCTGCAACTTATTCTAAACCATCCACTGTTTAACCAAATCTAAACAGGACACCAATCTTGTAAGTCCAGAAGTTCGATCTACGTCCATGGGGACATAGGGGTGGCCCAAGGGGAGTGCGGGGCCATGTGCAGAGACTCACTGTGGGGCCTCATTTGCATAAATATTTGCATAATATTAACGTGCGCTAACTTTTAGTAAACATGCCTCTTAATGAGTATCTGGATAAAGAAAGACTACCAGATTTCTACATTAATATACTCCAGTGCCAACTGCCCATTTAGAATCCATAGCAAACCCATCATATCATAACAACACTACCAGGACCCACAAAGCACCAAACCCTACCTATCAAAAGGCAACACTGCAAATATTAAACCAATACATCTCAGAGAATACCAATACATCTCCTACTGGGGAAAGAGAACAAGTGGCACTGTCAAATAAAAACTACATAAACAGAATACCTCACCTCAGTTACACATGCAGAGCACAGACCATCACAGAACAATGAACAAGGGATCACAATTTAGAAATCGGAAGATAATAATTAAACTGGGAACCCCAAAAGCCAAACTTGGAATGTACAACAACACTGGAGAAATAAAACAATAAATTAATTTCCTCTTGTTCTAAACAAAATGCAAAGACGTTAGCGATGCACATTACCCAGAGCTGAGATATTCCAGTTAATAAATTCAAAATAAAAAATATTTTTCTACCTTTTGTCGGTTGGGTATTTTATTTTTCAGTTGCAATTGCTCCAGTCACTTTCTTCTGTTTTCTTCATGTCTTCTGCTAACTCTCCATTGTCTGCTGTCCATATGGCCTTTCTTCTTTCTTCTAGTATTTTTTTCCATTCACCCTCTATATCTGCTTTAACATACTGATCTTTCCCCTTTTGCTTTTTCCTCCATTTCTTTCTTTATTCCTTTTTCATCCACTCAAATTTCACCCTTCCATCCTTAATCCCCACTTACTCTCCCAATACCTGGCCAATCGTAGCTTTTTCTTCCCTCCCACACAAAACATCTTTTCCCCTCTCCATCCTCACTCCCCCAGTCCCATCCCCAACATCAGCTCCTTTCTAGTTCCAGTCCCACCCACCAACCGCTCCCTTCTAGTCCCATTCTCCCATGCCCCCCCATCAGCCCATTTCCAGTCCAGGCACCCCATCAGCCCATTTCCAATCCTAGCCCTCTCATCAGCCTATTTCCTGTTCTACCAAGCCCCCTATCAGTCCATTTCCAGTCCTATCTTAGCCCATCAGCTCATTTCCATTGCTAGCCCACATCAGCCCTTCCTAGTCCTAGCACCCCATCAACCACTTGCAGTCCTATCAACCCCCTATCAGCCATTTGCAGTCCTATTCTAGCCCCCCATCAGCCTATTTCCAGTTTAAGCCCCCTCCTAATCAGCCCATTTCCAGTCCTAGCCCCCCTCCATTAGTCCATTTCCAGTCCTAGCTCCCCATCAGTCCATTTCCAGCCCTATCCTATCCCATCAGCCCACTTCCAGTCCAAGCCCCCCCAAGCAGCCCTTTCTAGTCTTAGTTACCCCATCAGCCCATTTCCAGTCCTATCAACCCCCGTATCAGCCATTTGCAGTCCTATTCTAGCCCCCCATCAGCCCATTTCCAGTCCAAGCTCCCACCCAATCAGCCATTTCCAGTCCTAGCCCCCCATCAGCCACTTGCAGTCCTATCAACCCCCCCATTAGCCATTTCCAGTCCTATTCTAGCCCCCCATCAGCCCATTTCCAGTTCAACCCCCCCCCCCCAATTAGCCCATTTCCATTCCTAGCCCCCATCAGCCTATTTCTAATCCAAGCCCCCCTCCAACCAGCTCTTTCTAGTCCTAGCCCCCCATCTGCCCATTTCCAGTCCTAGCCCCCCATCAGCCACTTGCAGTCCTATCAACCCCCCCATTAGCCATTTCCAGTCCTATTCTAGCCCCCCATCAGCCCATTTCCAGTTCAACCCCCCCAAACAGTCCATTTCCAGTCCTAGCCCCACCTTCACCTCCATCAGTCCATTTCCAGTCCTAGCTCCCCATCAGCCCATTTCCAGTCCTTTTCTAGCCCCCCATCAGCCCATTTCCAGTTCAACCCCCCAAACAGTCCATTTCCAGTCCTAGCCCCACCTCCACCTCCATCAGTCCATTTCCAGTCCTAGCTCCCCATCAGCCCATTTCCAGTCCTATTCTAGGCCCCCATCAGACCATTTCCAGTTCAACCCCCCAAACAGTCCATTTCCAGTCCTAGCCCCACCTCCACCTCCATCAGTCCATTTCCAGTCCTAGCTCCCCATCAGCCCATTTCCAGTCCTATCCTAGCCCCCCATCAGCCTATTTCCAACCCAAGCCCCCCAACTAGCCCTTTCCAGTCCTAGACCCCCATCAGCCCATTTCTAGTCCTATCCTAGCCCCCCATCAGCCCATTTCTAATCCAAGCTCCCCATCAGCCCATTTCCATTCCTAGTCCCCATCAGCCTATTTCTAGTCCAAGCCCCCCCAACCAGCCCTTTCTAGTCCTAGCCCCCCATCAGCCATTTGCAGTCCTATTCTAGCCCCCCCATCAGCCCATTTCCAGTTCAAACTGTCCCCCCCAATCAGCCAATTTCCAGTCCTAGCCCCACCTCCAGTCCATTTCCAGTCTTAGCTCCCCATCAGCCCATTTCCATTCCTAGCACCCCATCAGCCGATTTCCAGTCCAAGCCCCCAACCAGCCCTTTCCAGTCCTAGACCCCATCAACCCATTTCTAGTCCTATCTTAGCCCCCCCATCAGCCCATTTCTAGTCCAAGCCCCCCCATCAGCCCATTTCCAGACCAAGCTCCCCCAATCAGCCATTTCCAGTCCTAGCCCCCCATCAGCCCATCTCCAGTCCTATCCTAGCCAGCCCCCCCCCCCCAAAAAAAAGCCCTGTACCTGTTTGACCAGCTTGAGATGGAGCCAGGAAGGCCCGAAGCCCCTGCACAGCGCCAGAGTGAAGAGCAATGTGTTCCTTCACTCCAGCAGCTGTGTTCTCCTGAAGCACGTTGCCGCAACAAGGTTAACATAAGAACATAAGATATGGGTCAGACAAAGGTCCATCAAGCCCAGTATTCTGTTTCCAACAGTGGCCAATCTAGGTCATATATACCTAGCAGTTTCCCCAAGAGACACAAGTTCCACAATGCTTGTACTGGGTCAAGCATTGATATCTTCGGTCACTTCTTAATAATGGTTTATGGACCTTTCCTCCAGGAACTTGTTCAAACCTTTTTTAAACCCAGCTACACTAACAGCCTTTACTACATCCTCCGGTAACAAATTCCAGAGTTTGATTACACGTTGAGTGAAAAAATATTTTCTTTTATTTGTCTTAAATAGTTTACCCTGTAGCTTCATTGCATGTCCCTAGTCTTTCTATATTCTGATAACGTAAACAATCGATCTACGTTTACCCGTTCCACTCCGTTCATTAATTTATAGACTTCTATCATATCTCCCCTCAGCCGTCTCTTTTCCAGGTTAAAGAGCCCTAACCTTTTTAGCCTTTCTTCATAGGAGTATCCTTCCATCCCCTTTACCATTTTGGTGGCTCTTCTCTGTACCTTTTCTAAAATCGCTATATCCTTTTTAAGATACGGTGACCAGAATTGCACACAATATTCAAGGTGCGGTCTCACCATGGAACGATATAGAGGCATTATAATATCTTTTGTTTTATTTTCCATTCCTTTCCTTATCATACCTAGCATTCTATTTGCTTTCTTGGCCGCCGCTGCACACTGGGCCGAGGGTTTTAACATGGTATCCACAATGACGCCTAAATCTTTTTCCTGGGTGGAGGTTCCTAATGTGGAACCTTGCATCGTGTAACCATAGTTTGGGTTGTTCTTCCCTAGGTGCATAACCTTGCACTTGTCCACATTAAATTTCATCTGCCATTTTGATGCCCAGTCTTCCAATTTATCAATATCCTCTTGCAATTTTTCACAATCCTCTTGGGTTTTAACAACTTTAAATAGTTTTGTGTCATCTGCAAATTTGATAACCTCACTCGTTATTCCACTTTCCAGGTCATTTATGAATATGTCAAAAAGCAGCGGACCCAGCACAGATCCCTGGGGTACACCACTATTCACCTTTCTCCATTGGGAAAATTGGCCATTTAGCCCTACCCTCTGCTTTCTATCTTTTAACCAGTTCCTGATCCACAATAGTACACTGCCTCCTATCCCATGACTCTTTAGTTTTGCCAAAAGTCTCTGATGAGGGACCTTGTCAAAGGCTTTCTGAAAGTCCAGATACACAATATCAACCGACTCACCTTTGTCCACCTGTTTATTCACTCCTTCAAAAAAACATAACAGATTAGTAAGACAAGATCTTCCTTGTCTAAAGCCATGTTGGCTGTCTCCCATTAGGTTGTGACTATCTACATGCTGAGTAATTTTATTCTTTATGATGGTTTCTACCATTTTTCCCGGTACTGACGTCAGGCTCACCGGTCTATAGTTTCCCGGATCACCCCTGGAACCCTTTTTAAAAATTGGTGTTACATTGGCGATCCTCCAATCTTCAGGCATTAGAGATGATTTTAATGATAGTTCACAGATTACTGATAGCAGTTCTGCAATCTCATATTTCAGTTCTTTCAACACTCTTGGATGTATACCATCCGGCCCAGGTGATTTGCTACTCTTCAGTTTATCTAATAGTTGTAAGACATCTTCCCGATGTATCGATATTTCCTTCAATTCTTCCGCACCTATAAATACCACTTCAGTCATGGGTAACATCCCTACATCTTCCTCAGTAAAGACCAAAGCAAAGAATTCATTCAGTCTCTCCGCTATCGTCTTGTCGCCTCTTAGTGCTCCTTTAACCCCTTTATCATCTAATGGACCAACTGACTCTCTCACAGGTTTTTTGCTACGAATGTACTTGAAAAGGTCTTTATTTCGCGTTTTTGCTTCTGCAGCAAGCTTCTTCTCAAATTCTCTCTTTGCCTGCCTTATCATTTGACTTGCCAGTGCTTGTGCTGTTTCCAGGTTTCGTCGTTTGGATCTTTTTTCCATTTCCTGAAAGATGCTTTTTTGGCAACAACAGCCTCTCTGACCTCACCTTTAAACCATGCTGGCAGTTTTTTGGACTTCCTTCCACTTTTCTTAAAGCATGGAATACTGGTCTGGGCTTCCAAGATAGTATTTTTCAACAACACCCAAGCTTGATGTACGTCTTTAACCTTCGCAACTGCTCCTTTTAGTTTTTTCTTAACTGTTTTCCTCATTTTATCATAGTCTCCCTTTCGAAAGTTAAAAGGCAGTACTGTGGATTTCCTTACTATCCCTCCTCCACTAATTAAATCAAAGGCGATCATGCTATGATCACTATTGCCAAGTGGCCCCAACACCCTTATCTCTTGCACTAGATCTGGTGTTCCACTAAGGACTAGGTCTAATATGGCTTCCCCTCTGGTCGGTTCATGAACCAGCTGCTCCAAGAAGCAGTCATTTATTTCATCTAGGAACTTTATCTCCCTAGCATGTCCTGACGTGACACTGACCCAGTCGATACCGGGGTAATTGAAATCACCCATTATTATTACTGCGCTGTAACTTTTGTTAGCTTCCTTGATTTCTTTGAGAATTTCATCATCCATTTGGTCATTCTGGCCAGGTGCTCGATAGTACACCCCCACTGCCATTGCCTTCCCCCTTTTATATGGAATTTCAATCCATATAGATTCTACAGCAGATTTTGTTTCCTGCAAAACTTTAATCCTTTCTGAGTCAATGCCCTCTCTAACATAGAGCGCAACCCCTCCACCAATTTGATCAGCTCTATCATTACGATATAGTTTGTACCCAGGTATCACAGTGTCCCACTGGTTGTCCTCCTTCCACCATGTCTCTGATATTCCAATCATATCTAACCTTTCATTTAGTGCTATATATTCTAACTCTCCCATCTTATTCTTTAGACTTCTAGCATTTGCATACAAGCATTTTAGAGAATGTATTTTATTCATGTTAATTTGGCTATTGTTAGACATGGGTAAATTGGGATCTTTAAGCTCTGTCTGCTCCATACTTGAGGGCATTTGGGCTACTTTACTCTTTTGTGGAACCTCTCTGTTTTTGGTAGTATCCTTCAAGGATACATTCTTCCGAACCATCCGCTCTTGGGCGACTGTCGGCTTTCCCCTAATATCTAGTTTAAAAGCTGCTCTATCTCCTTTTTAAAGGTTAATGCCAGCAGCCTGGTTCCATCCCGGTTAAGGTGAAGCCCATCCCTTTGGAAGAGCCCCTCCTTAAATGGCATTTCCTGTTTCCCTGCATTCAGTGTGCTTCAGGAGAACACAGCTGTTGGATGCCGCTCTTTACTCCAATGCTGTGCAGAGGTGAGCTGGGGCTTCTGGCCTCTCTGGCTCCCTCTGAAGCCAGCCGGCCCTGCAAACCAAACACCATGTGCAGAATGGAGTTGGTGCGAGGCCCCCTGAAGCGTGGGGTTCTGTGCAAACAACATTTTCTCTCAATGTATGGGACAGCCCTGAGAGGACATACAGCTGAATATCATCAGCATAAGAATGTACCCGAACCCCTTGGGCAGAAATCACATCAATTACAGGCTTGATGTAGATGTTAAAAAGAAGGGGAGATAACAAAGCCCCTTGTGGAACACCATATTTCAATGGCCTGGGATCAGAGCACTCAGCTGAGCAGGCACAGGAACATAGGTAGTGGATTGTCGAGGACAGCCAGGGTTGAGGTATGGTACGCCTCAGAGGACGTGAAGTATGAGGAGCAAGAGTATCCAGAGTAGAAAAAAGTACAGTGTTACAGGAGGATACGGCCTCAGATGACATAATGGAGGAAAAATTTTATAAGATAGCAGTAGAGAGAGCTGAAGGGTCGATAATGTGAAGATTCCTAAACATGTTGGAGGGGAATGGGAGAGACCAAGATGGGGGGTGGTTAAGGGTGAAGGTTTACAGGTGATGGTCAGATATGGGCAGAGCTGAAGTGGAGAAGTTTGATGGTGAGCAGTTGGAGGAGAAGATGAGATCAATGCAGTGGCCATGCTTGTGAGTAGGAGTAGTAGAGCACAACTGGAGATTGAATGAGGAGGCTAGGGAAAGGAGTTTTAAGGCATAAGGGTCAGAAGGGTCATCAACATGAATGTTAAAATCTCCAAGATTAAGGGAAGGGGAAGATGCATCCAGAAAAGAAGAGGCACAGATTCAAAAACACAGGTTGCTGTGAAGCCTACACAAGTGTTCATGAGGAAACCTGCTGATATCAGCTCTTTACGACAGGCAGTTACAGTTTACCGAGGGTTTGTTTTCCTTTCAGTCTTGACTACTCAAGCCAAATGAAAATCCAATAAATTATTGCGCGTTCATTTACTTCAGTGCACAATGCTAATATGGCCATCGCTGCAAAAAGACTCTCTCACAAGTAGGCAGCCTCTTCGTTACACTGCCTAGAGCTACATACCCTCAGGAGAAAAGAAATATTTTCAAAAGTTGATTTTCTTCTCTGTGCAAGCCTACATCAGGTACCAGGATCCTTGCCGCCCAGCAACTGCAATGCAGGGTGTGATCCAGGAACTCCAAATAAGAGTATCACCTTAGAGGAAAGGCAGGATAGAGGTGATATGATTGAGATGTTTAAATACCTCCATGGCATAAATGCACAGGGAGAGAGCCTCTTTCATTTGAAAGCAAGTTCTGCTACGAGGGGATGAGGGTGAAAGGGGATAGATTCGCGAGTGATATGTGGAAATATTTCTTTATGGAAAGAGTGGTGGATCTGTGGAATAGTCTCCCAGTGGCAGTGGTAGAGATGAGGACAGTATCTGAATTCAAAGAAGCATGGGACAAACACAGAGGATCTCTAAAGGAAAAAAGGGGACTGTTGCTGTTGTTGATATGGAAGGACAGACTAGATAGGCCATGTGGTCTTTTTCTGTCGTCATTTTTCTATGTTTCTATATAAAGGCACTGCCTGCTACTGACATGAGCTCCCACACAAATACACAGGGAAATAACTTTGTTAAAATGTTTTTGTCCTGCCTACGGGCATATATCATATCATAAACTAGCATGAATAACACAGGTACACTACCAAAAAACTGCCTCCAATTTTGCAACTGATTCCTATAGATTTTGGGGTGCTGAATCCAGGAAAAATAGCCAAAATGTTTCATCACGTCACGTTTTCTTGCAAAATTAGATTTCTTACCCATATAAGGAATGTTCACATAATTTCTTTTTAGCCGACTGCAGTTTATTTTCTTGGCCCAAAATAGAGGTTGTAATGGTTAACTAACTAGAAACACTCCCTCATGATATTTTAGAGTGTTTTGTATTCATTTTATACATTAACAGGACAATTGGGAGGCGGGGGGCTAAATCCAGTACTCGCGCTGGCGCATGTTCTTTCCTGTTCGCCTCGCCTCGTTCGCTCGCTCAAACACGGTGGTTGCGACATGAACGTTCCTGTCAAATTTCAGTTTCTTGCAAGTTCATTATTACCTTTTGTTTGCTCAGTCGTAATCCAGCTTTATTCCGAAGTGGTTCACTACAGTTGTAGTTTGCAGTGCTGTGTATTTGTGATGGCTCACAGAGCCAGAGGTTGCGTCAACTCTCCGGACAGTTTTTGTTTTATTTGTGGGGAATATACCGTGAAAAAGCGGCAGAGGAACATTTCTGCATTTATTAAAAAAGTATATTTCGCCTATTTCGGTTTGAAGTTAGGTGATCAAGACAAACCGTGGGCTCCTCACAAAGTGTGCAAGACATGTGAGGAAGATCTACGCTTATGGATGAAAGGTAAAAAACAAGCATTTTGTTTCGGAATACCTATGATGTGGCGTGAACAAAGAGACCACAGCAGTGACTGCTATTTTTGCTCTTGCATTGTGAAGGGATACAACTTAAAAAATAAGAACGTAATAAGTTACCCCAACCTTCCCTCAGCAATTAGGCCTATGCCTCATAGCAACGAAGTACCTGTGCCTGAACCACCAAAATCTTTGGATCATATTTGTGTGGACGGTTCTGATCATGATGAGACTCATCAGATGGCTTTTCCCGATGAGTCCAGTACTTCCGAGTTTGAAACTGAACCAGATCCGAAACCTGAACTTTTCTCTCAAGCTGAATTGAATGATTTAGTCCGGGATTTAGGACTCCCAAAAGATGCTGCCCAACTGCTAGGTTCTCGGCTTAAACAGAAAAATCTATTGTCACCAGGAACAACTTTTTATTGGTACCGCAACCGCGAGACACAATTTTTGAAGTATTTCAGCAAAGAGGAAGATTTGGTATTTTGCAACGATATATACGGAGTGATGGAAAAGTTTAAACTCAAGTATGATCCTGCTGAATGGCGGCTGTTCATTGATTCGTCAAAAGACAGCATAAAAGGTGTTCTTCATAATGGCAACACATTCGCTTCAGTTCCTATTGCTCACTCTGTTATTCTCCAAGAAAAATACGAGAATTTGGCCCTGATTCTTCAGAAGATTCGTTATGATGAGCATAAGTGGATGATTTGTGGAGACTTTAAAATTCTATCCATGCTATTAGGGCAGCAATCCGGTTTCACCAAATATCCCTGCTTCCTTTGCTTGTGGGATAGCCGGGCCCGCGACCTACACTGGGGGAAAAAAGACTGGCCAATTCGGGAGTATTTGAGACCCGGTGAGAAAAATGTTCATGAGAGCTTGGTACCTCGTGATAAAATTCTATTACCACCTCTCCACATTAAGTTGGGTCTCATTAAGCAATTCATCAAGTCCCTTCCAAAAGATGGTGAGTGCTTTCGGTACCTTTGCTCAAAGTTCCCCCGACTTTCTGAAGCAAAGCTAAAGGAAGGAGTGTTTGTTGGCCCTGATATAAGGAAACTCATGTCAGATGGAGCATTCACTGAAACGATGTCTGAGAAGGAAAAAGAAGCCTGGGATTCCTTCAAGGATGTTGTTCTCAAATTCTTGGGGAACAGGCGGGATGAGAACTTTAAGGATATTGTTGCCAGGATGCTCAATGCCTTCAAAGAAGAAGGCTGTAACATGAGCCTGAAAGTCCATTTCTTGCACTCCCATGTGAACTACTTTCCCAAAAACTTGGGGGCGTACAGTGAAGAACAAGGTGAAAGGTTTCACCAGGACATCAAGGACGCAGAGAGAAGGTACCAAGGAAGATGGAACACCACTATGATGGCTGATTTCTGCTGGTTGCTGCTGCGGGAAACCCCAGATGAAAAATACGCCAAGCAGCGCACCAAGAGAAGCATTCGGGGGAAGAAGAAACGGGCCCACCAGGAGATTGATTGACCCAAGAATGACTTTAAAATCTAAACTGTGTTGACAAATATCGTGTTTTTACTAAACTTTGAAATAAAAATGTGCTAGTTATTACCACAGTGTCGGATCTCATTTTATTAGAATTTTATTTTCACACCATCGGGTGTTTGTCTTCATATATTGCAATGGTGCGGTTTGCGTTTTCTATTCTTACATACATACCTGTACAACATTTTTTGCACATTGCTTTGCTTTGTGTCTAACCTCGCTCTTATATGCTCAATGTTTGTGCACATGTATGTGGCTGTTTTAAGTGCAGACAATTTTGCTACCATCACAGTGTGTTTTGTTGACATTACTCTATTCTTATGTGCTGCCTTGTTACAATTTTCTTTATTCTTATTTGAATAACTACTAAACAATTAGTATAAAGAATTCATCCAAGAAACTTTTATCTCGATCGCACTCAATCTGAAACGTTCACCTCAAACTGCTAACCCAATGTAGCAAAAAATCTGTACGTGATGGAGCAAATTGGTTACCAGATTTGGATTCAGCGCACCAAAAAACGTAAAAATCAATCGAAACATTAGAGGCAGTTTAAAAAAAAATTTTTTTAGTGTACCTGTGTAATCGCACTGCGCCTTTCAAGGATGACCTCGGTGGTTACCACCTCTTCTCCTGAAGATGGATGAATCCAGCATTGCCTTTCTCTGTATTTGCAAAGAGATGTGTTACTTAAAAAAAAAGTCTATGATGGATGAAAGCCTCTTAAAACAAAAAGGACACAGCCAACCATCAGATCCATGTGCTCTCGCTCATCACCAGATGCTGCATAAATCACGTTCTACAGGGTTTTCAGCTTTCACATGCAGGTGTCCCTTAAAGGTGCTGCAACATTTATCAGGGCACAGTGCACAAATATAAAGAACAACTACTATTTTTTTTCTTAGGGCAACAAAGCTAAAGGGTGCAACCAAATAAGAAAAGAAATACCATAGCAACTCACAGAAGATCCAAGTTTTACTCCCAAGTTTGCCTTCTGCTTTCCTTGGCTCCAGTCAGTACTGGGGATGCCGGATAGGCCTTCAGGGCACTAAGGGGGCTGGGTCACAGACACTGTGCAACAGCGCCACCCAGTCACTGGCTCAGAGTGTACTTTTGCTAGGGTCCTTGAGACCCCAAAAATCAAAAAGCCCTCCGGTAGTAAGGCAACCAATGAAATACATAAAAATGTCATTGCTATCAATAGAGAGGGAAATTCATCCACTCACTAGTTACAAAGCTCCATTTTAATCATCTTTATTGAGATCAAAGAAAATCCCTTTTTAAAAAAAATTTGTTGTATTTTTTCGCAATAGTTTTCAATGGTGTCGATTTTTTTAAAATTAGTACACTTATCTCAAAGAGCGTGGCTCTGACGAGAAAACAGGAGCCCCTGTACGATGTGGCACGTTTCGAGTCCAGCTGCTTTTCTTGTTGCCATCACCTCCATGGGAAGTTTCCTAAAAAAATCTGAAACAGAGTTCTGGATTATGGGCTTGAAAAGCATAGTTACTCACCTGTAGCAGGTGTTCTCCAGGGACAGCAGGAATCAGTCCTCACATATAGGTGACGTCGGCACCGACGAAGCCTGCGTGGAGCATTTCTCCAGCTTTCAACGAAAACCTTTGGGAATGCCACCATGCATGCATGGACCCCTTCCCACCCAACGGTGCCATCTTACTCAGTCTGGTGCCATAACTATAGCCCCTTCAAGAAGATGGCAAAAATATACAGCAACACCAAGGGGAGGAGGGAGGGTTGTGAGGACCGGTTCCTGCTGTCCCTAGAGAACACCTGTTACAGGTTAGTAACTACGCTTTCTCCAGGAACAAGTAGGAAGTCAGTCCTCACATATGGAACTTCCTAGCTACAGGCTACTGAGGACCTGTAGGAAAACGCACAGCATCGCCATGAACAGTTGCTAGTAAAAGATGAAGGCAGCTCGAGGACCCCGGATCCATGAATGGCCACGCTCCCGGTAGCTGAACAAGAAGGGTTGGAGGGTAGGAGTTGCTTAAACCCCAAACAGATTATGGAGTACAGCCTGGCCAAAGGCAGCGTCCCAACGGGACTCCCTCTCCAGGTAGTAATGCACCATGAAGGTGTGAATGGAAGACCAGAAGGTGGCCCGGCAGATGTCTGCCAGTGGCACCGAGCGCAGACTAGAGACAAATGTCACCATCACTCGGACATTGTGAACAGTCCAGAGGAAACCTGGCATGGGCCTGGGCAAAGGCAATGCAGTCCGCCACCCAGATGGACAAGGCACGCTTGGTGACTGCCAGCCCTAGGCGGCTGGGGTAGAAGGAAATGAACAGCAGCCCAGATCTGCGGTGGTCACAAGTCAACTGCAGGTAGAAAGAGAGCCCACTTACAATCCAGGGTGTGGGGAATAGCCAACGCCCGGTCGGCATGGGGCTTCAGGAAGAAAGTGGGCAGCACTATCTCTTGATTGAGATGAAAATCTGAGACAACCTTCAGAAGGAACTTGGGGTGAGTCCGCAGGACCACCCAGTTCCTATAGAACTTAAGTGTATAGTGCCTCAGCCATCAGCAACTGGAGTTCACTGACTCTCTGGGCGGAGGTGAGAGCCATCAAAAAGGCCACCTTCCACGACAGGTGCCGCAGTGAGCAGGTAGCAATGGGCTCAAAATGGTCAGCTGCATGAGGACCACATTGAGGTCCCATTCCACCTGGAGGAGGGCGGTTAGGGGGCTTGGAAAGAAGCAGGCCTCACATGAAATGAGAGATACACGGTAGCACTGAAAGAGGTTTGCTTTCGATGGATGGTGGTTTGCCAAGATGGCACGCAGGTGAACCCTGACGGACTTAGACTTCAGCCCAGACTGTGAGAGGTGGAGCAGGTACTACAAGACCAAACTGGTAGGGCATGAAAATGGGTCCACTTGCAGCTCCGAGCACCACACCGAGAACCAACGCCACTTGAAGGCGTAAGTCTGTCTGGTCGACTCCTTCTGTGAGGCCTGAAGAATGTCCTCAATCTCCAGAGGGAGATGGTAGGAGGATAGAGCGACCCACTCAGCCGCCTAGCCGTGAGGGACAGGGACCTTAGAATGGGGTGGAGAAGCAGACCCTCCTCCTGCATCAGCAGCTCCAATGAGAACCCAAGCGAGACCGGGGGCTGCATCGAGAGATGGAGCAGCAGGGGAAACAAAGGCTGCCTGGGCCACCTTGGAGCTATGAGAATCTTCGAGGCCCTGTCCCAGTGGACCTTTAGAAGGGTATGGGCAATGAGGGGCATGGGGAGAAGGCATATAGTAGCTCCGTGTCCCATGAGATGAGGAAGGCATTGGGGACCAACCTGCCCGGGTGCGGGAGAGGACCGCAGAACAGAGGAAGCTACAAGTTTGCCGGACTGGCAAAGAGGTCCAGGTATGGGGTCCCTCAATGCTGGAGGAGGCACTGCACCATGCGGGGACACAGGCGCCACTCGTGCGGCCGGAGGACTCTGCTGAGCCGCTCCTCCAATGCATTGTCCTGACCTGGGAGTTAAGTGGCCCGGATGGTCATGCCCTGGCTCACCACAAAGGAGCACAGGGCTGTCGCCTCTAAACAGAGGCTGTAGGAGCTGGTATCCCCCTGTTTGTTCACATAGAACATCGTGACCTGGTTGTCCATCTGGACCAGCACCACTCAGTGCTGCAAGCAGTCTCTGAAAACCTCAAGAGCAAGGCAAACAGCCCTGAGCTCCAGCAGGTTGATCTGCTGCCAGAACTACTCGATGGACCAGGACCCCTGAGTGCACCACCCCTCGCAGTGGGCTCCCCAGCCCACCAGGGAGGTGTCCGTGGTTAAGACCACCTGATGCACCGGGGCTTGGGAGGGCATACCGTGAAGCAGGTTCTGACACTCCTAGAGACTCTGCCGCACTGGGAAAGACCGAGATGGAGTCTCAGAGGCGGCCGGCCGACTGTGCCCATTGCGCTCGGAGGCACCACTACGTCGCCCACGTTGAGATGGGCGTTGGGCACAACATGAACCATGGACTCCATGTGGCCGAGAAGGTGAAGCATGTACCGTGGATTTGCCCTGGATGCCCTGAGCAGGGGTTGACGCCGGCGGATAGGCCGGGTAGCCCCTGTACAGGAGCCCCTTTTGCTGGAAGAAAGGCTTCTTGGGGAGGGAGTAAGTTTTCTGGGAGAAGTGAGTGTGAGTCACGTACTCTGTCTCAGTCTCCACGGCCTTGTCCTCCATGGGCTTGCCAAATAGCTGCTTCCCGAGGCAGGGGTTGTCCAGCTTTTTCTCCTGGACCCATTGTTCCTGGTCTGAGGAATGGAGCCAAACCTGTCGGCGGACTCCAATGCCAGTCGCCGACACCTGGGTGGAAGACTCAAAGTCATCATACGCTGCTCACGAGAGGTACTTCTAGCATTCCCCGACGGACTTTGAGAAGGCTGTAAAACGCCAGAGATGGTCTCTGTCAAGTCCCGCCATGAAGCCTCCAAGCTCCCTAGAGAGATCATGGAGGAATATCCCAATGTATAATTGGAAAAACTTGGATGCGGCATGACAACATGGAGCTCTGATAAGCCTTGCACCCGAGGGCGTTGAGGATACGAGACTCTCTGCCCAGGAGGACTGACAAATGAGCCTTTGGGCTCTTTAGCTTCCGCATGGCCGATTCGACCACCATCGAGATGTAGGAAAACTGGACTTTCCAAAACCTTGGACCACACTGAACCTTATACATAGCATCCAGGCACTTGCTCACAATCAGGACAGAGGCCAGGGTCTCCCACATGCGAAGTAGAAAGCAGTTCAGAATGGGAGGAACCGGCACCAAGACAGCCTCCTTCGGAGGAGCTTCGTATTGCAGAATATCAAGCTCCTGGGCGAGGGGCACCTCCTCCGACTCAGTGGCGAGCAGTAAGGCCCATGCCATGTCTCAGATGAACTCCAGGAAGAAAGTGTCCTTGGAAGGTGACCATCGCCTCTGGGTCAGTGAGGAGGAGTCGGAGGGGAGGTCTCGGTGGGATCGAGTCTCTGGGGAGGTCTCTCCATTGGACTCCCAGTCTGAGTAGTCTGTTTTTGATGGGTAACAGGAAAGTAAAAATCAGGGAAGCGTCCCTCTGCTCCCCAACAATCTACTTTGAATCCTATGATGGATATGTTTTTGGTGCATTTTGAGAGACAGCAGACCTCAGGGATGAGCCCGGCTGTGTCAACGCCATTGTGGGTTGGCTCTGCATCCTCTTCAGGCCTTGAGATTTCATTCTTTCCTGATCTGCAGAGGCCTTCATAGCAACCACCGCCTATGGAAACCTGCCCATACAGAGCGTGCACTTCGCCCCCCCCCCCCCCCGATGGGATACGGGAGAGATGAGCATGGGAGGGCGCAACACCAGTGCTGTGACGTTGGACAGTGGGATCCTTTCGCAGTGCAGCAGCTGGTGTGGAAGTTCATCACGGCCTGGTTTCTCAGCCTCAGGACAATGAGAAGAAAACTTTACCAACTAAACTGAGGCCATTTGAGACGTGGGAACAGCTCCTAAAGATTTTCCACCTCCTTTCTTGCTTCAGCGACCAATTCAATTTTTACTTGAATCGATCTGGGAAGCTATTTCACAGCTGGGGAAAGCTTTCAGCTGCAGATTCAGTACATGTCAACTAAAACCCAGGAGAATGCTGCCAGGGTGGACAATTCCGTTAAAGACCAGGATATAAAGAACCCTTCTATTCAAGGTACGGTTTCAGAATTGATTAAGGATAATATGGCTCTTAAAAACAAATTGGAAATTTTGGAAAATGCTGCAAGGGCTGCTAATATAAGGGTTTTGAATTTCCCTAAATCTCAGGTGGTTTCACCTAAGGAAATGTTTAAAACCTATATGGTTGATGTTTTGAAGATTTCCAGGGAGGCTTTGCCCCCTATTTCCAAAGCATATTATTTACCTATGGCTAAGAAGCGTTCAGTTGAAAGTCCTTCTCAGCCCCTTCCAGTATCTGAGGGGCTGAATATAACTGTTTTACTGGACAAATCTGATTCAGAAGTTCTTACATCAGCTACATTATTGGTAACTTTTGCGCTGTCTGGGGATCAGGAATGGCTCCTATGTATGTATTTTAAGAATTGGCAGAAATCTTTTATGAGTAATCTAGTCTGAATCTTCCCTGACCTTTCTAAAGGAACGCAAACAGAAAAATAATTTCTCCTTTTGAAGGCTGGAGTGCAGCAATTAGGTGCTCTGTTCTTAAAATTCCCTTGCAAATGTATGGTTAAATTGGAGTCCGTTTCCTATGTGTTCTTTGAGCCGTATTAATTGATTGCCTTTATTAAATTCTCATATCATTATCTCTCCAAACCCTATAACTCTGTAAACATTTTTGGATATTGCCTGCAGTGTTCTGCTTAACTGCAGTTAGTTATTATTTGTCCAGAACTTATTGGGTCCCTGTTCTATATTGTAAGCTAGAGAGATGGGGATTCTTAATTTTCTGTATTTTTTGCACTCGTATTGTTATGTGGATCTCCATTATTACTGTGCAAGTGTTTGACTTCAATATAATTGATTAACTCATTAAAAAATAAAAAAACCCACTTCACAGCTAGCTAAGAGATGAGTAAATGTTTCCAGTTTTTGCTTAGAGAATCTACACGTCAGCTGTTTTGCAACTTTTATCTATACTGCTGTGAATCATCTCATCGATAATCCGGTAACCTGGGCTGCAATCAATCTGTCATCTTTAGGTTTCAGTTCACCTCTTCTATGCTGCAGAAGATGGAACTGCTTCTCCTACAGAAATGCACTGGGCCATTTTTATGGTGGGGAAGGGTTTATTTCCCTCAGTCAGATATGGCTGATTTTCAAACTCGCTCAATGTGTCTTTTCACTGGTTTTCCCCAAGGCAAATTTCATCCCATTCTGTGAAATTTCCAGAGATTTTATTTTTCCCAGAGACTGACATTCTTGACCCCTTTTGTATAATTCTTTCCAACTTCCGGAAAGTTGGAAAGAATAACGAACCTATCCAGGATATTGATATTCAGTGTTGTTTTGAATGAGCCATAGGGTGAAGATTGAAATTAGCCATAAGAGGCCCTGGAAGCTTAATCACTGCAGGAAAAACATCACAAGTAACGCAGTTATCTGACAAGCAGATATTATAGGCCTGATCCAAAAAGGTGAAATTAGACCTTTCCTGCTTATTTTCTTTCCTGGAGACCCCCCCCCAGACCAGTCTAGACACATAGGTTATGTTCATCCACCAGCAGATGGAACCCGAGAAACACCAAGCTGAAACACTCCTCAAGTAGCCTGTGCCCTTATAGCAAGCTAGTATGAACCTCACCAAGCAGAAGAACAGAGCCCCCTAGAGCCCCAATTCTCTGCAAGTCCCTCAGTCAGGCCCTGAACAATAAGCCTATCCTCACATTATATCCTCTTTGGCTTATTTTTTAGAACATCAAACCTTCCCACCCAAGGATGAAGAGCCTGGGCAGGGGAGGGGCAAGGGAGAGGCAGGGAAGTTCCAGCAGTGTCCAAGGTAACCAACCAAACCGCTGGAAACTACCTATTGAAAGCAGCCGTCCCAAACTCACCTGTTCCAGTAAAACTCTCTGCAAGGGCAGGCGCAAGACAGCCAAGAACACAAAGACAGGTCCCCGGTGAATACTGGAATGGACTGGAGGGACTCGAGAAAAGAAAATTAACAGATAAGGTCTAATTTCACTTTCCTAATCGTCCGTCCAGTCCAGTCCAGATGCGTGGGTCATAACAGAGCAGTACCAAACGCTAGGTAGGTACCGAAACCTCGGCCTGCAGCACCTGTGCTCCAAAACTGGTATCCTGAAGGACCCGGACATCCAGCCAATAATGACAGGCAAGCGAATGCAGCAAAGCCAAGTTGCTGCCCTACAGATGTCTTGAGGTAGAACTAGGCTAACCTCCGCCCACGACAGAGCCTGAGCCCCAGTAGAGTGAGCTTTTAGATCTGCCGGAACAGCTCGCCCATTCAACAAGTAAGCAGACTCAATAGCTTCCCTGATCCAGCAAGAAATAGACAGCTTAGAAGCCGCTTCACCCTTCCTGGGGCCTCCAAACAGTACAAAGAGCTGCTTCAACCTGTGAAATACCTCCATAACCTTCAAGTAGCACTTGAGTGACCTACGCACATCCAGCAAATCTGGGACTCAGACAAATCCTGAGATCTGGCAAAGACCGGCAAAGCCACGACCTGGTTCAAATGAAAGACCGACACCACCTTCGGGAGAAAGGAAGGACCTGGCCAGAGAACCACTCTCTCTAGAAAACACCAAATAGGGCTCACGACAGGACAAAGCCTGCAATTCTGAAATATGGCACACCAAACAGATCACAACCAGGAACACCACCTTCAACATGAGATCTTTTAAGGAGGACCCCCCGCCCCCCCAAAGGGGCTCAAATGGAGGCACCATAAGAGCCGAGAGGACCAAGTTCAGATCCCAGGATGGAACTACCGGACAAGGGGGATGGAGATGTTCAACACCCCGAAGAAAATGGACAATGTCACCAGGCAAGGCTATAGCCCGACTGTGCACTAGACCTCAGAAGCAAGCCAGTGCCATAATTTGTACCGTCAGAGAGTTCAAGGCCAGGCCTTTGTCAAAGGCTGGCTGAAAGGCGGCCAAAATCTCTAGAAGAGATGCTGCAAGGGGACGAACTCCACACTCTCCACACCAAGCCTCGAACATGCACCAGACCCGCACATAGGCCAAGGAAGTAGACTGCCTCTGGGCCCACAACAGGGTATCAATCACCTGGTGCAAATAACCTTTACGCCTCAATTGCGTCCTCTCAAGAGCCATGTCATAGGCAAGAACCTATCCATATCCGGCATTTACACCAGCCCTTGAGACAAGAGATCAGCTTCCCGAGGAAGAGGAAGGAGATAAGGTGCTCTTACTGGTGGCCTATCTGCATACCAAGGATGCCTGGGTCAATCCAGGACCACCAACACTACCAGCTCCCCGTGAGACTAGACACACTGGAGCACCTGACCAATGAAGGGCCACAGGGAAAACACATACAGAAGGCAGTCGCTGGGCCAAGACCGAACCAGAGCATCAAGCCCTTCCACCATGTGTTTTCTGCAGTGGTTGAAAAACCGACTCACCTTGGTGTTCACCAGGGACGCCATCAAATCTATCGCGGGAAGACCCAAACGCTCCACAATCAGCTGAAACGCCAAGCCCTACAGTAATCACTCCCCCGAGTCCAACGTATGCCAACACAGATAGTCGGCCTGGATATTCTCTGCCCTGGCCACTGAGCTCCCAACAATGCCACCAGATGTTCCTCCACCCAGAGAAGGAGCAAAGCCACCTCTGTTGCTACCAAGGAACTCCACGTGCCACCCTGGCAATTGGTACAGGCTACCGTCATTGCATTATCCAACAACATCCTCACCACCCGCTGACGAATGAGGGGAAGAAAAACCTCCAGGGCCAGATGCACTGCTTGCATCTCCAAATGATTGATGGACCACCAGCTCTCACTTGGGGGACAACCTGTCCTGGGCTACCTGTGAGAAGCAATGAGTCCCCCAGCAGAACAAACTGGCATCCATGTCAAAACCACACAGTCTGGGGTCTCCAGGGGCATTCCCACAGAATTGTTTCCGAGTTCAGCCACAAATCCAAGCTTACTTGGACTTCACCCCAAAGGGCAAGATGAACATCCATGAGCTGCAACTGTGGAGACTAGCACAACAGAAGCACCACCTGGAGAACCTCATATACAGGCAGGCCCAAGGCACCAATTCCAATGAGGCCACCATGGACCAGAGAACCTGCAGATAATCCCACAATCTCTGATGACAAATTCTCCACAGACCCCTTATCTGGGATTGCAATTTTGCTATGATGCCCTCCGGCAAACATATTACCCCCCGCCGGGTGTCGAACTAGACTCCCAAATTATCCAGGGACTAGAAAGGGGTCAGATTGCTCTTTGCAAAGTTGACAACCCAGCTCAAACTCTGAAGCTGAGTTTTCACATGAGCTGTCACTTCCAGGCTCTCCTGAAAGGACTTTGTCCAAATCAACCAATTGTCCAAGTACTGGTGGACCAGAACGCTCTGCTTTTGCAGTGCTGCTGCAACCATCACCTTTGTAAATACCCAAGGGGTCGTGGCTAAGCCCAACGGCAGAACCTGGAACTGAAAATGCCCTTGCAGCACCGTGAACCACAGAAAATGCTGGTGTTTGGGATGAACAGGGATAAGCAGATATGCCTCTGTTAAATCCAAGGAAGTCAGAAACTCTCCCTGCCAAAGTGCCACTATCACGGATTGCAAGGTCTCCTTACGAAAATGAGGAACCCTGAGGGCCCTGTTCATCCCCTTCAAATACAAAATAGGATGCCAAGAGCCTTCCCTTCTTTGGAACCATAAAATAGATGGAATAATGACACAAGTCCCATTCGCCCCGGGGCACTGGGACAATTGTCTCAAGTTGCACAAGATGGGCAAGCGTCACTTGCAAGACCAGGAACATATCCGCAAGAGGCCTGACAAATTCAAAAGCGTAGCCTTCCCAGATCACCTCTGGGACCCAGGCGTCCATAGTGATTTGGGCCCAAGCAGAATAAAAACACCAAAGTTGACTACACACTGGCTGCACCTCCGCTAGGGCCCCCAAACCTTCACTGAGAAGGCTTGGCTCCTCCAGAGCTTGCGACCCATCTCTGCAACCTCACCAACCCCCACAAAAGGATCCCCTTGGCAGGAATTTGGATCACTGTGAATTTGCCCCCTCCCCCCCGATGGATGACATTTTTGGAATCTCAGCCGTGACCTGAAGAGGAGGTCCTGCGGCCAGCTACATTGGGCTTATCCTCAGGAAGCTGAGATACCTTAGACTTCCCTTCACAAACCTCACACCCTCTTCCACTGGGATAGTAGTCTTCTGAGTGACCACTGTCACCAATGCATCCACCCACGGAAGGCAGAACCGCTCTCTCCCCTCCAATGGAACTGGGTACAACTGGGCCATGCAATGACCAATGCACAAGCCTGCATCAGGGACTTCCCAGTCCATAGGACTTTGAGGGAGATGACTGACATGGAGTGGAAAGGCACGAGTCATCTATGGATACCCTCCAACCCCACTATTGCAAGAGGCAGCACCTCTGCAATCCGCAAGGCCACCAAAGTCTAAATGATAAGGGCAAGGAACTCATCCCTATAGAAGATACACATCACTGAGGGATCTTCCCATGTAGGAAGCCCCCCTTCCTCAAGTTCTTCCTGAAACTACTCCTCCAGGAGGTCCAAGAGAGATCCTCCAAGGGCCCCAAAGATCCCAGGGATCCCACTGAGGCCCCATCATCTTCTCCTGGGACAGCTCTCTAAGTTACCGTTTAGCTACCCCCGAGAGAGACACCTCATCCACCGGGGGCTTAGCCAGCGCAGAGGACCCCCCACACCTAAGCCTTGCCTTAAGCAATAGGTCTGATACAGCAGTAACACAAACTCCAGGAAGAAGGAAGAGGATTCCTCTTTGCCACCCCAAGATCCTCCCAGGGCCCTTCCAGATCCCTCTGAGGTAGGCTGCAGGACCAGGGACTCTAGAATAGTTTGTTGGGATAAGGAACATCTCTCCAAAATGGTGGCCATTCCCGTGGGTCTGCCAACATCCAAACCAGTGCAAACATGTTCCCCTGACCCTTCTCCTAATGCCCCCAATGATCCCAGGCCACCAGTGAGTTGATCTGTGGCTACCATACTCCCCTTCGTGCAGCTGCAGTAAAGACAGACTTCAGAGAGTTGGCTCCATGTTCTCCATGTGCTCCAGGACCCGGCCTTGCCACATGCCGAAGAACCCCTCTTACCAGGTTGCCACTGCCTCTCCCCTCTGAACTGGTCCTCTTCTGATTGTTCAATTTTTTTCTTTGGAAACTGTAACAACCAGACAAAGCCAAGCTCAACCCCTGGCCTCCTCCCAAGAGTTGGGGAGAGGGAAAGAGGAAGCAGCTACAGACCTACTGACCTAGAGGGTAAGACTGAAGGGTGACTAGGGAGAGAACAGGGGGAAGGACCTGGGTCCACCAGGTTCTGGCACACTCCAATGCAGCTCCGCACTAGCTAAAACCAGCTAAACAGCACAGGCCATGCTCATCCACCTGATGGAGACTAAGAAATACTGGCTTGCTATAAAGGGCATAGGCTACTTAAGGAGGTGTTTTTCAGCTCGGTGTTTCTCAGTCTCCATCTGCTGGTGAACGAGCATAACCCACGCGCCTGGATTGGACTGAAGGGATGATTAGGAACGAGTCATTGACACCATCACCTGCAAACATGATTCACGTTAATCACTGAAAACCTCCTAGTATAATAAACCACAGAAATATATATTTAGACTGCAAAGTTCTATTTACTCAGCAAATAAGAAACCAAGACAATTAGCTGCAAGAGCAGAGGTCATTCATGCCAGTCCTCCATCTGTGTATTTCACACTGTGGTCCCCAGCTTAAGCAATATGTCATTGTGAAAGTTAGAGATTTATAAAGTGAAGAAAAGCCCCAGATGTGCATGAAGGCTCATAGCGTTTTTGTCCCAATACGGGTCAGTTCTACTAAATTGTGAGCTCAAAGGAGCAAGACTCCGGTGATAACAAAAAAGATTATGCTCTAAAAGACAGGATTAAAAAATCTCCAACCATATCACTTGGTCAAAAAGGTACACTTCATACTGAAAGTTTCATCATACTTTAATCTTTTAAGGCCAAATGTACTGAAGTGCACTACGACGTTAACACAAGTTGTTAGTAGATGGCTCTCATTGCATAAAATCGTACTGGAAGTAAGCGACATACATTAATGCATGTTAATGTCCTCAGAGCCAGTGCTACTATTAGGTCAACTAGGCAGCCAAATAGAACACTAGTGGTCAGAGGAAGACTCGGTGCCACACCTCTCTGGGACCTGCAGTGGTGGCATTTACTTCAAACAGCCCCAAAGCGTTTACCTAAACCTCCGATGCTGCAGAGTCATTTGTGCTTCTGCCTTCTCCAATGCACGATAAAGACTTCCTGTTTGCATAGGGGCGTAAGCTTTTCCCTTTTCCACCTGTGTCTCACTATTCTACCCCTGCACTTTCTTTTAAAAGGTGGTCTTGCTTTACTGCTTTAGCTTTCTTCTCCTTGGTTTGTGACTTTGCTCTCCTGACTGCCTTCCCCATCTCCTGTCTCTTTTTCCAAGTATGCGTCTTTGCCCTCCTCCGTCTGTGACTCCTTCTACAGTACATTTAGACAGCTAATCTTTCTGCATTTAACCTATCAGTCACTTCTTTCTACTTTTGTTTTTACATTTCTAACAGAAAGCTGTGCAGCCTTAGAGTCCTGATGTCTGAGCACTGTTCCTCTGCTCCCCCCCCCCCCCAGAATCTTGGTTATTACTACTACTGAACATCTGTATAGTGCTACAAGATGTACGCAGCGCTTGCACAGGTTACCAAGCTCCTGCATCCCACATTTTAAAAACCTCCCAGTTTAAATCCAGGACTCTTAGCCTTCATATGTTTAGCCACTGCAATAATGAAAAACACTTTCATCTACCTATTTTACCAGGTTCACTATTGATTCTTTACTTCTAGAGAGGTGTTGCTAGTCATCTGGTGGCGAGTACCTTCAAAAGTAACCCAGGATCTCTCCATTAGAGCTAGAACACTCTCTCTCTCTGAATCCTTCACTTCACCTTTCAGGATGACCTTTTAAAAAAGGTCATGTCACCATTAGTGTGACCAAATCAAAGGTTATGTAGATCTTTAGTCAGTTCATGAAGTCTGCCAAAAGGCAGCTGAATTCATTGGTGCAATACACTTGGCTGCATACACAGAGATTAAAGATATCCAGACACAGCAGCACAATTAATCCAGTGTAATTATAGGATTTTCTCTTTTCATCTAAAAGAAAAATCAAAATCTTACTCATTAGTTGAAAGATTTACTCACAAGGACTCTCAGACAAAAGAAAATACACACTCACAAATGGAAGATGAACCATAGATGCAAAACAACAATGCCAGCTTGTGATTGGTTTTATATGAGCCTATCTCGCAAACTCAGGCTGAATAGAGCATCTCTCACCTCTACATCTTAGCCAGGCAGCAGCTGTAGTGTATCTGATCAAAGGCCAATGATGAGTAAGCCAAGAATGTTCCAGGTAAGGCTACTGCAGCCATAATTCTTTAACAGTTTCCATAGCATTTACTCAAAAAAAAAAAAGCCTGCATACATCTCTTTGCTCAATCTCCCACACACCTCTCACTGCAAAAACAAACATGTGACTAATGCAGCCACAGATGAGCTGTCACCCTACCCTTCCTGTGATGATCTTCACGTAAGGGAGCTGTCCTCCATGAAACTAAAAAGCATGCTCAGATGACATGAGGAAATGTAGCAGGCTGCCTCCCCCCTACTGAAGTCAAGGTGACCCTGCACCGCTTCCAGAATCCGTAGCTTTCCCAGAGTTAGCCAAGTCCCCTCTCCAGACGTAGGAGCTGGGGGGAGAGAGTCTCTCTTCTTGGGGAAAATCCTCACTTCCTTTTCCATTGTTTTACTCCTCCAAGTAGCCATCCTCCAACGCATATCAACAGCGGATTAAAACTACCCTTCCTCTATATCTTCTCTGTTGCGTTTCCCTCGCATTACTATTATTTAAAGTCATTCCATGGATCTTAAAGTCCTCAGCGGATTACAATTCAACATGCGTATTAATAACACAAAACAAATCGAAAGACATAAAATAAACATTAATGTGACTATAACAGAGACTTAGGGAGGTGCAGCTATTTTTATTTATTTATTTTATTTATTTAACAATCATTTATATACCGCATCTTCCAGAGATCAGTTGCGGTTTACAATAAACAGTCAACAAAGCGGGAGCGTGGTTTTACATGGAGCATTTTGAAGCAGTAAACAATATATCATCTAATATCATATGTTAATACAAAACAAAACAAAACATTATAAACTATATACAATTACAAGTTAGTGGGCACTTTAGAATTGAATCGCGGTACATTTTCAGCTCGGTATATTATCTGTTTAAATTGTTGGAATTAATTTGACACAGCTATATAAAATGGTGGAGTTTGAGGCGATTCTGTATAATGCATCAGATCCCAATGCTTCTGCACAGGGTGAATGTAGAGCGGTATTATCAGCTCCTCCCGCATTAAGGAAGCAAAGGGTTTTTAATGAAACTGCACGAGGACGAAGATCTAAGGCTTCCAGACATTCATCAATACCTTTTGGCTATTGCCCTTAGGTATGTGGAGGTTGTTTCATACAGAACTTTGAACTATATTCTAAGTCAGGTTTCAAGTTTATGGTTGGCCCCTTTGCAACCAGCCTATGTCCTTCATGTGCAGTCGGCACATCTCCCGGGTTGGAAGAAGTCTAATGTGGCTATTCAGGGCATTCACTACTACTACTAATTTCTAAAGTGCTACTAGGCATATGCAGCATTGTAACAAGTACACCCAAGAGACCGTCCCTGCGCTACAGAGCTTACAATCTATTAAAGACAAATACCCATGTGTGCATTAACCATTTCCGCAAAAACGTAATTCCATAGTCCCTTGTTTATCTATTTATTTACATTTACAGTTGTAGTCAACATTATTGGCACCCTTGCAGTTCAACCCCTTAATGTTCAATATCTCCTAACAAAAGATGGCCGGTGAAATGGCTTTGGACTATACATGCACACATATTTGACAAACAAAAGTATCAAACAAAACAAGACCAATTAAAAAAGGAAATAGTAGGAAATAGTATAAAAACTGGGACATTGCCAGGACATGATTATTCTACTAAATACTCTAATACAGCTACCTAATGATTTTTTGTTGGATTGTTTGCCTTGAAAGGATTTCCTCTCTCACGGGAAACCTTCCTTTTTTATCTTTTTCAAAGGCAACAAAGCCCCTTAAAAGTGATCGAAGGGACAACGCAATAAGCGAACCCTTGAATATACTTAGCGTGTGTTGAACTTCTGAATGCCTCTGTTTCAATCAGTTGGCAAAATTGCTCTTCCAAACAGTGTCGCCATGTGAAACTCAATCACGGAACTTATAATGCTGAACGCCTACCATCACCCAGTGTTATCATAGTGAAAGTATGACTAAACAATCTTTTTCTTTAGCGCTCATATGTACTCCACATGTTTAGAAATTGAGTCTTTCAAGATTAACACTGTTGTTGATTCACTCAGGGGTAATGCAACACAATGCCATATTTCAAGCCTCTTAATCTTCCCAGCTCTTCCTCAAGCGAACTAATTCATTTTGGTCATTGCTTGAAGTTAAATAATCCTCTCGACATTTATATCCCACTTAACCTAGAAGGTTCAAGATCGATTACAACCAATGCATCAAAATTTCAGAAGTATTCATCATATTGTTCAAATTATACATATCATTAAGAGAGCACACAATATGCAAATATAAAAACACAAGAGATATGCCCAAATAACCCAAACAACAAGCTAAAACCCTAACTTAAAATGAATCTATTAGCACATCCAATCACTGCAAATGAATTTCAAAGTGGAGGTGTTTCTAAGACCCAAATTTGACTAAACATCGTGGCGGGAGGGGGAGGGGGGAGAGATATTCAGCGGCGGCAGCTAGTGCTTGTAAAGGGCCTCTCCGTAACCGCTGAATTCTAACCCTCAATATTCAAAGCCTGGGCAATATCTGACCACCAGCATTGGATATCTTGGTCGCCGCAGAACCCAGAAGCTAACTGAGCAGCGGCGATATTGAGCCGCTGCTTGGTTAGACTCAGCAGGTAAAGTTAGGCCAGCCTTTGCCACACCTGACTTTACCTGCTTGTTGCTAACAGGGCGGCAGTGATATTGAGCCGTTGCCCAGTTAGCGACATGTGTCGCCTCCGCCCCAGTACACCCATGACACGCCCCGATGCTATCTGCCTGTGGTATGTTAGTACCACGGAATATCCCCCCCCCTCACCCCTCCCCCAGGTATTACATTTCCTGCTAAAAGAAAGTAGCTAATTTCAAACCTCAAGAGGCATTCCATTCCACTACCGTGACCAGACTTGGAACACATAGCAGATGATGTACAATCCCCAATGGAGGGAGGTTTCAGCCTGCCAGACTTGAGAGATCACAGTGAGGAACATTTTCCACTTCCTCAGTCAGTACGTCCGGCTCCACACTTCTCATCCTATTCAAATTCAGGCTAAAAGCTCCCCCTCTTCAAGGCTGCTTTTGGATCCTAACTCCCTTATCCTCCTGTTTACCACTCAGGTGTGTTATACCCCTTTCCCCGTTGTTTTATCCTAGTTTCTCTGTCCTCCATAGACTGTAAGTTCTATTGAGAAGAGATTGTCTTACGTGTACAGCTCTGCTGGGAAAATGTCAACCAATTCACTCATACGGAATGACGCCATACTCATGTAAACCTCAGCACATGGCTTTCCAAGTCGTCACATCACCCAATGATGCAGCTGGAACCAAAGAAGGGCCGCACTTTTCTGCCTGCATAATCTCCCTAAGGTTCTCTTCAGCCCAAACAGGACAAATTTGGCTGATGGAGTCCAGAGGGAGGCAGCTATCCAGCTAACGCTGTTGGGTTCTGAGGAGGGGAGCTTAAGAAGATCCGGAGAACACCAGGTTGTCTGGACCAGCACCACCAATGTATACAAAAGCTCTCTTACGAATATTCATGGTAGATATCCTGGAAACGTCATTGGTTTGGGGGTGGGAGTGTCCCTCGGGACATGTCTACAACCACTTGTCTAAATCTGAATAAAAATTTCTTTAACTATCAATAATATGAGCTGAAATTTGGCAACCGAGAGCTAACCACTACCTATTCACTTACACCACCAATAACTCGATTCTTCTGTCCTCACTGTAAGCACAGCTAGACAGGTAGCTAAACGCATTCTGCTTCATAAAACAGACAGGGTCACTTCTTAGCTTCCTAAACATTTATTAGGAGCAATAACCAGAAACATAGAACTTGCTGGATGATGAACTGGTCACACACAGCCTGTAAACTGTTACAGATACTATGACGCATTCTTCCAACCTTTCTCTGCTGGATGAGTGTTAAAAGTTATGACTCCTTAGGCCCTGGGAGACACAGGTGCGGCAGGCTGATCTAAGAGCTGCAGACACAAAACGGAGGATCTTCATAAAGTGAGGCAAATCTCCCAGAATATAGTTTTGTTTGCTCAGGCAGAACACAGGTTACAACACACAGTAAATATGAAAGCAGTTTCCCTCTATCACCACCGGGTAGCAGTAGAATACAAAGTCAGCAGATAGAACAGTGAAAGGCACATCTGCAAAGCACACAAACTACTGGGAAGCAGACCATGCCCCCTGACAAACCCTGCCAAGTTTAGCTGTGAAATTCAAATGAACGTACAGGGATATGAAGCCACACTATCAGAACACATCTGACATCAAGGACTTTCAGAAACAGCTCAAGACGACGCTCTTCATTCAGCACTACGGTGAAATCACATAATTCTGCCTGCCAGCTCCCGGACTACATACCAACCCCCCCCCCCACACCTTTCGCATTCATGTGCATAGCACCGTAAAGTAGCGCACGCTGTAAATAGCCCACCACGAATCAACGCCAGCTTACACACACACTCATTCACTGTTTAACACTGCATGCACACACAAATGTCAAGATAATTTGGTTGGTTGCTGTGTACACCGCCTTGATTACAGGAGAAGGCGGTATATAAATCCTTCTAAATAAATAAATAAACACTAGGCTCGAAAGCTGGCTGCGAAGGCAAGTTGATTGAGCTCGGTGGGATTGGAAGAGTGTACATGCAAGTAAAGACAGCGCATTGGCGGGACCCCTGGAGAAGAAAATGTAGCAGAGATTCTAAACCATCACCTAAATGTTCAGGAGAAAGATACGTTCAACTCTGGAGGTGAGGGGAAAGAAGTGGCCCAAACACAGAGAGTCATCCTTATATAAAGGACGTCAACGAGCCTGGTAGTGGGATGTTCCAAAGAAAATGGCAATGTACAACCATGCCCTGATCCTCCCAGCACAATCCAGTACAACACACAATTGGGCGTTATACTTTTACAGGAATAATGAAGGACATTTGCAAAAGACGTTCACCTGAGTAAATGGGCTTACGTAAAAACCGTCCATCCTCTATAGGGGTATAGGTAAAGGCTAATTGTTGCGCTTGTTTGGCTTTTAAAATCTACTCTTTGTCGGCACATCCCCTCTCAGAAACTGCCGCCTCAGGCCAACCCCATAGGTGGATGTTTACTAAACGGAATCAGCTGCTACTGCCACGTGATAATTCTGCGTTACTGCTGCGGTAGCAGCAAATGAATGAAAAACACAGACCTCACAGAGCTTCTCGCATAGTATCTGCAGGCTTGGGTGGCATGAGGGCAGGGAGTGGATGTGCCTGCAATGGGCGATAGCTGCGGATGCTACCAGCAGGTAGAGCATAGTTACTCACCTGTAACAGGTGATCTCCGGGAACAGCAGGAATTTAGTCCTCACATATGGGTATCATCGGTACCGACAGAGCCTGCGTGGGAACGCTCCCCAGCATCCAATTAGAAAGCTTTTGGGAGCATCCCACAGCGCCTGCGTGTTGCCTTCCCGCCTTTCCCAACTGCCTCTCTCCAGTTGAGCTTTAAAGCTGAGACAAAGAGAGAGAGAGGGAAAAGGAAAGAGATAGATAGAGAGATACAACTCCTAGGGGAAGTGGGTGGGTTCTGAGGACTAAATTCCTGCTGTTCCTGGAGATCACCTGTTACAGGTGAGTAACTATGCTATCTCCAGGAACAAGCAGGAATGTGGTCATCAAATATGGGGACTCCCTAGCTTTAGATGCCAGGGAGAGACCCCAGAAGTTGTGCATCCCTGAGAAGGGCTCCACTTCCCCCCATGGATCTCTGGCATCCTACCAGGGATGGTGGGTAGGAGTTGATTAGGTATGGAACAGGTGTTGGAGAACAGCCTGACCAAACAAGGCATCCCCGTGGGAGTCCTTGTCCAAGCAGTAATGGGCTGTGAAGGTATGAACCGAGGCCCAGGTGGCTGCTCAACAGATGTCATCGATAGACACAGAGTGCAGATGAGCCATTGAGGCTGCCATGGCTCTCACATTGTGAGCTGTGACATGGCCCTCCAGAGAAAGGTTCTTACTCTGATAGGCGAAGGAAATACACTGAGAAATCCAGTTAGATAGTGTTCTCTTGGAGACTGGAAGTCCCAAATGAGAAGGATCAAAAGCAACAAAAAGTTGAGAGGACCTTCTATGTTGCTGTGTTCTTTGTAAGTAAAAGGCTAAAGCTCTTTTACAGTCCAAGGTATGAAGATTCCTCTCTGCATTTGATGCATGAGGCCTTGGAAAAAACACAGGTAGGTAGACCTCTTGGTTCAGATGAAAAGGCGAGACCACCTTTGGCATAAAGTGTGGATGAGTCCTAAGGACTACTTTGTCATGATGGAACCTTGTATAAGGTGGATTAGCTACTAGCGCTTGCAACTCACTAATGCGACATGCTGATGTGATTGCAATAAGAAAGATAACCTTCCAAGAAAGGAATTTTAAGGAGGTAGTAGCTAAAGGTTCGAAGGGTGGCTTCATGAGCTGCCCAAGAACCAGGTTTAAGTCCCATGCCACCGGTGGTGGCCTAATGGGAGGCTTAGTTAGAAGAAGGCCTCTCATAAATCTTGCTATAAGAGGATGAGAGGAAATAGGCTGTCCATTTAGAGGCTTAAAGGAAGCTGTAATAGCATTCAAATGGACCCTTACTGAGTTAGTCTTAAGTCCTGCATTGGATAAATGAAGGAGATATTCCAGTAATGATTCCAGAGGTATCGCAAGGGGGTTAAGACCCTTTTGCGAACACCATATGGTAAACCTTTTCCACTTGAAAGCATATGAGCGTCTTGTGGAAGGTTTCCTGGAAGCAAAAAGAAGAAGAAATTAGACCTTACCTGCTAATTGTCTTTCCTTAAGTTCTCTCCGGGCCAGTCCGGCACTTGAGGGTTGTCAACCTTCTCCAGCAGCTGAGGACTGAATGCAGAATCTTTTCTGTGAACTAGTATCTGGCTCCACCTACTGGCTCACCTCAGTCTAAACGTGATAAGCAGAGGATAAAGAACCGAAAACCCGAAAAACACGAAACCCCATGAAAACAAAAAGATCCTCGCGGGAACCAAGCCTGCCTCAACCCGGTCATACTGACCCGCGAAGGAAACCAGACTGTCTCAGAAAACAGAATTGCAGAGGCTCACCTCTGTTTAGTTTTGTTCGTTTTTTTTTTGTTGTTGTTGTCGCGTTTGCGATCGTGGACCCCCTGAAACCGAGCGAGCACCATCTCAGAGCAGACACGCCCACACAGACTCGACGAAGTCCCCTCCTAGCGCACCACTGCGAACAGTGACAACGAACCCGGCCAGAAGATCCACGGAAGAACCTGAACCGAAACAGGAAGACCATTTATCGGGTGGGTCCCGGACTGGCCCGGAGAGAACTTAAGGAAAGACAATTAGCAGGTAAGGTCTAATTTCTTCTTCCTTGTTGTCTCTCCGGGCCAGTCCGGCACTTGAGGGTAGTACCAAAGCAGTATCTAACCCAGGGAGGGACCCGCTAGCCCCGCAATAACAGCCGACGACCCCACCATAGCATCTCTGCAAGCCTGAACATCCAATCTATAATGTCTCGAAAAAGTGTGCAGCGAAGACCACGTCACCGCCCGACAAATATCAACGGGTGGAATCAAGGCAAACTCCGCCCAGGACGTTGCCAGACCACGCGTGGAATGTGCCCGGAAGCCCTCCGGGAGCGTCCGCCCACTGGCCTGATATGCCGCCACTATGGCCTGTTTCACCCAACGAGCGATGGAGGCTTTGGAGGCCGCTTCCCCGTTTCGAGGACCTCCAAACAGAACGAACAGCCTGTCTGTCTTGCGAAACGCTGCTGTACAGCGCAAATAGCGCATGAGCACTCTGCCTAAATCTAAGCTGCGGAGTACCGCCTCAATGGGCTTGCCTTCCCGCACCGGAAAGGTCGGCAGAGAGATAGATTGATTCACATGAAAACTGGAGACCACTTTGGGAAGAAAAGAGGGAACGGGCCTCAAGGTCACCTTCTCTGGCGAAAACTGAAGAAAAGGCTCGCGGCAAGACAGCACTTGAAGATCCGACACGCGCCTCGCAGAACATAAGGCCACCAGGAAAACAGTCTTCCAGGAGAGGTCCTTAAGGGAGACTTCTTTAAAAGGTTCAAACGGAGGCTTTGCCAAAGCCTCGAGTACCAAGTTGAGATCCCAGGCTGGCACCACGGAACGCACCGGGGGACGGATATTCCGTACCGCTCGTAAGAAACGTACCACATCAGGGTGAGAGGCGAGGAGCACCCCCTTCACCTTACCCTGAAAACATGCTAGTGCCGCCAACTGCACCTTGAGGGTAGCAAGCGCCAACCCCTATCGAGACCGTCCTGGAGAAAAGCCAAAATGTCTGGAATGAGAGCTTTGAGCGGAGGCAAACTCCGCTGCGCGCACCAGCGCTCAAAGAAACGCCAAACGCCAACATACGCCACCGAAGTCGAGTGCCTCCTTGCCCGTAACAGAGTGGAGACCACCGCAGACGAATATCCTCTACTCCTCAACCTGTGCCTTTCAAGAGCCAAGCCGTAAGTGAGAAGCGATCCACGTCCGGCATGAACAGTGGCCCCTGCCTCAACAGGTCTGATCGGGCTGGCAACCGCCAGGGCTTGTCGAGAAGGAGTCGGACCAGAACTGCGTACCAAGCTCTCCTGTGCCAATCCAGGGCTACCAGAATCAGAGGGCCATCGTGACACTGCACCTTCCAAATGACCCTGCCTATCAGAGGCCAGGGCGGGAACACATACAGCAGAACTCCCGCCGGCCACGGCTGCGCTAGACCATCCAGGCCTTCCGACATGAAATCTCTGCGCGTGCTATAAAACCGCTCCGCCTTGGCATTCTCGAACATGGCCATAAGGTCCATCACCGGTTGACCCCAACGCCGGGACAGCTCGCGAAAAACCTCCACGTTCAATTCCCATTCTCCCGGATCTACGACACGCCAACTGAGGTAGTCTGCTTGCACATTGCCGCAACCCGCTACATGCGCCGCTGACAGGGCCACCAAGTGCGACTCCGCCCAGGTCATCAACCGCAGGCTCTCTTCTAAGAGGGACACACTGCCCGTCCTCTCTTCTAAGAGGGACGCACTGCCCGTCCCCTCTTGACGACTGACGTACGAAACTGTGACCGCGTTGTTGGAAAACACTCGCACGGCCTTCTGCTCGACCAGAGAAGCAAAAGCGAGCAGAGCCAGACGGACAGTCTTGAGTTCCAAAAGATTGATGGAACACGTGGCTTCCAAGTAAGACCACTCTCCCTGCACGAACTGGGATTGACAATGGGCCCCCCAACCTACTAGGCTGGCATCCGTCGTGAGAAGCAGCCAGTCCGGCTGCCGCAAGGGAATGCCTGCCCGAAGATGAACCGGATTCAACCACCACTGCAGACTGTTGCGCGCCTCCGGCGTCTGATATAACGTCCGGTCCAACGAGTGACGCTGTGGAGACCACCGTGTTAGCAGGGAGTGTTGTAACGGTCGCATGTGCGCTCGAGCCCAGGGAACAAGGTCCAAGGTCGCTGCCATGGACCCGAGCAGCTGTAAATAGCGCCATGCCGACGGAGCTTTGAGCTGTAAGAAGGCCCTGATCTGCTTCCAGATCTTTTGAATGCGTGCTTCCGGAAGAAACACTGCGCCGACATTCGTGTCGAACACTGCCCCTAGATACAACAGCCGCTGCACCGGCACCAGCTGACTTTTGGCCCGGTTTATGACCCAGCCAAGGCTTTCCAGAAGCGAGACCACTTTCGCCGTCGCCACCTGCGACTCTGCCACCGACGGCGCTCAAATCAGCCAGTCGTCCAGATAAGGATGCACCAGCAGCCCGTCTCGCCGCAATGCCGCCGCCACTACCACCATCACCTTTGTGAATGTCCGAGGCGCCGTAGCGAGCCCAAATGGCAGGGCCCGAAACTGGAAGTGCCCCATGGGCACCGCAAAATGCAAAAATCGTTGATGCTCTTGCCGCACGGGAATATGGAGATAGGCCTCCATGAGATCTATGGAGGTAAGGACTTCGGACGGCTGCACTGACGCAATCACGGAACGTAGAGTCTCCATGCGGAAGTGCGGGACGCGCAGACAGCGGTTGACGTGCTTGAGATCCAAAATCGGACGGAAGGAACCTTCCTTCTTGGGAACCACGAAATAAATTGAGTACCGACCTAAGCCGCACTGGTCGGACGGAACGGGTACCACCGCTCGCAGCCGCACCAAACACTGAAGCGTCTCCGCCACCGCCCGCGCCTTGACCTGCGATCCACAGGGAGACACCACGAAAGACTCCACCAACGGTTGGGCAAACTCGAGAGCGTAGCCGTCCCGGATTATTTCCAGGACCCATTGGTCCGTGGTGATGTTGGTCCAGACGGAAAGAAATCGCTGCAACCGACCTCCTTCCAGAACCTCCGTCTGGACCAACGTCTCTTCATTGGGGCTTTTTGCTCGTATGCGGCTGGGTAGCGAAATAACCCCTGCCAAGCCCCCGAGCTCCACGAAAGGACTGGCCACGCGCCGCAAAACGCCCTCGCGCATAAGGAGCAAATCTCGAACCTTGAAATCTACGAGAATCCCTGGAGAGGACTCTGAGACCCCCACTGGGCCTCTGGGCCCTAGGGCGATCCTCTGGGAGGCGACCGCCCTTGGAATCCCCCAGGTCTTTAACAATCTTTTCTAAGGCAGCACTGAACAAGAGCGCGCCCTTGTACGGTAGCTTGGTAAGCCGCGCTTTAGAGGAAACGTCCGCCGCTCAATTGCGGAGCCATAAAAAGCGGCGGGCCGCAATGACAGAAGCCATAGACTTCGCCGACATCCGCACTAGATCATAGAAAGTGTCGGCCAAATACGCTGCGGCAGACTCCAGCTTTGCCCCCTCATCGGCCTCCGCAGTGGCAGAGGAGGCACCCTGGATCCATCGAATGGATGCCCGGGAGACATAAGCTCCACAGATAGACGCTCGGAGCGCCAAGGCGCACGTTTCAAAGGTCTGCTTGAGCAGAGTCTCCAGCCGCCTATCCTTTAAATCTTTGAGAGCCACTCCGCCCTCCACGGGAATAGTGGTCTTTTTAGTCAATGCCGAGACAAGGGCATCGACCTTAGGCATTTTCAGCAAGTCCTGCTCTTCCTGTGGCAAGGGGTACAAACGACCGATCGCCCTGGCCCCCCACAAGGTGGCCTCTGGGCATTCCCATTCGGACTCCACCATCTGTTTCATTACCCTGTGGACCGGAAAGCACTTCTGATCCGTCTTAAACCCCTGGAGCAGGGGATCCTCCAACGGCTGGTCCTGCACCGTTGGCAGTGCAATATTCAAGGCTGTTAACGTCTGGGTGATTAAAGCAGGCAATTCCTCTTTCCTAAACACCCTAAAAAGACTCGGATCATCCGAATCCCCCAACTCACCATCCCCTAAATTCACCAGCCAGTGATCCAGCTCTGATCCTGCCAAAAGATCACCTTCTCCCATGGGTGAGGGCGCCGGGTAGGAACCCCCGAAGCTATCGGGAACCCCTGGCACCCCGCGAACCGATTGGGAAGAGCCCTCCCCCGGGTCCAAGGAGGAAAGATCTTTCTCCGGGCCTGAGGCAGGTAGAGAGACAGGCTCTGCCTCCTGAAACTGCCGCTGCTTTAGACAGTAAGCACGATGCATCTCCAAAATGAAATCTACCGAAAACACCGACTGTAACGTGCTCTGAGCTGCTGCCACAGGCAGTGAAGGAGCGTCCTCCACCATAGCCGGCTTTCTGGACTTGCACTTCTTTTTAGTCGGCTTCTCTGAATGTGCATCTGAAATCAGCGTCTTAGGAGAAATGGCCGCCTTTCCCGCCATTTCAGGCACTCCCTGAACGGCCTTGAGAGAAACACTCGATTCAGGCCTGCCATCCATGCGGGTGGGAGGAGCAAGCAACAATCGGCCCCAACAAACTAACCCGAGACCCGCGACGGTGATACCAGACTTCGGCGTCTAAAACCGAGGAACCACCAAAAAGCCCAAAAATCAACCAGACTAACCTGCCTCGCGAGACTTCTAGGATGGCACTGACCTTGTAGCTGAAACCCCGCACTCCCGCTGCTAGCGAGAGCGGTCAGCCTGGTGCCAGAGGAGATCGCGTGATTGAGCGATGTGCTTCAGACCTGCGCTCCCGCTGCTAGCGGGGGAGGTCTGGCTTGAGCCGGAGAGAATCGGTCGGCTGCCAGGGGCTCCCCACCGCGCCGAAAACAGTCCCTCCGGGCACAGCACCCGCAATTGAGACAGGCTCTGCCCCAGCAGGACGCGCACACGAGGCTGTGCTCTGGCTGAGCCAAGAGCCGCACTGAACCCCAACAAAACCCTGCTAGGGCTTTGCAACTCAAGTCAAACTGGAGCAAAGGACTCCAAGACCAGAAACAAAAACAGAAATTGACCGGAATGCTAGCCTTTGTCACACCGTGCACCGGGAGCCAGATAACCTAACGTCCGTTCCAGCTGCTGAGGACTGAAAGACTGAAGTGAGCCAGTAGGTGGAGCCAGATACTAGTTCACAGAAAAGATTCTGCATTCAGTCCACAGCTGCTGGAGAAGGTTGACAACCCTCAAGTGCCGGACTGGCCCAGAGAGACGACAAGGAATATCATTTACTTGCTGAGGGAGATTAAGATCATGAAGATCTAGGCCTTCAGCAACCAAGCCCTGAGACGCAGAGACTGGGGATTGGGATGCCATAACATTCCGTCCTCCTGAGATAGGAGATCTGGAGCAGACCCTAAGTCCAGGGAGGGAGCTTGAGAGAGATGTAGAAGCAGAGGGTACCACACTTGCCGTGGCCAATGTGGAGCTGTGAGAATCATATGGCCTCTGTCTCTCTGAAGCTTGAATAGGGTTTTGGGAATTAGGGGAATGGGTGGAAAGGCATACAGGAAGTCTTGACCCCAGTAAAGGAGGAAAGCATCCCTGGCCTGAGCCCCCTGAGCCAGAATTCTGGAACAGAACCAGGGAAGTTTGGCATTCCACGGACTTGCAAAGAGGTCTATGTCCGGGGTTCCCCAAATTTGAAAAATCTTGGTCACCTGGTCTGCATGTAGAGACCACTCGAGTGGAAGCAGAACTCGACTGAGTCTGTCTGCCCAAGAGTTTTGTATCCCAAAAATATAGGTCTCAGAAAAATAAACACCCCCTCAAAATAAAGCAATCGTGAAAAATACTTTTTTTGTCGGAATTCAACAACAAAGTACCAGGAATTCTGTCCAGGTACCACTGTGGTAATTCCCTTTTATTAGAAATATGGATAAAAAGTTTAAATCCAAACTTAGCTTTTTGTAAAGTGCTCTCCTCCGCACTACAGTAGTCTGCCAGCAAAATATAGTTGCGACGTGGCTCCACGTTTCGGGTGTAATCTCAAATGTAGAAAAAACCTTAAACACCCTGCTTCAGGCCCATCCAAACTGGCGACATTCAAAGCTAAGTTTGGATTTAAACTTTTTATCCATATTTCTAATAAAAGGGAATTACCCGAGTGGTACCTGGACAGAATTCCTGGTACTTTGTTGTTGAATTCCGACAAAAAAAGTATTTTTCACGATTGCTTTATTTTGAGGGGGTGTTTATTTTTCTGAGACCTATATTTTTGGGTTGTTAATTTGGTTTCAGTGGGTTTAATTTTTAGGATTCAAGAATTTTGTATGCCTGGAAGATACACTGCCAGGAGATGAATCTGATGCTCTCTGGCAAGGGCCCATAGTTGCAAAGCTTCGTTGCAAAGCGACAGAGAGCCTGTTCCCCCCTGCTTGTTCACATAGAACATGGCTACTTGATTGTCCATTTGAATGAGGACTGTCTTGTAGCTGAGCAGGGTATGGAACACTCGAAGAGCAAGGAAGATTGCTCTGAGTTCCAAAAGACTGATATGTAGATGAGTCTCCTGTGGAGACCAGGTGCCTTGGGTGGAGAGGTCTTGTAGATGAGCTCCCCAACCCATCGGAGAAGCATCTGTTGTGAGAGTTGCTTGGGGTAAGGATTGTTGAAAAGGGGACCCCAGCAACAGGTTTTGAGCAGACTTCCATCACTGGAGGGACAAAATAAGGCGACTTGTGTTTGCTATTTTGTCTGACAGGCATCCTGATGCCTGGGTCCATTGAGTGGATAAAGTCCACTGGGCTGCCCTCATATGGAGGCAAGCATAGGGCACCACATGCACGGTGGATGCCATATGGCCTAGTAGTTGTAACATTTCTCGAGCAGTGAGATGAGACTTTAGCACTGCTTGAGAAGCTAATTGCACCATGCGAAGACAACGGGCCTGGGGGAGGTAGGCCCTTGCCTTTCTGGTGTCCAGCAAAGCTCCTATGAACTCCAAAGACTGAGTGGGAGTTAGACTGGATTTTGGGATGTTTATGACCAGACCCAAATACTGAAGGATACGCATTGTGTAGGCTAGAGAAGTCCTGGCCTCTGACTCTGTTGGGGCTCGAATGAGCCAGTCGTCTAAGTAGGTGAAGATGAATATCCCTAGTGTGCGGAGATATGCTGCTACCACAGCCATGCATTTCGTGAACACCCTTGGTGCTGAGGCCAGGCCAAAAGGAAGCACTCTGTATTGGTAGTGCTTTCCTTGTAAAAGGAACCGAAGGAACCTTCTGTGAGCTGGATGGATGAGAACATGGGTGTACGCATCCTTGAGATCTAGAGAACAAAGCCAATCCTGACTCTGAAGGTATGGCAGCAGAGTTCCGAGAGAAATCATCTTGAATTTCTCTTTGACAAGGAATTTGTTCAATTCTCTAAGGTCCAAAATAGGTCTGTATCCCCCTGTTTTCTTTGGGATAAGGAAATAGGGGGAGTAAAACCCCATACCCTGTTGAGGAGTGGGTACTTCTTCTATTGCCCCTTGGGCAAGAAGGATAGTGACCTCCTGATCTAACAGGTTGATGAGAGGTGTTGGAGAATTGAACTGCCTTATTATTGTGGGAGGGGGCATGCTTGAAAAATGAAGCCTGTACCCCTCCTTTATGATGGAGCGTGTCCAATGCTCTGCTGTTATCTGCCCCCATCTGGGAGCAAAGTGACATAATCTTCCTGGAATGGTGGAAGGCTTTGGTTCCCCCAGAGCCAGAAAGGCTAGATTCTCTAGCTGCAAGTCAAAGGCCTTGTGGAGGCTGAGACTGCTGGAACGGTTGAGGCTTAGCAGTCTTTGCTTTCTTCTGTTTGGATGGTTGCTGACCTTTCTTGGCAAGCTGACCTGCAGAACGTCCCTGCTGAACATAAGCAGGATAATATCTTTTCTTCTTAGAAAAGAATGGTTTCTTGAACAATTTCTTTCTAGCAGGATCAGCTGTGGACTTGGATAACCTATCCAAGGTGGAGTTGTCAGCATCCATCTCGTTGGCCTTTTCCTGCCAATCTTTACCAAACAGGTTCTCACCAGTACACGGGATATTTCCCAATTTGTCTTGTACCCAGAGCTCCAGATCGGATGCCTGGAGCCAAGCAATTCTACGTGCACCTATGGCAATACCAGAGGTTCTGCTTATGCACTCAAAGCAGTCAAAGGCTGCACGGTTGGCAAATTTAGAAACATCTTGGGCATGTTTGACCAAAGTGAGAAAATCCTGTCTTCTATCCTCAGGAAGAATAGGACTTAAAGCTTCTAAATCATCTGTGACCTCCTTTAGGAACATTCCCATGTAAAGACTATACGAAATGATCCTGGCAGAAAGCATGGAAGCTTGGAAGACACGACGTCCAAAAGCATCCAGGGTTCTGCACTCACGTCCTGGAGGATTAGAGGCATGCCTCTTTGCACTCTTGATCCTTCTCATAGCTGATTCCACTCAATAGAGTGGTGAGGAAGCTGAGTCTTTTGGAAACCAGGACAAGGAGGGACTCGATACATAGTATCCAGTCTGCGAGAATGAGGAGAGGTGGTAAGAGGTGTCTCCCACATTCTTAACATAAGATCATATAAAATCTCATGAATGGGCAAGGTAGCTGCCTCCTTATAAGTTTTGGGATATTGTAGAATTTCCAACTCCTTGGCTCTTGGCTCTGTTTCAGGGGCCACAGTAATGGATAGACCCCGAGCCACCTCCCTGATAAAATCCTGGAAGGAAATATCCTCTAGAGGAGATATCCTGCGCTTAGGGGAGGAGGGCTCCTCTGGGAGAAGCATTCCTGCATCGGCAGAACTGTCAGAATCCTCAGATTCTTCTGAGGACTCGAAGTACCGTCTGTCCGGATGCTCTTGAAGAGCCCGATACCCGTACCAACCGAAGTCGGTACCGGGAGTAATCGGTACCGGGGTATCGGTACCGGAGGGCATCGGATGACTAGGTACCGGCAGAGCAGACACCGATGCCGATGCTATCGGTACTGGTACCGATACCAATGCCGGGGTCAGGGCCGGGGTCAGGGCCGGTACCGGCGGAATTGTCTGTCGCGGTTCCGAGGGCGTCGATGCCGCAAGGAGAGCCGCCAGACTGCGCTCAATAGCCAGGACTCTCTGGTCTATCGACGCTGCCGATGCCTGGATGTCGGTACCAGAGAAGACCGCCAGTACCCCAGAGCATGGCACCAGTAGTTCTGCCGAGGTCGAGGCCTCGAGAACATCCTGGAGCCCCGATAATGCTTTGTAAGCCGAAGCCTCCCGTCGGGGCAATTTTGCCAGTGCAGAATCCTCAAGGGCAACGCCAGAGGTATCTCGATGCTTAGAAGGAGATTTACCCTTTGAGGACCGGCTGGACTTATGTTTAGTTACCTGAGATCCACGGGAGGAAGAGGAAGCCCTGGAAGACGTCGATGCCACCGAAGCTACATCAGAGGGAAACAGGGTACTGAGCTTAACAGCTCGGTTCTGCCGACCTCTTTTAGACATCATGGTGCAGGACATACAATCCATGATGTTGTGGTCAGAACCTAAACATTTTAGACACCATTCATGGGTGTCGGTGACGGAAATGGTACCGCCACACTTGGTGCACTTTTTGAAACCTGAGGCAGGTTTCTCCATTGTAAGAAAACGTTTTTGGGCCTAAGGCCCAAAAAGGCGCGTGCACCTGAAGAAAAATAGGAAAATTCGTAGTATATATATATATATATATATATATATATATATATATATATATATATCTTTTTTTTAGGAACAGAAAATAAGAAGGAAAAACTGACGGTACCGGTAAAGCGTCGAGGAAGGCAGACGCGACCACAAAAAAGAAAGAAATAAAGAAGAATTCTTCTGCGGTGACAGGAACAATGACCTGCTGGCTCCGCGGAAAAAGAAGAACTGGAGAGAGGCAGTTGGGAAAGGCGGGAAGACAGCACGCAGGCGCTGTGGGATGCTCCCAAAAGCTTTCTAATTGGACACTGGGGAGCGTTCCCACGCAGGCTCCGTCGGTACCCATATGTGATGACTACATTCCTGCTTGTTCCTGGAGATTAATCACTACGGTTTGCGGGCGCAGCTAGCAGTACCTCAATGTGCGACAAGAGCTGCATCCACCAAGCTTGCCCCCTGCGATCCCCAAGTCTTCTCCACGGTATCTGCAGGGGAAATACTGGGAACGCCCCCTGCAGGTACCCTGGGACTTTTGCAGCTAACACGGGCTTTTGGAAATTAACTGCAAACACCGAATGCACTTTAGTAAACATAGCCCATAGTTTGCTTAATAGTTAGGCCAGCCCTGGCTACAGGATAAAATCAGAGTTTGCAGAACGTGGTGGGCTAGACTTTCCATAGGCACAGTGCATCCTGCAAGCCTTCTACATCGTCCTATTCCTTGAAGGGAAACCTCGTGATTGTTAGCGAGAAGCTCTGCCTGCCTCCTTACTGGAAATCTCTATGCTGATTAAACAAACGACCATTGTTAGACCAATTTCCAACCAGGTGTGCTAACGCGGCCAAGTTTTATATCTATGCCCATGAATGTTAAAGATTTCTATCACTGTTTGCAAAGCTAAGCATAGCCTGGTTTATCTCCTTTCCACAAAAAGCTAAATAGCTCACTGCCAGGCAGAAAAATCAGATCAGAAGGATCCAAGCAGGCCCCAAAACCAGACCTACGGGGACACCCTTTTCCAAAGCCCTTTATTACTGGTGCAGTAAACATAGGACAACCTCCAGTACATGCCCAGCTTCTGGAAAAAAAAAAGAACAGAGGAATTTAGTTTGACTTTTCAAAGATAACTAAAGAAAAATAAATAGAAACTTTAGTAGCACTTTGGAGCAGGTGAGCATTATGTTTTTCTGATTAGTATTACTCCAAGACAACCTGCAGGACTCTGACCTTCATCTCTCCCAGAGCCAGACACTCACACCACCAAAGGCTTCCAAGAGATCTTTAGAGCATTAATAATGATGGCGACTTTACCATAACCAGATCTGAAGGTAACTTACTGAAGCCGCAAATCAACTGTAGCCACTGAGGTACAGTGAAAACAAGCAATCTTTATTCCAATCCTTTACAGCCCACAGCCAAGCAGAAACCCTGTAAATAAGTAAGGAAGTGCTCCAGACTGGGGAAAGCATACAAAAATGTCTTGCTGGCCACTATACAGCACAGGTCCTGTTCCTGCATGTACTGGAGGATTTTACAAAGGATGAGACTAAGGGATATGTTTACTAAACGGCGCTAACAGCGCAGCTGCAATGTTATCGTGCGATAATGGGGCATTACCGTGCGAGAACGTCACATATCGCGCGATAATGTCTCCGGTGGCGTTAAGGTGCGCAGAGGGTGGAGGAAGGCTCCCGAGAGGGCGGAGTCAGGCTCCCCAGGGGCAGAGATAAGGGGTCAATGGGTGGAGAGTGGGCGGGGAGAGGCTCCATGCACACTAACGCCGTGAAATGAAGGTCTGAAAATTAACGCCAGTGACAACCTCGCGCTAGAGGCACATTTGCAGGAGAGAGAAACCATTTCAGTCAGCAATGTGCAGCAAAGGCAGGGAGACCAAGAAAAGTGATAGTAGTGATACATGTGCAGCAACATCATAGTGCCCAAGTACGAAAGGGCACGACGGTGAGGCTGCAAATGGGGTACAGGGGGCTGCAGGCGGGACATGCAGTGGGGCAGCTGGGGCACATGGTGGACTAGGCAGATGCCTATGTGGCACATAGGAATGTAGAAGTGGAAAACCAGCAAGACAGCAACTGACCAAGGGCAAACATGTCCACAAGTCCTATGTGCCTCAGGTCAGCTGCCATGCATAAAGAACTGACTCTACTAAGGGAAGACCTAGCTGCCATGCATAAGGAGGTGACCCTACTGAGGGAGGAATTGGCTGCAATGAAGCACACCTCTTCTAGGATACAAACTGAACAATATCCACCACAACTCCCACAAAGCATCAAACACCCCAGGAACAAGTGGATCACAGTGGGTTCTAGTAGATTGAGACCTGTAACGCACAGACATCCTATGCATCAAAAGATATCCCTGCATAATACCTTCTCTTCCTTGGCTAATGAGGATGAGGAACTGAGGGAGGAACTGGCTGCAATGAAGCGCACATCTAAGATACAAACTGAACAAACTCCACCACCGCTCCCACAAAGAATGAAACACCCCAGGAACAAATGGATCACAGTGGGTTCTGGTAGACTGCAACCTGTGACACAGAGGCATCCTATACATCTTGAGATATCCCTGCATAATGCCTTCTCTGCCTTGGCAAATGAGGATGCCCAATCCAAAGAAACTGAAGAGCCCTTAAATGAGACAGACAAAGCCCAATCTCCTGCTAAAGGACCAAATATGAAGATAACCTCACCAAACAGCAAACTACTACTACCTGGAGATTCCATCATCAGTGGCATCAACTTGGGAACACAGTTCAAAGGAGAGAAGATAGTCAGGTGCCTCCCAGGCTCTTCAGCCAGCAAGAACACAAACCACATTATTGAAGTACTTAGCACAGAATGTGAACACTCCAAACAGTGCCTCTATAGTCCAAAAGGACTTCCAATCTCTGGGAGAGAAACTCAAGCCCATTGTTAACAATGTTGCATTCTCAAAGGTTCTACCTGTGCTTGGTAAGGGGGGAAAAAGGCTGCATCGCCTTAACAGCTTTAATACATGGCTCCAGACATGGTGCAAACAAGAAGGATTCAGATTTATTGGCGACTGGGGTAACAGATTGAACAACAAGAGACTATACTGTGCTAATGGACTACATCTCTCTGTCGCAGGGAAAAGAATCCTAAGTGAAAAATTCAAGCAATATGTGATATGCATTTAAACCAGAAAAAGGGGGTGACGGATGTAGAAGGTCAAGCTCTGGAAATCACCCCCTGCAAAAGCAGATTAAAATCAGAAACAGCCACACTTTTAAACCACACATCAAAAACAAGTGGGAAGATGTAGGCAGAACAAAATCAATGCTAAATACACACAAGCCAGTTAAATGCTGGAAAGCAATGAGCACAAATGCTCGAAGCTTAGCCAACAAAGTTCCAGACCTAGAAGCCCTAATGGTGGAAACGGATTTGGACATTGTGACCATTACAGAAACATGGCTAAACGAATCGCATGATTGGGATATAGTCATACCTGGCTATAATCTATTGTCATGCTGCCGCCCCAGAGGCCAAGGTTGGTATGGGCAGGTCAGATGGACATGAGAGTTTTTATATATTTTGAATTTGGTCCTTCTGTAAGAGGTCTTGGTAATGTTCCCAGGACCTACCGGGGGCCAAAGTTCAAGAGAACACACTAGCCAGAATGTAGGGAAAATAAGGCTTTATTCCCCTTTAAGCACAATGGTTCAAATTATGGGAGACTACTTCAACCAACTGAAAGAAACCTTGCTTCAGGCAACAAAAAGAAATTATATTCACACTTGCTTTGTTTAACTGTTGCTTCACAGTGCTAGGCATAAACAAACTTTACAGGCATTCGCTACTGTTCACTATTTTATGTTTCATGCACAGACCTTAGGCTACCTGCCTGACAGTAGCTACAGTCCATCGGGGTTTCAGGTGGGTCTTCGTTGAATTCCACCTGCATGGGCTGAGTATCAGACAGCTGTGAATCAGTGTCAGTAAACTCTTGAGGAGTGTACTGAGGTTTCTCATATAACACATTTACTAGCTTCCAATGTTCAGCATTCAAGTCAGGGCCGCGCCCATGTGAGTGTTTGTTATGGCAGTTACTTCCCCTTGCAGGCTGCCTTATGTTATACAGTCTTTTTACCAAGGGCTTGTGCTTGGTTTCACAAACAGTTTGATAGGGAGGATATACTCCAGTATCTTGTGTTTCCTGTCTCCTTAACTTATATTGCTTATCAGAATAAAAAGGTATTTTACCTTGTTTAGTTGAGTCCCACGGCCTGGTCCTGCTGTAGTTCAGCCTGTCTTGAGCAGTAGGCTTTTCACACTCCAGCTGGCCTTCATGCAGAGTCACCACTCTCTCACATTCACACCTTTTACCATTTGAATAAGGAATATTACCATTTGCAGCAAAGACTTCATCCTTGCTCAGATAATGCTCACTGTGTCTTGCATTTACTGCTGCCGGTTCTTCACACCAAACTCTGGGGTTTATTTCTCCCCTTGTGCCTTTCTTTCCAGTACCTCTCAACCAAGGACTCCTGGAACTCTGTGGCCTCGGATTCACTATGCCCTCCTGCCAGGAACTCCTTCCTCTCTGGTGCTCTGGACACTCCTTATGGTGCTCTCCTTCTTGGTTCCTTTCCAGAAGCTCTCTGTGGTGTGACTCTCCGTGGTCTGCTTTTCCTTGATAAGCCTCTTCTTGATACGCCTCCTTTTGGTAGGCCTTCCTTGGTATGCCTCTCCTTGGTCTCTCTCTCCCTGGTCTCCCTCTAACTTGTCCTAGCTCCTCCTTTTCAAGTTCCCAGCCTTTCTTCAGGGGAACTCCCCCTTTTTTCCATTGGCTGTTAGGTTGCATTACCTCATCAGCTCTGAGGTGCAGTTCTCTGGGCCTTGGAAGGTCACTCCTGCTCCCTCTATTGGGCTCCTCATAATATTGCAGCTGATGATAAAATCTTTTTTCAGGATTTAAAACCATTTTTTCTTCATGAATAGGCTCTGCGGTACCACACTATTCAGAAGAGACAGAGAAAATGGAAGAGGAGGAGGAGTAGCCTTGTATGTCAAAAGCAATATTAAAGCTACTGATAATCCAGGGGGCATGGGGAAAAGAATAAGCGCTCTGGATTGTGTTGGAAAGAGGAGATGGCACTTTCATCCATACTGCTGTAGTCAACAGACCGCCAACAAAAATTGAAGAGATAGATAACAAATTGATTATAGATATTGCCAAGATAGCCATAAAAGGGGAAGCAATCATATTGGGAGACTTTAATCTACCTGATGTGGATTGGATTACTCCTTCTGCAAATCTGGAAAGAAGCTAAACAATCGTGGATACTCTCCAAGATGCGTTACTTAGACAAATGGTGATGGAACCAACCAGGGAAAGCTCAACACTGGATTTAGTGCTCACCACCGGTGATAGCGTGTTGAATGTCTGCGTGAGTGCCCCTGTGAGCAGCAGCGATCATCACACGGTGTGATCTGAGATAAAAGCCATGGTACAAGCCAATCATAGCAAGCTCAAAGTCCTAAACTTCAAAAACACCGACTTCAATAAAATGGCCGAGTACCTAAAGGAGGAGCTGACAGGGTGGAAGGAGATAAGGGAAGTGGAATTGCTATGGGCTAAACTAAAGGTGGCAATAAAAGGGGCAACAAATAAATATGTAACAAAAGTAAACAAAAACAAGAGGAGAAGAAAACCCATTTGGTTTTCCAAAGAAGTGGCTGCCCAAATAAAGGCAAAAAACACAGCTTTCGCAAGATTCAAAAGCTCGCAAACAAAGGAACACAGAAATGAATACAGGATCAAACTCAAAGAGACAATGACAGAAATAAGGATAGCAAAAGCAAAGGCAGAGGAAAAGATGGCTAAAGACGTGAAGTGTGGTGACAAAACCTTCTTCAGGTATATTTGGGAAAGGAAGAAGATCAGAGGTGGAATTGCAGGACTCAGAAGTGCTGCGAAGGGACTCGTGGAAAGTGACATTGAAAAAGCGAAATTGCTAAACGAATACTTCTGCTCTGTTTTTACTAAAGAAAGTCCTGGAGAAGGACCACCTGTGACTCCCAAATATTATAAAAATGGGAATGAAGTAGATACCACACCATTCACAGAAGATGATGTGTTAGAACAACTTGCAAAACTGAAAGTGGACAAGGCCATGGGACCGGATAGGATACATCCCAGGATTCTGAAAGAGCTCAGAGAGGTTCTTGCAGGGCCGTTAAAGGATGTTTTCAAAAGATCCTTGGAAACAAGAGAGGTTCATCAGGACTGGAGAACGGCTGATATCATACCTCTACACAAAAGTGGTGACAGGGAAGAAGTGTCAAACTACAGGCCCGTGAGCCTTACCTCGGTGGTGGGAAAAGTAATGGAGGCGCTCCTGAAAGAGCGAATAGTGAACTTTCTCAAAAACAACAGGTTGCAAGACCCGAGGCAACATGGTTTTACCGAAGGATGATCTTGCCAAACAAATCTGATTGAGTTCTTTGACCGGGTGACCAGGGAGCTAGATCAGGGACATGCGATGGATGTCATCTACCTGGATTTCAGCAAAGCGTTTGATACTGTTCCGCATAGGAAGCTTATCAATAAACTCAGTAGCTTGGGAATGGATCCTAAGATGGTAAATTGGATCAGAAATTGGTTGACCGACAGACGACAGAGGGTGATGGTAAACGGAGCTCACTCGGATGAAGGGAAGGTGATTAGCGGGGTGCCCCAGGGGTCGGTCCTGGGCCCGGCACTGTTCATTGTATTTGTGAGTGATATTGCTGAAGGACTGAATGGCAAAGTATGTCTTTTTGCAGTGAGAATTAAGCATGAAACAAAAATTGAACTACAACGATCTAAAACCTATAACATAACATGCTGAGGGAACGTGTATTGTAAGGGCCATTATAAATGACAAAAATGGATCTCTTGCTAAAATATAACTATCAAATGGAAAAATCATGGTAAAAGACCAAATGGAGAAACCATTGGTATAAAGAAAATGAAAAATAAAAAATAATAAATGACGACATATCTAACATATACACATTCCCTGTCATTGTGTCAAGTATAAAGTGATGGTATTCTCCTCTTTTTATAAGTAGGGATGGCTAAGCGTTTATAGAATTCTATCCTTTTGTCAAAGATGGAGTTTACTGCAATGATTTTAAAGGACTAGCATTTATTATGTGATATGCATAATGCAGATTACAAGAAACATAAAGAGGTTACTGTCTTTTTTGTAGTAGCTTAGTTCTTCTTTGTCTGTGTCCGTGTATAGCGGATGAGTTTGTGACACACATTTTATTATATCTTTTTGTGGATCTATAAAGTTTATAATAACCATCATAGGTTTATACAGTTTTAATGTGATTATTTATATTTTTAACACACTTGTATCTTTTAGATAGGTAATATTACACACGATGGTCTTTGTGCCAACTTTATGGTTTATATGTCTCCCTGTATATATAATCTCTTATTCGCTCCTGCTACGCTCCGATTTTCTGTCTCTTTTTTATACATGATTTTAGATTGATGGTTTTTAAATGTATGGTTTTCTGATGCGTTTTAATATATATGTTAATTTATGTTTTTATTAGTTCATGGCTATAGTTTGACATCAAGTTTTATTTCACATTGGTCACACCTTGGAGGGTCCTCTATATTCTACATTGAGGTATTTATTGTTTTACACTATATCTATCTGTCACATTCTTATGATGTATCATAATTTTACAATAGTTTCTTATGATATATTTTTATGTCATACGATTTTATGTTTTATTCATACGTATATGTAATTTTTATACATGCATTATGTTACTTTGTTTTTAGGCATCTGTTCTTACTGCGGCTTCACTTTTATTTGTTATTTTTTAAATGTATGTTTTCATGTTTGTAGTGTTTTTACCTGTTCCACCCCTGATGAAGGGTAATCGAAACAAGGCCTGTGTCGGGTGGCTGATATCTGACAATAAACTTGTCTTTCCTACAATAATAATCACGTATTGGACTGTTTTTTTCCTGTGGCTTCACGTGATTATCTGCTTTTTTTTGGGCCACAGTGTCCCAGGGGACAGTACCCAGCAAGTACCCCAAAGGGCACATAACATTGTCAGGCGGTGTGGGGGGGAAGCGTGGATGTCTATGCAGGCACCCCTACCCCATATCACGCACCATAGGCAGCCGCCTACTGGCACACTGGATGGCCTGGAACTGCGCACCACCAGCACCACCGGCACAAGGGCATGTCAGCATGGTGACTGAGGGGTGCTGGTGGCGGAGGGGGCAGTGGCATCTGTCCACAGCAGACCACGGCCAAGTCCCGTTTAGGTGGGTGCCGTGCACTGCAACAGACCAGATCTGTCTGATGAACAGTCATGGTATCCCCAAGGAATGATCTGCCTCTGTGGCAACAGTTTGGTGCAGTACACACAGACAGTATGTTCAGGGGCAGAAGTTCACAGGTTCAAGTCCCAGCTGTGGTTCCTGGAAACCATGTCCCTATATTTTACCCAGTACTAAACCGTGGTAATAAAGACGGAACTGTTATTGCAGATTAAATAAACACGCCATAAACGCCTATATTTTACCCTTCAGGACACAGACACCATAAACATGTGCAATCCCTAGAACAGAGTTTCCCAACTGCAGTCCTGGAGGGCCAAACACCATTCAGGTTTCATGCTGTCCCTAATAAATATGCCTGTGCTTCATTTGTATGCACCGCCCCCATTGTATGCAAATGTATCTCATGCATATTCATTAGGGACAGCATGAAAACCTGACCATGTTTGGCCCACCAGGAACAGAGTTGGGAAACTCAGCCCTAGAGCAGCGGCCAACAGGGGCACAAATACCCACACCCACAGGCTTCACTATCCAAAGCCTCATGGAGAGTCAGGCTGTTGAGCCCTGCGCGGAGCAGCATCTCCCAAAACTAGCACCTGCATACCTTAGCAATGCCGCCCTAAACTTGGGAACACGTTATACATATATCAAAAGGTTGCTATGATTAATGGCAGATAACAAATCCTAAGTTAAACACAATTTGTTAACAGAGCTGCATCATAGCAACCTTTCTGATATCTGTGGAGTGTGTTTCAGTTTTGGTTTCTGACAGTGTTTACCACCCCAGGGAGTGACCCCAACAGTATTGCGTACCATAGCCATGCCTGCACTGTGCCCAGGACTGGTGTGGTGGCCAGGGCTGCCAAAAACCTCTATATTTGCACAATGCTGGCATAGGTGTGGGAGTGTGTGTCTGATGATCTTAAAGTAGCTAAACAGGTAGAAAAGGTGACGGCAAAAGCTAGAAGGATGCTTGGGTGCATACGGAGAGGAATGGCTAGCAGAAAAAAGGAGGTGATAATGCCTCTGTATAAGTCTTTGGTGCGACCTCATTTGGAGTATAGTGTGCAATTCTGGAGACCGCACCTTCAAAAGGATGTGAACAGGATGGAGTCGGTGCAGAGGGTGGCTACTAAAATGATTAGTGGGCTTCATTATAAAGCATATGAGGACAGACTTAAGGATCTTAATATGTACACCTTAGAGGAAAGGCGGGATAGAGGTGATATGATTGAGATGTTTAAATACCTCCGTGGCATAAATGTTCAGGGAGAGAGCCTCTTTCAATTGAAAGCAAGTTCTGCTATGAGGGGACATGGGATGAGGGTGAAGGGAGATAGATTCAGGAGTGATATGCGGAAATATTTCTTTACGGAAAGAGTAGTGGATCCATGGAATAGTCTCCCAGTGGAGGTGGTAGAGATGAGGACAGTAACTGAATTCAAAAAAGCATGGGACCAACACAGAGGATCTCTAAAGGTAAAAAGTGGACTGTTGTAGTTGTTGATATGGGAGGACAGACTAGATAGGCCATGTGGTCTTTTTCTGTCATCATGTTTCTATGTTTCTGTGTGTATGTCTATCCAGTGTGTTGTGGCTGCCTACACCTTACTGAGCCCACACTGCTTGCACTGTTTCCAGTGTTAGCCTGCCAATGTGCATAATGAGGAGCAAGGTACTGTGGGTATGGCCCGGATAGGGTGGCCTGAGCAGGATGCATCTGCACAGGGCATAGGGCAATGGCTGGGACATTGTAGTGCCCGACCACCACCTGCACGGACAGGATGGCCACAGCATGTCATGCTGGGAGATCACTCTCACCCTGACTGAGCAGTGACCACGGCATGGCTAGGTTCCCCCATAGTGCTCTACAGTATCTCTCTCAAGTGATATTTATGGGTTCCCTTTTCTGGGGCCCAAGCACTGACATACCTGCTTGGTGTGTGTGTGCTCACATCCCATTTTGGGGTGCACACAGTTCCTCCAGGAACATGCACTATGTACTAGCTAGCAGACTGTCTGCAGTTAGCATGTGTATGGCTGGAACACCTTACAGGGTGCAGCGGGTGGAGACTGATTGTGCCCTCTGCTGGTGAATGTCAGGTAGTGGTGGGGGTAACTGAGTGTTTCCAGCATTCTGCCTGTCTGCTATTGTCTTATGTGATGCGTACAGATCTGCATTGATTTCCCTGTAGGGTGCCCGTTCCCCAGCAGGATTGGGGTTGATGGTCCCCTCTACTGTCACCATTGCAGAGATGTAGAATGTGGATCTGTTGGTGGGAGATCCTGTCCCCCACCCTGAGCCACAGAGGGCGGGTTGGGTGGTGCTACATAATCTGCTTTTGGGTCCAAACACCCCCCTTCATTTATAACATGTGACCATGGCACCCACACAGGATATGCACTATTCTGGGTGCATCATAGTCCACAAGGGCTAGACGTGACTAGGAAATACAGATGGACACAGGTGTATCCCTAGGTGTGTCTGCAAGGACTACCTATCACACACTGGCACTGATGGGGACCCACAGCATAGCTTATCTCAGCCAAGCCAGGTGCTGCAGGCCTGGTGCTGGGTGCCCCACCTCACCCTCAGGGTGAGCACAGGACCCACACAATGTCATGGTCTCTAGCTAGTCTGTGCCAGTAACACACACGATCAGTTCTGCCTACCAGGCCGAGGTGCTGTGGGGGTGCATACCCCATCTGGTGATCAGCTGTAGACTGCTGATCTGCATGTGCAGTGCATCATGGGTACAGGTGGGTTTACCCTATCTTGGTAACCACAGCACACAGTTTGTGTGGTGACCTGCAGTCTTTCTGTAGCCAGCCAGGGGTGTGTTAGTAGCTATAGAGATGTAGCCCACTGGTTACTTCAATGACTGTGAAGGCAGAGGTCATGGGTTTGATCCACAGTGGTGTTATTTAATAAGGCTGTCTGAGGCTTTTCCTTTTAATTTAAATCAGTGCTGCCAGTAAAATGCACCCTCACAGTGCTGTAACAGTAAGGTGCCTCATAAGGCGCCCTATAAGGCACATTAGAAGGCGCCTTGGCGGACAGAGCACTTTATAATGTGCCCTATGGAGTGCCTTATAGGACGCCTTATGCGGCACCTTAAGTTACGGCACTGTGAGGGTGTTTTTGCTGGCAGCACTGATTTAACTTAAAAAAGGAAATGCCTCAGACAGCACTGATTTAGATTAAAAGGAATTGCCTCAGACAGCCTTCTTACATAACACCACTGCGGGATCGAACCTATGACCTCTGCCTCCGCAGTCATTGCAGTAACCAGTGGGCTACATCTTTATAGCTTCTAACACTGCGCTGGCATGAACTTAGGATTAACGCGCGTTAATGTGCCACGGTGATTGAGATGTTTAAATACCTCTGTGGCATAAATGTTCAGGGGGAGAGCCTCTTTCAATTGAAAGCAAGTTCTGCTATGAGGGGACATGGGAAGAGGGTGAAAGGGAGTGATATGCGGAAATATTTCTTTATGGAAAGAGTAGTGGATCCATGGAATAGTCTCCCAGTGGAGGCGGTAGAGATGAGGACAGTAACTGAATTCAAAAAAGCATGGGACAAACACAGAGGATCTCTAAAGGTAAAAAGGGGACTGTTGTAGTTGTCATGGAAGGACAGACTAGATAGGCCATGTGGTCTTTTTCTCTCGTCATATTTCTATGTTTTTATGTCTCTGTACAGCGCTGTGTACACCTTGTAGCACTATACAAATAATGAGGACTAGCAGGAGTAGTAACATGCAGGCTGGCACTGTTCAAACATACAGAAAGCGCTGCTGAACGTTTTTCCTAAGCCTCCATTCATTTTCAGACATAAGTCCAGCAACTATTTTTTTGCATAAGATTTAGATTTTGCTGGCACAGTTTTCTTGCAGAATCTTTTCCCTTCCAGGATATCGCAGGAAATAAATCCTGCAGCAACAAAGGCATCATTTAAAAATTCAGCAAGACTACCCTCTAAAGTGATTTTCCCTGCATCAGACTCTCTCTGAAGACTGAAAGGGGATAAACTGGGCAACTATGTAAGAAAATACTAAATGGAAAGGGTGGTAGATGTAAGGAACGATGTCCTGCCAAAAGCAATGGTGGCAAGGACAGTCAGAGAACTGCGGAAACCTGGGATAAGCAGAGGATTCATTCATTAAAAAGGGTTGAAGGGAAAGCCAGAGATCTACCTGGGCCTAAAGCAGTTCAACAGGAATTAAATTGGACAGGTTAGGTGGCCTTAAGATCCTCAGATTCTATGTATATATTGACCTTGGTGAGGCTAAGAGGAAGATACCTTAACCCCCCCCCCCCCCACTCCCAACACACCCACGAACTGATGTATTTATGCCTTGCAATTTTAAGATAGAGCATGCCATCCCCATAGCTACTGAGAGGTCGTCCCACACAGCATTATGTTGCTCCTGACAATGTGCTACTGTGACCTAACACCCTAATGGTGGAATGATGCTTTGTTTGTTTGTTTACTTATGTAATTAATTTATACCTGTCATCGTATCACTCCTAAACAGTTTACAGTTTAACACACACATTAATAATAAAAAACAACAATTAGACAAAAATCTAATAATTATAAACGGCCATTAAAAGCTACCTAAATAAATGAGACTTAAGAAATTTGCAGAATTTTAAAAAAAAATTACGTTAAGAACATATCGCCGTAAGATCTGCCATACTGGGTCAGACAAAGGGTTCATCAAACCCAGTAACCTGTTTCCAACAGCGGCCAATCCAGGTCATAAGTACCTGTCAGGTTCCCAAAAAAGGTAGAAAGATTCCATGCTGCTTATCCCAGGGGTAAGCAATGGATTTCCCTGGTCCTCTAATAATGGTTTATGGATTTTTCCGCCAAGAACTTGTCCAAACCTCTTCTTGACACAACAGGGGTAAAGAGTTTCACAACCATAGACCTTGAACGTAAGAGGTTTTTGGTTGTGTGCGTATGTTAACAAACGGTTGGTACTATTGGGACTGAAAGCTTCTCTGCTGAAAAGAACGAAAAAGGTCAGCATGGCTGATATGTGCACATAAGTGAATACAGTGGTAGAAAATTTGTACATAACCGAAAGCAATACATAAACATTTCAAGTGGCATTTTAGAAAGGTCATCCAGATACGAAAACCCTAAAGATGTTTACATTTTGGCCCAATTTTAGAAACATGATCATCCCCAAATGGACAGCCGCAGAAATGGCTTCTTGGATGACCTGACTGGCATTCTCCGGAAGGGGGATGTCCACATTCAGTGACATTGCAGACTGTAAGATGTGCATCAGGGGTTTAGTAATCTGCGTGTCCTGCGGAGGTGGGAGGTTACCAATCTGTTTGGGGTTTGTATTTACATGCAGGTTTAGCATAGTTACTCACCTGTAACAGGTGATCTCCGGGAACAGCAGGAATTTAGTCCTCACATTTGGGTATCGTCGGTACCGATGGAGCCTGTGCGGGAACGCTCCCCAGCGTCCAATTAGAAAGCTTTTGGGAGCATCCCACAGCGCCTGCATGCTGCCTTCCCGCCTTTCCCAACTGCCTCTCTCCAGTTGAGTTTTAAAGCTGAGACAAAGAGAGAGAGAAGGAAAGGGAAAGAGATAGAGAGATACAACTCCTAGGGGAGGTGGGTGGGTTGTGAGGACTAAATTCCTGCTGTTCCCGGAGATCACCTGTTACAGGTGAGTAACTATGCTATCTCCAGAAACAAGCAGGAATGTAGTCATCACATATGGGGACTCCCTAGCTTTAGATGCCAGGGAGAGACCCCAGATGTTGTGCGTCCCTGAGAAGGGCTCCACTTCCCCCCATGGATCTCTGGCATCCTACCAGGGATGGTGGGTAGGAGTTGACTAGGTATGGAACAGGTGTTGGAGAACAGCCTGACCAAACAAGGCATCCCGGCGGGAGTCCTTGTCCAAGCAGTAATGGGCTGTGAAGGTATGAACCGAGGCCCAGGTGGCTGCTCGACAGATGTCTTCGATAGACACAGAGTGCAGATGAGCCATTGAAGCTGCCATGGCTCTCACATTGTGAGCTGTGACATGGCCCTCCAGAGGAAGATTCTTACTCTGATAGGCAAAGGAAATACAATGAGCAATCCAGTTAGATAGTGTTCTCTTGGAGACTGGAAGTCCCAAATGAGAAGGATCAAAAGCAGCAAAGAGTTGAGTGGACTTTCTATGTTGCTGTGTTCTTTGTAAGTAAAAGGCTAAAGCTCTTTTACAGTCCAAAGTATGAAGGTTCCTTTCTGCATTTGATGCATGAGGCCTTGGAAAGAACACAGGTAGGTAGACCGCTTGGTTAAGATGAAAGGGCGAGACCACCTTTGGAATAAAGCGTGGATGAGTCCTAAGGACTACCTTGTCATGATGGAACCTTGTATAAGGTGGATCAGCTATTAGTGCTTGCAACTCACTGATGCAACGTGCTGATTTGATTGCAATGAGGAAGATAACCTTCCAAGAAAGGAATTTCAAGGAGGTAGTAGCTAAGGGTTCGAAAGGAGGCTTCATGAGCTGACCAAGAACCAAATTTAAGTCCCATGCTACAGGAGGTGGCTTAATGGGAGGTTTAGTTAGCAGAAGGCCTCTCATAAATCTTGCTATAAGAGGATGGGAGGAAATAGGTTGTCCATTTATGGGTTTGAAGGAAGCTGCAATAGCACTCAAATGGACCCTCACTGAATTAGTCTTAAGTCCTGCATTGGATAAATGAAGGAAGTACTCCAGTAAAGATTCCAGAGGTATGGCAATGGGGTTAAGACCCTTCTGCGAACACCATATGGTAAATCTTTTCCACTTGAAAGCATAAGCAAACTGTACATATTGATGAGATGTATGTAGAATCTCGCCTTCCTACTTGTAAATAGTTATTGTTATGTTATTTACTGTTGCCCCTGTTCAAGCACCCTGTTTTATTGTAAGTGCACTGCAGTCCCACTTTGCACAACCATGTTTCCTGTAAACCGTGCTGATGACAAATAGCGCGGTATAGAAAAATAAATAAATAAATAAAAATAAAATAAATAAGAGCATCTTGTGGAAGGCTTCCTGGAAGCATAAAGGATATCCTTTATTTGCTGAGGGAGGTTAAGATCATGGAGATCTAGGCCTTCAGCAACCAAGCCCTCAGATGCAGAGACTGGAGATTGGGATGCCATAACATCCCGTCCTCCTGAGACAGGAGATCTGGAGCAGATCCTAACTCCAGGGAGGGAGCTTGAGAGAGATGCAGAAGCAGAGGGTACCACACTTGCCGTGGCCAATGTGGAGCTATGAGGATCATACAGCCTCTGTCTCTCTGAAGCTTGAAAAGGGTTTTGGGAATTAGGGGAATGGGTGGAAAGGCATACAGGAAGTCTTGACCCCAGTAAAGGAGGAAAGCATCCCTGGCCTGAGCCGGAATTCTGGAACAGAACCGGGGAAGTTTGGCATTCCACGGACTTGCAAAGAGGTCTATGTCCAGGGTTCCCCAATTTTGAAAAATCTTGGCCACCTGGTCTGCATGCAGAGACCACTCATGTGGAAGCAGAACTCGACTGAGTTTGTCTGCCCAAGAGCTTTGTATGCCTGGAAGATACACTGCCAGGAGATGAATCTGATGCTCTCTGGTGAGGGCCCATAGTCGCAAAGCTTCGTTGCAAAGCGACAGAGAGTCTGTTCCCCCCTGCTTGTTCACGTAGAACATGGCTACTTGATTGTCCATATGAATGAGGACTGTCTTGTAGCTGAGTAGGGTGTGGAACACTCGAAGAGCAAGGAAGATTGCTCTGAGCTCCAAGAGATTGATGTGTAGATGAGTCTCCTGTGGAGCCCAGGTGCCTTGGGTGGAGAGGTCTTGCAGATGAGCTCCCCAACCCATCGGAGAAGCATCTGTTGTAAGAGTTGCTTGGGGTAAGGGTTGTTGAAAAGGGTACCCCAGCCAACAGGTTTTGAGGGGACTTCCATCACTGGAGGGACAAAATAAGGCGACTTGTGTTTGCTATTTTGTCTGACAGGCATCCTGATGCCTGGGTCCATTGAGTGGATAAAGTCCACTGGGCTGCCCTCCTATGGAGGTGAGCATAAGGAACCACATGCACAGTAGATGCCATGTGGCCTAGTAGTTATAGCATTTCTCGTGCAGTGAGATGAGACTTTAGCACTGCTTGAAAAGCTAACCACCATGCGAAGGCAACGGGCCTGGGGGAGATAGGCCCTTGCCTTTCTGGTATCCAGCAAAGCTCCTATGAACTCTAAAGACTGAGTGGGAGTTAGACTGGATTTTGGGATGTTTATTACCAGACCCAAATACTGAAGGATACGCATTGTGCAGGATAGAGAAGTCCTGGCCTCTGACTCTGTTGGGGCTCGAATGAGCCAGTCGTCTAAGTAGGTGAAGACGAATATCCCTAGTGTGCGGAGATATGCTGCTACCACAGCCATGCATTTCGTGAACACCCTTGGTGCTGAGGCCAGGCCAAAAGGAAGCACTCTGTATTGGTAGTGCTTTCCTTGTAAAAGGAACCGAAGGAACCTTCTGTGAGCTGGATGGATGAGAACATGGGTGTACGCATCCTTGAGATCTAGAGAACAAAGCCAATCCTGACTCTGAAGGTATGGTAGCAGAGTTCTGAGAGAAATCTTGAATTTCTCTTTGACTAGGAATTTGTTCAATTCTTTGAGGTCCAAGATAGGTCTGTATCCCCCTGTTTTCTTTGGGATAAGGAAATAGGGGGAGTAAAACCCTGTACCCTGCTGATGGATGGGTACTTCTTCTATTGCCCTTTGGGCAAGAAGCATAGTGACCTCCTGACCTAACAGATTGATGAGAGAGGTCGGAGAATTGAACTGCTTTATCATTGTGGGAGGGGGCATGCTCGAAAAATGAAGCTTGTACCCCTCTTTTATGATGGAGAGTGTCCAATGCTCTGCTGTTATCTGTCCCCATCTGGGGGCAAAATGACACAACCTTCCTGGAATGGTGGAAGGCTCTGGTCCAATGAGAGCCAGGAAGGCTAAGTTCTCTAGTTGAAAGTCAAAGGTCTTGTGGAGACTGAGACTGCTGGGATGGCTGAGGCTTAGCAGTCTTTGCTTTTCTTTGTTTGGGTGGTTGCTGACCTTTCCTCACAAGCTGACCTGCAGAACGTCCCTGAACGTTCCTGGATAATAAGCAGAACGTCCCTGGATAATTAGCAGGATAATATCTTTTCTTTTTAGAAAAGAACGGTTTCTTGAAAGATTTCTTTCTAGCAGGATCAGAAGTGGACTTGGATAATCTAACCAAGGTGGAGTTGTCAGCATCCAACTCATTGGCCTTTTCCTGCCAATCTTTACCAAACAGGTTCTCACCAGTACAAGGGATATTTCCCAGTTTGTCTTGTACCCAGAGCTCCAGATCAGATGCCTGGAGCCAAGCAATTCTACGTGCACCTATGGCGATGGCAGAGGTTCTGCTTATGCACTCAAAACAGTCAAAAGCTGCACGGTTGACAAATTTAGAAACATCTTGGGCATGTTTGACCAATGTGAGAAAATCTTGCCTTCTATCCTCAGGAAGAAGAGGACTCAAAGCCTCTAAATCACCTGTGACTTCCTTCAGGAACATTCCCATGTACAGACTATAGGAACTGATCCTGGCAGAAAGCATGGAAACTTGGAACACACGACGTTCAAAAGCATCCAAAGTTCTGCACTCACGTGCTGGAGGATTAGAGGCATGTCTCTTTGCACTCTTGATCCTTCTCATAGCTGACTCCACTACAATAGAGTGGTGAAGAAGCTGAGTTTTTTGGAAACCAGGACAAGGAGGGACTCGATACAGAGTATCCAGTCTACGAGAATGAGGAGAGGTGGTAAGAGGTGTCTCCCACATTCTTAACATGAGATCATGCAAGATCTCATGGATGGGCAAGGTAGCTGCCTCCTTAGGAGTTTTGGGATACTGTAAAATTTCCAAATCCTTTGCTCTAGGCTCTGTTTCAGGGGCCACAGTAATGGACAGACCCCGAGCCACCTCCCTGATAAAATCCTGAAAGGAAATATCCTCTGGAGGAGACATCCTGCACTTAGGGGAGGAAGGCTCCTCCGGGAGAAGCATTCCTGCATCGACAGAACTGTCAGAATCCTCAGATTCTTCTGAGGACTCGAAGTACCGTCTGTCCGGATGCTCTTGAAGAGCCCAATACCCGTACTGACCGAAGTCGGTACCGGGAGTAATCGGTACCGGAGCATCGGTACCGGAAGGCATCGGATGACTGGGTGCCGGGAATGCGGACACCGATGTCGATGCTATCAGTACGCGTGCCGGAGTTGGTGCCGGTACCGGTTGAACTGTCTGACGCAGTTCCGAGGGTGCCGATGCCACACAGAGAGCCGCCAGACTGCGATCAATAGCCAGGACTCTCTGGTCTATCGATGCTGCCGATGCCTGGATGTCGGTACCGGAGAACATCGCCGATACCGCAGAGCATGGCACCAGTAGTTCTGCCGAGGTTGAGGCCTCGAGAACGTCCTGGAGCCCCAATAATGCTTTGGAAGCCGAAGCCTCCCACCGGGGCAGTTCTGCCGGTGCAGAATCCTCAAGGGCAACGCCAGAGGCATCTCGATGCTTAGAAGGAGATCTACCCTTTGAGGACCGGCTAGACTTGTGTTTAGTTACCTGAGATCCACGGGAGGAAGACGAAGCCCTGGAAGACGTCAATGCCACCGAAGCTGCATCAGAGGGAAACAGGGTACTGAGCTTGGCAGCTCGGTTTTGTCGACCCCTCTTGGACATCATGGCACAGGCCATACATTCCGAAATGGAATGGTCAGGACCTAAACATTTCAGACACCACTCATGGGTGTCGGTGACGGAGATGGTACCGCCACACTTGGTGCACTTTTTAAAACCCGAAGAGGGTTTTTCCATTGTGGAAAAAATCCTGGGCCTAAGGCCCAAAATGGCGCGTGCACCTGGAAAAAAGAAGGGAAAAAGTACTAAGAAAATTTTTTTTTTTTTTTTTTTTAGAACAGAAAAGAAAAGAAAGAAAAACCGGCGGTACCGGTAGAGCATCGAGGAAGGCAGACGCGACCACAAAAAAGGAGGAAAATTTTCTGCGGTGACAGGAACACGACCTGCTGGCTCCGCGGAAAACGAAGACCTGGAGAGAGGCAGTTGGGAAAGGCGGGAAGGCAGCACGCAGGCGCTGTGGGATGCTCCCAAAAGCTTTATAATTGGACGCTGGGGAGCGTTCCCGCGCAGGCTTCGTCGGTACCGACGATACCCATATGTGAGGACTAAATTCCTGCTTGTTCCTGGAGATCTTCTCTTCCCCCTGGTAGCATTGCCACCATGAAACAAGAACAGTTTTGCTCCTTATTTGTGATCAGGAGCAGGTAGAAACATGGATGTCTCAACAACAAGGGCCGGGTATGCTTGTGCCGTTCTGGAATCGCACTGTAATGTTGCATCTCCATTGCTCCGCCGAGGCTACTCCTCCGGCACACCCCCATTCTACTTGGACATCCTCATACACAGTTTCTAAAATGGCTCCAGAGATGTCCTTGTGAACTGGACATCCGCATACCCATTTTCTATCATCAGAAACACGATTAAGGTTTCTAGAATAACTAACTTAAAGACAATGCGAAACTTTGCTAGTAACCAGAGTAGCTTAATGAACACTAGTGTGATGTGATCATTGCGCTGTAGGCCACCAATCCTTCATACAGCAACAATCTGCGCCAACTGCAGCAACTAACAAGTTAATTCAGACAGGCACATATATGAAAAATGTATTATCAGATTGACAATTAGCTACTTAAAAGGCTGACATGAATATTCACTACATCCCCCTCTTAAGGTTGTCTTAAAGGCCCAGTCTCCATCAGTCCAGCTAGAAACCACTATGTGAACTGGAATAGGAATCCTAAGGGTAGGAGCTGTCATCCAAAAGGAAGGGACATTTGCTACCTTCACTAGTCTTTTTCCTTAGAACAGGAAAAGCAACCAGGAGGAAGTCCTAATACTTTCTCCCCTTCCTCAAAATATGAGAGAGAAAATTCATAAATCCCTCACTCAGGACACACCACAGGTGTGCATCTTTCAGGAAATGGAAAAAAGAGCCAAACGACGAAACCTGGAAACAGCACAAGCACTGGCAAGTCAAATGCAAGGCATTGATAAAGCAGGCAAAGGGAGAATTTGAGAAGAAGCTTGCTGCGGAAGCAAAAACGCGAAATAAAGATTTTTTCAAGTACATTCGCAGCAAAAAACCTGTGAGAGAGTCAGTTGGTCCATTAGATGATAGAGGAGTTAAAGGGGCACTAAGAGGCGACAAGGCGATAGCGGAGAGACTGAATGAATTCTTTGCTTCGGTCTTTACTGAGGAAGATATAGGGATGTTACCCATGACTGAAGTGGTATTTAAAGGTGCGGAAGAATTGAAGGAAATATCGATACATCGGGAAGATGTATTACAACTATTAGATAAACTGAAGAGTAGCAAATCACCTGGGCCGGATGGTATACATCCAAGGGTACTAAAAGAACTGAAATACGGTGGAGGAAATCACGTACCAGCAGTGACCAAACAGCATACATCCAACTCCTACACATTCATCGCAGGGCTGTCACAGACAAGATGAAACAACATCACACCAACACTCTGAAACGTTCATTAAACAAGCCGCACGACCTCTTCAACCTGGTCAAGTCTCTTGCCAGAGAACCGACCCCGGAGCGCACAGGATCTATACACCCACAGGATTATGCCATCTTTATGCAATCAAAACTATGCAAAACCGACAAGATGGTGATACCGGACCCCCCTGATGCTCAAGCATGCGCAACGTATCTAACCACCTTTACCACTCCGTCTAAGAGAACTATTGAAGACACCATTGCTACCCTAAATACCTCCACTTCATACTCAGATCCATGTCCAGCATTCTGGATAAAAGATCTGCGATCTGACCTTGCCCCAATCTTAGCTAAAATGATAGGACTATCATTTAGCACCGGGTCGTTCCCATACATGCTCAAACAGACCTCTGTTAGACCGCTGCTTAAGGACACCAAATTAGACCCTCTAAAAGTCGAGTCTTACAGACCCATATCCAGTATCCCGATGCTCTCTAAAATTGTGGAAAAAATAGTCTACAGGCAGCTACAAGACCATGTGGACACCAATGCACCTCTAGATCCATCACAACACGGGTTCAGAGAGTCACATGGAGTGGAAACACTACTCACTACTCTTTTCAACACCATAATCTCAGGCATTGACAACTCACGTACAGGTTTCGCACTTATCTTTTTAGATATTGCGGCAGCCTTCGACTCAGTCTGCCACGAGATCCTCCTGATGCGGCTACGAGAGAAAGGAATCACCGAAACAGCGCTGGATTGGTGCAGATCTTACTTGTCTGGAAGATGGCAACACGTACGAGCAAATGGAACCACATCCGAGCCATTCCTACAAAGTCAAGGAGTCCCTCAAGGATCCTCCCTATCGTCACTTATGTTTAACATTTATATCCAACCCATTTGTAATATCATTAGATCCTTTAATGTGAGTTGCATGATTTACGCTGACGATGTCCTAATGTACCTGCCAATATCCCTGGATTGCCCGGACCTCACCCCACTAACTAAGTGTTTCAACGCAATATCCGAATGGCTCCTCTCCCAAAATCTGTGCATCCAACATAAGAAAACAGAGGTCCTATTCATCTCTAGAGATCTTAAGTTTATTCCACCTAACCACTTGGAAGTAGACAACGCCAAGTTGCAAGTTAAATCAGCCATACGGAATCTCGGAGTCACATTGGATCAGAACCTCAACATGAAGCAGCACATAGCAAAAACAGTAAGAGCGATCTACTTCAAGATCAGATCCCTCAGACACATACGCCCTCTACTCGAGCTGAACGACTTCCGTACCATCTACCAAGCCCTCATCATCCCTCATTTTGATTATGCAAACGCCATCCTACAAGGTCTCCCTCAGGCAACCTTACATCCCTTACAACTCGCTATGAACAGCGCTGCGCGAATCCTCTTAGGAGCACCAAGGAGAGAACACATCACACCCCTCCTGATGCAGCTGCACTGGCTCCCCATTCAAGCCAGGATTAGCTTCAAAATCTTAGTGATGACTTTCAAGGCCATCAATGGGTTATCCGCTTCTTCAATATGTGACCTCATACAACTACCCATGCCCAACAGGATAAGAAGAACTGCTACAGCCAACATGCTAGCAATACCAAAATCTATGACAAGATGCGCCATATCAACTTCTAATAGAGCCTACAGCCTGAGCGCCCCAAGCCTCTGGAACTCCCTACCACCACACATCAGAACTATCCCCAACTTGAGCCAGTTCAGGAAGGCCTTAAAACACCTCCTCTTTATTAAACACCTCACAGCCTCCCCTGAACCCCAGCCACCAGGTATGAACAACACACAATAACTCCATCTCACATATATACAGTTACCTATTTCAATGTTTCAAATATGTATATAGTTTCCCCCGTTATCCAAGTTGACTGCTCCTGTTCATTGTAATGACCTGACTCTTGTTTATTGTCGGATACTGTTTGTTTTATGTAAACCGCGCTGATCGCAAATAGTGCGGTATATAAGAAATGTAAAATAAATAAATAAATAAATAAATATGAGATTGCAGACCTGCTATTAGTAATCTGTGAACTATCATTAAAATCATCTCTAATACCTGAAGATTGGAGGATCGCCAATGTAACACCAATTTTTAAAAAGGGTTCCAGGGGTGATCCGGGAAACTACAGACCGGTGAGCCTGACGTCAGTACTGGGAAAAATGGTAGAAACCATCATAAAAAATAAAATTACTCAGCATTTAGATAGTCATGGCCTAATGGGAGACAGCCAACATGGCTTCAGACAAGGAAGATCTTGTCTTACTAATCTGTTATGTTTTTTTGAAGATGTGAATAAACAGATGGACAAAGGTGAGTCGGTTGATATAGTGTATCTGGACTTTCAGAAAGCCTTTGACAAGGTCCCTCATCAGAGACTTTTGGCAAAACTAAAGAGTCATGGGATAGGAGGCAGTGTACTACTGTGGATCAGGAACTGGTTGAAAGATAGAAAGCAGAGGGTTGGGCTAAATGGCCAATTTTCCCAATGGAGAAAGGTGAATAGTGGTGTACCCCAGGGATCTGTGCTGGGTCCGCTGCTTTTTGACATATTCATAAATGACCTGGAAAGTGGAATAACGAGTGAGGTTATCAAATTTGCAGATATCACAAAACTATTTAAAGTTGTTAAAACCCAAGAGGATTGTGGAAAATTGCAAGAGGATCTTGATAAATTGGAAGACTGGGCATCAAAATGGCAGATGAAATTAATGTGGACAAGTGCAAAGTTATGCACCTAGGGAAGAACAACCCAAACTATGGTTACACGATGCAAGGTTCCACTTTAGGAACCACCACCCAGGAAAAAGATTTAGGCGTCATTGTGGATAACATGTTAAAACCCTCGGCCCAATGTGCAGCGGCGGCCAAGAGAGCAAATAGAATGCTAGGTATCATAAGGAAAGGAATGGAAAATAAAACAAAAGATATTATAATGCCTCTATATCGTTCCATGGTGAGCCCGCACCTTGAATATTGTGTGCAATTCTGGTTGCCGTATCTTAAAAAGGATATAGCGTTATTAGAAAAGGTTCAGAGAAGAGCCACCAAAGTGGTAAAGGGGATGGAAGGATACTCCTATGAAGACTAAAAAGGTTAGGGCTCTTTAACCTGGAAAAGAGACGGCTGAGGGGAGACATGATAGAAGTCTATAAATTAATGAACGGAGTGAAACGGGTAAACGTAGATCGATTGTTTACGTTATCAGAATATAGAAAGACTAGGGGACATGCAATGAAGCTACAGGGTAAACTATTTAAGACTAATAAAAGAAAATATTTTCACTCAACGTGTAATCAAACTCTGGAATTTGTTACCGGAGGATGTAGTAAAGGCTGTTAGTGTAGCTGGGTTTAAAAAAGGTTTGGACAAGTTCCTGGAGGAAAAGTCCATAAAACATTATTAAGAAGGGACCCAGGATATCAATGCTTGACCCAGTACAAGCATTGTGGAACCTGTCTCTTTTGGGGAAACTGCTAGGTACGTATGACCTAAATTGTCCACTGTTGTAAACAGGATACTGGGCTTGATGGACCTTGGTCTGACCCAGTATGGCGTATCTTTAATCTTTAGTCACAGGTCAAAAGAGAAGATCTTCAAATACCAGCAAGTGCAATCAAAGATAAAGAAAACATGGCAGAAAGATGCAGAAATTCTCTCAACTGTCCTGGATACCACCGGCCTGAATAAAGAGAACTTCCAACGGGGAGGGTTGGGGGGGAGGGTTCTTTTGGGTTGTGCTGGTTGTTAGGATTGTTTTCTGTTTGTTCTTGCTGAATGCCCAGGGCGGTGGACAAGACACAGCCCCGCCCGGGTTCTGTTTGGGTTACTTTAGAAAAATTGTAACAGTCGTTCTGATGTGTGCTGTTTGTATCTTGTGAACTTTAATAAACAGAAATGGGAAAAAAAAAAGAGAACTTCCAAGCACATCTTGATACGTTATCTTTACATGGTATCCTTATGAACTCTGGGAGGCGTCTCTCTTTGACACAATGCAGGCGTTTAGATAAGCATTAGAAAAGAAATTTGTAGGATCCAGATCATCTCTAGATGCCCTAGGATAGAACTGAGATTCGGTCATGTCATGGTATGTTTATTTTGGAGACTCCACTCCTTGGTGTCCCTCCAACAGATCGCATGTAGAGGAAACTTCAAAACTCCAGTGCCTATCTTTCAAAATACTCTATGGGCCTTTAACAGTGTTGTCAGCATGGCATGAAAAAGTTTACCTCCTTGCTGCTTCATTTTATGCCCTCTAGTTTTACAGTTTCCCCTTTGAAAAAGGTTTGTTTGTTTATTAATACCCTTTAAGTATTTAAACGCCTGTATCGCATCTCCCCTGTCACTCTTCTCCTCTAGGGTACACATTCTTAGGTCTTCAAGTCTCTTCTCATATGTCTTCTGACACAGGCTCCAAATCATTTTGATTACCTTCCTCTAATCAGTTTCCAGTATTTTTATATCCTTTGTGAGATATTGTCTCCAAAACTGAACACAATCCTCCAAGTGGGGCTTCATCAACAACTTGTACAGGGGCATTAATATCTCTTCCTTTCTGCTGCTTATTCTTCTCTATACGCAACGCAGCATCCTTCTGGCTTTGGCTACCACCTTGTCACATTGTTTCGCCACCTTGGGATCCTCAAACAAATCACTCCGAGGTCCTTCTCCTGGTGCGTGCACACCAATCTCTCTCCCCCTATCACATACGATTCCTTTGGATTTCTGCATCTTAAGTCCATGACTTTGCACGTCTTTGCATTAAATCTTAACTGCAAAGCATTAGGCCATTCTTCCAGCTTTTGTAGATCTTTCCTCATGTCGTACACTCTCTCAGAGGAGTCCACTCTTGCAAATTTGTGTGTCATCTGCAAAAAGGTAAACGTTTCCCTTCAATCCTTCAGCAATATGCTCACAAATACATTGAGCAGGACTGGTCCCAGGCCCGAACCCTCTGGCACACCACTACTCATTTTCCTTTTGTTCTGAGTGAGTTCCATTTACCACCACCTTCTGTCATCTATCAGTCAACCAATTCTAATCCAGTTCACAAACTTGGGACCCATCCCCAGAGGCTGCTAAGTTTATTGATAAGCCTCCTATGAGGAACAGTATCAAAGGCTTTGCTGAAATCTAGGTAGATCACATCCATTGCATGTCCTCGATCTAGTTCTCTGGTCACCCAGGCAAAGAACACTATCAAATATTTATGGCATAATCGACCTTTGGTAAAACCACGTTGCTTCGGATCATGTAACCTATTGGTTTCTAGAAAGTCCACTATTTTCTCTTTCAGAAGTGCTTCCATTACTTTTCTCACTACAGAGGTAAGGCTTACCGACAAATAGTTTGTCACCGCTTTCCCATTACCACTTTTGTGAAGAGACACCACACCAGCCCTTCTCCAGTCCTGTGGAACTTCTCCTTTCTCCAAGGATCTATTAAATACATCCTTTAAAATCCCTGCAAGAACCTCTCTGAGCTCTTTCAGTATCCTGGGATGCATCCCATCCGGTCCCATGGCCTTGTCCACTTTCAGTTTTTAAAACTGTTCAAACATATCTTCTATGAACAGTATGGTTTCTACTCCGTTCCCATTTGTATATTTGCCAATCATACATGGGCCTTCTCCAGAATTTTCTTTAGTGAATACAGAACAGAAGCATTTGCTTAGCATTTTCGCTTTTTCAATGTCACTTTCCACGAATCTGTCTTTGGCACTTTTGGGTCTTGCAATTCCACCTCTGATCTTCCTCTTCTCCCAAATATACCTGAAAAACATTTTATCTCCATGCTTCACATCTTTAGCCATCTCTTCTTCTGCCTTGGATTTTGCTATCCTTATTTCTCTCTGTCTCTTTTAGCTTTATTCTGTTTCTTGTCTGTGTTCCTCTGTTTGCGATCTTCTGAATTTTGTGAAAGCTATATTTTTTGCCTATATTTGTGCAGCCACTTCTTTGGAGACTCATATAGATTTCCTTTCCTTCTTGTTTTTATTTCCTTTCCTTACATAGGACGTGTAATCAAAAAGTATCGAGATTTGTTGTGTAGTTATATAACAATACATCACACCATGATATTATTAAACATGCAGTGACCTAGTTATGTGCTCTGCATGTGCAGAGAGTAGCGTGGCTGCAGCACACCTGTACTTTTTTTTAATCATATGATATTTGGTATCGTGTAAAAGCAGTTTGTCAGATTTACGATGAGTGCAAAAATTGAACAGTGAATTTGCATTAAATTCTACCAGAAACTTGGAGATTCTTATAAACAAGACAAGTTACAGCAAGTGTATGGCGATGAATGCATGAGTCGCACTTGAGTTTGACAGGTACAAATGTTTCCAAGAGGGCCGCCAAAGTGTTGACAGTGACAAACGTTCTGGAAGTCCATCCAAAAGCAGGAATGAAGACGAAGTTGAAGCAGTGCATGCCGCAATATGCTCAAGTCATTGATTGACTATCAGGGAGTTTACTGAGGACTTGGACATCAGATTCTGGTTGGTACAGTCCATTCTTACTATCGATATGGGAATGAAATGTGTGTCTGCAAAATTCCTGTCCCCTGTCCGCAGCCAGGGAGTTGTGGAATGCATTAAAAACGACTCAGATTTCATCAAAAATATTATTACTGGTGTTGAATCATGAGTTTACGGTTGTGACCCGGCAACTAAGGGTCAATCCTCACACTGGAAGACGCCAAACTCTCACAGACCCAAGAAAGCCTGTCAGGTAAGGAGCAATGTCAAGGTCAGGCTCACAGTTTTCTTTGATTACCAGGCTATTGTTCATCATGAGTATGCTCCAAAAGGCCTAGCAATCAATAAGGAGTACTACATCCAAGTTCTGACTCGTTTGAGAGATGCAGTTCGTCGTAAGAGGTCAGAGTTGCACAGGGATGGTGAATGGTTGCTTCATCATGATGATGCCCCAGTTCGTGCATCACAGCTTGCCCAGCAGTTCTTGGCCAAACATCAAATCGAGGAAGTCAGTCAGCCTCCGTACTCACCTGACCTCACACCTTGTGACTTTTTCTTGTTTACAAAACTGAAATTACCACTAAAGGAAGGAGATTTGACAACCTGAAGACCATTATGCAAAATTTGACACAGCAGCTTCACAGCATAACAAAAGAGGCATTTCAAAATTGTTTCTAGCAGTGGCAGGAATGCTGGAGGAAGTGTGTTTTATTGGAAAGGGGACTACCTTTGATGGAGACCAACTGCAATAACTATCAGACATTAGACTTCTTGTATTATTGTACAAGTCTCCATACTTTTTGATCACATCTTGTATATATAACTGTTGCCCCTTTTTATTTTAGCCTACTGCAATTCCACTTCCCTTACCTCATCCTAACCTGCCAACTCCTCCTTCAGGCACTTTGCCATGTTATTGAAGTCAGTGTTTTTGAAGTCTAGGACTTTTGAGTTTGCTGAGCTTGGACTCTCTCTTGATTTGTAACTCAAACCATACCGTGTGATGATCGCTGCTGCTCACATGGGTACGCACTCAGACATTAGACATGCCATGTCCCTTGGTGAGTATGAAATCTAGCATCTGAAATCTTTTTACTTCTTTCCAGATTTGCACAAGGAATTCTCCAATCCACATCCAGTAGATTAAAGTCACTCGATATGATCACTTCAGCCTTCATGGCTACCTTTGTAATATCAATGATCAAGTCTCTATCTATTTCTTCCGTTTGAGTCGGAGACCTGTAGACTACACCAGTATGGATGACAGTGCCATCTCCTCTTTCCAACACAATCAACAGCACTTCTTTTCCTCATGTCCCCTGCATTCAGTAGCTTTAATATTGCTTTTCCGTGACTCAACACTACAGTTAGGGTCGATTTTCAGAGGGTAGCTACTGCCACATAAAACAAACAATTCCCTCCACTGTTACACAGAATTATGCAGACGTGTGTAGTATTGTGAATACAGGTCTCAGACTTACAACGGCCACGCTTAGAGTTTCACCCAAGCTGTGCGCCTAATCGCATCAACGACCATAAAGTATTCACTGATTTTTAAACAAAATTTCACTTATTCAACACGTCCGACTTTTCCGTGATATTTAACTTTTTTCTTGATTTCCGTGCTTTATAGATAAAAGATTGTGCTTAACTTAGCTGTGTTATTGTTAACAGTAAGTCCCCGACACCACCAAGTGGGTACCTCATTGCGTTTCGAATACTTCTTCAGGGGGAATTCATTTAAACAGCACGATCTTGTACCTCGCGGTCAGCTTGAACACACTTGTTTTTTCAATCCTTCGCTATACAGGCTTTCTCAAAGTGCAAAAAACGTCTGCATAATTCTGTGTAACAGTGGAGGGAATTGTTTGTTTTATGTGGCAGTTAATATTGCTTTTGACATATAGGGCTATTCTTCCTCCTTTTCTGCCTTCTCTATCTCTCCAAATAAATTATAGCCAGCTATGGCTGTATCCCATTCATGTGACTTGTTAAACCATGTTTCTGTAATTGCCACATTGTCCAAGTCCATTTCCACCATCAGGGCTTCAAGATCAGGAACTTTGTTGGCTAGGCTTTGAGTATTTGTGCTCACTGATTTCCAGCAATTGTTGATTGGCTTGCCTTATTTTGCATGAATTTTATGCTGCAAGCCTCTTCCCACTAGCCATTGATGTGTGCGTTAATATCTTAACTGTTTCCAATGTTATTATGTTTTCTCGGAGTGACGTCCCGAGCTTGTTCTTTTCCATCGTCACTCCCTTTCCCTACAAATACCCACACTGCACTGGGAAACAAGTCACGAAGTGCCTCCCCCGGAACTGGGTAACTTGGCAGTTCTGGTTTAGGGCCACTGGTAATATTTGCAGTGCTGCTTTTTCATAGATGAGCTTGTTTTTCTACTTTTGTCCTCCGAATTAGTGCTGTTACAATATGGCAGATTTGCTACACAGGTTCGGAGTTTCTTCTTTTGCGAGGTTTTGCATTAGCTAACCACGTATCTGTCACTAAAATATGATGACAACAGAATTTGAGGATTATATATTTTTTGAACGGCAAGTTGTAAGGGGATTTCCAGTGGATGCTAAATGTGTGCTAAGGAAGAGGGAGGTGCAGGGTTTTTATACTGAGATTTGGCCCTCTCTTGTATATGTTTATGTTTATTACATTTGATATACCGCTCAGGCCAAAGCATTAGAGCGGTTTACAATACTACATAAATGATACTGAAAATATGAAAAGAACGCCATTAACAAGATAGGACAGAGTAAGAGATAGTGATAGTCAAAGAAATAGAAGAGACAAGAGGAAAGGTTCATTATAACACCAGAGAGGCAGAATATCATACCACCACAGCTCAGTCCTTCCAAACAGACTTGACCATAATCGCTACTCATCACAAATTCAAGCCAGGCAGAAATACGCCGCAGAAATGGCTCCTTATAAACCTCTGCTGCCTGGATATACTTGACAGAAGCAGATGAGGCAGAGCTCTCACTCACAGCCTACGACGCCGGCATCATTCCTCCACCGTCCCGCTCGTCGTGGCATGCAAACCAAATACAGCAGATAACCCGGTCCCGCACGGTCCAACGCCTAGGCTTCAGACTTCATGTCCATAGAATAAGTGGTTTAATGATGTCACCAAACAAGTTCAATAGTGGTTTTTATTAGGTGGATGAAATAAAGTAGGGTTTATTTAATGGCATTGAAGGTCTTTGTAATTTTCTTACTCATTATATAGCCAATTTAAAGGGCAGAGGACCATGTGTGAAAATGTCAGTTTGGCTCAGCTCCCTGGAACTCGCCCCTTCCCTCTCCTCCAGGGCCGTAGCAAATGCTATGTAAGCAGTGTAGCAGCACAGGGTGCAACTATCAAAGGGGTGATAATGGCATCACTGGGGCTTCCAGGAAGCTCAATAAGAGTGAAGTCCTGTGCACAGCTGGGTGGGGAAGGAGGTACCAAGTTGCACAAGCAGATTTCTCGCTTGCCAGCCCTCCCCCAAATACTTCTATTTGAAGAGGGCACTGGTCTGTATGCATAATGAAGGAATGATCCAAGTTGACAGTCACCCAAAGGGCTGTTCTAAGAAATAAATCAAGTTACCTACCTATACACTCCGTACGCATTTTACTAGTATTTATGTTACAGTAGAAGAATGCTGGGGGGGACAGGAGACCAGCTGGACTGCACACAAGTACCCGATCCATGTGTCTTAGGAAGACAATTGGTAAAGCAAAAATATTCTTTTTTTCTCCTCCAAGCATAAACTTTTTTTTAAAGATTTTGTTTTGGAAACTGGCACAAGAAGATATATACAAGAGGAAATATTTGACCTTTCTGCCTTGTTATTTTTTTTTTAAACTGTTGGCCCTGGTCTGTCAGACTGACATCTGCTTCATGTACTCTCGTCTTCCTATATACAAACATCATCCATACCATGCTAAAAGCCTATAAAAACAGAATACTCCAACCGAACAGAAGAGCTCACATGACCGTACTACAACATCAGCTCAACACAGGCACATGGAATTCCATCTGCTCAGTCACCTATAACAGTTCAAGAAGATAGTTTTCCCCTCTCCACAACCCAGCAAGTTAGGACAAAATATGCGGCAAAAATAATAATTTTACCATGCTTTCCAAGTGAGAACCAATGAGCACCATTATGTAAGGGGCTGGTAGAATTTTAGGGCTATGTAAGACCTAATTACTATTATTCTAGTCCCCTGTTCGAGGCCGGCCCAATCATTCGGCAAACTAGGCAACTGCCTATGGTAGAAGCTTCTTTGAGAGGGGGCAGTAAAAAGCAGGACATTCAAAGCTTAACAACATATTCTGACAGCCGGGAGCAGGTAGCCATATGGCTTAAGATTTGCCTAGGGCACAATCATCTTGAACCAACTCTGGGGCTTGCTCAGCGCCCGTTTGCTCCATTGTCTATATGCAGCCTAGCATCCTTCTGGCTTTGGCTACCACCTTGTCACATTGTTTCGCCACCTTCAGGTCCTCAGACTCCAGCACTCAGAGGTCCCTCTCCTGATCCGTGCATACCAACTTCTCCCCTCCTATCGCATACTTACATCTTTGATACACCACCTAAGTGGTTGGATAGAATAAGAGAGACACTAATGAGAACCATGATGCATGATCAAAGTAACAATCAAATTTTGAGAAGGAAGGGAAGGGACACAAAAGGAAGAAGGGCAAGACAAAATCCCAAGGTCCTGCACCAGCATGCCGAGAGATCAGTGAAGATAGTCAACCATAAGCTGATTTATAGTTGACTACCATAACCATAAGTCAACCATTTTAGCTCCACCCAACAAAGCACTATCCGACGCAGTGACTCATAGACCTACCTAACCTCTTACCCACCAATCAATATACCCCATTCCCCCTATACGTCCTTGCCCCCCTCTTCCCCCCCCCCCCATTCACTGTACATAGTTGCCTCATTTGGCATTATAACCTGTTAGTTTTATTAGTTGACCTAGAAAACTGGACGTCAAGCTGGACTTCATGTAAATGGCTGAGTGAATGGCTAACAGGGCCAGTACCTGCCAACCAGAAACTTCTGGAATAGTCACCTGAGCCTCCAGAGCTCAGGAAAAACAAACAAACACAGAATGAACAATACTGAAAGCTTAACCACATTGTCTTCCTCATCAAAATCCTAACCTGGAGCAAACCAGCTACATAGGAGCACAAGCCCCTGAAACCCAAATTGGATTTCCTAATACGGGTCCTTATACATGCATTTCACCCTTCATGATTGGATGAGGAGGGCATAGGAGTGGCACGTTAACCACAAGAAAAGGTTTGACTATGACAATCTGCATCTAAAGCAATCAGCCTTTTTTATCTTACAATCTGTCTCCAACGTGCGCGCACACACTTTAAGCACAAACTTGGCTGTCGGCCAGTGAAAGTATTACCTTAAGAAAACAAAAAGAGAGACTAAGTGAGGAATAACAAATGTCACAGTACATAGTATGGCTGTAATTCTACCAAAGGGTTACGATGACATTAGAAACCAAAGAGACAAAGGCACTGTCACCAGAAACCCCGAGATACACTTACAGGTGGATTTTATGAGCAGTCTAGATGTGTTCACCTGATACCGAGAGGGGGGGGAGGGGGAGCATGAAGAGGAGTGAGGCAGCTTCATAGTTCAGCATGTATTTGATCACCACAGTTGACCATGCATTCCCCAACACATACGTTTACATCTTCGCCCCTCCCCCTAACTGTGTTCCATGCAATAAAGCCCAAGTGCCTGTGTGCCCATAAACCCAAGGAAAAACTATTACTACAAGCCCCAAACTTTGGATCCCTTTCCTACATGCTGCACAACCTCTGCAATATCTCTGGCTAAAATCCTTTTCGTATTTCAAATTCATGGTCACCTCCGTCCACTTCCCTACTGCAACTGCTAAATAAGCCTATGTACATCCAACAAGGGCCTTTGCCTCCTGACCCTACCCTCAGATTGCCTCCTCGTACCGCCCTTCACTCTGCCCAGTAAATAAGTAATAGCCTCCATGACCAAGATTCACAAAATCAAGTTCTCTACCAGGCCTGCTTCACCTTCACCTTTCCATTCCTTTTCCCTTCTCGCCTTTCATCCGTTTCTGAACCAGAGGAGGAAACTATCCACTTTTTGCCCTCCAAACTCATACTCCTCTTTTCTGTGCTCCTGCACATCATCCCCTCCGTCTGTCATATTCCCAATCTATCTTCTAATCTGTTGCCACCACCTTCAAACCTGCAGTAATCACACTACTCCTCGACAAACCCATACCAGACCCTATGTTTCCTACTATGGCCCCATCTCCCACCTCCCTTTTGCATCCAAACTACTCACCTACAAGATTTATCTCCACTGCTTCACTCCATTTCAATCTACCCTTTATTCACCACAAGAGCAGAGAAGCTCAAGTGCAAAGTGGCAACCTCTGTAGGGGCCAAAACCAGAGGCTTTTACACAATCCTCATCCTCCATGACCTATTTGCTGCTTTCATTCCTGTTATACACCACCTATGTGACATACTGTTCTCCATGGATTTGAAGACTCTGTACTATGTCAGTTCTCCTTTTCTCTCTCCCCATACGTTTTTAGCGTTTCTTCTCCTTGTTCTCCTCCATCACCACCCCACAACCCTTGTCACGTATTTTTGGAAACTCATTCCTATTGCGATTATCCATGTTGCTTTCAGTACAATCTACCATTTGGCAGAAGAATCTACTCACAAGGCTTAGCCTGTCTGCCCAACACTACCTAAACTTAATATGGCCAAGGAATAACTTATCATATTCACTGTGGGCTAGGCATACACCAAGCCTGGCTTGAGAAAAAAAACACTAAATAAGAGATTAGGAAGGAGGCATAGTCTTGAGTTTAAAGCAAAGCACTATCAGGACCACCATATAACATATGTGTCCAAAATCCTGCCTTGGGCTGATTAAACATTTTATATTGAGTTAAGCCACTTTGCCTCCTTGTGCCTTAGGTTACTTCAGTAAACATGCTGCTGAAACCTCACCCATTCTCCCATCATCTTCCTACTCAGGCTACCGCACCCTGCTTTTTACCGATTTCCAACCAAATGATTTCTCTCCACTACATATTCAGAACGCACCTGCATTACCTTTCTCCAGTGTCATTACGAACATGTGACACCCCTCCCCCCAAGAATTCCCCATCTGTTTTCAAATATACTGCAAATGTCTCCTACTTACCTACAAGCACATGCACTCTGCAGTTCCTCACTGCCTCAGACTTCCTTTCACTGGGAAATTTGCTCTCATCTGCACCTTTCTCTTCCTAAATCGCTAACAACAGACTCCAAGTGTTCCAGTCCTTGCTGTAACATATTCCTATAACAGCTTTCCTGAGATGCTGCATCCTGTCCCCCTTCCCCGACAATATTTGAGTCCTATCGAATGCCTTGTGGAGGCTGCTTAAACTGTAGCATTCCCAGTCAATTTTAATCAAATTTTCTCTAAGAAATACATTTGCTGAAACCCCTGTGTCTTTCCTGTATGCCTCTTAATTTATACAGAGCACTATATAAATTAGTGGTAGTGTACACACCTACTATTTCCCTCCATCGGTCCTTCCTTATTTAAGTTCCCAGATATAGCAAGTCCAAGTTAAAAAGTAAACCAGATATGGGCAAGCTGGCAAAATAACTGCAGGTTATACCAAAAGCAATATACTAGAAGAACATAAGATATGCCATACTGGGTCAGACCAAGGTCCATCAAGCCCAGTATCCTGTTTCCAACAGTGGCCAATCCAGGTCACAAGTACCTAGCAGTTTCCCCAAAAGACACAGGTTCCACAATGTAACCTGGCTACACTAACAGCTTTAACTACATCCTCCGGTAACGAAGTCCGTAGTCTGATTATGCGCTGAGTGAAAAAATATTTTTTCTTATTAGTCTTAAATGGGTTACACTGTAGCTTCATTGCATGTTCCTTAGTCTTTCTACTTTATGCCGTAACCTATAAACTGTAACTATCTGAACCAAACAAACAGATTTACTTTTTCATATAGCAAAGCAGGAGCCAACCAGCACTACTGTATATTCTCTGAAATTTTAGGTGGTATTCAAAGAAAAAAGGTGCATGACTCAGCCTACACAGTAATACCCTGAAATTTGAGGCTTTGACCCTAGAGAGGTAGAGGTCAGGAATCTGCCTCAGGGCCAGTAGAGATCCAGAGCTGATAACAAATCTTACTTTAGCTTCTGGTTGTCAAGAAGTAAGACAGGCCTCCAGAAGGCCCCACTGGTCCAGTATAGAGTGTATCCCGACTGGAAGCAGTATATGGCAAAAAGCAGTGGAGACACACCAGTGTTGGCACACCTAGGAAAGGCCCAATGGAACATCTATTCATCTATTTATTTATTTATTTTATTTATTTACATTCTCTTATATACCGCGCTATTCTGCATCAGTGCGGTTTACATTGAACAAACTGAAATTACATTGAACAGGGCATTATAACTTGGAGATAACTATTTTACAGGGAACATGGGCTATGGAGGTTTAAGTGGCTTGCCCAAGACCACAAGGAGCACCTGTGGGACTAGAAACCCCAGTCCTTCCGGCCCAAGGTTGCTGTCCTCTAGTGGGATTTGAACCCCTGACCTTCTGGCCTGAAGTACCTTGCCCCAACCACTAGGCCACTCCTCCACTCTGACTTTTCCCTTGATCCACCGATTCCTGTTCTATACCCGGCCTGACATTCCTATTCCATGACCATGCTGGCTGGCCCTCAGAATCATCCAAGCTTCTGTAAGTAGCACATATTATCTAGTCTTAATGGGACACTCCCTGACATGCTAGGTCATCAAAACAGGCACTCTATCCACTGAAGAATCTAATCAGATCCCAATCCAGATGGGGTAAAGCACTATCTTTTCAAACATGGCTGCTCCTAAGGGCTCAGGGGAATTCAGTAGGGAAGCTTAGAGAACTAAAATGAATGACTTTAGGCTTTTCAGTTGGTTAAAAAGCAAGTCTTGACGATTATTATATGCAATCCAGGATGGTAAAATTTGAATACTTTCAGTACCCTCTGCACTAGATTAAAAATACACCACTGAGAGACCACGTGATGTGGTGAGAGCAGCAGACGTGCACTGCTTGCGCTCCGGTCCCCCCTGGCCCAAACCTTACTTTTAAAGCCGTTCTGAGAGCCGATACTGGGCTAAATACCGTGCCTATCTGGTCCTAACACCATTGCCTTGCTGAAGCCGTCCCGGGAGTCCGCAGCGGTGATGGCTGCAGCGGTGAAAACCTCACGAAGGGAAAAGGATCGAGGAACTCCGGCGCCTAAAATGGCCGACCCTTCAGCCTCGCTGAAATCGCCAACTTCTCCGGCCTTCCTTGAGGAGGTTTCTACAGCCGTGGCAGAGGCCCTATCCGTGCAATTCACAGCTTTGCATGAGAAAATGGACAATATACAAGTGTCAGTAGGTGCCTTGGGGAGTAGGCTTCAAGAAGCAGAGGATCGTATTGGCAGGGCTGAGGATAGTCTGGATACACTAACTCAGGGCCTAAAGTCTCTGACAGCCCAACTACAGGCGCAGGAATTAAAACTGGATGATTTAGAGAACCGTTCCAGGCGCAACAATTTGAGAGTGATGGGCATATCCAATACGATCACGGATAAGGAGCTAAAGCATTATTTGGAATTATTGCTTCCTCAGCTGTTTGAGGGGATCGAAGCTCAGGGCAAGTTGCTTATTGAGAGAGCGCACCGCGTGGGCGGGAAGCAAACACGGGACTTGCGGCCGAGAGTAGTGCTGGTAAAATTCTTACATTACCCTCAGAAAGAGGCCATACTGCAAGCCGCCAGGCGAAAGGGCGAAATACTGCATGACAACATGAGACTTCGCTTTGCCCAGGATTACTCTGTGGTGTTAAGCCAGCAACAGAGAGCCTATGCACCCTTGTGCCAAAAATTGATTGATCTCCATATCAAATTCTCGGTGCAATACCCCGCTAAGTTGCATGTATATCGGGAAGGCGCCCACCGCTCCTTTGACTCAGCGGCTGAAGCGGGCCTGTATATTGAGGAGCTTATGAAAGACGAGCAGCGCTCCTCGAGCAGCCCCTGAGAGGCCATGCAACTTTTAATTCTCAGGTCCTTTGTGTGCTGGGAGGCGTGCCTCGCACTGATAGCGCAAGCGGGGGATCGCCGGTATCCTGGTCTTTGGGGACAGCGTGAACTCCACCGCCAAGATCCCCCTGTTTTTCTCAGAACTTTGTCTAATGGACATGTGCAATGATCCAAGGGCCTGGTGCACGGCAGGACCCTGGGTGGGGACCATATTCCGCCCTGGTTGTGTATACTGTGTTGTGCAATGGTTTTGTTTTGTTATTACCTTGTTGTTTCTATTATATTGTAGGGTAACCCAGGGGGATGGTAGTCTGGGGCGTTAGGAGAATGGAGTGGGAGTGGGCCTTGGTGTGGGGGGACTCCTCTATATGTCCTTGCTTGGGACCGGGCCTTTTGTTCGTTTAGTACTGTTGGTCCCCTGGGAGGGGTGCCACCCCGGGCTGAGTGGGGGGGTTGGTGACCCCAGGTATGCTTCTTGAGGGTCTTGGTTCCCCTTGACCCTTGGGGGGGACTACCCAAAGTGTGTGCCGGGGTGGCTCACACGCCGGAAGGGGGGGGAGTGTCGGGGCCCAGTCCCCCTACCCTTGGCCTGGGGGGAGAGGGGGCCTGTTGGGGTGCCCTGCCCGATCGCCCCCACAGCACCCTAGGCTGTGCTGAAAGGGCTCAATCAGTGTGCTGTGTGGGCCCGCATTGGTGGGGTGAGCTTTCTGGTGCAAGGTTTTGTTACCTATGGTAGTGGTGAGGGCTGGAGTTGGGGTTTCTACTTGGTATACTGGGGGTGGGGGGGGGCCGCACGCATTCACTGATCTCCGGGAGAGGAAGCTATTTTACCCCTTGGGAGGGAGAGGGGATGATAGCGAGACAGAGAGAGCGGGGAGGGAGGGGGAGGTGGGGGTGGAGGAGGGGTGGGAGGGGGTGGAGGGGGGCTGGGAGGGGGTGGAGGGGGGTAGGGGGGGTGTGGGGCCAGCGTCATGCCCATGATATGGTCTATTTTTCCCGGTTGAGCTACCTGTGTCTCTCTAGGGGGGAGCCTCAGGCTGGGGGGGCTCCCTCAAGGTTTTTTGTACCTGTACAGATGTATGACTCTGAATATGCTCCATGCCTTTAAAGATAATCTCATGGAATGTTTGCGGCCTGGGTAACCCGATTAAGCGCTTTAAGATCCTACAGGCACTGGCCAGGCAAAAGGCGGACATAGCTATGCTCCAGGAAACTCAACAGACAGCTGAGGAGCACCGCAAACTCTGCCGGGAGTGGGTGGGGCAGGTGTGGGGCTCCCCTGCTGTAGGGAAAAAGGGGGGGGGGGTAGTGCTCCTGATACATAAGCGCCTTCGGCTGGAGGTTGTGCGGGAAGTAGTGGATCCCTCGGGCAGATTTGTGTTACTGCAGGGGGTCCTGGAGGGGAGGCCAGTTATCTTAGGTAACCTTTACTGCCCCAATGTATTAGACGTAAATTTTTATGCTCGTCTGGCCTCTAAAGTAGAGGCGTTGCCTGAACTCCCTCTGATTTTGGGGGGCGATTTTAATGGCGTTATGGATGTTGACCTGGACACCTCTACAGGGGGAGGGCCACGAGATCGTCTGCAGACGGCCCGTGCCTTGTTGAGACTGCGTTCCCGGCTGGGGTTGGTGGACCCCTGGAGGTTATTACATCCGGCCGAGAGAGACTACACGCACCAATCTCGGGCGCATGGCACTAGTGCGCGTATCGACTATTTGCTGACTTCCGCCGGCTTGTTCGCTAACGTTCAGGACGCACAGATAGGGCCCCTAGAGATCTCTGACCATGCGCTTATCTGGCTAGAGCTCCATTGGACCGGGAGTGCTCCTCGGACATCCCTTTGGCGCTTCCCCCTTGAGCTTTTTAATGACGCTCAGTTCCGCTCCTTTCTCTGGAAGAGGTGGGGGGAGTTTGAGGCAGACCATGGTGGGCACCAGGGGGACCCCGAGCTGGTTTGGGAAACGGCGAAAGTAGTTTTACGAGGGGATATTATTGGCTTCCTTGCTCGGAAGAGGAGATTAATTGCAAAACGTATAATTGACTTGGAAAAATTAGTTACGAAGTTGAGGCGCCAGTGGGTTCGTAGTCCCCTGCCGGGCCTTAAAAGGCGGCTGTGGGAGAGTCAAACGGAACTTAATGAACTTTTACATCAGCGGGCTAAGAAGTCGGTATTATATTACCATTTCCAACTTTACCGTTATGGGGATATACCGGGGAAATTATTGGCTCGCTGTTTACGGGGCCCTCGCGGTTCGAGGCTGGTGCCCACGCTTCGGGACGAGTTCGGGACCCTTCAGCGTGAGAGCCCGGCGATAGCGCGTACTTTTCGCTCGTTTTTTCAGCGACTCTATGAGGCCGAGTCCCCCTCCCCCCATTTGATGAGGGACTATGTGGGGGGATTGGATCTGCCTCAATTGTCGGAGGCGCAACGGGCAGCGTTAGATGCACCGATCACCGAGGCGGAGATACAGGCGGCTATCTCTTAGGCCAGCTGTTACAAATCACCCGGGTCGGATGGACTAGGTGCTGAATTTTATAAGATTTTGAAAGATTTGATCTCTCCAACCCTCGTGGCGGTACATTCTCGGCGGGCGCAGCAAGGGTATTTCCGCTGGGGAGATAACCGTGCCCAGATTGTTCTTATCACGAAACCGGGTAAGGACCCCCTGCAGGCCGCCTCTTACCGCCCTATCTCGTTACTTAATTTTGACCTCAAGATCCTGGCAAAAACTTTGGCGGACCGTCTGGCGGGATTATTGGGGCAACTGGTCCATGAGTCCCAGGTAGGGTTTGTTAAGGACCGCTATGCCGTACGGAATCTGCGTAAAATTATAACCTCTCTGGAATGGGTCGGGCACAGACATTTGTCGTCCATATTAGTAAGCTTTGATGTAGAAAAAGATTTTGATAGGGTAGATTGGCAGTGTTTGATGTATCTCCTCCCGTGTTATGGTATAGGGCCCGCCTTTTGTAAGCTGGTTGGCAGTTTGTATGCGGATCCGACTGCCGTGATTGTATGCAATGGGGTCCTGTCTGAGGCCTTTCCATTGTGCCGAGGGACGCGCCAGGGGTGCCCCCTTTCCCCTTTACTTTTTGTTTTGTCTTTAGACCCCCTGTTGCATACGGTGGAGTTGTCCCGGGAGATCAAGGGGGTGCGTATAGGGGCTCATGATTTTAAGATCTCTGCTTTCGCGGACGACCTCCTGGTACATTTGCTTTCACCTTTGGAGTCTCTGCCCCGTTTGTTGCAGGAGTTCCAGCTTTTTGGACAGTTTGTGGGCTTCCGTATTAATGAAGCGAAATCCGAGGCCTTGGATATCTCGGGTCAACTGCGTGGTCGCTGGCCGGGGGTCTTCCCCCTTAAATGGGCAGAGCATCAATTTGAGTATTTGGCGATAGTACTGCCTAGTCAGCTCTCACGGCTTTATGGGAGTAACTTGCATCGGGTGATGACTAAAGTGCGAGATCAGTTGCACGCATGGCGGACCCTTCCATTGGCTTTATCGGGGAGAATAGCAGTGATAAAAATGGTCATATTACCGAGGTTATTGTATTGGCTGCAGACCCTCCCGGTGTGGTTACTGAGGCGGGATGTTCGGCGAATTGAGGCGGCCATTCGGGGCTTTCTGTGGAGGGGTGCGAGAGCGCGAATTCCATATAGCCGTTTGGTGGGGAGTGGGAGATGGGGGGGCTGGGGGCTCCCGGATTTAGGTGCATATGTACTAGCATGCCAGGCCCGTCATTTGGGGGACTGGTTGGGGGCTACAGTCTTATACCCCTAGGGTGTTGGAGGAGGCCTATGCGGCTCCCCATTCCCTACAGGCCTTATTGCATATGGATAATCGTCTGGTGCCCGCCTATTTGGCTCATAGTGTTCTTTTGGGCACGGTGCGCCACACTTGGAGGCAGCTTAATTCGTATTGGGGTCGACAGTGGCAGGTGTCGAGCTGGTTGCCCATTCGGGGTAATGTTAATTTCACCCCCGGCACCGACGGGGTGCTGTTTCGCATTTGGGAGGACCGAGGAATTCGGAAGTTGGGACACGTGGTAGACCTTACGGGACAATCGAAATCCTTTCAGTTTTTGGGCCAAGAATATGACTTGGGGACGCGGCATTTTTTCGCCTACCTGCAGATTGCTCATTATGTGGCCTCCCTCCTGAGGGCCGAGCTCCACGCTGATCGCTCGGCCCAGATTTTAGGGTTTTTTGGGTTGGGGGATGAGGCGAAACCGTCGATACGTGTTTTCAAAGCCCGGATAGAACAGTTCCGGCCGCGCCTGGGGTGTTGAGCTGGGGCGGGAATTACCCCCGGGTACAGTCCTGGAAGCCATACGGAGAGTTGGGACTCTGGTAGACGGAGTCCGTTGGAGGGAGATACAAATTAAATGTTTAACTAGAGTTCATTTCTCCCCGAGACGAGCACTGAGCTCTCATCTGACCCTTGATGGCAGTTGTCCGCGATGTGCGGAGCCCTTGGCGACCTTGCTGCATATGTGGTGGGGCTGCCGACGGATCCGCTCATACTGGAGGAGAATTTCGGCCTTTATGGAGGACCTGCTGGGACAACCGGTGTATTGGAGTGCTGTCCTGGTAGTGTTGGATCTTATGAACCCCGCCTTCCCGAAAGGGAAATGGGGTCGTAGGTTAGTGCGGAAAGCCTGTCTGGTGGGAAAGGGGCCCCTCTTGCGCTGTTGGCGGGAAAGCCGCCCCCCCTCTTTTTGGGAGTGGCGGAATTCCTTTCATCAATTGATGCAACTGGAGTGTAGGGGTGCTCGGGGTAATGCTAGGCGCTGGTCCGCCTTTCTCCTGCTTTGGGACCCCTATATACATCACTTGAGTCCCCGGTGTCGCAATGCAGTCTTACAATTAGGCAGTTAATTGGTCCTCTCTACTGTGAAGGGCCGGAGGAGGGAGCCTTGGATAGACTTAACGGTTGGGTCCTTTTGTAAAATGATGTGGGCATGATGCTGGGGGGGAGGAGGGGGGGGGTTGATGGGGGGGGTTACAAATGGGGAAAAAAGTCTGTTGCCATCTTTGTATTGGCCCCGGGGATCAGAGTTCACCCCAGGAGGCTTTCGTTGAATGTTGTATGATTTCTGTTTGCCTTGATGGTTATAAATAAACTATACAAAAAAAAAAAATACACCACTGAGTGGGTGAGAAACTGTTCCATGAATGGTCACGAAGGCAGATGGCAGATGTGGTAGATTGTCATATATTCTCTGAGGCATTCTGGGTGATTACTAAGGACTGGAATGCTTATCTGCAGGCAAAACATTACTTGACCACCTTGCCGCATGCTGATTTGAAGGAGGAAGTAAAAGAGGATTTGGAGGACTAGTTCTTAACTGTGGAGTGGTCCCTGGGCTAGCAGGGTACTAGGAGTTATTGATGAGTCGTCAGGAAGAGCTTGCTTTCCAAACAGCTATTGAGAAGTGGGAGTGTGGATTTGGCACTCACAGGAGTGTCGGGGTATTTTGTGATATGTATTCAGCCAATTCTCTGATTGAGAGATAATACCCTTCTACAAACAGTATACATTTTTATTGATACCTTGCATTTCACCAAAGAGGGCCTGGCTTGCTCATTTTATCACAGATGCTAGTTGTCCCACATTTCACACAAACGAGGCAACCACAAGTCACCTTTTTTGTCCTAAAATTCAACATTTTTGGACTACTACAACTACTGGCCTTTTTAATACATGTATTGAGGGTGCCCATCTGGTTGAATGCTCCTCTTTTGTTGTTTACGGATTTTTCTTTGCTTCCGGCCTTGTAGAGTGGAGAACAACAGTTTATACGTCTAGCCTGGTTGATGGCCCATAAATGTGTTTTTATAAAGTAGTGGAGTGCAGACCCACCTTTCTTTGACTCAACAGTGGTACTGTCGGCATGATTTCATATTAAATGGACAGATTTCTGGCGGGCCGCCCTGGCTGCAGGAGGTAAGTTATCTCAGAATGTTTACCATCCTGAATGCGGAGGGGGGGTGGGTTGGTGATTGTGAGGATAGGAATGGATTCTAGAGTGACTGGTTTAAATGGGAGATGTGTATGCAGGAGGATGACTGCTGTGGGGATGTGAGGGGGTTCTGTTGAGAGAGATCTCCCAGATTCTGGGGTGTGTAAGGGTCACCGTGCCTCAGAATAGTAAGGTCTTGATACTCTGCTGGAGCTGGAATGGAGAGTTTGGGTTCATATTTTGGAGGGGAGGAGGAAAGTAAGAGTGGGATGGGTTCTAGTTAGTTATATAAAAAATGGTTTGGTTGGGCTACCTAGTACTCGAGCATATAGTAACAAATGGTTGTCATTTGTTACAGTGAATCATTCTCAAGTGAAAGTTTCCTTGCTGTATATTTGATAAATACAGTTTTTAAAAAATGTATACCACAGATGAACAGAATCAAATACTATTAGGCGCCCTGTCTCCATACACTAAAGTCTAGGAAAGCACATGGATCAGACGGGGTGCTACATGCAATGCTCAAATTCAACATATCAATTCAGGAAGAAAACAGTAAGCTTAGGAAACCTGCCTTTACTTTCTGGTCACTTCCCTTAGATATGGCCAGAGGGCTTAATTACACTAACATATAAACAAACAAAACGATACTGTTAACCAAAATTAGAAAGGAATGTGTGTCAACAGCAATACTGGTAATGTGGGTTGTAATGTCCTTGACAAACAAGTACTAGAATTTCTAAGGAACAGCAGAAGCCTGCATTGAAGTCAGACTGTGCTTCTTCCAAAGCACCGACCACATCTTTACTTTACAAACACCAATTAAGAAGAATGTGAAAAAAAAAAAAAAGGAGAAGACTTCCTCCGGGAGAAATCTTTACCTGTTTATGTTTATTTTGATTTGCTTTAAGAAAAAAACCCCACAAACTTGATTTTACATGGACCCCAGCCTCAATCTTAAAGTACCACAAACTGAAATTGAATTAATTATATCAGCCCCCCCCAATATAAACTAATGATAAAGAACAGAAAGCTTCAGGCGGGAGGGGGATATAACACAGGGATGAAATCTCAGCTCCACCCTCTTCAACCTCTACGAGGACCTTTCCATAGTCCTGGAGGGATCCCTCCATCTCAGGACTAGATGGGTCAGAAATCAAATGCCTTCTGTTTTCAGCTGACCTGATCATTTTATTCCCACCTCAAGAGGCCGATAAAAGAACCAAAATCAGAAGGAACGCACTGAAAATCAGACAATCCTTCACCCTCTGTAACCTCCGGCACAAACTCAGGTTTAAAGTGCATTACTGCACTCTAAACACTGCCACTGTGCTATTAGTAACTATGTCCCATTGCATACAATGGGACTTGCGGTAAACAGTGTGTGTTAATCTGTTACGTACAGTAATACGGTGTGCACTTTAGTAAACCTAGCCTTCAGACAGACAGACAGGGAAATAGCTACAGTACCCGAACGTAATTCAACATGAGCTAACATTGAAAAAGGTGCGAGACAAATCCAAATAGCAAGACAAGTTATGATTTTCCAGAAAACACCAAAAAAAAATCTCCAACACAAATTCAAATGTTTCAACAACCAAGTAGCAGAAGATGCCCCAAGCTATGAACTATTAGTACAATACGCTTTCATCTTCAGATTTAAGGACCTGTTTGTTCAGCCTTTCATGCACCAAGCGGCTGCGGAAATGAAGTTTCTATTTCCCTCATACCTGTTCTTCAGGCACATGTCCTACTTTCCCTGCTGCTTCAAATAATTCAAAAGGCCGTTTCTGTCTGTTGTGTTGCCTCTTTCCATATAGGTTGTTGGCTCTATGCTCCTTTGCTCTATTTTTTCAAAATACTTCTTCAAAGGTTTGGCATGGGGTGGGGATGGACAGTGTGGCATTTAATTTCCCATCTTAACACCTGAATATTTCGATCTGCTGAAGCCATGTGTGCAACATCTATCCTTAGGAGGCCCAAAGCAGCTTCTGTTCTCAGGGTGTGCAACCTCGGCTCTTATATATTGGCTAGTGAGCAACGCGAGGGCTGGTCCCGTTTCTCTGGTGCCATAGAAGCAGTCTCTTGGCATTATTCAAATCACACACTATTCTTAGGACAACTGCCTTAGACAAAACAAACATTTTCTCATTCTCCTGGCTGAAACAGCTGTGGGGGGGGGGGGAGCAATTGCTGCACAATTTGAGCACCATATGGAGAAGGCACTAACAAGCACTGGGATTATAGATGGGCGTAATTTGTTCAGAAGGCCAGGGGTTAGTCGCCTCAAATCAGAGAACGATACAAGGTTTTATTCTACATCTTAACGCAGCATTACAGGCTCTGTACAGTGCGCTGTGCGTCTTCTCTTTCTGAGATCTTGGGGGGGGGAGGCCATCATCAGCTGCAAGCACAACACTCCTCTGATATTCTATGTTCTATTGCATTATATCCACCTAATCATCCTGTAAGGATTGTAAGTGGCTCACAATCTCTTAAAAACACATTTCATAATATATGTGCCACATGTAAACATAACTTACAGGAAAACACTAAGTATATGAGATGATTAAGCAGATTCCGAAATGAAAGGGTACAATGCTCTATCTTGCTCTCATTCTCTTTAACCAGGGATTTGTTTTTTATTATATGTTTATTGTATTTTCCAAATTTATATATATAGAAAGATGCACAGAACATTTTTTTAAAGTATTTTGAACATCCAAAGCAAAGTACTGCCATTATATGTCTGGTTCATCATCCAAAACTGTTTCCCCAACACGCATCTTCCCTCACCATCTCATCCAACCTACTTTTCATGTATATCTTAAGAGAGTTATCAACAAACCAGTCCCTGAGACCCACCTAGCCAGTCAGGTTTTCAGGATAATCCCAATGGATATTGTATGCAGATCTCTCTCATGCATATTCATTGTGGCTATCCTGAAAGCCTGACTGGCTACGTGGGCCCTGAGGACTGGGTTGAGAACCCCTGGTCTAGGGGTCACAAATTACACATTAATCAGGGATCTCCAACTCCAGTCCTGGAAGGCCACAAACAGTCAGATTTTCAGGGTATCCCTAAGGAATATGCATGAGATAAATTTGAATACAATGGGGGCAGTGCATGCAAATCTCTCTCATGCATATTCATTAGGGACATCCTGAAAACCTGACTGGTTTGCAGCCCTCCAAGATTTGAGATGGAAACCCCTGCATTAAGGGGTATGTTTGCTAAACGTTAATGCGCAATAACTAATGTTAACACGCACTAAGCGCCCCTGTGGCCATTTGTTTCTATGGGTACTTAGTGCACATTAACATTAAGTCACTCACATTAACATTAAGTCACTCACAGAAAAGGACACTCAAATAAATTAAGGACTCCAAATGATTTTATAAAAGCAACAAAACTAACTAATAACAGAGCCTTCTCACATGCGGCCCCCTTCATTTGGAACTCCATCCCAGAGGACCTAAGATCCACAACAGAAGTTATAGAATTCCGCAAAAAACTGAAAACCTACCTCTTTGCCATGCACTACAACAACATTGATAATACACTAATCATCCCAGAAAAAGGCTAAATAACACCCAACTGAGTATAGCTAAACCTCATAATTAACAGATTTGCACCCTCTTGTAAATAACCATGATTTAAATCTAAGGAACCTACAAACCTGTATCTGTACATAGTTCATAAATTGTTCTTGTTCTGTTATGTATTTAACCTTTACATTGTTCTGTTATGCATTTAACCATTCACCGTTCTGTTACGTATTTAACTATTACATTGTTTACTGTCAAAAATTGTTCCATGTAAAACAAGCCCTGCTTTGTTGACTGTTGTTCAATTGTGAGCCACATCTGAACTCTGGAAGATGCGGGATATAAATGATTGTTAAATAAATAAAAATAAATAAATGAACATGCGTTAACCTTTAGAGAACACACCCCTAAATCAGTAAACTACATGCCTTATGTTCTACGCTCTAGACTCAAAAGATCAAATAATTTGCCACAAAGTCAAGGTCAGCCTTATTATCCAATTAACTTAAATGTATGTGGAGAGGGGTATTTTTTGCTAAAAAATATTTGCATAAATATCTTTCATATTAAACCGAGATATCACCTATGCATCAAATCAAAATTGCTTTATGTTAATGACAGATCTAAGACTTGGCTTATTAGTCATCATTCTCTGTATGTCTTTCTCATCTTCATTATACTCTTTAAACCATTTCCTGTCTATGAATATGTGACCGGGTAACTAGAATCTAAAAGCAACAGCTTCTCAATTTATAGATTTTATATAGTGAACGGGGGAAGGGCACCTGCAGACAGGCCAGCAAAAAAGAAACTGTTCTTGAGATTTTATATTTTTGTGGTAAATTTACAAAAGGAAGTCTGTTTGATGTAAAATACTCTGTGGCCCTTCCGCACAGTATAATATTCTGTTTATTGTAAACCGCACTGATTTGTAATAGCGCGGTATATAAGAGAAGTAAAATAAATAAATAAGTCAACCTCTCCACCCCTGTACAAGTGGAAATTAAAGCCTTAATCCCTTTGAATTCCCATTTAGCGGATACTCCATCCCTGAGGAACTGTCGGTTATGACCAATAGGATGCACTCTCCTTTTACAAAAAAACTGTTGATGCTTCAATACTGCTGGCTACCGGATTATTTTTGATAAAATAAGATATTTCAGCGTACCCTGCATGTTGTAAGTAGCCTGGATTTATAGAAACAATCCGATGAAGGTGAACTCGGTATAAGATGATGTTGAGTTTAACCAACCTACCACATATCCAAGCATTACAATCTGATTATACAATCACAGAGCTGCAAACTTCAGACCTCCATTAAAACCTTAAGGACAAAATAGGTTTTATATGCACCCAAATATATTTAGAGGCATGTTTATGAAACGTTAACACATGCTAATGAATGTTGGCATATGTTAAAGTGCTGCTGCGTCCTTAGAACTAAATGAGCTGTAGGGGCACCTAAAGTTTTGCAGGAAACAAAATACACTGTAGAATTTCTATGGATAGAAATTCAATGTATAAATGGCGAAAGGCAATGTCAGTGGGGGTGTACTACCAACCGCCTAGCCAGAATGAACAAATGGATGATGAAATGCTGAATGAAATCAGAGAAGCTAACAAAGGTTACAACACAGTAATAATAATGGGTGATTTCAATTACCCGGGTATTGACTGGGTCAGTGTCACAGCAGGGCATGCTAGGGGAGATAAAGTTTCTAGATGAAATAAATGACTGCTTCTTAAAACAGCTGGTTCATGAACCGACAAGAGGGGAAGCCATTTTGGACCTAGTCCTTAGTGGAGCAAAGGATCTGGTGCAAGAGATAAGTGTTAGGGCCACTTGGCAATAGTGATCATAGCATGATTGCATTTGATTTAATAAACAGAAGGAGGATGGCAAGGTAATCCACAGTACTACCTTTTAACTTTCAAAAGGGAGACTATGATAAAATGAGGAAAATAGTTAAGAAAAAACTAAGAGGAGCAGCTGCAAAGGTTAAAAATTTACATCAAGCATGGGCGTTGTTTAAAAATACTATCTTGGAAGCCCAGACCAGCTGTATTCCACGCTTTAAGAACAGTGGAAGGAAGGCCAAAAAACTGCCAGCATGTTTTAAAGTTGAAGTTAGAGAGGCTAATGTAACCAAAAACGCATCTTCCAGGAAATGGAAAAAAGAGCCAATTGACAAACACGGGAACCAAAAGGAAATGCAATGTCATTTGGAATATTGTGTGCGATTCTGGAGACCACATCTTCAAAAGGATATAAACAGAGGATGAAGAGGGTGGCTACTAAAATGGTTAGTGGTCTTCATTATAAAGCATATGAGGACAGACTTAAATATCTTAAAATGTATATGTTAGATAAAAGGAAGGATAGAGGAGATATGATAGAGATGTTTAAATACCTCCATGGCATAAATGCACAAGAGGAGAGCCTCTGATTGGAAGCAAGCTCTGCTACGAGGGGATATAGGATGAAGGTGAAAGGGGATAGACTCAGGAGTAATATGCAGAAATATTCCTTTACAGAAAGAGTGGTTGATGCATGGAAGTCTCCCAGTGGAGGCAGTACAGATGAGGACAGTGTCTGAATTCAAGAAAGTATGAAATAAACACAGAAAATCTCTAAAGGAGGAAAGGTCCATAAACCGTTATTAAAGAGGACCCGGGAAATCCAGTGCTTACCCCAGGATGAGCATTGTAGAACCTGTCTGCCTTTTTAAGAACCTGCCAGGTACTTGGCCACTGTTGGAAACAGAATACTGGGCTTGATGGACCTTGGTCTGACCCAATATGGCATTTCTTATGTTCTTATGTGTGTTTGTTAATGCAAGTTAACCTTTAATAAACATGTCCTTTAGTTAAACAAACATTCTGAATAACCCACTTTTGGCTTGAGGAAAGGAGCTATAAAACAAACAGCCATCTAGGAAGTTCAATCACTTTGAACTGTTGCATTCACCCATTGTGAAAAGGTAATGTATGCCACTTTTTAAACCCATGATTCACTTGGTTAAGATGTTTGCACTGCAAGTACTATTATTTATTTACAATTGTGGGGCGTTGTACTTAGCATAGTTCTAGATGCATCCTTCTGATGATCAGAGAAATGTTTCTACATCTGCTCCTTGGACCAGCTGCACTGCCAGAGTCTAAGGGAGAGAATCTCAACCATTTTACAACAGCGGCTCCTAATGACCATAGTCCAATTCAACTGGAAGCTTGTAAGAGCAGAAAAATGGATGGACCATAAGCTCTGCTACACTATGGCTTTGCTGCCTTGAATGAGCCTGATCTCAGTTTATCTCAGAAGCTAAGCAGGGGCAGGCCTGGCTAGTACTTAGATGAGTGACCACCTTCGAATCTCAGGTGCTATAGACTTACTGCACAGAAGTAAGGCCTGGCAATCTACTTCTTGTCACACCTTGCCAAGGAACCCCAGAGGCTGGGTTACCAGGCGTCAACATTGACTTGATGGCGCACAACAGACACAAGCTCTGCTACAGAAACCCAGGAAAGCAAATCACCACCATGGGTGAGCAAAGGGATTTTGTTTTTCACATTTTATACTCTTGGGGTTTTTTGTGTTTACATTTTGTAGCTCATTTTGATTGACATTTTCTCTCCTCTTCCCAACATTATCCCCTTTCCTTCAGCTCTTCCTTTTCTTGTAAGCTGGCAGCTGTGGCCCTCTTTACCTGCCTCTGCTCCCTCTCAGCCTAGTGCCACAGCTGCTCTGAAGGGCCCAAGCCCTTCCTTATGGCCCACAGCTGCCACCATTCTATCTGGTCCAGACAGCCACTTCTCTACCTGCCCCAGACCCCACATCCTCTACATAGCACCAGGCATTAAATTTTAGGCATGGGGGGGAAAACCTACCATTTATTTCCTTTTTATCCTTAATAATGTACCAGGGAGTAAATACATACATCAAGTGTCCTTACACCAAGGAGCATCTTAAAGATGCAGAAACCAGACTGGATCAAGCTAATGATGCCATTTCCTGATACCAGGGTCACAAACACCGCATGTGCACATCTAAAAACTTGGTTCATATTAGCAGAAACTAATACAGCCCTGGAAACGCTTGCTTCTATGCCTCCTACAGTACAGAAATGTCTTCTAGCATACAAAGGCTGTGTATTCTTTTCATAGGATTTCAGTGAAGGCTTTGCGTTCTTCTGCAGTACCAGCCTTACAGCTTAAGGAGATGGCCTCCTGCAAGAATTCTGCAGTCCTCCGCACAGTGTTCTTTCACTTTTTCTCAGATGAGGATCGGGGTAGATGTTTCTCGGGGGCTATTCCAAGATTATTGAATGGTTTACCAGAAGAGATTAGGGATCTTAGAAATGATCTCCAATTCCGCAAACTGGCTGTTTAGGAAAATATTTTAAAGCATTTATGGAATTATTATTGATGTTATGTTTTTTTTTAATTATTTTGATGCTACTGTAGTCCACTTTGTATGATTGTAAAGGCAAATTGTAAGTGATGTTATTGGTCTTGTGTGTCACCAAATTTAATAAGAGGCTTTGGGATTTTTTATTTTTTTAAACCAGAAACAGTTACAATCAAATTGCAAATCATGGAAAGCCAGAGTAAGCTTTAAAATTAAGCTCAAAAAAGCGCAACTTGAACATGGTTGGTGAGGGGCTATGGATGCACCAGCTCAGGAAAATTGCTGCAGGCATGCAGTGCTGCTAGATGGAGGAGATGGGCACAGCAAAGAGCTACTTGGCTGAAGAATGAAAATCACAAGGAAGGGTGTAAGAGACAGAAAAAGGGGGAGAGGTAATGAGAAGCTGCATTTGGCTTTGAATGTAAATGGCCACGATTAGCACCAATTAAGATATGGCCCTCTTACCAGTCAAGTAGTTTTTAATTGTATTCCAAGTTAAACAATCCATAATCTTTTCCTAAATCCAAGCATCATGCCCTCTTGCAAGCAAATCTGAGGGCAACATGGCCGGTGATTACAACATTCCAGCAATGAAAACCTAATTTCATTACCTCCTGGGCCCCTGAGTACCCTGCTGCACCTGGATTGTAAGTACAACATTTCCTTTTCTATAGCACAGCAGCTACAAATACAGTTATGGACAAATCAGATGAAACTTCCTTTTTATTTAGGATCCCACTATCTGCTAAAGCAAATAATGTACCTCCTTTAAACAGCTAAGGTTTAACACATTTTGCAAAGCATCTGGGTTTTACATGTAGAAAAGTCAGTTAATATTAGATAAGGCTTAGGGAGAAGGGAGACATTTTCTAAACCCGTTAATTTTCTTTTCTTGAATCCTGTTAGACCAGTCCAGCGAGTGGGATTGTAACCAAGCGATTAGGACCCAGAGTGGTGAGGAAGATGGCATACTGGAAAGACTCCTCTATCAAAGGCACCATCCGCTCCAGCTCCACATGCAACCTGTAGTACCTCACAAAAGGTACTCGGCAAGGGTCTAACAAATGTCCTCTTAAAACACAAAGGCGGACTCAGACCAAGAGGCAGCTTGTGCTGATGAGATGAGCCTGGACTTCTTCCAGCATCCCACACAGAAGGTAGGCTTAATTAATAGCCTCCTTAATCCAGTGGGCAAAAATCAAGGATTTGGATGCAGCCTCTTTTCCTCAGACCACCAATTAGGACAAAAAGATTGTCCAGCCTATGGAAGGAATTAATCATCTCCAGATAGGGTTGCCAACTGGCTCCAGATGCGCCCGACAGGCTTGAATCAGTCCTGGGTTTACCCCATTGCATGCAGGAACATGTAGTCTTGCTTTTCTTATTGAGTGAACATAAGAACATAAGATATGCCATACTGGGTCAGACCAAGGTCCATCAAGCCCAGTATTCTGTTTCCAACAGTGGCCAATCTAGGTCATATGTACCTAGCAGTTTCCCCAAGAGACACAAGTTCCACAATGCTTGTACTGGGTCAAGCATTGATATCTTCGGTCACTTCTTAATAATGGTTTATGGACCTTTCCTCCAGGAACTTGTCCAAACCTTTTTTAAACCCAGCTACACTAACAGCCTTTACTACATCCTCGGGTAACAAATTCCAGAGTTTGATTACACGTTGAGTGAAAAAATATTTTCTTTTATTAGTCTTAAATAGTTTACCCTGTAGCTTCATTGCATGTCCCCTAGTCTTTCTATATTCTGATAAGGTAAACAATCGATCTACGTTTACCCGTTCCACTCCGTTCATTAATTTATAGACTTCTATCATATCTCCCCTCAGCTGTCTCTTTTCCAGGTTAAAGAACCCTAACCTTTTTAGCCTTTCTTCATAGGAGTATCCTTCCATCCCCTTTACCATTTTGGTGGCTCTTCTCTGTACCTTTTCTAAAATCGCTATATCCTTTTTAAGATACGGCGACCAGAATTGCACACAATATTCAAGGTGCGGTCTCACCATGGAACGATATAGAGTGCAATGGAAAAATCAGAACTACGTGTCCCTGCATGCAGTGGGGTAAAACTAGGACTGGATCAAATGTGTTGGGCGCATCTGGAGCCAGTTGGCAACCCTATCTCCAGATACTTCACCATTACCCCTCTCATGTTCAACAGAGGCAGTGAGGGGGTCTGCTTTGAGATCCTCCTCTAAAAAGGGGGGCAGAAGCTCAGTCGGATTGAAACAAAAAGACAACAGCACTTTCAGGACAAAGGAAGGAACCATCTTCAGAACTGCAGAGGCTGTCAAAATGACCAGGAAAGGTTCCCTGTAGGATAGAGCCTGTAGTTCTAACATGGTCCTAGCAGATGCTATGGCCACCAGGAATACTATCTTCAGGGTCAAATCCTTGAGTGATTCCCGCTGAAGGGGCTCAAAGGGAGGACATTTCAGTGCCTTAAGTACCAGAGACCGACTCCACTGTAATATAACCAGGCACACAAGTGGACAGATCTGCTTCACCCCCTTGAAGAAGCAGGAAACATCAAGGTGTGCCACTAAGGAAACTCCCTGAACTTGCCCCCTGGTAGAACCTTTGAGACACTTCATTGCCAAGCCCTAGTCCTGCCCGGACTGTAAGAATGATAACATGGCAATTATGTCCGTCTTTATGGCATCCAAGGTGCAAGGGGATCATCACTTCTCGAAGACCTTCCAAACGCCAACCTAAGCCAGGGATGCCAAGGACCTCCTGGCCCTGAGAAAGATGTCAACTGCCCCTCTCAAGTATCCCTTCTTAGAAAACTTACACCACTTAAGGGTCAGACCAAAAGTAAGAAGGGAGCAGGATCCTGTCACAGAAGGTCCCTCTCCTTTGGCAGTAACAGAGGGGGGGTGGGGCACGCTAACGGGCTCAATAGATCCACATATTAAGGCCAGCACAACCAGTCCCGCACTACCAGAATGACCAAGTCCAAGAGAGACCAGATTCTGCATAAATGGCAACTCACCAAGGGCCACAGGGCAGAGACATACAGAGTCCCCTCTTGTGTCCAAGTCTGAAGGCGGCCATCCAAGCTCACCACTCGCCGGTCCTTCCTTCAACTGAAGAAGCTCTCCACCTTGGCATTCTGGTGGCTATCAGGTCAAACACTGACAGGCCCCACCTCTGCACAAAAAAGGTTGAATGCATGTGAGCTGAGCTCCCACTCGCCTGTATCAATGGTGTTTTGACTTAAAAATCACCCTGCAAATTGTCAACTCCCACTATATTAGCCACCTACAGAGCCACCAGATGAGCTTCTGCCCAATGATAGACCTCCACCATCTCCACAGTCACCGCAGAGCTTAGAGTTCTGCCTTGCTTATGTACGCCACTGTCACGGAATGGTCCGAGAACTCTCTGATCGCTATGCCTTCCAGGAAAGACTGAAACTTCTCTAGAGCCAGACAGACTGCCCTGGTCTCTAGCCTGCTGATCACCCAGGAGGCCTCCCGAGGGATCCAGCACCCCTGCACAAACTTACCCAAACAATGAACTCCCCAAACCAGAAGGTTGGCACTAGTACCGACACTTACCCAATTTGGAGCCTCCAAAAGCATCTCGTTCAAAGGCTGATGCTGTAACCACCAGGCCAAGACTCCCTTGACCTTTAAAGAGGAGAAGCAGCCACTGAACAAACAGTTGGGAGACCAGAGAAACAGAATGTAGCCTTGCAGAGGAAACATGTGCGCCATTCCCCAAGGCACTAGTTCCAAGGTCAACACAGTTTGTCATAGGAGTTGCAGGCAGTCCCAAGTCCTGGGAACTAAAGAGAGAAAAAACTCCTGTGCTGAAGCCATAGTTTGGCCAGCCTCTCCAAGATGAGAAACACCCTGCCTAAGTTGGTGACGCAGCCCTCCCCCCCCCCCCACATACCTTAAATCCTGAGATGTCATTAGGATGTTCTTGGGGCTGTTGATCACCCAACACAGCCTTTCAAGCCACCAGATCATCTGTCGTGTCCATTCTCTTGAATCAGCCAGTTTTCCATGTACGGTACACCTGAATCCCTCTGAAAAAAGGCTGTTGCCACCACTGTGGTTAAACCAAAGAGCAGGGTCCAAAACTGGAAATGGTGGCCTAGGATACAGAAGCAGAGAAACTACTGATATGGCTTCTTGACTGGAATATGGAAGTATGCCTCAGAAAGGTTCAAGACGGTGAGAAATTGTTCTTGCAGGACTGAAGTCATGAATCACCAGATAGTTTTCTATGTGGAAATATGGCACTCTAAGTTTGGCATTGACCGTCCAAGAAGAAAGACTCTCCCTTTTTGGGAACCACAAAGTAAATGAAATATCATCCCTAACCTTGCTCTGCAGAAGGTATGAGCGTGACCGCCTGCACGTGCAGGAGGCGCTGAAGAGTTTACTCAATCACTTTTTATCAGAGAGCTGCAAGGAGACTCCTCAAAGGCTTCTCTCAAAGGGGCTCCACAAACTTCAGTGCATGCCCTTCTTTGATGACTTCAAGAACCCAAAAGTCTGATGTAGTATGGTCCCATCCCAAAAGAAACATTCGGAGCTGCCCCTCAATTGCCTGTCCCTTGAAGGACTAGAAAGGGGGACTGTTACTTCTGGAGAGAAATCTGCAACTGTGAGTATATACTTCTGGTAATTTTCTAAAAAGAATTCTTTGTATTAAAGCTACTTAATCTGTGAACCCACTGTTTTTTGTTGGATCAGTTAGGGCCTAGTAGCAGCAATTAAAGTTTGAATTTAAAACACAGAGGAGAACTTTCTGGTTACATTTCATACCCAGCAGAGAGCTTGTAGTTTAAATTTAATAGTCACTCAGGGCCAAGTAACAGCAAAGTACTTTTAGTTTAAATTTAACACACAGAAGAGAGCTTTCTGGTTACATTTGGAACCCAGCAGAGAGCTTGTAGTGTACATTTAATAGTCACTCAGGGCCTAGCATCAGAAAAGTACTTTTAGTTTTAAAACACAGAAGAGAGCTTTCTGGTTAAATTTAGAACCCAGCAGCGAGCTTGTAGTTTAAATTTCATAAGATGTTAGAGCCTAGCAGCAGCTAAGAGCTATAATTTAAATCAAATCAGAATTTAGCTTACCTCAGCAGCACAAGACAGGGTACTATGTAGCAGCCCTCTTTTAATAAGTGTTATTTCCCTCCCTCCCTCCCTCCCCACACCCACCCACCCACCCCTGGGATAATCATAGCTTTATAGGTACTTAAACATCTTAAACGACAGGAGGTGCTTTCAGGTGAAGCTCATTACCCAAATCAGTCATACACTAAGGACCTGAGATTAATTAAGCTTCAGGTGAACAAGGTATATTAAACGTATTAGGTACAGGTTTATTGGTATAAATACCCATAGCAACCCCTAGTAAGTAAGAACTTAAAGATCTAGACACAAACTTAAAACTAAGATGCAGACAGCAGTCCAGCAGCGGGATGGGGGCTTTCCAGTCTTTTGCATTGAGTGTCACATGTATGATTTTCTCCCAGTTGGTGAGAGGTCTTACGTGTACACTAGGTGCAAGGAGCTCTTTGCTCTCAGGGAACAAGTCCGTTCTCTAGAGGCTAAAGTAGCAGACTTGGAAAACATAAGACAGACAGAGAGGTACATAGACGAGACCTACAGTTTATCCTCCCTGTTATCTGTAAACCTAGATCAGTCATGTATTGACAGGTATGTTGTTGTTCAATGTAAACCGCACTGATGATGAATAGTGCGGTATATAAAAAATGTTAAATAAAATAAATAAATAAAATATAGTCCTGAAATCCCACCTCCAGTCTGGCAGCACCCCTGTTGCCATGGAGGAGAGAGGTCACGTGACAGGAGAGAGGTCACGTGACAGGAGAGCATCACCCTGGTGTGGCAGGAAGTGATCCTGTAACTAGGACCTGTCCTCCAGGTGATGTAAAACCCTCTCGCACCGAGGAAGTTTCTCCAGGGCCATGTGCCCATGAGGGAAGGGTTAGGACAGCCATTATAGTTGGTGATTCGATCATTAGGCATGTAGATAGCTGGGTGGCTGGTGGACGTGAGGATCGCCTGGCAACATGCCTGCCTGGTGCGAAGGTAGCGGACCTCACGTGCCACCTAGATAAGGTCTTAGATAGTGCTGGGGAGGAGTCTGCTGTCTTGGTACATGTCGGTACCAATGACATAGGAAAATGTGGTAGGGAGGTTCTGGAGGCAAAATTTAGGCTTTTAGGTAGGAAGTTGAAATTCAGAACTTCCATGGTAGCATTCTCCGAAATGCTTCCTGTTCCACGCGCAGGACCCAAAAGGCAGGCAGAGCTCCGGAGTCTCAATGCGTGGATGAGACAATGGTGCAGAGATGAGGGTTTTGGATTTGTTAGGAACTGGGGAACATTCTGGGGAAAGGAGGGGCTCTTCCGAAGGGATGGGCTTCACCTTAACCGGGATGGAACCAGGCTGCTGGCATTAACCTTTAAAAAGGAGATAGAGCAGCTTTTAAACTAGATATTAGGGGAAAGCAGATAGTCGCCCAAGAGCGGATGGTTCGGAAGAATGTATCCTTGAAGGATACTACCAAAAGCAGAGAGGTTCCACAAGAGAGTAAAGTAGCCCAAATGCCCTCAAGTATGGAGCAGACAGAGCTTAAAGATCCCAATTTACCCATGTCTAACAATAGCCAAATTAACATGAATAAAATATATTCTCTAAAATGCTTGTATGCAAATGCTAGAAGTCTAAAGAATAAGATGGGAGAGTTAGAATATATAGCACTAAATGAAATGTTAGATATGATTGGAATATCAGAGACATGGTGGAAGGAGGACAACCAGTGGGACACTGTGATACCTGGGTACAAACTATATTGTAATGATAGAGCTGATCAAATTGGTGGAGGGGTTGCGCTCTATGTTAGAGAGGGCATTGACTCAGAAAGGATTAAAGTTTTGCAGGAAACAAAATCTGCTGTAGAATCTATATGGACTGAAATTCCATGTAAAAGGGGGAAGGCAATGGCAGTGGGGGTGTACTATCGAGCACCTGGCCAGAATGACCAAATGGATGATGAAATGCTCAAAGAAATCAAGGAAGCTAACAAAAGTTACAGCGCAGTAATAATAATGGGTGATTTCAATTACCCCGGTATCGACTGTGTCAGTGTCACATCAGGACATGCTAGGGAGATAAAGTTCCTAGATGAAATAAATGACTGCTTCTTGGAGCAGCTGGTTCATGAACCGACCAGAGGGGAAGCCATATTAGACCTAGTCCTTAGTGGAACACCAGATCTAGTGCAAGAGATAAGGGTGTTGGGGCCACTTGGCAATAGTGATCATAGCATGATCGCCTTTGATTTAATTAGTGGAGGAGGGATAGTAAGGAAATCCACAGTACTACCTTTTAACTTTCGAAAGGGAGACTATGATAAAATGAGGAAAACAGTTAAGAAAAAACTAAAAGGAGCAGTTGCAAAGGTTAAAGACGTACATCAAGCTTGGGTGTTGTTGAAAAATACTATCTTGGAAGCCCAGACCAGCTGTATTCCACGCTTTAAGAAAGGTGGAGGGAAATCCAAAAAACTGCCAGCATGGTTTAAAGGTGAGGTCAGAGAGGCTGTTGTTGCCAAAAAAGCATTTTTCAGGAAGTGGAAAAAAGAGCCAAACGACGAAACCTGGAAACAGCACAAGCACTGGCAAGTCAAATGCAAGGCATTGATAAGGCAGGCAAAGAGAGAATTTGAGAAGAAGCTTGCTGCGGAAGCAAAAACGCGAAATAAAGACCTTTTCAAGTACATTCGTAGCAAAAAACCTGTGAGAGAGTCAGTTGGTCCATTAGATGATAAAGGGGTTAAAGGAGCACTAAGAGGCGACAAGGCGATAGCAGAGAGACTGAATGAATTCTTTGCTTCGGTCTTTACTGAGGAAGATGTAGGGATGTTACCCATGACTGAAGTGGTATTTAAAGGTGCGGAAGAATTGAAGGAAATATCGATACATTGGGAAGATGTCTTACAACTATTAGATAAACTGAAGAGTTGCAAATCACCTGGGCCGGATGGTATACATCCAAGGGTATTGAAAGAACTGAAATATGAGATTGCAGACCTGCTATCAGTAATCTGTGAACTATCATTAAAATCATCTCTAATACCTGAAGATTGGAGGATCGCCAATGTAACACCAATTTTTAAAAAGCGTTCCAGGGGTGATCCGGGAAACTACAGACTGGTGAGCCTGACGTCACTACCGGGAAAAATGGTAGAAATCATCATAAAGAATAAAATTACTCAGCATGTAGATAGTCACAACCTAATGGGAGACAGCCAACATGGCTTTAGACAAGGAAGATCTTGTCTTACTAATCTGTTATGTTTTTTGAAGGAGTGAATAAACAGGTGGACAAAGGTGAGTTGGTTGATATTGTGTATCTGGACTTTCAGAAAGCCTTTGACAAGGTCCCTCATCAGAGACTTTTGGCAAAACTAAAGAGTCATGGGATAGGAGGCAATGTACTATTGTGGATCAGGAACTGGTTAAAAGATAGAAAGCAGAGGGTAGGGTTAAATGGCCAATTTTCCCAATGGAGGAAGGTGAATAATGGTGTACCCCAGGGATCTGTGCTGGGTCCGCTGCTTTTTGACATATTCATAAATGACCTGGAAAGTGGAATAACGAGTGAGGTTATCAAATTTGCAGATGACACAAAACTATTTAAAGTTGTTAAAACCCAAGAGGATTGTGAAAAATTGCAAGAGGATCTTGATAAATTGGAAGACTGGGCATCAAAATGGCAGATGAAATTTAATGTGGACAAGTGCAAGGTTATGCACCTAGGGAAGAACAACCCAAACTATGGTTACACGATGCAAGGTTCCACATTAGGAACCACCACCCAGGAAAAAGATTTAGGCGTCATTGTGGATACCATGTTAAAACCCTTGGCCCAGTGTGCAGCAGCGGCCAAGAGAGCAAACAGAATGCTAGGTATGATAAGGAAAGGAATGGAAAATAAAACAAAAGATATTATAATGTCTCTATATCATTCCATGGTGAGGACGCACCTTGAATATTGTGTGCAATTCTGGTCGCCGTATCTTAAAAAGGATATAGCGATTTTAGAAAAGGTTCAGAGAAGAGCCACCAAAATGGTAAAGGGGATGGAAGGATACTCCTATGAAGAAAGGCTAAAAAGGTTAGGACTCTTTAACCTGGAAAAGAGACGGCTGAGGGGAGATATGATAGAAGTCTATAAATTAATGAACTGAGTGGAACGGGTAAACGTAGATCGATTGTTTACGTTATCAGAATATAGAAAGACTAGGGGACATGCAATGAAGCTACAGGGTAAACTATTTAAGACTAATAAAAGAAAATATTTTTTCACTCAACGTGTAATCAAACTCTGGAATTTGTTACCGGAGGATGTAGTAAAGGCTGTTAGTGTAGCTGGGTTTAAAAAAGGTTTGGACAAGTTCCTGGAGGAAAGGTCCATAAACCATTATTAAGAAGTGACCGAAGATATCAATGCTTGACCCAGTACAAGCATTGTGGAACTTGTGTCTCTTGGGGAAACTGCTAGGTACATATGATCTAGATTGGCCACTGTTGGAAACAGAATACTGTTCTTGATGGACCTTGGTCTGACCCAGTATGGCATATCTTATGTTCTTATGTTCTTATGTCCCTCGAAAGGGACCTGACGGTTCTCAATGGAAAGATTTATCAGCACCTGAGGGGGCTCCTGCTGAGTCTTGCATCACTGGGTCCTCAAAAGGCAGACCCTTCTTGGGGTTAGACCCATAGGAGGAACAGGGAATCCACTCTAAGAATCCTGATCAATAGACCCAACTCTCCTTGGGATAGAGGATACAGTTGAATCAGGACCTTAGTACCCCTTAGCCAGTGTCTCCCACTGAGGGCATGAACTGCCGCAGAGGCTTGGAGAGGGGAAAGAAACCCGAGGGATACCATTGAGGCCTCAAGGATAGGTTCTGTTTGAGAAACATCTGCTAGAGAGGGCTCTGCAATGTGCAGGGCCACCATAGCATCCAAAATAAGGTCCTCCCTGTGAAAAAGCAGGATCACGGACAGATCCTCATCCACTGCCAAGGGAAGCTCCTGTTCCTCTGACGATCCGACTCCTGGAGACTGGGAATCTTCCTCTTCTCCCCAGACTGTCAAAGGAAAGGATAGATGAAAACTAGGACTGGGGGCACTTGAACCCTTGCTGCCAGAAAGAGACTCCAGAGGGCCCAAAGACCCCCAGAAGGGGAGGACAGGGCACCAGATCTTCCCTCCCCACAGGGGACTGCCATGCAACTAACAAAGACTGAAAACAGCCCGTAAGCTGTTTGAAAAATTGCTGCTCAAAGCAGGCTGCAAGGGTACCTTGTCACCCCAGGGGACCCTCAGAGGCCTGCTAACAAGAGCCTGCGGCCACTTTACCACACACTTCCTTCACTTGGACCACATGGTCATCCAAGATGGCTGCTGATCCACTGATGAGAAAATCACACAAAATGCAACACTGATGAAAAAATGTGCCCTTAGTCTTCTCCATCCCACTCAGGGCAAAAGGAGTCAGCCATGGAGATCACTCTGTGAGAGACGCAAGAAGCACACCTCTGTGTATCCAGCATTGCTGTTAAGCTCAGAGCAGCAAAACAGAAAGAAATAAAACACAATAGAAAACCAAAACCATGGCAAAAAAGAACCCCAATCAAAAAGGGAATCCCTGCACTTGTCAGGCCATTCAGAGAAAGTAAAGATGGGCCTTCCCAGCAGCTCACGCAAGGCTGAGACTTTTTTTTTAAATTGAAGCTGCTTTATTGAAATAGCACAGAAGACTGACAATTTAAGTAGTACTGAATGTAAAAAAATTAGTCAAAAAATAGGAAAATAGAGCACAGCATGCAGATACAGGGCAGTGAGAGGTTAAAGAGGCCTAAGCCAAGCCCAGACTTGCCAACCTCCCTTCAGGAGCCTTGTTGGTCCTCCTGTCCACTTTCTGGCCCATCAGTGCTGGAACCTGAGGTAACAGTGCTGGACACAGGGCAACCGCCAGCTCAAAGTGACAATGGATGTACCCAAGTTCTGGGAAAGCTAATAAATTTTATATGCCGTACGGTAAGGTTGGGCCTGCGGGGGAGCATCAGGGCAAAGTGGAAGCTGTGACCCCTCTAACTGCCAATGACAGAAGGGCTCATGGGCCCCAGTTCCCCAGAGGGAAAATCCAGGCCTTTGACATGCATGAAAGGGATGGAACCAAACAGCTAGCAAGACTGAATACAGCCCATGAACTCTTTCAGGAGCTGCAGTGTATGCCAGCTGAAAGGATGGGACCCCTGGGACCATCAGGCTTGTGGCTACGGATCCCCAGCTAAGCTCTACCTCTGCCAGACCTAAGTCACCATCTGAAATAGCCATGGTACGCACCAGTGGAAAAACGGAATAGGTGCAGCAGGGGTCACAAAATGGTATCAGGCCCCAGCCTCTGCCCCTTCCCCTGCGTGGGGGGGTGGGGATTTTAAATGCGAAAAAAGGGTGCCTCAGGCCTTGCAGCCATAACGGGGGGGGGGGGGGGGAAGGGGGGCGGAATAAGCAATCGTGGATAAAACTGCTGGGGGTTGCAAGCTGCATCAGGCTGTGCGGTCAAACACCTAGGGTTGCCAACTGACCGGTTTTCAGCCGGCCAGGCCGGCTGCCGGCACAGATATAGAACCGGCCCTTGAAAAGCCGTTTTTTTGCTCTGGCCGCGAGATCGGGAACGGCCAGAGCAAAAAAACAACTTTTCTCCACAGTGCGCGAGCGCGAGCGCGAACGCAATCGATCCTCCGTTCAGCCGCTGCTTCTGCTTTTCACAGAGCAGCGGCTGCAATAAAGTTAATTTGAAAAGGAAGAGAAACCTGAGGAGCCCTCCTCCCTCTGACATCACTTCCTCAGGGACTGCAGAAGGACATCCGGAGGGCTCCTCAGGTTTCTCTTCCTTTTCAAATTAAGTTTATTGCAGCTGCTGCTCTGTAAAAAGCAGAAGCAGCAGCTGCACGGGGCAAAGCAGAGGCAGCACTGAGGAGTGGGGGGAGGGGTGGAAGCAGCAATAAGGGGGGTGCAACACTAAGGGGGGGGAATGAAGCAACACTAAGGGGGTGAAGCTGCACTAAGGGGGGCAAAGCTACACTAAGTGGCAGGGGGTGAAGCTGCACTGGTGGGGGGCGAAGCTGCACTAAGGGGGGGGGGGGGTAAAGCCGCAGTGCTGGTCGGGGGGGAGGCCAAGGACTACAAATGGGCTTTGATGGGGGGGGGGGCTAGGACTACAAATGGGCTGTGATGAGGGGGGGAACCTGGACTGGAAAAGGGCTATGGGGGGGGTGACTTGGACTGGAAATGGGCTGTGATTAGGGGTGCTAGGACTGCAAATGGGCTTTGATGGTGGGGGGGGGCTAGGACTGAAAATGGGCTGTACTGAGGCGGGGGGGGGTACCTGTACTGGAAAAGGGCTATGGGGAGGGGATTTGGACTGGAAATGGGCTATGAGGGGGGGAACTTGGACTGGAAATGGGCTATAATGAAGGGAGGGGGAACTTGGACTGGAAATAGGCTGTGATTAGGGGGGCTAGGACTGCAAATGGGCTGTGATTAGGGGGGCTAGGACTGCAAATGGGCTGTAATGAGGCGGGGGGGGACCTGGACTGGAAAAGGGCTATGGGGAGGGGATTTGGACTGGAAATGGGCTATGAGGGGGGGAACTTGGACTGGAAATGGGCTATAATGAAGGGAGGGGGAACTTGGACTGGAAATAGGCTGTGATTAGGGGGGCTAGGACTGCAAATGGGCTGTGATGGTGGGGGGGACTAGGACTTCTAATGGCCTGTGAGGTGAGGGCTAGCACTGGAAATGGGCTGATGAAGAGCTGGAATAGGACTGGAAATGGGCTGATGGGGGGCATGGGAGAATGGGACTAGAAGGGAGTGGATGCTGGGTGGGTCTAGAATTATAAGGGAACTGATTTTGGGGGAGGACTAGAATGGATGGGGAATGAGAATGGAGAGGGGAAAAGATATTTTGTGTGGAAGAAAAGTCTACGATGGGCCGGGTATTGGGAGAGTAAGAGGGGCTTGAGAATGGAAGGGTGAAATTTAAATGGATGATAAAGGAATAAGGAAAGAATTGGGGGAAAGAGCAAAAGGGAAACAAGCAGAAATAGAAAGAGAATGGAAAACATCTAAAAGAGAAGAAAGGACAAATGGATAGCTTGCAGAAGACACAAAGAAACCAGAAGAAAGTGACTGGAGCAATTGCAACTGAAAAATAAAATGCCCAAACAGAAGGTAGAAAAAGACTTTTTATTTTGAATTTAACTGGAATATGTCTGGTCTGGGAAGTGTCTATTGCTAACATCTTTGCGTTTTTGTTTAGTGCAAGAGGAAATTACTTTATAGTTTTATTTCTCCAGTGTTGTACATTTCATGTTTGGCTTTTGGGGTTCCCAGTTTAATTATTATCTGACCAAGGAAGTTAGCCTACACGTATCCTCGGTAATTTTTGTGGGTGGGGCTGGGGGCGGGGCAGGGGTGGGACTAGGGGCGGAGAATGGGTGGAGCATGGCATGCTACAGGTGTCGGGTTTTTCTCGGTGAAAAAGTTGGCAACCCTACAAACACCGCAGTGGCAAAAGTTAAAAAAAAAATAGATAAATAGATGATGGTAAAAAAAAGAACACTGGAAGAAAAAAAAAAGCAGGGCTCTGGTAAAAACAGAGACTCAAAAATGGAATCCCAGCCAGGGGTGCGCAAGCACAGAAAGGGCACAGATATCATCACTGGGCTTCCAGGAAGCTCAAAAAGAGTGAGTTACTGCATGTGGCTGGGGCGGAGGAGGGTGCCAAAATCATTAGTTGCACAGGGCGCATTTCTAACTTTGTACAGTCTTCATCACAGCATCTATCTGGCTGTCCAGGGAAACCAGAATAAATGAAACATGGATGTCCACACAGGCCTGGGAGGCCTAGCAACCAAACAAAAGTTTGTTTTCTTTCTTTTTTATTTTTTTTTTTAAATTTGGAACTGCTTTATTGAAAGCGACAGAAAGCCAAATACCACCCACTGAAACCAAAGGGAGGAGGGGAACATCTATATTTCTCAGAATTTTTTTATCTGAACATGCAGACAAAGTCAGCAAGAGGGAAGGCAGCCTGGGCCCAACTTAGCAACTACCCTTTGGTAATGAACTTCAGAGGCCTTGTGAGGCCTTCCTGCTCCTTTCGAGGCCCACCAAATGCTAGCATCATGCGGGAAATGGGCTTTGATATAGGGCGGTTATCTGCTGCAAGAGACATGGGCGTATCCATGCTGTAAGCAACATTGAGCCTTTCCAGACTCAATCTCATTGACCACTGCACCATAGTGCAGGGGTCAGAAAAGTCGGGCCTATTCTACACTGCTGCACCAGTCCACAGACCTTGCCACCTGCTGGAGGCAACTGGCTTCTTTCAGTGCTGTACCAGAGGATACACCGAGTGATGACATCTCTGAAAGTTGCTGAAGTCTGCCCCCAACCCTGGCAACAGAGCATAACCCACTCACCTGTACTGGTCTAACAGGATAAGGTAGTAGGGCCAAAAGGTTTCAGTCTCACAGGCCACAACCAGACCTTAATGGGCAGGAGAGACAGGCCTATCTGTACTGCTGCATCAATCCACATACCTTGCCACCTGCTGGAGGCAGACAATATTGGCTTCTCTCAGTGCTGCAACCAGCAGATTATACTAGTGACAACACCACAGAATTTTATTCTAGTGTGCCGCTACCTGCTGGCTAGGGAGCATAACCCACTCATGTGGAGTAGTCTAGCAGGATTTAAAAAATTGCTATTTAGGGGGATGCTTCTTTAAGGATCTTCTTAGGGTTGCTGTCAGAATCTATTTTGCTTCAATTGCAGCTGCTCTTTTGCCCTGGACTCCCCAGAAGCTGCCAGCATAAGCAACCCCCATAGTTTATCTAATAGATAAGCCAGTCCTTACTGTGCACCAAGCAACACTTCAGCTATGTCTCCACTTGTGACGCCACGTTTCCCCTCTACTACAGTAGTTGTGAACTGGCAGCACATTTTTATGACCTCTGAATAGATATAAATGGTTTAACTACTATGAGGGAGGGGAGAGTGAAGAATGAGTAAGTAACCAGTCACCACTGAGTAAAGGCAGTGTGAACTTTAACGATGCCCATTGCAGATGCACAGCTGACAATGCAGGGACCATGAAAAGGGCCTGCTCTGCCACCTGGCTCGTACTAGCTAGACTGTCATGCAGCAAATCGGAAAAAGAACTCTCTACAGGCAGCCTCCTTTTATAACTGGTGGGGACGAAAACAGTGAGAGCAGGGTCTCAACAAGTCTGCTAGCAGTGTGCACAAAGCTGTATTTTAAAGGAAAAGATGATTCAGCTACAGAGGTCCTCCCCCTCCCCTTTTCCATTGTTCTTCCGACTTCAGGACAAACCTGGCTCTGAGCATACTGTTCCTGTTCTTATGCAAATAAGCCGTTTGTTTGCATATTATGCCTGTCACATGAACACTGTAGGTTACTTCTGATTAAAAAAAAGAAAAGGCACAAGTTGACAAGAGTCAATTTCAGTTGTGTGCATAGATACAGAAAATTAATTATCGAGCTGTGTTCTTGTGGCAATGACAATATTGTGCCGAGACCTTACAACGCTCCAGATGCATCCATCTCCCTGACCAGCATGTTGTTCGGGTATAGTAAAAGACTATTACCCTAGCAAGCAGCATTATTAATAGCTTGGGAAAAGCTCGAGGGCTGAAGCAAGGATGAATGAACAAACCTAAAAGTATAAGGCCACCCTTGATTTGACCACCGAACTGCTGAACCCCAGTTACCCTTCTCATACTAACCTCCCTCCCTCACCTTGTCAATCCTCACCCTACTGCTGGGCGTGCACTTATCATGCCAGACATGGACAGTAGCAAACTTCAGTGGCACATCCCATCCAAGTCCACACCCTTAAAAGGCTCACGGGCTAGTAGAGATTTCAAAGCTGCCAACCTATGAACCCCTGTGCCTATACAGGGGGTGCCCCAATAAGGCAGGTTCAATTTACTAGGCCAATCTGACCCTGCTACCACCTGAATTCCTACAACCTAATTCGGGCTTGTCACAGGGCTGTAGCCAGCCCATGTCACCCCCAAGAAGTATCTCTTGGCAGCTGAAGAGTAGTATCAACATTACAGCTCGAAAAATTATCCAGAACACAAACTTCTGAAATGGACTTTTCATAGACTAGGAAGGTGGCAGCTCTGCAGCCTCCCTTCTATGTACTCAGGCAGAATGTTTCTGGAATCAGAAGGTACTTCTAACTCCCCTGCCTCACAGGCCCTTCCTCCTGGGAAGGGCCTGTGGTAAACAGATGATGTACTTCTATGGAATCGAAAAAATGTCGTCTTCCTTTCAAACTGCCACAGAAATAAAGGTAGAGTGACAGAGTTCAAATCTTCTTCCTACATTGGTAGGGCATAAAATTGTGTGATAAAACAGAGCTAACTTGTGCACAAAGCCTAGCGCACTTTCCTACATTGGCCTCCAAGTGTTCCATCGCTATTTAATCAACTGCAATTTTGATGTGATGGAGTCAGCTCCTTCAGGATATTACTGACAGCCACAGTCAGACCTAAGCAATCTGAAACTTCTAGATAAAGGCACTCAATTAACATCTATTTAAACATACTGGGTTATGGCACAAATAGACTATTTACTATCAATTAAATTCAGGTGTCTTTTCGCTGCTACAAGTGGAGAGAATTTCTGTAACTCAGAACCAGTATCAACCTACAGAAACTTCCTCCCTCAATAAAAAATCCTTATAGCACTATAATGCAAGCTACTTTATTGCTTTAGTAATATTTATTTTTTCTTTTGCTTACTTCATGTCTTCTTTTAAAATTAAAGCATAAAAATATATGGGAATTCTATCCTAGAAGCTGCAAGAGTTAAACTAGGCATTTTAGCACCCAGAGAAGACAGATATGTACTCTCCCTCACCTCATCCCCAATCTCCTCGTCCTCCACTTCAATCCCCAGTTCTCTTTCTGCCTGCCATCCCAGATGGTAATAGATAGCTGCATGCTTCTGGCCGTTCATCTGCTGAGAGCTCATGTTTTTGGTCAGATTCTAACAGTGACCCAATAGATGCAGTTAATAACATTTGGGTATTTCCCATTCTGCAAAAATCTGGCACAAAATATATGATATGAGAGATATATAAGCTCTTCTACATAAGATATTTATATCGCTTCCTTTGAAGGGACACACTTTCTGATAGTGTCTTTGTAATCACAACATTCCTCTTGATCAATTCAGGCTTTATGGTACAACCCAGATCATGGCTCCAATTCGCTACTGCTTCAGTGACATCATAAGCCTCCCTCTGTAGTAGAGTTTGATGATGGTCTTCCAATCTACATTTAGAAGAGTCCTCCAGATGGAGGATCTTCTCAAATACTCTTAAGGTCTCTTCCCCCAGTTCATGAATATAATATCTAACTAATAGGCAAAACTTTTGTCATTAGGATATAAAATATTTCTATAAGGACTGGAACAACTTTACCTTGCCATTTTCCTCAACCAAATTCAAATTAGTCAATCTCTTACATGCTCAGTTCTAGAAGGCATTACTATGCATACCTAGTTGGAAACCTAAATTCCCAACCAGTGTTAAGAGAGGGGTGGCATAGGTCCTACAATGGGAACATACACAGCCATTTCTAAGTGTCTCTTAAAAGTCTACCAAAAACCCAACTTAATCGGAGGTAGCAAGTGAGAAACAGGCATGCACAACAAAGCTCTGACTGAAATTGCTAAGTATAGTCTCTTCCAAGTTCACTGGTAAGGTCACGTTCCTAAGATAGAATGTATAATATGCAACATGTTAATGACTAACTTTGGGGAGCCTTAAGGCCACTCTGTGGTCAAGTTTGCATCAATTTCTGTACAGGAACTTTTCTGCCCTGCCAAAGAAACCTTCCTAACCCTTTATGGATTAGAGAAGGGATTTTGGTTTAGCTCATGTCCTTTTCACTAGAAGCTCATGGTGAGTTACATTGAGGTACAGTAGACATTTTCTTGTCCCTAGAAGGGCATACAATCCAACTTTGCACCTGAGACAATGAAGCGTTAAGTGAGTTGCCCAAGATCATAAGGAGCATTAATAGGACTTCAACACTGGCTTCTCTGGTTCTGAGTCAACTTCTCTAACCATTAGACTCCTCCACTAAATGAATAATCTCATTCACACCCCCAAACAAACTTAAAATACATTAAAACAACACTGAAATCAAACAAGAGGAGAGATATCTGGGAATCATACTGGATCAAAAATTAATCTTTCCAAACACACATTTCCAAAACATCAAGATCAGCATACAACAAACTTCGAACAATACAAAGACTCCAATTACGCCTAGATGAGAAGAGCTTCCGTACCATCTGTCAGGCTATGATTATGCCAATATTGGACTTCTACAACTCTATTTATCAAGGATTACCAAAACATAGCATCCAACCTCTACAGCTAATACAGAACACAACTGCAAGAATAATATCTGAGATACCAAGGGACACCCATATCACCCCAACCTTTGAAACAATTGCACTGGCTCCCAATCCTTCAAAGATCCAAATTCAAATTGCTTACCATCATCTTTTTTTTTTTTTTATGAAAACTTTTTACAATTTAAATCAACATAGTTCAAACAAACGTTCTTGAAGAAAAAGAGCAGACAAAACAGAAATTCTCTTTTACAAGATAACTAGGTAAGAGTCAACAAAAGCAATAAATAATACAAAGATCATCTGCCCACCCTAGCCCACAAAAAGGGGGGAGACACAAAATAAATCCATCACCTGAGAAGAATTAAGGGCAGCAGACCCACTCCAGCCATCTAAAAATTAAGCGAGCCTGGGAGAAGAATCAACAGAGGACTCGAGGCAATGAGCATTAATGAAAGCTGACAGTTGGGCGGGATCATAAAATATATAGGAAACAGAATGATACTTCAATAAATGCTTACAGGGATGTTTCAAGAAAAATAATCCCCCCAACTGAAAGATCCCAGTGCGAAGCAGGAGAAAATCCCTGCGACGTCTCTGAGTTTCCTTTGCTAGGTCCAGGTACATACGAACCAGTAACCCTCTAAACAGAAGATTCCATTTCCAGAAGAAAAGTTTCAATAACCATTCTTTATCAGAAAGTAGAGCAAAGGTGATTAATAAAGTAGAAGGAACCTTGGATTCATATCCTGAATTTTCCAATAGGTCTGTCACATTCAACACATTTCCTGTTAACTGATCTTCCCCAGACTTAACCACCCCTGGGGTTACTTTCCCCTTAGGTAAATAATAAATCCTGTCCAAAGGCAGAATTAAATCAGGGGAGACACCCAACACTTCCACTAAATATTGCTTGAACAAATCTCTGGGAGAAACAGTAATCAACTTAGGAAAATTAATCTATCTTAAATTATGCTCCCTTGACTTATTGTCCAGCAATTCTAACTTAGCTTGCACTGAAGAGAAATTCTTCTTAAACGCTTCAGAATGTTCCTCTAAGTCAGCAACTTTACTCTGGAGTTCTTCCACTACAGGTTGTAGTACTGCCACCTTCCGTTCAACTTCCTCCACGACAGCCTCTGTACTGCTGACCTTCCGGGCCAACGACGAGACCAAAGTTTCTCCCAAGGAAACAATAGCCTGACAGATAGATTCCAACGTGAAGTTGTCAGGCCGCTGCAAGGAAAGGGCCAATCTCAGATCTTGGGATGACATAGCGTCTTCCACCTCTACCGGAGACTCTCGAGTACACCGCACAGGAAACCTTTCCCCGTGTGACCCTCCTCCTCCAGCACCGACAACATCAAAGGGCAGCGTTGCACAACGGCAGCACCCACAAGCTTCAGTGGCACCTCCACTCCGGTCCCTCTCAAGCCAACAGCTTCCCGCTCAATCGCGTGAGGGCTGAGCACCAGAAACCCCTCAGGGAGAGGTGATCCACGGAGCACTTTCAGAGCAGGGCTCGCAGGGGAGAAAGATGCAGCCAAAACAGCCGCCGAGTCACCCGACTCCGGAGAAACTGCTAGCCGGCGTTCTTCCCCTGTTAAAGCCAGATCTCGAGGAGCATGAACAACAAAAGCATGCAAAGGACACAAAGAAATCGGCGAAGAAGTATGAGGGGCAACAACCCTCCTCTCCCTTTCCGCTTTCGACCCATGAAGAAAGTTTGCTCACTCGGAGCAGCCTGCCGATGCCATCTTGAGTTAGACACTCCCCCTCGCCCTCAGCTGCTTACCATCATCTTTAAGATAATTCACCAACTGGCACCAATCACCCTCCAACCAATGATAGAGAGAGATCCAGAAACAAGAAACCGACGAACATCCACTAAAAACCTATTGCTCATACTGAAAGCAAAAACTAAAGCAAAACAGATAACCTGTAACAGAGCGCCCTCCCTCTATTCACCATCACTCTGGAACTCATTACCAGATACCATAAGAGCCACTACGGACCTCCAGAATTTTTTGAAAAGCCGTTAAGACACTCCTATTTAAGGAGCACTATTACCAGCACTACTTGATGAATACCACCTAGTCCTACCCTACACCCTAATCCCAACCAAATACCCTCCCACTATCCCTTGAACTAACCCAAAAGACCTAATGTTCCACTGCATAATGCTACTGTATAATAGTTCACCCGGTTGCCATCTTTTTTTTTTTTTTTTGATTTGTCAATCGTTTACATCTGTCTTTTTGAATTTTTAAATAACTTATATGCTATGAGATGTTCTCACTTTTTTTGGGCTACCCTGTATAGACCTCTCCAAGTTAATCCCCCTGTTCATTGTAAAGATGTTGAAGTTGTAATGTAAACCACCCTAAATGGAAGATAGGGTGGTATAAAAATTAAAAAAACCTGTAATATAAATAAATAAAATCTCCTTCACTAAATGCCTAATCTCCTTTTCGTGCACGTAAAGAGGTAACATTTGGAAGCTATATAGCCATTTAGGCATAATTATGACGTGATACAAAAATATCGGCCCCATCAGAGACAGTGGGAGCGATTCCAATCTCTAACAATTCCAGTATTTCCTTAAGTAGAGGTAGGGCATTTTGATGGTAAAGAGTATCTCCAACATACAAGCCGATGCAGAAAAACAGCGTGGTTTTTAAGTATAGACAATGCCACTTTTAAGCACACTTAACTGCTACGGCCAAATGAAGAAAAGAGACGGATGTGTGCATAAACTGCAAAAGAAAAACTAGTGCACGATTAACACCAAGAATATTTAAATGTATTTAAATAGAAGCAAATGAGCTGCACATAATGAAACGGCATGCAAATATTGCCTGCACCCGATGCAGACAAGCACGTTGATTTCAAAACCAGCCTTAGCGCTAAAATAAGAACATAAGATATGCCATACTGGGTCAGACCAAGGGTCCATCAAGCCCAATATCCTGTTTCCAACAGTGGCCTCAAGTACCTTTTGGTTTCCCAAAGATATACACATTCCATGCTGCTTGTCCTGGGGTAAACAGTGGATTTCCTCAGTCCTCTTTAATGATTTATGGTTTATGTCCAAACCTCTTTTAACTCCTGCTACACTAACAGCTTTTACTACATCCTCCGGTAATGAAGTCCAGAGATTGATTACGTGTTGAGTGAAAAAATATTTTCTCTTATTAGTCTTAAATGTGATACATTTAAGTCCCCTAGTCTTTCTACTTTTTGAAGGAGTAAACAACCGATCTATGTTTACCTGTTCCACTCCACTCACCATTTTATAGATCTCTATCATATCTCCCCTCAGCCAGGGAGTGGAGGAGTGGCCTAGTGGTTGGGGCAAGGTACTTCAGGCCGGAAGGTCGGGGGTTCAAATCCCACTAGAGGACAGCAACCTTGGGCCGGAAGGACTGGGGTTTCTAGTCCCACAGGTGCTCCTTGTGGTCTTGGGCAAGCCACTTAACCCTCCATAGCCCATGTTCCCTGTAAAATAGTTCTCTGTGTGTGCTGTGCTTTCCTGTCTAATCAATGTGTTTATACCTCAAAAAAATTTCCTGTCATGATTTGACAATTTCCAATCTGTAATCAAACCGCTGCTGATCGCTGGAAGTAGCGGTATACAAATGTATACTAAATAAATAAATAAAATAAATCTCTTTTCGAAGTTGAATAGCCCTAACCATTTAAGCCTTTCCTCATAGGGGTATTCTTCCATCCCCTTTACCTGAGGTGCATGCCACCGACATTATTTTGGTGGCATAGGGTGCTTTCCCCACTGCCTGGACATCTGAGGAAAAATGTCAAAGATGATCCAGGCATCAAGAAAAGTTCCCGATGCCAGCAAAATACTGTCAGGGAGCCACTGTCCCCAATAGAAAGCAATTCCTTGATGGTCCAGCAGCCCCAATCCCCCCACCCAACTAAATATATACCTGGTAGCCCAGCAGTCCCGAACCCCCACCCCTCTCCTGGTACCATTAGAAATGAGTGGAGCACTGCCCATGCACTCCTGCTCTTGCCCCCCCCCCCCACAAGGGGACGTGGAATGAGGGTGAAGGGGCATAGATTCAGGAGTGATATGCGGAAATATTTCTTTACGGAAAGAGTAGTGGATCCGTGGAATAGTCTCCCAGTGGAGGTGGTAGAGATGAGGACAGTAACTGAATTCAAAAAAGCATGGGACAAACACAGAGGATCTCTAAAGGTAAAAAGGGGACTGCTGTAGTTGTTGATATGGAAGGACAGACTAGATAGGCCATGTGGTCTTTTTCTGTCATCATATTTCTATGTTTCTAAAGGTACCGGGAGGGGGAAGAGGGGTTCAGGGCCACTAGGCCACCAGGTTTATTTTTAGTTGGGAGGGGGTGGGGGATCAGGGCCACTGGGTCACCAGGGATTTGTTTTATGTGGGGGCATTGGCCCCTGACAGTATTTTTATGGCATTGGGGTCTTTCCCCAGTGCATGGATCATCTGAGGAGAGTTTGACATTTCCCCTCAGATGATCCAGGCTTTGGAGAAAGCCCCTGATGCCATCAAAAGACTGTCGGGGCTCATATGCAAACTAGCCATGCAGTGCCCCTGTTTCTCGGGGCTAGCATGCCAAACTAGTGCCAACTTCTTGTGCGCATATGTTTGGCTTGCTCTCCCAGTTTAATGCTGCCATTTGCGCACAGTTGCATATGATCTCCTTTGTGCATGCCTGCGCTGCTGTCATGCGCTGTCAGTGCGCTGCAAATAGGCGTAAAATGTTTGATAGAGCATGACTTCAGCACTGATAGAAAGGCCCAGATAACAAACGGAAGTTGCTGCCCATTTTAGTGGAAAATTCTGCCTCCAGACGTCTTGGATTTGACTTTTAAGTGGTTTAATCTAAGACCAGAAAGGGCTTCAAAGGACTCAAAACTGCAGTAGTATCTGAGATAAGACGTTTCTGGAATCCATACAAGGCCAAGTGTTTGATCATTTTGTCTATTCATTTCGAAACACTGCAGTGATGATTTCAGAAATGGTAAAAATAGCAGGGGTGAAAGGAGGCCGCCTGGTATCCTTTCCTCAATGAGAATTAGTTGACACTTGCCCCCTTTATCGCTGCCCTAGGGTTTCCATATAGCGTTTGCACTACCCTCAAAAAGATGCTTCTATCTCCATGCTATTGAAGGGCTTGAAGCAAGGGCCACCCTACCCCTTCAAGAGCTTTAAAAGGACATTAGAGCTAATGGCCAAGGCCAGATGGTTACACAGGCAACATCACTCCATAGCTAGTAATAACTTTTGGATGTTAACAGCATGTCTGCCTTTCACACACCCAACTCGCTCTTCTGCTATCAGCTTGGGCATGTATTCTTCCAACCTGTCTGCTAAAATTTTGGCTAACACTTTCAGGTCCAAGTTCAGCAATGAAATGACTCTATAGAACTCGGGAAGCTGTTGGCTCTTGTCTAGCTCTGGAATTATTGTAATCGATGCACAATTTTTCATCTCTGGTAAATTCTCCCTGTGCAAAAACATATTATGACAAAGATTTTAGGGGAGCACAAATCCAAATCAGTAAGATCTTACAAAAAGCACTCTCCAGGTCCCGATAGGTTCAGTGAAGTTTTATGAAGTTTGAGCTTTATAGTTATTCTCTGAATATGCGTCACAATCAGTGGGGCATTGAAACACTCAACCTCTACTGGTGTCAAGGTCCACAACTATAATTTAGACACACAAAAAAAAAATTAACTTGGCAGTCTGGACTAGGAGGCTCCACAGAATACAGACCTTCAAAAAGTGCAGAAAGACTTTAGCAACATCAGGAGTTTTACCAATCAATCTTCCTCCTGGGGACTGCAACACCTTTATGGCCTCTCTATACTTTAAGATCAGTCAAGGGCTTCTCTAGTTTATTTCCAAACTGATGAAGCTGGAAGTTATAATAGGAAAGCATTTTCTTAGTTCTTTCATGCATATGAACCTATCTTTGGAGTGGAGTAGCCGCTTAATGGCTGGAACAGTGGGCTAAGAACAAGGGAAGCCAGGTTCAAATCCCACTGCTGTTCTGACCTTGGGGAAGTCACTTAACCCTCCACTGCCTTAGGTACAGACTTAGATTGTAAGTCCTCTAGACACCGGAAAACACCTACCATTCTGAATATAACTCACTTTGAGCTCAAGAGAGACGAGTGTCAAATCCCAAACCTTCCCCTTTCTTTGTTTTTCATAGGGCAACAGCAAATGTGCTTTTGTCCTCCTCAACGGCGCCTCCAGCTTCAACGTATTTCTTTTATGGCTCTTTTGCTTGCTCTCCAAGGGCGCTATCCAAGCAGCATAGGGTATGCGCGCGTTATCAGCATCACGTTAGAAACTAGAATGCTGCCTTGTGCTAAAACAGCCATGTTGCCTGGGTAGCACATGTGTGGACAAGGACTGGGTGGGCATTGGCATTCCCATTGTGGCGCCGCGCGTGCTAACGACGCTTGGTGGAGAGCAACTAGCGGCAGCACAACGGGTGGCGATAGTTGCTCTCCACGGTGGTTTTAATATGGCAAGCTGTGCTAAATTCAGGGGGATTGCTGTCCCTGTCCCGTGCTAGTAATGTGGCTGAAATCAGAGTTAGTAGCGTGGGGCTTTGTAAACGTGCTCCAAATGCAATTATTTCCCCTCTCAGCACTGCTGCAGCAGCCTCTCCAAAAGAGGAATGGAGTATTTGTTACACAGAAGGCCCTGAATCTAAATAACGGAATATAGATAAAACAGGAAATCGCCCAATGAGATCCACTGAAATCTCTACGATTTTCCAGATCCATCTAACCCAATAAGTGTATGATCTGAAATCTTCTATGGAAAATCATTGTTTCCTAGTGTGAAAAAAAAAATGCTGCAACTCAAACAAAATCTGTCCCAGATATAGAACCATCTGCTCTCAACACAAGTGTAGTCTCACTTTAAGTGATGAAGAGGACAAGCATTTAATAAATCCAAATTCCTACACAGAATAGCGAGGCCATAAGCTTCCTCACCTTCCTATTCAGGGGACCTGTTGACTTATCTAATATTGAGTCCAGTACCGTGTTGAAATCTCCTGTGGTAAAAGCAGATCTAAACTAAAACACGTTCATTTACTTACTACTGGAAGATAAAAATTATATGTTGGGTGCATATATGGAAGCAAAAACTAGTTCTTGACCCTGTAACAAACTTAAAAAAGACACCCTGCAATATATTTAACTATTGTATGTAGTTTATAGTCCACAGATTTACAAACTAGAATGGTCACAGCTACTTTGCGTTCCCCTGAAGATCTACAGCATACCTCACTACCCCAGTCCATTTTCAGTTTCTGAGGCTCACCATCACTAAAGGTGGGTTTCCTGCATACACACTCACTATTCATGGTCAACTGTACCTCAGTGTATTAAGGATTGTATCTTTAATGGGGACAATTCCAGTTGTCTCATGGAATTTGTTACTAATCATACATCCAAGAGATTAGATATCTTGCACAAATGTAATCTGCAACACACTTACGGTAGTTCAACCACGGTATCCAGACCTCACCCTAAATGAGTACTCCAAATGCAGTTCTCCTTTTCTCACCTAGAATTCTTACTGTAGAAATCCTGGCCACCATCCATACAGACACAATAAATCTCATAACCCTTCCCTTCCTTTGCCTCTCCCCCACAAGCTCCCTAAACCATCCCAACCTTCCCTCCACCCACATCGTCCCATCGTGGGCCTCCCTGCATTTCCCTCTCCCCCTCCCCCCTACATGCATAAACATTTAGACATCATTCAGAATTACATTCTTCATTCATACGACAGCCCCCCAAGCCACCCAACGCATTCTCAACTTGAGAAGGTAATGACCCATGCTGCCCACTGCAGACCACACAAACACACAGTAGCTTCAGATCTAACCCTGCAAACGTTAAAGAGCATGTTAAAAAATATAACACTTTTTGCTCCCGGATGAAATGCATGGCCAGACTCTTGCTTCAACCTGGTGAATTGCAACGCCCTAGCTTTAGAGGACTAGCAGTCTGATATACACTAGCTGCACACGTTCTGTCTCCCACCATTTGGCATTATTACAGTGCTCTGGCTATTCAGGCCTGAAAGGTAGTAATTCCCAAGAAGTCAGCCTGTTGCAAGGAAAAGAAAATGCTAGAACAAGGAAGTCCTATCAGGTTCCAAGACAGTAGACCGAGTGAAGCAACTTTAGGAAGTAGTTTTCCACAAAATGCTTGATGGAAGCATGAAACGGAATCTGAGAAGGTCTGGGATAATCATGGAGGATCCTACGCTGCCTAAAGCGGACAGAGCAGAAAACATAACCTAGAACCATATGCTTAAGGACTCAACAGTGCCACACTTGCTTAAGAACATAAGAAATGTCATACTGGGTCAGATCAAGGTCCATCAAGCTCAGTATCCTGTTTCAAATCCAGGTCACAAGCACCTAGCAGTTTCCCCAAAGGACACAGGTTTCACAATGCTTGTATTGGGGTAAGCAGTGGATTTCCCAGGTCCTCTTTAATAATGGTTTATGGACCTTTCCTCCAGAAACTTATCCAAACCTTTTTTAAACCTAGCTACACTAACAGCTTTTACCACATCCTCCAGTAACGAATTCCAGAGTTTGATTACACGTTGAGTGAAAAAAAAATTTCTCTTATTAGTCTTAAAGGGGTTACATTGTAGCTTCATTGCTTGTACCTAGTCTTTCTACTTTTTGATGGCGTAAAGAATCAATCTATGTTTACCTGTTGCATACCATTCATATAATTTATAGACCTCTATCATATCTCCCCTCAGCCATCTCTTTTCCAAGTTGCAGATCCCTAACCTTTTAAGCCTCTCCTCATGCTCTTCTCTGTACCTTTTCTAATTCCGCTATTAAGATATGGATTCATGAGCGAGCAAAGGGGCTGCCAGAATAAACAACAACTTGGTTAATACGAAAGATCAGAAGTCCCAATGGAAACCCAGGCAGCCATGTAGCTGGTTTTGTCTGGAAGGTGGGATATAGAATGAACTAGCAGCTGGGATCTTTCTGGCAGGCTGTAAGTTCTGTAATAACTAGAAGTCCTCATGGACATGCAGGTGCTCATGTATCAGAGTCTGGCAGGCTACACAGGAGACCGAGGAGGCTGGGCATTTAGGAAACTGTCACACAAGTAGGGTTGGGCTGGCTATTAAGATCAATATAGATTTTTATGGTTAGGCATAGGAAAGATACATGCTGGGGGGAGGGGAACTAAGCTAGGGAATTTTTATGATCTTATTTATTTAACAGTTTTTTTTATACCACTTTATTCTTCAGACTAAAGAATACCAAAAGGATATCTATTTGTGCTTTATCGACTACAGCAAGGCTTTTGACTGTGTAAACCATGAGAAACTCTGGGCCATATTAAGAAGCATGGGTATACCAGAACACCTGATCGCACTCTTGCACAATCTGTACATTGATCAAGAAGCAACAGTTTGAACGGAACAAGGAGAAACAGAATGGTTTAAAATAAGCAAAGGTGTAAGACAAGGCTGCATACTTTCCCCCTACCTGTTTAATTTATATGCAGAACAAATCATCAGAGAAGCAGGATTGTATGAAGACAACAGAGGTGTGAAGATTGGTGAAGACTCATCAACAACATTTGCTATGCTGATGATACCACATTACTGGCTGAAAGTGAAGATGATCTGAAACATTTGCTTCTCACAATCAAAGAACATAGTCTCAAAATGGGCCTGCACCTTAATGTAAAGAAGACAAAGATCATGACAACTGGCATAATCAACAGGTTCATCGTTGAAGGAGAAGAAATTGAAATTGTTAACAACTTTAACCTACTTGGATCAACTAATAAAGAAGCAACAAGCAGTCAAGAAATCAGACGACGCATTGCTCTTGGCAAAATGGCTATGAAAGACCTAGATAAGATTCTCAAGAGCAGAGATGTCTCTCTCCATACAAAGATTCGACTTGTTCAAGCTATGGTATTTTCAATAACATCATATGGATGTGAAAGCTGGACAGTGAAAAAGATAGACAGGAAGAAAATTGATGCCTTTGAATTATGGTGCTGGCGGCGAATACTGTGTATACCATGGACTGCCCGAAGAACAAACCAGGCGGTACTAGAGGAGATCAAACCTAAGCTTTCTTTAGAAGCTCAGATGACAAGACTTCGACTTTCATACTTTGGACACATCATGCGAAGAGAGAGATCATTAGAGAAAGACATCATGCTTGGCAAGATAGAAGGTCAACGCAAAAGAGGAAGGCCAGCAATGAGATGGATCGATACAATAACAGTAGCTGAGGGTACCAGTCTGTCAACAATGAGCCGCCTGACTCAAGACCGAACACAATTTAGGATAGCTATCCAGAGGGTCGCCATGAGTCGACTCCGACTCGACGGCACTTAACAACAACAACATTCTTCAGTCAAAGCGGTTTGCATTAAAACTCAGTAACAGTTTACAAAAACCAAAGAGGGGTAAGAGTCGGTACAGGAGAACATTAGAAAATAGCAACTTATATACATGGTGAATTAGGAACATGGTAAAGAAAGGGGGAGGGAGGGGAGGGTTTAGCTTGGTGTGGAAGTGGGCAGGGGAAGAAAGTTGGGTGGAAGCGGATAGGTTGTGTCGCACTTTGCGACTGTCCCAAAGTGCTCTATGTATAGGAAGGTTTTCAACTTTTTCCTAAAGTCTTTGCTGTCCCTGGTGGTCCTAATGTCTTCTGGTAGCATGTTCCACAGTGCTCTATCTTCTACCCAAGCTAGAGCACAAAGGAGGAAGGAAACAGCAAAAGACTGTCCTATGAGCAGAAATCTTATATGTGATATTCCGTGGTCGGCAGTTGGAATGGATCCTTAGGGTGGATAGACTAACCAGATAGACTGGCTGGGGCAGATGGTCTCTTTCTACCGTCATCCACTCTAAATCGACATACATCTCTGTGGCAATGCCATAACAGAATTGTCACTAGGATCTATCCCCAATTATACCCTTGCATTATGGATCGATACAATTAACAGCAGCTACGGGTATCAGTCTGTCAACAATGAGCCGCCTGACTGAAGACCGAACACAATTTAGGACAACTATCCAGAGGGTTGCCATGAGTCGACACTGACTCAACGGCACTTAACAACAACAAATGGAAATCATGCTGGACCTCCAAGGAGAGGATGAAAGCAAGCATAAACGAATGAGGCAGCCATATTTGAATCATCAGGCTTGATCGCCACATAATTACCCATGGTGCCAAAGCACCCAAAGGAAAGGCAATTAGAGTGGTAGCATGCCTACTGGCCACCTTCAGAAAATAGGAATTTAGGAAGAAAGTAAAAAAGTGAGAAAAATTAGCAAGCGGGAATGTAAGAAATTGAAAATGAATACAATGCCAATTAAAATGTATCAAAAAGTTTACATTTTGTTTCCAAACAGGAACATTAGGGTATTTCATTTTGAGAGGGTGAGTAAGTTTTGTTTTGTTTTTTAATTTAACTTAACACATTTAAAAAATGTATACATTCTAAAAATGCCCAGTTTCGAAGCATATCTATTTAAACCTCCTATGACTGGGAGAGGCAAAGCACCCACTAAACCCTCTCACTTTGACTTTTGTTGGGAGATTTATACATTGTACAACAGATATACTATCCATGATTCAGAGAGGTCATGTGATGCATGAGCGAGTGAGGACGCGTTCTCTACTCGCTCTGGGGCTGCACCCTTAATTAATCTAAGAAATTCATCGGAATCCTTCTCTGGAGGCGAAACGTTGGGGGATAGTGTGCAGCAACAGCCGGTGAGTTGTCAGGAGCTGACTAAATGCCCCCACCAATGAAGAAAGACCAGGGAAAAGCCATCAAGACAGGGGCCTTAACCTCGGCAGTGGCACCACCTGCATTGCCCAGCATGAAAAGCATAGATTCAACAACAGATGAGTTAGCTAAGGAAATCGTCAAGCTGCTTGATCCTAAATTTGACCATATCATTAAAAAACTGGAAGAGGTGGGGGACTCACTGACAGATGTCGGCCGATGGGTAGACTAACTTGAGCACTGCGTGGTAGCAGTGGAAGATGCCGAAGGGCACCACACTTTGTAAAGTAAGGCACAGCAATCACAAATAGAGGCCTTACTAGCTAAAGTGGATGACCTGGAAAACAGGTCAAGGAGAAACAACTTGAGACTGGTTTTACTGAAGGACGGTCTTGCCAAACTAATCTGATTGAGTTCTTTGACTGGGTGACCAAGGAACTAGATCAGGGGCATGCGATGGATGTCATCTACCTGGATTTCAACAAAGCCTTTGATACTGTTCCTCATAGGAGGCTTGTCAATAAACTCAGTAGCTTGGGGATGGATACCAAGATAGTAAACTGGATTAGAAATTGGTTGACTGACAGATGACAGAAGGTGATGGTACATGGAGCTCACTCGGATGAGGGGAAGGTGATTAGCAGGGTGCCCCAGGGTTCGGTCCTGGGCCCGGCACTGTGCAATGTATTTGTGAGTGATATTGCTGAAGGACTGAATGGAAAAGTCTGTCTTTTTGCAGATGACACAAAAATTTGCAACAGAGTGGACTCCCCCGAGGGAGTGGATAACATGAGGAAAGATCTACAAAAACTGGAAGAATGTAATTGCCAAGCATTAGACCAATTTAATGTGAAAAAATGCAGTGTCATGCACTTAGGTAGCAGAAATCCAAGGGAAATGTATGCGATAGGGGGCGAGAGGTTGGTGTGCATGGTTCAGGAAAAAGACCTTGGTGTGATTATCTCTGATGATCTCAAGGTGGCAAAACAGTGCGACAAGGTGGTGGCAAAAGTCAGGAGAATGTTGTGCTGCATACAAAGAGGGACTACCAGCAGAAAGGAAGAGGTACTTACGCCACTGTACAGGTCGCTGGTGAGGCCTCACCTGGAATACTGTGTTCAGTTTTGGAGACCATATCTTGCAAAAGATGTAAAAAGACTGGAAAGTGTTCAGAGGAAGGCGACCAAAATGATTTGGAGCCTGCGTAAGAAACCTTATGAGAAGAGACTTGAAGACCTAAATATGTACACTTTGGAGGAGAGGAGGGATAGGGGAGATATGATTCAGACCTTTAAATACTTAAAGAGGAATGATGAACAAACAAGCCTCTTCCAAAGACAGGGAAGCTGCAAAACTAGAGGGCATAACATGAAGCTGCAAGGTGGAAAATTGAAAGGCAATGTCAGGAAATATTTTTTCCCTGAAAGGGTGGTGGGTGCTTGGAATGCTCTCCCGATGGAAGTGGTGGGGGCAAACACGGTGACGGAATTCAAAACAGCATGGGACAAGCACAGTGGATCCCTTTACAGCAACATGATAAAAACAAAATAAACTGAACCATCTAACTTCTCAACAAATAGGGGTGTCCTACATGGAGTGGTGGGTGGTGGGTCCACCCCTAAACAAAGACATGGGGAGGGGTGACCTGCACAGAGCGTCAGGTGCACCTACTCTTGCCATATTGCTGGGCAGACTGGATGGATCATGCTGGTCTTTATCTGCCGTCATTTACTATGTTACTATGAGACTGGTTGGAATGCCTGAAACGACAGCGGATCGCGTGTTGTCTTCTTTGACTGAATCTTGGCTGCCTGAAGAACTAGGCCTGGAATCGCTAGTGGGCGACATCCAAGTTGAACGGGCTCATCAGCTAGGGGCCAGGGCAGAGATGAGACAGTGCTCAAGAGTCATGATAGCCAGAATTTTGAACTTTCAGCATAAAATGCAATTGCTTCAAGCCTACCGCAAGACAGGGGAGTTGGTGCTGGAAAATCATCGTATTTTAGTCTTCCAAGACTACTCTGCAGCAGTGATGGCCAAGCACAAAGAATGTGCTCCATTCTGCGCCACACTGTTCTGGCAGAAAATTCTTTTTACCCTCGCCTATCCGGTGGTGCTTAGGGACAGAGTCAGGGACAGAGCCACTCGTTTGATACGATTGCTGCGGCGAAGCAATTTGTGACGGAGCTGGACAAAGATGAGGGGTGATCCTCCTGAAGGTGATATGCGCACATGCTGGATGGAACAATTGAAGCCACTCTCTTAGAGCTTGAAGGAGCAGTACAGGATGGATTATTCGGTGACAAGACTTAAACAAACAATAACACTGGACATGTGAATGGTTAATAAAAATGGATACTGCTGCTATTTCAGAATGTAGTAGTGCTGCGCCAGGGGGAGATGTTCGCCTCTGGAGGAGAGAGTGAACGGCTGGGGCAGCCCTGCAGCGTTGGATGCAGACCCGGCCTCAGCAAATAGTAGCTGAGGCATGAAAGTAACGGGGACTTCTGTTGAGAAAGTGGGTTTGTTGTGTCATTGGGGAGTTAGGGGGTATTTTAGTAGGAGAACGAAGAGTAAGCTAGAGGTAAGGAGACTGGAATGTAAAGGGGGGGAAGGACGAGAAGGGGTGAGGGGGATAGAGAAGACTGGGGGTTTGTAGATTGGGTGTCTGGTTGGGGCAACAGGGGACAGGAGGGAGGGGACAGGGTTAAGAGGTTAAGAAGGAGAATGGTTACAAAAGGTCCCTGCTCATTGCTTATATTAGGAATATGGAAGGAATTGCTTCTTGAGGGCCCCTTCCCATTGCTCACAACAAGGCCATTGGGAGGTCAAAGGTGCAAACAGCAGGAGGGCACCTAACGTGGAAACCCAAGGGCTGAAACTGGGCAGCCCACGGCAAAATCAAGAGTATGTGACCACAGAGGTATCCTCATTAACTCCTTTCTGTGTCACATAACCTGTGCGTGGTCACTTGGAATATGGGAGGTATTAGCACGCTTGTTAAGCGCACAAAAATACTGCAGGCATTAAAAAGGAGGGGTGCTCAGATTGCAGTCCTCCAAGAGATGCATTTAAGCGCACTGGAGCATGACAAATTAAAATCAGACTGGGTGGCACAGGTGTTTGGAGCCTCCTCAGGTGCTCGTAAATGTGGTGTTGCTATTTTAATACGAAGAGGCCTCCCCTTGGTCCTGTCAAAAGAGATAGACCCACAGTGCCGTTAAGCACAGTTACTTACCTGTAACAGGTGATCTCCGGAACAGCAGGAATTAGTCTTCACATATGGGGTTCGTCGGCGCCGACGGAGCCCGCACGGGAATGCTCCCCAGCATCCAATCAGAAGGCTTTTGGGAGCATCCCTCGCGCCTGCGCGGTAGCTTCCCGCCCTTCCCACTGCCTCTCCCCAGTTGCGTTTAATAGCTGAGACAGAAGGAGAGGAGAGGAAGGAAGAGAGAGAGAGAGAAAGAGAGAGTTACAACTCCTAGGGGAGGTGGGTGGGTTGTGAAGACTAATTCCTGCTGTTCCGGAGATCACCTGTTACAGGTAAGTAACTGTGCTATCTCCAGGAACAAGCAGGAATGAGTCTTCACATATGGGGACTCCCTAGCTGAGGGTGCCAGAGGAGATCCCAGAATGTGCGCCCCTGGACAGGGCGGCATCGCCCAACCTGGATCCCCGGCATCCCTGGAGGGATGGAGGGTAGGAGTTGAGAAGAGTTGCCAAGGCACAGCAACCAAAGACTACAGGGGAGTCTTCAAACCACGTCAATTATCATTAAACCCGTTAATGATCTAGCACAATCTAGAGCTTACCTACTGGATTGTAGAAGGCAGAGCTGCGATGGGTACTGTAGATGCAGTAGCGAAGTCTTCAAGGGAACTTCACCGCAGAGAGGACGAAGTTCCCAGTCCGGGCGAGCTGGAGACACAGGTGTCAACCGGCACCGGAAAGACAGCAGGTCTTCACGAGGAGCTCTAAGAAGCTGAGAACTCCAGTAGGAGCAGAGTCCCCAATCCGGAGGACTAATCAGAAGACTGACCGATCTGGGAGAACCCAGCCCGGAGAAGAACAGAAGTGTACCCCGGGATACCGAGGGGTACACTGTCTACCCTAGCCGGCAAGGGAAAGGAAGACAATGGGTTCGAAAACCTCCAGACAAGGAGGCGTAAACGAAGGGGCTGTTGACATCACCGCAAGTTTAAGCATAACCGGTCCGAGCACCCGAGCCGCAGAACGCAGGCAAGCGGGCCGGCTGGACCCCGTAAGAAATAACAAAACGTCAGTACCGACAATTGGGGGATAGTCGGCCTTGATCCACAGGAGGGCGCCTACCTGGAAGGTGGCGGGAGGAAGGGCCATCCAAAGTGATGGGCCGATGTGCGTGGAGCAGGGCAGATCGGCGAGAGTAGCAGTATGGTTGCGTGACCGCCAGATCAGTTGGGGAGGAGCACATCAGGAGTACGTAGGCCCCTGAGGCGTCCACCTGGCAGCCACCCAAAACGTGTCCTCCATGCCACAGGGAAGGCAGGAGGATAGAAAACCCTATAGCCACGGCGTGACCGTGGGGCCATCTCCGGCCTATATAAAAAAAACCCTCGGGGTTAGGGTCAATGCCCTCCGCCGCTCCGAAGAGTGCAGGGAGCGGAGCTGGGGATCGGCATGGGTCAGTGGGACCCCTGTCCACCGTAACCTGACGGATCCAGCCCTGTCGAGGAATGGTTCGGCCACGCTCGGAGAGTAGCGGCCAAGGCCTACACTGGGAGAAGGAGATTCGGTGTGCGATCCCCTCAATCTTGGGGAACCAGGCAGAGGGGAATCCGAGGGATGTACCCGAGGGTAAGTCCGAAGAAGACTAGCATGGCCCTGAGGAGCCAGGCTAACCTAGCGTGGGAAGGTTCCCCCCCCCCCCGGGGGAGGGGGCTCCATACCTCCAATCAAGCAGACGAACCGCTTGTCACACTGAAAGAACCCCAGTGTAGAACTGGACAGTAACTTCATGTAAGAGGAGTTAAGCGCAAACTGCCGCATACCGTAGCCTAAGGCTGCCTGGCATGGGCAGCCTGGCGCGAGCCCTGGCACTGCCGACCGGTGTGAGACGTCCCTGGCATGGGCGCACCCGGCAGGCGGGCAGAGGGATGAAACCTCCTCCTCTTCGGACAGGAGGGTCGGGAAGGACATTTCCTACCCCCGGGAGAGGAGGAGGGCCGCGGGCGGCCAGTGCCAAACAGGTCGGCGGAGCACTGAGCAACCTGACGCAAAGCCTCGCCATTGAAGAGGTTCTCCCCGGTGCACGGGGAAGTACCCAGGTTATGTTGTGCCCAGCTGCACAAGTCGGAAGCCTGCAACCAGCCTGTACGACACGCCCCTATGGCTACCGCAGAGGACCTGCTAACTGACTCGAAAGAGTCCACGGCAGCCCGAGAAAGAAACCAAGAGATATTCCGGCAATGGTAAAGAAGAAAGGAATAGTCAGGGGCCCGAGGGGCCGACACAAAGGGAGACAAAAGAAATAACCTCTCGGTGACCTCCCAAAGCGCCAGGCTCATATAGAAAATATATGAGAGAATCCTGGAAGCCAACATGGACGTTTGGAAGGGTCACCGCCCAAAGCTGTCCAGAGTTTTAGACACACGATTCGGGGGGCAGGAAGAGTGCTTCTTCTTGCTTCCGACCTTCCTCAGGGCCGATTCCACCACAATGGAATGATGGGGAAGCTGGTGCGTCTGGAAACCCGGAGAGGGGGGCACCCGATACCGGGCATGCATGGCTGCAGGCAGCACCGGTACCTGTAAGGGCGAGCGCCAAATCCCGAGCAGGAGATCCCGCAGGGAGGGATGTAAAGGAAGCATTACGGCTGCCTGTTCCGCAGTACCCGGACTTAGCGAAGGGCCCGGGACAGGAATAGCGAGCAAGTCCGCCATGTCAAGGAGGAAGTCCTGAAAAGACGGCTCTCCCAGAGAGGCTATCCCGGGGGAGGCCGAGGTGGAGGGGCCCGCTTGAACACCAGGGGACCCACCGTGCTGGTGCACGGGAGGAATCGCTCTAAACAGAGGAGGGTACTGACAGTCCCAATTCGAGGCATCGAAGGGAGCGACGTCCCCGACGGGCCCGCGGGACTCGGCCTCAGCCCCGATTCCGGGGGCAGGGCCGCCCCCGGGGCAATCCACAAGGGCGGCTGGAGTGGTGCCGAGGCCGCTGGAGAGCAGGCGAGCGCAGCCCTGCGCCGTCAGAAGGGACCGGGGTCGGATCCGAAATGCGCCGGAGCCACGCTTTCCAGACTGGAGATCGATTCGAGGCTGGGCATCGAACCGAGCGACGCCTCCTTAGGGGGCCCCGGTGTCGGCGGCCGCGCCGGTGCTGCCACTCCCACGAATGGAATCGGGGTCGCGACGATCGGTGCCGAGGGCAACGAGGGCTTCCCAAGCCGAAACTCGGCGAAGAGGGAAACACCCGAAGTTCGCTCCGACGCCGGGAGAGAGGCCCTTCTAGGCGCCGGGGTTCTGCCCGCGCCTGTTTTATTGAGCGGGAAACCCTTACGGGGCGTACTACGCGGCCTCGAGGGTACCCAGGTAACCAGCCGACGAGCCCCGGCGGGGAGCGAGACGCCAAGCCCCGGCCCCGCGGCCGCGGCGCTTCTTTGGGTCGACTCGACCGAAGGACCCGGGTCCCGCGGGCAGACTCTAGTGACGAGTGGAGCACTCGATGCCCGCGTAGATGCCGGGAGGTCGGTGGCGTCCGGGGGAGGCCCCGGCCCGCGCAAGGTGGGGGTGCCGACCCGCCCGACTGGGATAGATCGATCGGCTCCGCAGGTGGAGCCCGGAGGCGACCCCTGGCGAAGAACGGGGCCCTTGTTCCCGACACCGCGGCGGGAGGGGTGGAGACGCTCAAGGCCAGTACCACCCCCGCGGAAGCCGGGGACGAGTCGATCGGCCCTGGCGGAGCCGAGGGCACCCGGTGCCGATCCCCGGCGGGGAGTGGGGCCACTGACTCCGACGCCGATGACTTGGTCCTGCTCGAAGCGGTCACCACCTCTGTGAATGGCAGGGGTGTGGGCACGCCATACCGGGTCAGGTTGGTCCGACGATCCCCGGTGACGAGTGGAACACTCGACACTGACGCCGATGCCGGGGAATCGGCACCGCCGAAAGCAGGTACCGCCCCCGCGCAGGGCCGGGATGCCGTAGAGTCAGACTGGGTCGAGTCGATCGGCCCCGAAGGCACCGAGGACACCAATTGACAGTCCCTGGCGAAGAGTGGAACACTTGACACCGGCGCCGATGCATCTGCACCACTCGAAGCGGGTGCCACCCTCGGGCATGGCTCGGGAATGTTCTGTGAGGAGCGAACCTCAGGAACAACCCGTAACCCCGTGGAGGCTCTGGAGCCCGAAGACTCCCTCCGGGGGTGTAAGGGACTGGCGGGGAAGGCCGGAGCCGTCGTCATGCGGCGCATGAGACTCACCCCTCAAGGCTCGGTTAGTCTTAACAGACTGTTGTCGGGTTACCTGATCCTGGCGAGGGGAGAAAGCCGACGACCGCACCTCAGAGGGAAAGACGTCATCGAGGGATACTCGAAACAGGGAGGGTCTTCTCCTGACGCTGAAGCCCGGGGAACCGGGGGAGAAGGGGTCATGGCCCCAACAGGAGAGGCACCAGGCGTTGGAGTCGGAGAAGAAGACAACGTCTCCACAGTGGGGGCACTTCTTAGGGGAAGAAGGCTCCATGCTGGAAAGCCCGGTAGGCCTCAGAATAACACGAGGAGGATGCTCCTCGAAGGAAAATAAAGGAAAACAAAAAATAAGGAAAAAGGGGGCACCAGCGGTGCCAGAGTCAGCGGGGAAAAAAACCGCGACCACAGGAAACAAGAAAAGAAGAAAAGAAGAAAAAGTTTCTGCGGTGACAGGAGGTACGTCCTGTCGGCTCCGCGGAAAAACGAAAACTGGGGAGAGGCACTGGGAAGGGCGGGAAGCTACCGCGCAGGCGCGAGGGATGCTCCCAAAAGCCTTCTGATTGGATGCTGGGGAGCATTCCCGTGCGGGCTCCGTCGGCGCCGACGAACCCCATATGTGAAGACTCATTCCTGCTTGTTCCTGGAGATTATATTTCTACATGTAAAAGTGCAGAGGGAGGAGCTGGTGCTGGGAAACGTATATGCCCCCAATACATATGGCCACAATTTCTTTAGGGCAATTGTTTAACAATTGATGCGTGCCCCCCAGGTTCCAGTGGTATTGGCGGGAGACTTTAATTGCCCACATGACCCAGAACAAGATAAGTCGGGCCCCGTGAGTCGAGGGGGTTGGAAAAACCAAGGAGTGGGATATATATGCAAAATGGGAGGCCTGATAGATGTGTGGAGAATACTCCATAAGGGAGAGAAGGATTTTACACATTTATCAGGGGGCACATCAGTCCTGGTCCTGCGTTGACTACATTCTAGTTTCAAAAAAACAGCTTTGGGCAGGTCATGAGGGCAGAAATAGAACCTATAGTAGTGTCGGATCACGGCATAGTTTGGATAGACTGGCGGGGGAAGGGATCCATGGGGTGACCGTGGTCTTTTCTAAGGCATCTATGGAAAGATGAAGGCCTTCGGGCACATCTACAGCAACAGTGGGAAGAGTATGAAACCTTAAATGCAGCCCATATCAACACCCCATGGGAGGTGGGGAAAGCAGTTATGAGGGGGCAGATCATTGCCTATGTAGTTAAACACTGTAAACAAACAGATCAGCAGATCTTACAGTTAGAACAAACCTTGCAGGAACAAAAACGAACGACTCTGCAGCGCCCAGACTTGGCCAATAAGAAGGCACAACACAGGCCCATCTCAATACTTTATTGCATAACAGAGCAGTTTCTAGCATGCAGTTCTGCAGGCATCAGTTTTTCCGCTATGGAGATCGGACAGGGAAGCTTCTGGCATGGGTGGTGAAAGATTAGGGTAGCTCACGACTTGTAGTGATGATTAAGGATTCTGCAGGGGTAAGACATAATGAACCTAGACAAACAGCGGAAGTGTTTCGGCAGTTTTATCAGCTGCTGTACACTCCAGAGGCTGAAGATCGTGATGTGGAAAGAAACTTCTTAGATGCAGTTATGCTACCAACTTTAACAGAGGCCGAGTTGCTGGAGAGCTTAATAAGCCCGTATCGGGGGGGGGGGGGGAATTCAGAAGGTAATCAAGGCAAAATCCCCACATAAAGTACCAGGGCCTGATGGATACGGGGAGGAGTATTACAAAATTCTGTCCTCCCTGTCTGCATTGTATGCAGAGGTGTTGATCACAGGGCAGTTCCCGAGGGATATGCGGAAAGCAATGATCTCGGTCCTCCCTAAGCCAGGCAAGGATTTGGAGGACCCTGCATCTTATAGGCCAATATCTTTAATTAATTACGACATGAAGAAATTGGTATCAGTGCTTGCCAGTCGCCTAGGTTGATAGGCTCGCATCAAGCAGGATTTGTGAAAGGTAGAGAAGCTTTTTTGAACATTAGTAAGGTCTTGTTGGGAATGGAATATTGCTTGAATCGTTGAAGACCTTTAGTGTTGGTCAGCTTTGACGCCGAGAAGTCATTTGACAGGGTTTCCTGGGCCTATATGTTTGAAGCTATGTGCCATTTTGGATTGAAGAGTGCTTTCCTGAGCTGAGTCCGAGCATTCTATTTAAATTCGCTGGCTTCCATATTTGTTGGGGGCATACAATCCCAAACCTTTTCTCTTGGGAGAAGGATGCGTCAGGAGTGTCCCCTCTCCCCCTTATTGTTTGTGCTGTCGCTGGAGCCGCTGCTGCTCACTTTGATTAAAACGGAGGAGGTGCGCAGATTACATTGGGGGGCTGGGGAAATCAAATTAAGAGCATTCGCTGATGATATGCTCTTGTGTCTCCAGAATCCCTCCCAATAATTATGTGCAGCGTTGCAACACATCGAGACATTTGGCGCTGATGCTAAATAGTGCGGTATATAAGAGCTTGTAATAAATAATAAATAAATAAATTTTCAGGATTGAGGATAAATAGGTCTAAGTCTGTGGCGTTGGATGTGGGAGGACTGGTCAGCGGACTGGTCAGAGAACCTTCTATGTAAAAATGTACATATGTAAACTCTTTCCCCATAGACTAGAAGTAGATAATTTACTGTGTGCCATCCTTTCCTCCTGAATCAATCATGTATATACCATAAATTTCCTGTTTTGATTTGACAGCTTTTTCTATGTAATCATACCCGCTTCTGATCGCTGGAAGGAGCGGTATACAAATGCTTGCTAAAATAAATAAATAAATAAAACAGTGGCAGGGCATCTTTCCCCTGGTGTGGGTAGAAACTCAATTACGGTACTTGGGAATCCAATTGCCAGAAAATATGTCACAACTCTACAACCTCAACATTAAATCCCAGTTAGCTCGCACAATTGAACGGTTTAAAAAGTGGCGGGACTTCCCCGTTTCATTGAAGGGGTGAATAGCCCTTTTCAAGATGATGGAGCTCCCTCGCTGGATATACATATTACGAAACTTGCCATTATGGATCACAAGGAGAGATCTGCTGTTGCTTCAGGGCCACATAGGCAGGTTTTTGTGGAGAGGACATAAGCCTCGGATAGCATTGTCGGTGCTGATGAAACCCGTGGAGGCCGGGGGGTGGGCTTACCATCATTACATTCTTACAGTTTGGTGTGTTTAATGCGCCCGCTGTGGGATTTGTTGAGGGGCACATTGGAGACCCTCCCGGTGGACATGGTTAATGATATGTCAGGGCCCCTTCATAGAGCCTTCTTACTGCACGTGGAAACCAGTGCTCTGACACTGGCCTGGAGGGCCTCCACCTACCTGAGATGTCTGCGGCAGGCATGGAGAGTCCTTTGTCACCATCGGAAGGTTTGGTGATGTAAGACAGACTGCCTACCTTTAGGAAGGAATAGTGATTTCCCCCCTGGGTTGCAGTGGGGTGTTCCTAAGCACTGGGCACAGAGCGGGATAACGTGCATAGGAGATCTCAAGATGGAGAGGGAGCCAGAGGTTGACGCTTTTCAAATGCTACAGAAATGATACCAAATATCTATGTGGGAGTTTTACTTCTATTTGCAGGTGCGACACTATATTCGGGCAGCGCAGAGGGAGAGCCCTGCACTGCTGCAGCCGGAAGGGAGGGGGGGATGGTTGAATTAATGCATACTCTAGAAGGGTGTTTAACTACGTGGAAACTGTGGGGGGAGCTGACCTCGGGCTTGGATTTGTCCGCTGTGAGGGTATTGGCCCAGCGCTGGCAGAAAAATGGTTTACAAGAAGTCACAGCAGATTTGTTACAGGAAGCATTTGCCAGCCATGCCACGCTTTCAGAATGCGTACATCTACAGGAGATTCAGTATATGTTCCTGTGGAGGGCGTATGTCCATGATGCTTGGACTTTAAAGGCGGGTTTGGCATCTACGGACACATGCTGCATATGTCAGAGGGAGTGTGGCACCTTGACACACCGCTTCTGGGCGTGCTCCCACATTCAAGCTTTCTGGAGCAAGGTTTGCAGACGGATGAGTGTGTGGGTGCCCCACAAAGTAGTTCCGACCCCGGGGTTATGTTTATTTGGTAAGTTTGAGGCAGAATGGCCCCTGTCAAGCCACCAAAGAAGACTGTGTGGGAAAGGCTTTGTTATAGCAAAAAAGGTCATCCTGCAACAGTGGCTAACAGGGAGGGCACCAGTGGTTCAGCCCTGTGAAATCGCGATGGCAGAACTAATGAGCATGGAGAAAATGGAGGGGAGGCATGACCTAGTAGTTAGGACACAGTACCTCAGACTGGAGGGCAGGGGTTCAAGTCCCACCTGGGGCAGCAATCTCAGGCCGGAGGGACTGGAGTTTCTAGTTCTATAGGCACTCCTTGTGGCCTTGGGCAAGCCACTTAACCCTCCGTTGCCTCAGGTACACATAGGGGCTTGTTTACAAAGCCGCGGTAGCGGTTCGCGATCGCTATCGGAGCCGCGGCCCCATTGATTTCAATGGGGCCGTGGCTCCGATAACGATCGTGAACCGCTACTGCGGCTTTGTAAACAAGCCCCATAGATTGTGAGCCCTTTGGGGAGAAGGGAATGTATTCAGTACCTGTTTGTAGTGATTACATAATGCAAACCGCTTTGATTGAAGGATAAGGCAGCATAGAAAACCAGTTAAATAAATAAATAAATACAATGCTGGGAACCTGGAAGCTGACAGACTTCCTTAAGATTTGGGACCCAGTTATCACCCACCCAGTTATCACCCACTCCCCTGCCACCATCTCTTCCATTCCACAAGGATCCACACTATCAGCCATGCTTTTCAACATCTACCTCCGTCCACTCTGCTCAGTCATACGCACTCACAATGTCAACTTCCACATATACGCCGACGACATAATGCTCTACGCCCCAATTACAACAACGGACCCAACAAACAACTAGCTATCAACCTGCTTCACCGACGTATCCAACTGGCTACAAGAGAACAACTTATCCATTAACATAAAGAAGACCGAAGCCCTTATAGTGACAAAAGACCCAGACTTAAAACCACCCACTCACCTCACCATGGGAACCACGCAAATTCAAGTACAACCACACATAAGATATCTCAGCATTATCATTGACCAAGCCCTAACTCTTAAGCAGCAAATCAACAAGACCACAAGAACTGTATTCCACAAGGCGAAAACGGTACAACGCCTCCGACCCCTCCTCGAACCACAAGACTTCAGGACAGTAATGCAAGCTCTAACACTCCCTCATCTGGACTACTGCAACATAATCTACCATGGCCTACCTGCCACACAGACCAATCCCCTCCGAACTGCCCTAAACACCACGGCGAGAATAATTCACAATGCAAGGAAACGAGACCACATCACCCCAATACTGAGGGACCTTCATATTCTCCCCATCGAAGCAAGAATCAAGTACAAAACTCTTCTACTCACCCACAAAACCATCCACCAAACACAGGGCACCCCACTCCGCACCCTACTGCCTCACCCAACCCACAGCAGAACAACCAGACAATCCTCCAACAGCTCCGTTGCCATCCCCCACAAAAGAACCAAAGCAACTCAACGGACCTGCAACAGAGCCTTTGAACTCTATGCCCCATCCCTCTGGAACTCTTTACCAAACCACATCAGGAACAACGGTGATCTCCCATCATTCAAAAAGCAGCTAAAAAACCATCCTATTCCAAGAACATCTCTGAATAGGAACCCCCCCCCCCCTATTTCTCTCCAAGATCTCAGTAACTATGCTATCTTGTCAGTCCTATGTTCACCCCAAAAATCATCAATGTTTAACCCCCGGTTTTGGCCCCCCCCACATTTTTTTCCCCCCCCCCCCCCCGGTTATATGTCCCACCGCTTTGACCCGGTGAAAAGCGGGATATAAATACAGTTAAATAAATAAATAAAATAAATTACACCCAATACATAGATTACGACTACTGCCACCTCTACAACCCCGGGAACCACTAGAACCATGAGTACTGGCATGGGGGGTGGGGGGCTGTAAGGGAAGAAACAGGAAAGAGAGGGTAGGGACTTCTCAGTAGATCAATAGGGGAGGGGGGAGGAAAGGAAAAAAGGGGGGGAAGGGAGGGATAGGGAATTAGAAGAAATCAAGAGTATCCCCTGAATGTGGTAACTTTTTGAAGAAAAGGGTTTCCTGCTCTCTTAACTTCTTTAATTTTGAGTATAGCAGGGTCTATTAAATTGTTGTTTTTGTCTGTGACAGTTCAATACAATTCTGGGTACATAAGTTAGCTTTGCAGTGAGTAAAGTTAAGGTCTATTATTATTATTATTATTATCATGGTTATTATCATTGTTAGAGTAAGCAAAGGGCTCACCAACATTTGTAAGCTACCCTGAGATTCGTAAACGAGTGTACTTTGACCTATTGTAACATTTACTTGGACTTAGTGCATTGTTTGGAGTTTCTTGTCATATGGAGTTATTGAGATGTAATGTGACATCTTTGTAAGAGATCAGTATGTATGTTGGTTCAGAATGGATAAATCAATGAAAATGAGTTTCCATACTATCCATGATTCAAAATAAAAAAAACTTATAGATGTTCCAACTAGCTTTGTATGCTTTTTTTTTTAAACCCCAACACATATGTCGACATCTATAACTAGCTTTCAGTGTGAACTCTATGCCCTGGCAGGCCTGAGCCTGAAAGGACATGTCAAGGTCACATGGGTCTGAGCTGTGGCAGCCTTACTTGCTCAAGTCTGTGAGAGATTTGCAAGACTGCTAGGTGCAGTGCTACCCACCTTAAGGTGCTGCTCAGCTATAAAAATTATGCATGCTCAGTTGAACAGCGATGCACAAAGAAAGGCAATCTTACATTTAGCACAGAGCATCCGGTTTGTATTGTCTCACCTTCTAAGGCTGTACCTTTTCTTTATTAGCCGGTAGGGTACTCCAGCCCACATTCCCTAGCCACTGTCAGGGGAATATCCAAACTACAACAAAAACCCAAAGATGGGAGGCGGTACAACATACAGCAATATATAGAGACCCCCTTCAGATAAGTCATTATCAGTTATTATTGTGATTATACTATCACTTAAGTACCCAAAGAGAAGGCAAAAAAAGATCTCACCACTCATGTGCTAACAAACTGACCTCTGCCATACAACATTATTGGTCTTGAAAAAAATCCTTTTCTATCAAAATCTTGATCGATGTTCATAGCCCCATTAATGGTCAAGTAAACTGTGTTCCCCTTAATCATAACTCCGACACCTTATAATTTATATACAGCCCTAGCATGCAAGGAACAAAACATTTTACTATCCGTTTCTTATCTTCATAATGCACTGTCAAACACAACGTTCCCAAGGCTCTCTTCCCCCCTGCTTGTAAGACCTCACCCCAACAGGTCCCATTGCGCCAACTTGGCTGCATCAGGGAGTGTTCATGTCTCAACTATGTTGTTGTGTTGACAATGTCCTGGAATCGAAGACAAACCTCAACGCAGTTAAATGAGTACAGAGGTCTTTGTTTCCCTTCTCTTTTGGGTACTTAGGCAACAGTATAATAACGGCTCTCATTATCACATCAATTATTGTGATCTATAGGGTAATATTCAAAGCCATTTAACCAGTTGGCAACACGTGCTAACTGGGTAAGTGCTAGTGAGAGGGATATTCAGTGGCACCATGCAGATAGTGCAGCTGAATATTTTCTATGACTGCTTTGGCACTATTTACATAGTGCTAGGGTCGAATGGGGGCACATTCGGTAGTTATCCAGAGGAACAGCTATTATCAGCACCACTATCTGGATAACAATGTGGAGCACAAAAGCTGTCTAAGTGCTATACAAATAGTCTATCCGGATAGTGACTGAATGGATCATGCTGGTCTGACCACCAAATCCGGATATTCAGCACTAGCCAGAAATTGAATAGCAGTGCCAAATAGCCAGATTATATTTACCACGGTGGTTGCTGTTTATTTAACAGTAGCAATCAGCCCATTTATTTTTAATGAGTCAGTTTGCTTTACTAAATTCTTCTCTAATCCTTAGCTGGCATTTGGGGAGCAGGTTGTCCTCTCAATCAATATGCTGCTGTAGATGACACTGTGTGTTGTTCACAATACGCTTCCAACCTTAGCAATCGGTGGCAATAATACTTCGGGCCTCGTCAATGGTCAGATGTTGGTTCTTTAGGTCTTCCTTGATGCATTTTGAGCCACGTTTTCTTTGGTGCTGCTCATTGAAACCTCCAGTAGGCAGGTCGCTCTCGCCAGAGGAACTTGTATAGCAGTCGACTGGTGTTCATTCTGCAAACATGGCCAAACCATCGCAATCTGCATTTTTGGATTTGCACTTAGACTGAAGACTGATGGTCGCACCTTGTCTGAATTGACTTGTTTTGATGACGATCACAAAGAGAGACACCCAAAATCTATCTCAGGCATCGCATTTGAAAGACCTCAAGCTTGTTCATGTCAGGTTTGGACAGACTCCATGTTTCCAATCCATACAGGAGAATTGGCAGAATCAGTGTTCAAAAAAGGCAAATTTTGGTCTTGGTGGAGATATTGGCCTTCTTCCAGAGGCACCATTTGAGCGAGGTGAACACCCCTATTGCCTGGCCAATCCTGCTGTGGACATCAGTGGTGGATGCCACCTTCTCTTGCACCAGTGATCCCAGATATGGACCTGCTCAATTTGGATTCCATTGATGTGAATATCGGCCTGTGATCCATCTGTGGTCATAACTTTGGTCTTGTCCACACTGATTCTTAGGCCATAAGATTGGGTGATGCGGACGATGTGGTAAAGGATGTCGGTGGCCTCTGCATCGATGTCAGTCAATATGGCACTATCGTCTATGAACATCAAGTCGGTCAGGAAGTTGTTCACATTGTACTGGACCTCACATCTGACCTCAAATGTTTTCCTCATGGCATTGATCACTATATTGAAAAGCAGGAGTGAGGTGACATCTCCCTGGTGGACTCCAGTTTGGATAGGAAATCCCTTGGATAGTTCATTTCAGATCCGCACACTGCTGGTTCAGCCATTGTATGATCTTCAGCAGCACGTGCTCGTTCTCCAATGCCCTCCACAGGGCAGGCCAGTGAACACAGTCTAATGCGGACTTAAGTCAATAAAGATGATGATGGTTCGCTTTCCACATCTGATCCTTTCCTCTGGCAATTGGCGAATGGCGAATATTTGATGAGTGCAGCCCCCATGTGGCCTAAACCCTGTTTGTTCTTCTTGGCTGGTCTGTTCATGATATTTCTGAAGCCTTGATTGTATGATCCTCATGAACACCTTGCCAACGATTGAAAGGAGGCTGATGCCACGGTAATTCTTGCATTCCTGGCTATCGCCTTTCTTCAGGATTGGCACAATGATGGCTTTCTTCCATGCTGATGGAATTCATTCCATGCGCCAGATGAGTGTTAGGAGGACATGAAACAGTTGCAGCAGGATGTCTCCCCCAGCTTTGATCATTTTGGCAGTGACTTGGTCCTCTCTGGGGGCCTTTCGATTCTTCAATGATCTTATCGCACTCTTCACTTCATCGTGCGAGAGTGCAAGTGAAGAGTATTTTACTAAATTAGAGCAGGGCTCTAAAGGTCCTAGAAGGAGAAATTTTAATCATGCCCAATAATTTGCTTTCCTTGAATCCCGCTAGACCAGACAAGTGGGTTATGCTCCCTTACCAACAGGTGGAGACAGACTTGAACTTTTTTTAATGTCCCCCTAGTGGTGCAGCACTGTGAGGAGCCAGTGTGACACTTCCCAAGCAGTAAGCAAGATGAAAAACTCAAACTATGAATATTAATAATAAAAGTGGAACAAACATTTGGAACAAGCATTTGGCTCTCTCACCATAGCTGATTCTGTGTCAGGCACTGAAACCAAAATGTGAATCAAAGGCAGCAGGCTTCCCTGCCTCTAGGAAATCTTCAAGGGTGGGTCATGGACTGGTCTAGCAGAATTCAAGGAAAGGAAATTAATAAGCTATGATTAAAATTTCTCCTTCCTTATCCTGCTAGACCCAGCCCAGATGAGTAGGATGTACCCAAGCAGTCAGGACTTAGAGTGGCTCCACTGAGGAAATATTGGAGGCACAGAAAGACAAATCTGTTTAAGCCCCATAAAGAAGAGAGAAACATCAGGGTACTCCATCAGACAAGCCCTGAATTTGCCCCCAATAACATGCCAGGGCTACTACCTGAACCCTAATAGCTCAGGGCTAATCCCTGGTCCAAGCCCATCTGCAAGAAGAACAAAACAGCACCAATATCCACTTTCACATTCACTGAGACCCAAGAGGAACTCCTCTAAACTCTCACATAGGCTGAGGGGGTTGAGGTCCTACAAGTCTTCAGGAGGAATTTACTATTGCTCAAGGGTAACCTCTCTTTGACAGATTCTGCCTTTCGCCAGAATGTAAGTAAGAAGGAAGCAGAGTTCTCCATCATCAGGGGCCTTGACGAAAAAGGCCCTTCTCCTGCAGAAGCAGAAGTGGGGACCATGGTAACAGCCCCACAGATCCATGTACCATGGTTTGTATGGCCAGTCCAGGGCTTCCAAAATCAATCCGAATCCTGTGTAGGAGATGGCTCACCAAAGACTATAGAGGGAAGACAGAGAAGCCCCTTCTGGAACAAAACATCAAAAGCCCACTGGCTGCAGGTCTCTCCAGCAGCTAAAGAAACTGCTCACATTGGCACTGTCCTTCATGGCCATCAGATTGCACTCCAGGAGGTCCCACCTTCACACTATGAGGCTGAATATGTGGGGGCTCAATTCCCAGACTCCTTGGGTGCAGTGTCCCCATCCACCAGGACGGATATGTGCTATGTCAGTGTCAAGACAAGGACATCCACCCAAGGGAGCCCAAGAGGCTGATCTAGCTTGCCCTGAGACAGAGAGTAAAGCCATGATAGGACTATAGGGCCCAGCTTGGGAGATTTCTCCCTGGAACAATATGGGCTGCCACATAGGATCAGGGTAAAGGAATGAATGCAGCAGGACACCAGATCTCCTCTAGAAAGGGAACCTGCCTGTACCTCATCAGTCAGCAGACACTACAATATGCAGAACCGCCATAACATCCTGAAAGGGCATAGGAAGGCCCCTTCTGCGAAATAGGGAGATCATGGAGATCCTAGACTTCCAATTGGTGGGGGGAGGGGGGGGAAGGGAAATCACCCCATCCTCCTTAGACTCAAAAATATTTCTCTATAGCATCCCAACCAACTCCTATTTGGGATAAGGCTGGGCTCCTGGAGGAACGGATGAGCAAAAAAGGGTGAAGCAGGGACACTTAACCCACTTACCGCAACAGAGGTGCTCGAAGGTTCCGGCTCCCCCTTAGGGGAAGCCTGGGCCTTGAATCCCCATGAGAGGGTATGCCAAGCAGTTAGAAGAGAATGTAAACAGTATAGGAGATGTTTCAGGAGCTGAAGTTGAAAAAGGGGCCCTGGAGGACATCCAGGGGCCAATGGACTTGAGGCTATGATCACCCTTCCAAGCTTCCCTTCCACAGGGAATAAGCAGCCATCTCAAATGGCCGCGGTGCCCACTAGAGGGGGAAAAATACAGGAAGGAGCAGCAAGGGCCACAGAAATGGCATCAGAGTCCCAAATGCTGGGGAAAAAAGTGCCCCTGGCATTCCCACCATAATCAGGACAAAAACAGTAGCCCATGCAAGCCTGGGATGCCCATCTACCAAGTAAATATTTTTGGTTTTTTGGAGCTTTTTTTTTTTTTTTTAAAATTTAGAGCTGCTCTATTGCAAGCAGCACCGAATACAGCCCATTTCATTGAATAGGAGGAAAAAACAAAAAGACAAAAAAAGCGTGAAGCTAGAGGACAGCAAGAGGGAAGGAGTGCAGGGGCCCAATTTATCAACCACCCTCAGGAGCACCATGAGATCCTCCCGTCTGCTCCTGGTCCACCAAGCGCTAGGAACCCATGGGTAGCAAGATGGACACAGGGCAAGTTGTCAGCTCCAGGAGAGATGGGCATATCAGAGCTCCAAGAGGGTCTACAGGTCTCAGTCACACAGGCCACAGGACCGTAGATTGGGCCAGGGGAGACAGACCTATCTGCACCAGCCATACACCTTGCCTCCTGTTGCAGGCAGACAACACAGTAAGTCGCTGTAGTCTGCCTCCGCCTACTTGCTGGGGAGCATAACCTACTAATCTGGACTGGTCTAACAGGATAAGGAAAACGACTATGGAACATAAAAGACAGTAGGGAGGTGCACTTGTCAGCAAGCATTCTGTTCGTTTGATGGGCCTTAAAACTTTTAGCGTTTGCTGAATTGTTTTAATGCACTTTAGCCTATGAATTAACTTGTGATAAATCAATTCATGCACATTAAAGATTTAACAAGCATCAACCATTTTAAATTAAATGTGTGCAGCGAACCAAAGTCCAAAAATCATGACAAAAAGGTCAAAGAAACTGAAAACCAAACCAAAATGTTTTGCCTTGTTCACAGCCCTATAAAATAGATGCTTTTATTAGATGTTTAGATGACCTTTTATGAAAGGTTTTCCCCCCCCCCCATATATTTTACTTTGGCAATGCATGGAAAATTATCATGCTGATAAAACGTTTTCCAAATCTCTGGGCCTGGTTGGTTACTTACAAAATTTACAGCTACATTCTCAAATTAACTCCACTGCATTGAAAAATTAAAACTACAGTGAAAAATGTATACTCCCAATCCAACACTAATACCGATTTATAATTTACAGGAAGAGCAGAACTCTTACTCAAGTTGCTTATTCTAATAAAGATCTGATCCACTGAGCTAGCTGCTTTGAACAAGCCATGCAACAGGAGAACAGGTTTCTTGAAGACGAATTAGCCCGTTATATCAAGATCTTATCTTTGAGTTCTTGGAATCTTGGAGCCCAATTTACTGAATCTGATTGTGATTGTGAATAAATCTATTTTTTTAAAACACTGGTAAATAACTTACTGCATTCCTCTTCAAACAATATCATGCTCAAATAATAAATACTTCCTTCCAACGGCACACCAATATAAATGGCCAAGCCTCAAAGCTCGGAAGCAAATGAATGGAGGAAAACTGGGACTATCAAAGATTGGCACATTTTCTCCCTCACGCAATATTTATTATTGAAACCTAGGGGAATGTTTACTAATGTGCACTACCAGGGTGGTGGAGAGTTAATGCACAATTTCGGCAACACGCTATGAAATAACACAAAGCCATGTTACTAAGATAGCTCAGCTTGTGGAAAATACTGAACCAATATGCCAAAATTATTCACGTTTTTTTCCCGCATGCCAAACTGTACCTTTTTTGGAAATGTATTGTGCCTATGTGGACAGATGTTGATCTTTTTAATTCTTTCAAAAATATTTTGCATGTTGGAAAGCATAATAAAATGAGAATGACAAAAAAACACTATACAAATATCATGAATTTTGAATTATATGCTGGTCAGCGACCTTACTAATCACAAATATTAACTGTGTGCTGAGAGACAGATTTTCCATTCCATATCCTTGGCTTACTTCTTGTCTTGCAAAAAAACCTTAATCGCCATGATAAAAATCCTCATCACCACGGTTCCACACATTCAGATTGCTTCCATCCTGTTACTGTGAGCCTTGGTAAAGTAATTTTAAGTCTTTCCCTCAGAAGCAGTTTGTCTGTCCCACACAGAGGCGTAGCGTGGGGGGTGCAGGGGGGGCCGGCCGCACCGGGCGCAACATGGGGGGGGGCGTCAGGGCCGGATTTACCTATACGCCATGTACACCATGGCGTAGGGCCCACAGCTGCAAAGGGCCCACAAAAATGGAACAAGTTAGGCTTTTTTTAAAAAATAAAATAAAAAAAAACCTGCTGGCTGCCGCCGCGGGCCCCCGCTGCTGCCGCGGCAGCATGGACTGACCCGCGGGGGCCCCCTCTGCAAGCTCGATCCCTCCCTCCGTGCCTCCCTCCGTGCAGGCTGTGAGAGGCGCGAAGGCAGACTGTCTCCTTCGCGTCTCTGTTAAGCCCGCAGGGGCTGATGGGAAATTTCCCATCAGCCCCTGCGGGTTTAACAGAGACGCGAGGGAGACAGTCTCCCTTCGCGCCTCTCACAGCCTGCACGGAGGGAGGCACGGAGGGAGGGATCGAGCTTGCAGAGGGGGCCCCCGCGGGTCAGTCCATGCTGCCGCGGCAGCAGAGGGGGCCCCGCGGCGGCAGCCAGCAGGTTTTTTTTTTAATTAAATTTTACTTTAGGCAGGGGGAGGGGGTAGGACTGGTAATGGGCTATTGGGGGGGCTGGGCTGGGACTGGAAATGGGTTGGGGGATTAAGGCTGGAGGTGGGCTGATGAGGTTAGGACTGGTAATGGGCTGTGGGCTGTTGGGGGGGTTTAGAACTGGTAATGGGCTTTGGGGGGGGTTAAGACTGGTAATGGGCTGTGGGCTGATGGGGGCTGTCTGGTAATGGGCTATGGGGGACTAGGACTGGAAATGGGCTGGGGGGGTTAAGACTGGAGGTGGGCTGATGGGGTTAGGACTGGTAATGGGCTGTTGGGGGGTTTAGAACTGGTAATGGGCTTTGGGGGGGTTAAGACTGGTAATGGGCTGTGGGCTGATGGGGGCTGTCTGGTAATGGGCTATGGGGGGCTAGGACAGGAAAGGGGCAGGGTGGTTAATACTGGAGGTGGGATGATGGGGTTAGGACTGATAATGGGCTGTTGGGGGGGGGCTAGAACTGGTAATGGGCTTTGGGGGGGTTAAGACTGGTAATGGGCTGTGGGCTGATGGGGGCTGTCTGGTAATGGGCTAGGGGGGGGCTAGGACTGGAAATGGGCTGGGGGGGTTAAGACTGGAGGTGGGCTGATGGGATTAGGACTGGTATTGGGCTGTGGGCTGAGGGGGGGGTAGGACTGGCAATGGGCTAGGGGGGGCTGACTGGAAATGGGTTGATGGGGTTAGGACTGGAAGTGGGCTGATGGGGGGTTAGTTAGGACTGGTAATGGGTTATAGGGGGGGCTTAAACTGAAAATGGGGTGATGGGGGGTTAGGACTGTAAGTGGTTTGATGGGGGGCTAGGACTGGTATTGGGTTGGGGGGTTGCTAGGACTGGAAATGGGCTGATGGGTGGCTAGGACTGGAAATGGGCTGATGCAGGGACTAGAGGGGAATGGATGATGGGTGAGTGAGGCTGGAACTAGAAGGGAGCTGATGTTGGGGGAGGATTAGAATGGGATGGGGCTGGAAGAGTAAAATGGAGAAGGGAAAAATATTTTGTGTGGGAGGGATAAAAAATCTACAATTGGCCGGGTATTGGGAGAGTAAGTGGGGATTGAGGATGGAGGGGTAAAATTTGAGTGGATGAAATAGGAATGAGGAAAGAGCAAAAGGAGAAAGATTAGTATGTTAAAGCAGATGTAGAGAGAGAATGGAAAAAAACTAGAAGAGAGAAGAAAGGACAAATGGACAGCAGACGATGGAGAGTTAGCAGAAGACACGAAGAAACCAGAAGAAAGTGGCTGGAGCAATTGCAGCTGAAAAAATGCACAAAAGGTAGAAAAATATCTCTTTATTTTGAATTTATTAATTGGAATATGTCAGCTCTGGTAAATGTGCATCATTAACGTCTGCGCTTTGTTTAGTACAAGAGCAAATTAATGTATAGTTTTATTTCTACAGTGTTGTACATTTGGCTTTTGGGATTCCCAGTTTAATTATTGTCTTCCTGTTTCTAAAATGTGATTACTTGTTTGGTGATGGTCTATGTTCTGCATGTGTAACTGAGCTGAGGTGTTCTGTTTATATAATTCCTATTTGACATTGCCACTTGTTCTCTTTCCCCAGTAGGTCATGTATTGTTGTTCTCTGAAATGTATTGGTTTAATATTTGCAGTGTTGCCTTTTGATTGGTAGAGTATGGTGCTTTGTGAGTCCTGGTAGTGCTGTTAGGATACGGCGGGTTTGCTATGGGTTCTAAATGGGCAGTGTTTGTAGTAGTTCCTAATGTGTCTGGCAGTTGGCACTGGATTATAGTAATGTAGAAATCTTTTAGTCTTTCTTTATCCATACACTCATTAAGAGGTACGTTTACTAAAAGTTAGTATATGGTAACATTATGCAAATATTTATGCAAATGAGGCCCCTTATGCAAATGAGGCCCACACCCCCCTTGGGCCGCCCCTGCTGGGGGCCCACAATTTTTGTTGGCGTAGGGCCTCACTCAAGGTAAATCCGGCCCTGGGGGGCGCGCTCGCACTCGCAGCTCTCTGCAGTGCTGGCTGTGCGAATCCGATCCGAGCCGCCGGGTCGCCGCCCACTGTGGAGGGGGGGGTGCCAGGCGTGCGGTGCGGTGGGTGCAAAGAGAGAGCGAGGGACTATCTGGGGGAGGGACAGTGCAGCGCTGATCGCGGGAGAGAACCACACCAGACCAGGGGGGCGCAAATTACTTGCCTTGCCCCGGGTGCTGACAACTCACGCTACGCCACTGGTCCCACATCAGATTTCCACCTGTCCCAACAAGAGTGTTACGGGTACTGAAAAAAAATACAGGATGTACATCTCATATCTGCACTTCTGTAAGGGGTTGAAACTGAGGCAGTTCAAGACGGAGCTATCAGGCACACCATTCCTCACCACCAAGCTTTACTACGCACCAAGCTTTACTACGCTGGTAGTCAATATCCTCCACTCCATGCCCCAAGGCCAAGGGAGTTGCTCAAGGGAACAGAGGGAAGCAACTTAAAGGCCTTTTCAGGGAACTTGGGTTCAAAGCCGTACCCTCAATCCACAGGCATTAGTAGAGTGTATGGCCCCCAGCCGGACTGAAGAGGAGGAATGAGCCCAGGCCTTGCACTATATAGTGCATTGTGCTATGACTCTTGAGGAGGATGCAGAAGGGGGTCACTTTTCTTTAAGCACACCAAAAAAAGCCTATTTTCTGCCTCAGTTCTGTTAGTTGTTTAGTAACCAGCATACCTCCAGCACAGCATTAGATGAATTTTGAAGTATTTGCACCCATGCTTCATGTTCAGTTCGATTACCCTATTTGATTTGCACGCAGTAATATTTAAAGTGCCTTAACCAAGTGCACATGAAAACTGTGTGCATGGAGAGAAAGCGTAATTCTCTGGAGGCATTGATCTTTTTCCAGATACTGTCTCAGGTCCTCAAGACTCACCAGTAGCAAAAGACTGATAGAGAAGAAGTAGCTATGGAGGCAAGGGACAAATATCATACTAAAAATCAGAAAAGTAAATGATATGCAGTGCACCAAGAAAGTCTTCAGCTCCATATCTGTCCTATTAACTTACGTGTACTGCAGCACCCTCGCTTAGTTTGCAGCTTATCGTGCTGTGAGGGTTTGTGTGCAATGGACACCAAAGTTGGACAGTGAAGAAGAAAGATAGGAAGAAAACCGATGCCTTCAAATTATGGTTCTGGCAAAGAACCTGTGCCTATCATGGGCTGCCCAAAGAACAAATTCGTTGGTACTAGAGGAGATCAAACCTAAGATTTCTTTAGAAGCTCAAATGACAAGGCTCAGACGTTCATACTTTGGACACATCATGCGAAGAGAAAGATCATTAGAGAAAGAAATTGTGCTTGGCAAGATTGAAGGGCAATAGAAAAATGCAAAAGAGAAGGCCAGAAATGGGATGGATTGATACAACAGCTACGGACGCTACTGTATTGATAATTAACTGCCTGACTAAAGACTGAACACAGTTTAGGACAACTATCCACAGGGTCACCATGAGTCAACGTCAACTTGACAACACTTAACAAAAACATCAGCACCACACTGTTACCACAAATTACACAGAGCCAGAAGTTCATGAGGAAGTTCCTCAGCGTTGCCAAGTTACCCAGTTCCAGGAGTGAGACTTTGCCAGAAATCCATGACTGGCTTACTCTCATCCTGATGCATTATGGGACTCACAACACTGATTCCAATTGGTAAACAGCATACTGCATTGCAATGCATGTTTAAAACTAGAACTGGCAAAAAATCTCGCTCCTGACAACTCTGCTTCCTTGATTAACTTGGCCTGTGGTCTGCAAACCAAAGATATCCTCCTACCTCTGGGGTTAGCTCTCTTCTGGTAACCTTTAACAATTCTTCAATGTCCAAGAGGACACCTCCTGCTCCTGAACCCTCTTTTCTTCAAGATACTCAGCCAGGGAGGGTGCTAGGATCTCTGGCGCCCCCCTCCCCCATTACTATTAATGATAAGCTACACTCCTCCTTCCCAAACTCCTTGGTGAACTCTGTTCACATGATGCTAGTATTTCTCCTTTAAATCAAATATTATAACAAGAAAATTGCAGTGAAGCAGCAAATGCCTAGCTGGAATAAAAACAAGTACTGAGGAGTAAATATTTAACATCGTATGAACAGGCTGCAATAGTCAAAGGGTTAATGTGATCAAAGCAAACAAAATCAATGTGGTTTTTTTTTGTTAATAAATAAAGGTCTACAAAGATTACAGCCACTTAGCTTTCCGTGCCTCTTCTGCCTGTTTTTGTTGCTACAAATACTAGAACTACTCTATCTCTGCATGCACCATTGCACAGCTCTTTTATAAAGCTGACAAATAAGGAGGAAGTAAAAGCAGCTGTAGTTGGGTTTAAAAAAAGGTTTGGACAAGTTTCTGAAGAAAGTCAATAGACTTATTAATACAGACCTGGGGAAAGTCACTGGCTGTAAGCAGAATGGAAGCTACAGCGAGCACTAAGAGGCAGGCCTCAATCCCAGAGCTGATATCGACAGTGGCAGCATTAATGTGAGAACCAGCACTTGGCAGGACTTTGAGATTTCTTTGAGAGCGCTGCCTCGCTGCTGCAACTCTGAAACATGCAGAGAATTTGTTGGCACTGCAGCCCAGCTGGCTGCAAGTGGAAAGGTCACTCTGTAGCCTCTCATGACAGCCAGTGGTGGTGCTCCTTGCATGAGACAGGCAGTGATGCTGGCCACAAGCTTCAAGCCCTGCACTGTGGCGCACATGTCTCCGACTCCGATGAACCAACTCTCTACACCGAAGCTCCCCCATTCCCTTTATTCTCTGTGGCTGGCTACCTGACCGGGACAAAGGTAAATATCACCCTAACAGCGTGTCATGACAGGGAAGGAGGGAGGTCTGGCATGTTTGGTGCCCTGCAGTGAAGCTGAAACAAGTTGAAAAACTGCACACTTTACAGTGTGAACAATGGCGCATTTCCCTTACTCACGGGATAAGACATTCGGCAGCTTCATCTGTGTGTATCTTAGGAAGTGTCAGGGGGTCCCTCACATGTAAGTGTGTTAATGGATATGTGCGTTTGTGTCTTTCTGTATGTCATGGAGGCTGCTGGAGATTACACGTGTGTGTGTGTGTGTGTGTATGTGTGTGTGTGTGGGTGCCATAGGGACTGTAGGGTGCTACATACATGCATGTGTGAATGTCTGTCATAGGGGCTGTTGGGAGCTACATGCGTGTGTGTCATGCATCGTGTCAGGAGCTGCATGCATGTGTGTCTGTGGGCCATGAGGAATGTCTGAGGTTGAATGCATGTGTGTGTACAGGGCTGTGAATGTTAATATCTGTCGGGGACCGTGTGTGCTTGTGAAAACAGCACACCTATGGTGTGACAAAGCAATGTATTTCTCCTTCCTTCATTTAGAAAATCACACATATCTGTGTGTGTATGTAGAAGAAGAGCTCAAAGAGGGATGATAAAGTGCCTTGTTATGGTAGTAGGAGCTGTATGAGGAATCTTTATAATGGGTATTATCTATATCTCTCTTCAGATAGTGGACGTGCAGGGCCTATGTATATGTGTTGTGATGAGGAAGCTGCCCAGAGCCCAGAGAATAGTGTCAAAGGAAGGGAATTTACCCTAATCAAGGGACCTGTTTTGGCAGGTCACAGGAGTAAAACTGCATATTTACCTAAAAGACAGGTTATTCCAGGCTGCAGTGGCCTGCAGAGAGCCTCTAGTGGAGATGAGGTGCAGGAGTATAAGCCCAGATTGAGAAACCTTACGTCACTCCTAATTACTCAGCTGCCAGGAGAGACTTAGATCCCCAACACCTGGGGAGTGCAAGGGAGGGGTTGGAAACTGGGAACTTTAAAACTAGAACAGAATATGCAGAGAGCAGAAGAGGAGGAAAGCTTAAACCTGGGAGACAAGGAGAGCGAGGAGGCAATCCTGAGAGGAGGCTTGAAGGCAAGCGTGAGAGCAAGGAGAGAGGAGCTCTGAAAGATTCATGTTCTTGGAGAGATTCCTGGGAGAAGCCAGCTTCAAGGGATTGGGGAAATCCAAAGGCTTGGAGAACTTCAGCTGGAAACCCTAAGAAGAGGTATGGAGCAGATGCCCTGAAGTCCAGGAATATAGACTGGAGGACAGGTTATAAAAGCTCCAATGCATACTGGCCAGAATATTTGAGAGGACAGCCTAATGCCAGCTTTAACCCAGGTATGAACTATGAACGTTTGTCTAACCTAAAGCAAGGCAAAGTGTTTAGACATAGTTTCTGTCCTAATGAAGGTCAGTTAGTAAAGCCCTCTGATCCAGCTCCTGATACAGAACCTATGCAAATAGAAGAACAAGCTATACTTACAGAGGAGGACGATAATCTCATGGACTGTTCTTTATGCAATGTTGCTAGCACAGAGAAATCCTGAAAGTGGGATCAAACATCAAAAGGGAAACGTTCTAGTAACCGGCACTAGTAGTTTGTGTAAATACTTGTGCAGAGAAGGAAAAGAGCTGTTGATTGGAGCTTGTTAGCCAGCTGGTATCAGAGCAGCACACAGCTCAGGCTATGCACACGTTGGATACAAAGTGCTTTGAATGGGAAAAGAAAAGCCGTTTTTGTTTTGTGAAGAAGCTTTTACTTTTGTTGGTTTCCTTTAAGGCAGCACGGCTGAGCAGCTTTGTCAGCAGTGGCTGAGAGAGAGACTTTCTGTTGTTAATGGACTTTACAAGCTACTTGCTTTACCTTTCAGTTGTATTATTATTTTGAATATAAAATCCTGGAGAATACATCCTAAGGTGTTACCAAGTAGAATCTGTGTGCATCTGGATTTACCTCATAAATAAATATTCTGTCACTGCCTTACACTCGAGCCAACTACATTGTCTTCATTTACCTCAAAGGCAAGCACCGCATGACTGGACTACCATTACCATAATCCTTTGCAAGATAGCCAATCTGGGACATGGCTTAATTGGGGAACTCTATCTAACAAGCACGCCCCTCCATACACATGTAAGGGGCTATGGGTGTGACAGTGTACATGCTGTGCGGCTCAGGTATGTGTGTACTGTATGTGTCTGTGTGCAGGGGTGGGGTGCCTCTATGTGTGTGTGCTGCAGGGTGCGATGTCTGTGTGTCGTGGGGTGCAATGTCTGCACCTTTTAGCATATATGCTTTGTGCCCTTTTCTCCCCTCTCTTCAACCTCCAGCCCCTTGCACTTTTACACCCCTCCCTGCGCACCCTCTCCTGATGCCTCCCCCAACTTTGTTTCCTTCCCAGCTTCTGTACCTTTCTCCCTTCCCCCTCTACCTTGCATTCTCACTCCTTGCCCTCTATTCCCCTCCTCCTATCTTTCTTTACCAAACCCACTGTCCCTTTAAATTTTGTCCTATCTCCTGTGTTCTCTGGCCCCAGCTCCTTTTCCTCCGGCATACTTCTTCTGGTCTTTGGACCGTGGGAGCAGGGCCGACCCAATGATTTCTGCTGCCTCAGGCAGAAGCCCAAGATGTGCCATCCCCCCTCCCCCCTCGTCACATCGCTGTCCCCTGCTGCCACCGATTCCATCAGTGGGGATTGGGGAGGGGGGACGGCTCAGCGTGGCGGCCCACGGCAGGCCATGTGCTTCAGCCCGCATGGCCTGCCGCTTCTGACCCCCCTCCAACACAACTTCCTGTCAGAGGTGGGTCAGAAGCAGCAGGCCTTGTGTGCTGAAGCACATGGCCTGCCACCCTAGACAGCCGCCAAGCCCACCTAGTGGACAGACAAAATTAAAAAAACAAACCCCCAAACCAACAAGGTGATCGCAATAATACAACCCAAAAGAAACGATCACCCTATGCGCTGTGCACCACACTATAATTTTTGTTGGACCAGAAGGTCAGGAGAGGGGTATGAACAGTCCCCCTCTGGGATGACCATAACGTCCCTCTTTATTCAAATGTCCCTTTTTATTCAAATGTAAATTAAAACGTCTTCATTATCTGAAAGGCAGTCCAAACAGCATAAAAGGAAATTCGTGGCATGAAAATGATCCTCCAAGTTCTGTATCCTGTGACATGCATGTTTCGAGTCCGCTCCCGGCTCTGTATCAAGTGTGGTCAGTGTTTCTTCAGCAAGATCACCAAACACTCTGCCTTTCAGATAAGTGAAGTCATTTTAATTTACATTTGAATAAAAAGGGACATTTGAATAAGGAGGGTCATTATGGTCATCCGAGAGGGGGAGTATTTCTGCCCCTCTCCTGACCTTCTAGCCCGACAAAAATTATAGTGTGATCCACAGCGCAGAGGGTGATCTTTTCACCTAGTGGACAGGCCAGCCCTCTGTGGGAGCAGCTGGTTTTATGGGCAAAAAACAGAACTAACCATGATCTCATCGGCCCATTGGACAAGATGCTTCCACGGGCACAAAAAATGCTGGCTATGATCACAGCCATCTTCACTTCTTCGGCCTGCGGGAGCAGCCTTTCCTGTGGGCAAAAGAACACAGATGCCGTCATGACTCCTTCAGCCCACGGGGCAGGCTGCTTCCACAGGCCCACAACATTGCTCCTGGCCGTGATTTTGGCACCCTTCCACAAGGATGTCCCCTCTGCCATGCTTATCTAGCTTACTGGGTAGTGCTGGCTCTGTATCCAACAATGCTGCAGACAGATTATATATAACCTTGTCAGTCTAAAGCAGTCGTTCTCAACCCAATCCTCAGGATACACCTAGCCAATCAGGTTTCAGGATAACCACAATGAATATGCATGAGAGCGATTTGCATTCAGTGGACGCAGTGCATACAAATCTCTCTCATGCATATTCATTGTGGTTATCCTGAAAACCTGACTGGCTAGGTGTGTCCCAAGGATTGGGTTGAGAACCCCTGGTTTGAAGTTAAAATCTCTTTCAAAAATCAAAAAATATTTTCATGGCCATCTTAGGAAACCTAATTCTGTACACTGACTTTATAAAGTATTTAAATTTCCCCATAGCTCAACTATCCTCAAACTACAATTACACAAAAGCAACTGTTGAGGTCCTGTGTACCTAATTCTGAGCAAAGAAAGAATTTTCAGTGTCCTGTGGATGAGCAGTTGCTGAGCTCTGATGACATCCTGAAAATGTCCTAAGAGGGCACCTCCAGCAGGCAATATTATCCTGAGGCTTTTCTATTTGCCCTCTAATGTTCCCTTAAGCAAGAAGGCATCGGTCTTCTCCTGATTGACTTAGTAGCCACAACCTCCTCAATCTTTTATGTCTGCGAAGCACTTCTGTAGGCTGTTAAAGTCTGTAGGGAGGAGGCTAATGGCTGTGAAGAACATTATGTCATCTGCATAGATTTGGTATAGGATTTTGTGCATCTTGAAGATTTGACATAGAGGATGGATATAGATATTGAATAGTAGGGCAGATAGACTGGATCCTTGGGGTACACCTATATTCTGCGAGAATGGGTTTGATGCTGTCTTGCCAATCTGTACTTGTTGCTTCCCGGAGGACAGGTAGGAATGGAGCCAGTTGAGGGTGGTGTCAGAGTCCGATTTCAAAGAATCGTCGTAGTAGTTGGTGGTGAGAGGGAGTTGAAGGTGGCAGAGATGTCAAGGAAAACTAAGACAAATCCATTCTTGGTATGCTGCAGGCAGGTTGTAAGGATGTTTAGGAGGGAGGTGATGAGTATTTCGACCCCGTGGAACTGTCTGAAGCCATGTTGATAGGGTCTAGAGGTATATGTTGTAAAGGTGATCTTGAAGTCATCTTAGGACAATTTTTGTGACTAGCGAGAGACTGGACATTGGTCTGTAGGATTTGGGGGAGATTGGATCAAATTTAGGTTTTTTGAGGAGAGGTCGGATTGAGGTTTGTTTCAGCACTATAGGCACAAGGCCTAGGGAAAGTGAGGTATGAACTATGGTCTTGAGGTTCATACTCAGGTATGATCTGGTCATCTTTACCCAGGTTACAGGGCATGATTCTAATGTGGAGTTTTTTTTGTGTTGAGGCTTTTTATTGTATCCTCTATGTTTTTGGCTGATGGCAGTTCGAATTGAGACCAAATCTTCTGTGATTTGATTTCAGGTCTGGATGACATTGTGGTAGGATACGTTTGGGGTATTTGTAGCTGTTTTGAGAGTAAGTAGGAGGCAATCTTTTGGGGGTATATCTTTTCTTGCGACACACACTATGGAACCTATATCTTAAAAAGGATATAGCTGAATTAGACAAAGGTACAAAGAAGAGCAACAAAAATAGTAAAGGGAATGAAAGGATACCCCTATGGAGGAGAGGCTTAAAAGGTTGGGGCTCTTCAACTTGGAAAAGAGATGGCTGAGGGGGGATATGATAGAGGTCTATAAATTAATGAATGGAGTACAACGGGTAAACATAGATCGGTTGATTACACCATCAAAAACTAGAAAGACTAGAGGAAACCAATGAAGCTACAATGCAACGTATTTAAGACTAAAAAGAGAAAATAATTTTTTACTCAACATGTAATCAAACTCTGGAATTCATTACCGGAGGATGTAGTAAAAGCTGTTAGTGTAGCTGGGTTTAAAAAAGGTTTGGACAAGTTCCTGGAGGAAAGGTCTTTAAACCATTAAGAGGAGCTGGGAAATCCACTGCTTGCCCTGGAACAAGCATTGTGGAACCTGTGTGCCTTTTGGGAACCTGCCAGGTACTTGTGACCTGGACTGGCCACTGCTGGAAACAGGATACTGGGCTTGATGGACCTTGGTCTGACCCAGTAAGGCCGTTCTTATGTAGTAGTTCTTTCTCTCCACCAATCTGCTGGTAGGGGAACGCAACCCACTTGTCTGAACTGTTCTAGCATTGCAATATGGAAATTTAGGTTTGGCCCATGCTCTCTCAAACGTCGTATTTTATTAACATTTGCAAAGAGCATCTATAAAAGCTTTTAGAACACAAAGGGAGAAAAAGAATCACAGGACAGTAAAATACAAAGCAGGGCAGGTACTATGCGCGCAGGGCTAGAAGGATGAAGCCCTGGAGCCTGCAAGCAACATATCAAGAAGTTAGGGTGGGGAGGGGAAGAGCATAGCAGAGTATACAAGGGCAAGATGTGTGCTTTCAGCTTGGATCTGAAACATGCTCTCCATTGCCAGACTTTCAGTACCAGCTCATGAGGAACCTTGACAGATTTCCATCTTACTGCAACATTGCTAGCTTGGCAGCTAACAGCAAGAAATGTGGTATTTTTCTGAGATATTTTGGATCAACCCCTGGAAGACATGCCAAGAGGGAGAGTAGAATCAAAACAGGCAGCTCTGTCCCTGCAAAAAATACTGCATAACTGGACTAGAATAGCCCCTGGGTCCTACCATATTGCTCTCACCCACACATGGTATCTAAACTGAGAGTCTAAGACAAGAGGGTAAGTATCCCCATATAAATAAAACAGCATATGAACGTAAGGAACAAGACCTAAACCGTATTTTTAGTTTGATTGCTTAGCAATTTTCTCTTACACCCAACATCTGTGGCTACCACAGCAGACAGCACAACCCATCGAGCCCTAGGTAGGAGGTGCTCAAACGTAGCGGAGGCAATACAGTGTGACGAGCCTCAATTCAGAGCAGTATCACTATACCTTGCTGCAATCACATGGGCAAATGTGAACAAATAGTACTATACCCCCTACTGAGCAGACTCCGAGTGCACACATACGTTGCTATCTGTGCAGGGCCAGACTGAACATTCTGGTGTCCACAGGCAAGACCAGACAGCAAATCTCAGAGAGTGGGCAGTGGAGGAGATACAGAGATGCCGAAAAGATTGGAGAAATAGAAGAAGAGTAGAAAAATGTCGTCCCTGTGAAGCAGCATGTGCTTATGGCCATAGAGCAAGCAGAACAGGCTCTTTGACCTGCGTATTTGGTGTCTTCAAAACCTGTCACCCTGGCCACTTGCTTATGCTGCCTGTAAGTCAGAGTGTGGGGCCCCTGATCAAGGCCAGTCATTGTGATAGCTGGGTGAGACAGAGGAGTAGAGTTAAAAGCACAATACAAACCACTGGCTAGTTGCCAAAGGCTTGTGGCACTGTAGTCCAACACAGACCAGTTCTCACTGAACTAGAAGCCCAAAGGTGGGGGAACTGCCAGACCTACCTTGAGGCCACTCTGCACATGTCTGTCTGTCAGAGAGAGCAGAATTATACTTCTGGTGTTCATCTCTGGTAATCAATATAGGGGAGCAAGAAGATACTAAAAAAAATAAAAGTTTTGAAAAATTATTCACTAGAGGTCAGGGAGTTGATACGCTCTAGTGCAGGAATCCCCAAACTTTCATGTAAAGGGCCACATAGGTCATTTTGAATTACCAAGCGATCTGGATAGGGGACAGAGTTCCCCTCGAAGAGGTTGGCCAAGTTGGAGGGGGAAGAAAGGAAAGGAGAGGAGATGTATGATCCTTCAGCAATTTCAAATGTTGAGGGAAGGAGGGAGGCGGGGGATTTGTTTGCACAGTACAATCTCAAAACCATATTTTTATCTGCAATAGACAAAAATGAGACCACTAGAGTAGCTCGAGTCAAAATAACATCACTCGAGGATTGCAAGAACACAGACACGTCTAGGGTTTATGTTTATGTTTATTAGATTTGATATACCGCTGAGGAAAGTACATCACACCGGTTTACATAGTAAAAACAGGCTCAGAAAGGAAAGGAAGTTACAGTATGAGACAGGAAAGCAAACAAACAGAATCATACAACAGGACTCGATAGGGAGGGGAAGGGGGGACAGAGAAGAGCGGGTTACACAAAAGGGTCGGACAGGTCGAAGGCACGGGCGAAGAGGTGAGTCTTGAGGTGTTTCTTAAAAGTAGAGTGTTCAGATTCAAGTCGGATAGAGGAAGGCAGGGAATTCCACAGGGCGGGGGCCAGGAAGAAAAATGCAGATGAGCGGGTAGACTGGAGTCGAGCAGCAGAGGGTGAGGGAAGGTAGAGGCGGTTGAGGTGGAAAGAACGGAGAGAGCGAGCGGGGGCATGTAGGCGTACAAGATTAGACAGATACTGAGGTGTGCGGGTGTGAATGACTCGGTGGAGAAGTACCAGAATTTTATAGTGGATACGGAATTTGATGGGTAACCAGTGCAGATGGATAAGGAGAGGTGTGACGTGATCGCGGATGGAGGAGTGAGAGAGTAAACGGGCTGCGGTGTTTTGTATAAGTTGGAGGCGGCGGAGGTGAACATTAGGTAGGCCAGCTAGGACAGAGTTACAAAAGTCGAGGCGGGACATAACGAGAGAGAGGAGGAGAGTGGTGAGGGCTGACATAGAGAGGAAAGGTCTGATAGCCCGAATTTGACGGAGATGGAAGAAGGAGAGTCGTGAGATATGTGCAACATGATCACGGAAAGTTAGAGCAGGGTCAAAGAGAACGCCAAGGTAGCGAAAGGAAGAGACTGTGGGAACTGGTGAGCCAGAGAAGGAGGGGGAAAGTGTGGGCGGGGAGGCATCACGGGTGAACCACATGGCAAGGGTCTTGGTGAGGTTGAGGTGCAAACAGTGAGTAGTGAGCCAGTTGGCGACAGCGGTAAGACAAGTGTTGAGAGGAGAAAGGTCAGGTGAAACGGGAGAGGTGTGATAGAGGAGAAGTAAGTCGTCGGCATAGTAATAGGCAGATATCCCATGCTATTGGACTAGGAGGGCAAGAGGTGTGAGAAAGATATTGAAGAGAAGGGGAGCTAATACTGAGCCTTGGGGGACCCCACAAAGAAGAGGAGTGGGCTCGGAGGGAGTAGGGGGGGAAGAGTGGACGGAGAAGGACCGGGAGTGAAGAAAGGAGTGAAACCAGTGAAGGACTGTGCTACATAAACTCGCTTCACGGAGGCGAGCTAGAAGAAGGGAATGATCAACAAGATCGAAAGTGGCCGATAGGTCAAGGGAAACCGCCACCGAGAGGTCACCCCGGTCGTGAGCAGAGTGGAGTTCATTGAGAAAGCCCAGAAGAACGGTTTCAACACTATGACCGGGTCGGAAGCCAGATTGACGTGGGTGCAGAAAGTGTGTGGAGTCAAGATAGGAGGATAGCTGGGAAAAGACAACTTTCTCGAGGATCTTCGATAGGAATGGAAGATTAGAGACGGGACGATAGTGTGCAGGAACAAGTGGGTCAAGTGAGGACTTTTTTAGGATAGGGCGAACCAAGGCATGCTTCCATGGTTGAGGGAAAACACCGGAGGAAAGGCTGGTGTTGATTAGAGTGAGAGCTGGGGGGGAGGAGGGCCAGGGAGGGGATGAGCAACCAGGAGGATGGGATGGGGTCAAGGGCACAGAAGGTTTTCTTAGAGGAGGAGAGAACTGTGAGGAGCTCTGAAGAGGTGAGTGGATGGAAAGAGTGCCAAGTGTGGGAGAATTGGGAGAGAGGGGGAGGAGAGCATGGAGGGGGGCTGGAAATAGGAGGGGGGCAAAGAGGAAGAGAATGTCGAAGATCAGACATCTTGGAGCTAAAGTAGATCGCTAGTTGAGAAGAGGTAGGAGAAGGGGCAGGAGGGGAAGGGGAAGAGTGAGACTGAAGTGAGGTAAGGGAGCGAAGGACGGAATAAAGATGGCGGGTCTGGTTTGGTGCGGAAGAGATTGCGGCAGAGTAGTAAGTCTGCTTGGCTTTGTGTACCTGGGTTCTGTAGTAGGAGTGAGCAGAGCGGAAGTGAGAGAGAGTGAGTGGGGAAGGGACCTTGCGCCATCGGCGTTCTGCACGACGAAGCTGAGATCGGAGAAGAAAGAGACCAGGGTGAAACCAGGGCTGGGAAGGACGGGAGGCAGATGACCGGGGGCGCAGAGGTGCAATGAGATCTAAGGCGGATGAAAGGGAGGAGGACCAGACGGAAGCCTGTGAGGAAGGGGAGAGGAGGGGGAAATCGGTTGGGAGCAGATCAGATGCAGGGGGAAAATGTTGGGGGGTCTCTGAAGTGATACGGCAGGTAAAGGAAACCTTAGTGGAAGGAGGAAGTGAGGAGCAGGGGGAGGGGGGGCTGGTGGGTGAGGAGGGGGAGGAAAGAAGGCATTGAAATGTAATGCAGAGATGATTGGTCCAGGGAAGGGGAAAAGCGTGGAAGGACTGCAAGAGGTAGAAAGCGGTGGAGAGAGAAAGAGTCAAGAGTATAACCAGCAGAGTGAGTTGGAAAGGTGATATGCTGGAGCAGGGACAGGTCCTGGAGAAGGGTGGTGAAGGAGTGGTCCCGGACAGAGACGGGGGGATCAAGGTGCAGATTGAAGTCTCCAGCAATGAGCAGATGAGGGTAGGCCAGGGATAAATCAGTAATGGAAGAGAGAAGTAGATCCCACAGATCAGGGCGCAGGGCTGGGGGAGCATAGAGAAGAAGCAAGTGCAGAGGGGGGGTACAGTGAAGTTTCAGGAGCAGAGCCTCGGGGTAGCGCAGGAAGGGAGATGTGAGGGATGTAAAGGAGATAGAGGAACGGAGAAGAGCCGCTACGCCACCACCTGAGCGGCCGAGACGAGGAACAGAAACATCAGTAAAATGAGGTGGCAGACAATGAGCTAAGAGCGCGTCTTCACCATCTTTCAGCCAGGTTTCAGTTAAGAGTAATACGTCAAGGGAGTTATGAGAGACAAGATCAGGTCTCATTAAAGGAAAGCTGAGCACAATCACTCTCTACTAAAGCCTCCCTCCACATTGACCCTTGAAGGAACATAATATGCCAAAGAAAATGTAATCACCTCCACATGATTAATCATAAGGATATCTTTAAGATACTTTTGAAACAGGGGAAATTTATAAAACAAAGATTTTTTGCCCGAGCTGCATTTTCTAAAGATTCCAATTGGTGATGAATGAAACTATCATGCACAGAAGAAGTGCAGAAGTTGCACAAGCGACATCTGCGCCCCCCCCCCCCCCCCCCAGTGGAGCCCTTTAACACAGAGCTTACTGCAGCGAGGCCCGAGACTTGCAATCTGCTCCTCATAGATCTCTCACAAAACCATCTCTGTCCACTAGACTATTCAAAACGCAGCTGCGCAACTCATCATCCTACAGTGTCATCGTAACTATGTGACTCTGCTCAATATATGAGCTCCACAGCCTTTATGTATACACCCTGTAGCTCTAACCAGGACTAGAGTAATGGTTAGAGCAGTGGGCGAAGGAATCAGGGAAGCCAGGTTCAAATCCGACTGCTGCTTCTTCGATCTTGGACAAGTCACTTAACCCTCCCATTGCTTCTGGTACAAACTTAGATTGTAAACCCTCCAGGGACAGGAAAATGCCTTCTGGACCCGAATGTAACTCGCCTTGAACTTCTGATTAAAGACCTGAGCTGAAATCCAATGATTAGCACTCTTCTCTCATCTTCCCCTACATCCCCTCCTCATGACGTCTGTTCATTGGGCAAACTCTTCTTATCTGTGACGAGAGTATTACCGCTGGACATCTGTCCAGATCAGCTAAGTATAATCGGTCTGAAGGAAGTCTGGTCCATCACTGGGGACTCTCTAAGCTGGGTACCCAAGTTCGAGGTGCCTTGGATCAAATAAACCAGAGGATGGGGGATTAGTCAGGGGTATCTGGAGGGTGTTTCAGGGGCCACCAGGAAAGTTTTGCAGGTTGGGGTTAGGGGAATGGCAGCCCAATTGGCTTTTTTTTTTTTTAATTTTAAAATGTCTTCCTTCCTGTCAGTGAATTGGCCAACCACCATGTTCATGTGCTGACAGGAAGGGAGACATTTTCCTCATGATGAAACAGCTGCGTATTACTGTGGCAGTTGCACCATTTGTTCCAACAGTGCGCACTTAAAGCTACGGTAATTTGCATGCCGTTAGTTTACTTCATTGGGAATAAAAGGGATTTTTTAGCACATGCATTAGATCGCTATGTGCTGGAGCTTAGTGCGGCATTCTAACAACTTTCTTATTGCATCGAAGCGCTGTGTCTGTACGGTACAGTGGAGCCTCGCTATCCCCAGAAAGGTCTGGTCAATCCTAACTAGTGCACGATTCACCGCAGGCCAATCCACTATGCCACCTGTTTGTCAGAGGCTGCCAAAGAACTCAGTAACCCAAACAGGGATTTGAACCTACGCACCCACCAAGGGTTACACAATGAATTCTCAAAAATGGAGAACACTGAATGGTGAAGCTGATTTAGTCCATCGCTGACCTCACATATTCCTGGCAAGTATGATCCAAACAGCATCTGCTATCCCACAGCTTAAAAAGCAGGAGGAAAAAGGCACACAAGACGTTTTCCTGGAATTTCTTGGCAGTGAGACCAGAAGTAGATTGCCAGGCCTTTCTCCTGAGGCAGTGGAGGGTTAAGTGACTTGTCCAAGGCCACAAGGAGTGCTAGTGGGAATCAAACTTTGTCTCTTGGTTACTAAGCCAGTGCTTTAACCATTAAGTTACTCCTCCACTCTGCAGACATTAACAACATAGTAGAAATCTAGAGAAATACTTAGTGGATTTTCTTTAATGGGAGGGCTGGACGGTGTTCTAAAGAGTCATATAAAATAGCTCTCGTCACTTAAACGGGATGAATCAGATGAAAATCCACTGAGAGTTAACCAGATAAGTCAGTTACTTAAACTGATTTTTTACCACTCCAGGATTATGCTGATCATTCCACAGCATTTTCTGTAATAAATGAACATGTACACAAGAACACATACAGGGTGGCCCAAAAAAAGTGAGAATATCTCGTAAATTAAAAGCTTAAATAGTTTACTTATTTACCTTTTTTAGCAATATAACGTCTTTATTTCAACAATTTCCGGTCACCATCTTTTTTTTTTTAATTTGTCAATCGTTTACATCTGTCTTTTTGAATTTTTAAATAACTTATATGCTACAAGATGTTCTCGCTTTTTTTGGGCCACCCTGTATATACGTGCTGTTTCCTTTCTGCTGGGAACAAGCCTTGTCTAAGATACAAGAAGCCTGGCCCATGGTGTGTCTGATGGAACCTTCAGAAATGGACAACACACAGGAGTCAGAAACACAAACCTTACCCAAAAGTATTTGCACAAAACACACATTTAATTAAAAGTTTAAAAAAAGGGAAGCTTTAACTCTCACCTAACTTAAAAGACTCCTGCTCAAAAGGTCAGAAGAGAGGCCTGGCTCCCTGCCAACACTGAGGCCCTGCCTTCATAACTTAGGAAGGATAAATCTGAAAATCAAGCAATACTGATAGCATGCCAGTTTGTATCATAACAAAAGTGTGTCAGTATGAAAACGTCTCGTGTGACATCATTAATATGTCACATATTTAAGAGAGGTCTGGCAGAGCAGTGAATTACGAATGACTGGTTACTTCTGCAGTGACCCTGCAACATGCTATTTTTAGTTCCAATTTCCTGATAACAGACTCAGCTGATAGAGGATCCCTTTGCTGTCTGAGGGCCTCCAACACCATTCACTCCTTCAGCACCCTCTTAATGCTATCAGGAAAATCATCGCAGCAGGCCACCTTGCTGTCTCCGTGCTTTGAGCTCTTCCGACTTGTTAATAGACACATCTGAACTGGTTAAAAACATCCACGTTGGATGCAGTAAGCGGTGGGGGGGGGGGGGGGGGAAACGTGCCCTTTAGGGTCTGGGGCCACCCCCGACACTGTAAAATCTGTTTCAGTGGTTCAGAGCTGGCAATAGAGAACTGAGCAGTGAAATGTGCAGATGAGAGCAAGGTAGGAACAGTGGAGATGTACCTGAGAATGGGTTGGGTTGTTCGCGCAAAGACTAACAGTTGAATAAATGGGCTGAAAAGATGGAACATGAGATTCAAAAGTACTTAGTGGTGAATCTAGGAAAGAACAACCCTGGGGCTGATTATGTTCTGAATAAGAGAGGATTCTAGGTCTCTTCTGAGAAGTATCTAGGTGCCGCTATCTCCAACGGGGGACACGATGCACAGTAGCTAATAAACAAGCAAATTTGTTCCCAGAATGGAAACTAAGAGGTGATTAAACCAATGCACAAAGCAGGCATCCGGCCGCATCTGGGCTACCTTTTCCTTGCTTCGATCATCAAACCAAACAAGGGCCAAGTCAACGGTAAAGTGAACAGCAGGATAAGCAATGTGAAACTGTAGAATTACAAAGCGGACGTCACACTAGACAAGCTAAAAATTTCTACTGCCTGGAATACAAACAGAGGGAAGAATACACAGCTTTTCAAGATAATAAATCTTAAGAAACAAATATCCAGTTAGTAAGTACTAACTGCTTTTATGAAGAGATTTACCCAAGGCAATATTCACCCAAGGCAATACACAATTACAACAGCAGGGTAAACTTAGAATTAGGTAAATTAGATTTGAATAGCAGCAATAATGATATGATACTGTGTCCATATCCCCCTCACAGGGAGTAGACGTGGACAAAGTAGACATACACAGTATTGCCATGAAAGGAGAAGTGCTACTGACAGGTGATTTCAATATGCCAGATATTGACTGGCACATCCCTGTTGCGCTGTCATCTAGAAGTCAGGAGATCCTGGATTCTCTACAGAGACAACTATTCAGGCATCTGGTAACAGGACCCACACGCGAAGGGTCCATACTGGACTTGGTGTTTACCAATGGGGAAAGTGTTTCTGATGTCATAGTGGGAGACCATCTCACATCCGGTTATCACCAGATGTGTGTGATTCAGTATTAGGACTAGGACTGATAAAATCCACTCAAAAGCAAGGGTCTTAGACTTTAGGAAAATTAACTTTGCCAAAATAGGCCAATACAGCTGGGGGATGTAGAAAAACAGTGGACAAAACTGAAAGATGATATTTTAAGGGCAACAAACCTTTGTTAGAAAGGTAAATAAATTAAAAGGAAAAGGAGGCCACTATGGTTCTCAAAAGAAGTAGCTGAAAAGGTGAAGAAAGAGAGGGAGCCCTTCATGAGATACAAGAGATCACAGAAAGAGGAAGACAGGCATCTCTATATTTGGAAAAACTTAGAGAAGCTAGCAAAAGTAGTCAGGAAAGCAAAGGTACAAAAAGAAGAAATAGCCAATGCAATCAAATGCAAGAATAAGATATTTTTCAGATTTGTTAGTGAGAGGAGGAAGGGCAAAAGTGGTATTGTCAGACTTAAGGGTACAGGGGAGGAATATGTAGAAACTGATGAGGATAAAGCAGAATTGCTTAACAAATATTTCTGTTCTGTGTTCAGAGATGAAGGGCAAGGAGCAGGACCTCACAAACACCCATAAACAGGAACAGAAGTGACGTGGATCTCTTACGATTTTCAAAAGACGGTGTTCATGAGGAACTAGCTAAACTAAAAGTAGACAAAGCCATGGGTTTGGATGGGATACATCCAAGAATACTGAGGGAACTTGGGGACATTCTAGCAGCTCCACTGTCTGATCTTTTCAATGTCTCTTTAGAGTCGGGAGTGGTGCCAGAGGACTGGAGAAAGGCATATGTGGTCCCTTATACAAAAGCGGATGTCTAACCTCTGTGATGAGTAAATTATTGGAAAGGCTACTGAAAGAGAGAATAGTGAGGTTTCTGGAGTCCAATGGATTGCAGGATCCGAGGCAGCATGGATTCACCAGAGGCAGGTCTTGTCAGACAAATCTGATTGATTTCTTTGACTGGGTGACCAGAGAGTTGGACCGAGGGAAAGTCCTAGATGTGGTGTATTTAGATTTCAGTAAAGCCTTTGATATTTTTCCGCACAGGCGACTTATCAACAAACTGAGCACCCTAGGGATGGACCCTTAAGTTACTGATTGGGTTAGAAATTGGTTGAGTGGGAAGTCACAAAGGGTACAGTTAAATGGAGCACACTCTGAGGAGGAGGTGGTTACCAGTGGTGTGCTGCAGGGATCGGACCATGGTCCGATTCTTTTTAACATCTTTGTTAGTGATATAGCGGAAGGACTGTCGGGTAAGGTTTGCCTTGATACCAAAATCTGCAATAGAATAGACACCCAGGAAGGAGTAGATAACATGAGGAGGGATCTAGCTAAGCTTGAAGAATGATCTAGACTTTGACAGCTGACGTTTAATGCAAAAAAATGCAGCGTCATGCATTTGGGCTGCAAAAATTCAAAGAAGTGGTACAGTGAGGGGATGAGGTACTTCTGTCCACAAAAGAAGAGCGGGACCTTGGCATGATTGTGTCCGATGATCTTAAAGTAGCTAAACAGGTAGAAAAGACGACTGCAGAAAAACAACAACAACAAAAAATTGAACATTAATAACCAACCATAAATTGCAACATTTGAAACAAGTATTTGGCTCTCTTACCATATCTTTTGCATCAGATACCTATACTGACAAGATGATCAAGCGGCTGGCGGACTCCCAAACCTGCAAGATAAGTCTTTTGGGGCACTTTCTCCAAATAGGCGAGTCTTTCAGTGTGGGTCCTGGACTGGTCTAACCAGATTCAAGGAAAGAAAATCACAAAGTATATAAAATTTCTCCTTCCTTATCATCCTACTAGGCCATTCTAGATGAGTCGGACATACCTAAGCAGTCAGGATCTAGGGTGGGAGGAAGACGACAATCTGGAGAGAATTGCCCTACCAAATGCACTTTCTGCTCCAACTCCCACCTGCAACTTATAGTGTTTCAAAGGTTCTTGGGGATGACCAGGTCAGCCACCTTGCAGATGTTTTCCGGTAACACCAAGGCAGGACTTCACCCAGGTAGCAGCCGATACTCTAGTTAAGTGAGCTCATACTCCCTCTGACACAAGCTTTCCATCCAGAAGGTATGTCGAAGTGATAGCCTCTTTAATCCAGTGGGCAATAAAGAACTTGGTTGCCATCTATCCCTTCCTTGGATCGCTGAAGAGGAAGAAGAGATGGTTCAACCGTTGAACGGGGTTAGTGATCTCTAGATAACTAATGAGCATCCTCCTCACATCTAGCAGACACAGAGAAGTCTGAACAAAGATCCTCCTCAGAGAAGGAGGGCAACATGACAGTTTGATTGAGATGAAAAGGGAGATAGCTTTGGTCTCCCTGAAGATGGTCCCATCCTGTCAAGAGGACCAGAAAGATGTTCTCTGCAAGACAAGGCCTACAGCTCTGACGTCCATCTGGCAGAGGCAATCGCCACCAGGAAGACCGCCTTAAGGGTTAAATCTTCGAGCAAGGTTTTATGAGTAGGCTCAAGGGGGAGATTTTAAAGAGCCTTCAGAACCAGAGAAAGATTCCACTGAATGCACTGATGGACAGATCTGCTTCACTCCTTGAGTAAGTGGGAGACATCGGGGTGTGCCACCAAGGACATACCCTGAACATGCTCCCTATAGCACACTAGAGCTGCTACCTGAACCTTGAGAGAGAGTTCAGAGTCAAAGTTTGGTCCAACTCAAACTACAAAGAGGACAACATCGCAACTATGTCTGCCTTCCTGGCCACCAAAACCTAAGAAGCATACCACCTCTCAAAGACCCTCCAGACTCTCACATAGACCAAGGAGATAGAGGCCCTACAGGTCTGAAGCAGAGTGTCCACCACCACTCTCCAGTTGCTCTTCTTGGACAGCTTACATCTTTCAAGGGCCAGAATGTAAGTGAGAAGGGAACAGAGTACTCCATCACCAGGGCTCTTGCTGAAGAAGGCCCTTCTCTTGAGGAAATGGAATATGGAGCCCTGCCAACAAGCTCAGTAGATCCAAATACCATGATCTGCATGGGCAGTCCAGGGACACCAAGACTGAGTGAGACTGAAACCTGTACAGGAGACTGCTAAAGGGCGCAGACAGAAGACAAACAGGAGACATCTGGAGCAGGGCATCCAAGCCTACTGCCTGCAGGTCCCTCCAGCAAAGTTTGTCACCTTGCCATTCTCTTGAGTGACCATCAGATCAAATACTAGAGAGGTCCCACCTCCTCACTATGAGGTTAACGGCATTAAGGTTCAGCTCTCACTCACCAGAATTCACTGCGTTTCAACTTAAAAGTCAGCTTCCACGTTGTTGGCCCCAGCTATGTGGGCTGCCGACAGAGTAACTAGGTTTACCTCTGCCCAACTACACAGTTCCATCACCTTGCAGGCCACCCAGAACTGTGAGTTCTGCCCTGCTTGTTGATGTAAGCCACAGCTATTGCATGGTCCAAAAACACTCATATTGCTTTTCCCTCCAAAAGGTGCAGAAACATCTGCATCCATAGTGACTATCATCCAATCCACTGCCTCCAAAGGCATCCCGACCATCGGACAGTGTGAATGCGTAACCACCGCATAAGCTGTTCATTGATCTTGGAGGGGGGAAGAATGGAGAAGAAGTGTCTGATCGAATATTTGAGAACTGGAGAATCATGTTGATAGTGGATGCTTCTGCAGTGGGAACATGTGTGCCCTGGCCCAAGGACACTACCTCCAGGACCCCAATAGTTGAAGGTAGTCCCAGGGAATTGACTCAGCACAAAACTACCTGAGTTGGGTTTGCAGCTTGAAAGACAGTTCCAGCATCAGGAACACTCAATTCAGGAGTGTATTGAACTGGGCTCCGAAATATTCCAGGTCTTGGGAAAGTATGAGCAGCTCTTGAGGTAACTGACCCCAGCTCTTCCAACTGACGAATCACAAGAGTCATATCTTCCCTGGGCTTCTCCAGGGAGTCAAACCAAATCAGCCAGACTTCCAGGTATGGGTGGACTCCAATTTCCTGTTTGCGCAGGAATGCTGCCATAACCACCATGACTTTAGAGAAGGTGCAAAGAACCATGACCAAGCCAAAGGGCAGAGCCTGAAATTGGAAATGGTATCCCATGACACAGATGCAGAGAAATCGCTGGTGCTGTTCTCAAATAGGGATATGAAAGTAGGCCTTGACCAGATCTAAGGAGGTAAGCAAACTGCCCTTGCCAGACCGATGCAATGACCAACCTGATAGTCTCTATGCAGAAATGCAGAACATGGAGTTTTGTCTTCAGATTCAGAATGGGATAGAAGGTACCCCCTTCTTGAGCACTACAAAGTAGATGGAATAATACCCCTGACCCTTTTCTTGGAAGGCATGGACAAAATAGCTTGCAATTGCAGGAGCCGCTGAAGAGTTTCTTCCACTGCAACCCACTTGAGCAGGGAGCCGCAAGGAGAAACCACAAAGTCACTCCACAGGGGCTCTACAAATTCCAGAGTGTATCCCTGACTTAGGACTTCTAGGACCCATTGATCTGAGATGATTTGGTTCCACTCACAGCCAGAGCCATCAGCTAGCTGGCTGCCCCTCAAAAGGAGGAGACCTGCCATATCTCATTGCGGAGGTTTCTGGCTCTGAAGGGGAATCGTGATCGAGTCAGAAGGCCACTGAGAACTCTGAAAGGGCTGAGTCTTCTTAGACCTAGAACTATAGGCTGAGGAAGCCTTACCTGGATTCCTAGCAGTCCAAGTGCATCTCCAAACTCCTTTTAAGACCCTATGGGGTGGACTCCTGCACCCTGGACTATCTTTAGGGAGCCACTGAGGATGTCTCTCTCCAAGATCTGTCACCAACTTCTCCATGTCTTCTCCAAAGAGCAACTACTCCAAAAGGGGAGTTTATTTAACTGGAGCTTAAAGGCAGCATCTGTTGACTGACTGTGAAGCAACAAGCACCGCCAGGGACTTGGAAGTCAGAATAAAGTTATACAGGCTATCCACTACATACACAGTGCCTGACTCCAGTCTCAATCTCTGGGCTGTCAGGCTATTGCTGGATCCAGCATAAGACAGCATGGGCCACCAGACCCACACACAGAGGCTGAAAAGGCATTCTTAAGAAGGACTTCCACCCTCCTATCATGAGGCTCTTTGAGCGCAGCACCCCCTTTCACCAGGATGGCCATGCAGTTCATCAGCACCACAACCAGGGCATCCACCCAAAAGGAGCCCAAAAATCTGATCCAGCTCGCCCTAAGGCAGAGTACAGCTGAGGCAGAATCTTAGGGCCTCTAAGGCCCAGCTCAGATGTTCCCACTGAGACAAGGAACTGATACATAGGTTCAGGAAGAGGGAAAAATCATGATGGATGTATGATACCTCCAAAATGGGGCCCATAGGCAAAGCTTGTGCTGGAGCAGGCTTGGCTTTATGCAGAGCCACCATCAGGGCAAGAAGGTCCTCTCTGTGAAAAACAGATGGATCATAGAAGAATCCTCGCCTTCCATGAGGTGAAGCTTCCCTTCCTCCTCAGACTCACCTTCCAGGGAGAAAGAATCCTCTTCATCTCAGACAACCCAATAGGGGATAAGGCTGGCTCTCAGACGAATGGGCGGTTGAAGGGTAGCACGAGGATGCTTAAGCCTCTTTATGCCTATGGCAGACACAGGCTTGAACTCCAGATGCCACCAGAGGCGGCTGCCAAGCAGCTAGGAAGGTCTGAAAGTAATCCATGAGCTGCTTAAGAAACTGCTGCTCAAAGCCAAAAGAAAGGAGGCTCTGTAGCTCCAGAGGGCCCCGGGGAGGGAGTGCTGGCTAGAGCCTGTTGCCTCCTCAGCAGATGTCCCCTCCCCTCTGCAGAACCGTTCGGGTATCCAAACTGGCGGGAAAATCATGGGAGAGTCGGGAGACTGCCTCAGATGCAGCATCGGGCCCTGGGGGAGGGGGGTGTCTGAGTCACAATCTCACACAGGGCAAAAAGAAGCTGTCGAGAGCCACAAGAGGCACAGCGCCCAGCTCCTGGCATCACGGCAAAGCTGTATGCAGCAAAAATTAAAAACAGCAAAAGAAAAAAAATACCACAGAGAAAAGGGAATCCTAACACCTGCAAGGCCAGCCGGCTGAAACTCCAGAAAGGAACCCTGGCTGCTCCTGCAGTCTGAGACCCAGCTGCCAGAAAGAGAACTACTTTATTAAGCAGAATGGTTCCGATGTTTCTATAAAAGACAGCCAAATGCCAAATACAGCCTATAGGAAAGAATAGGCTTTGAAAAAAAATCTGAAAAGATACAGCAAAACAAAGATAGTAGAAAGGTACAGCCAGAGGGAAGGGGGCCCTGGGCCCAACTTACTAACTTCCCTCAGGGGCTCAGTGGGGTCCTCCTGTCCATTCTTTGGCCCACCAAGCACTAGGAAAGCTGTTGGTTCAGGTAGACAGGAAATGTACCCAAGCTCTGAGCAACATTGGGCTTACTGGTCTCTGCTCCACTGGCCCGTTGTAGGGCCAGGGAATAGAGGCCTATCTGCACTTTTGCACCAGTCCAAACACCTTGCCACTTGCTGGAGACAGACAAATATTGTGTTCTACCATTGTTAAAGCAGCATATTATACCAAGTGATAATATCACAAGTTGCTCAAGTCTGCCTTCACCTGCTGGCAAGGGAGCATAACCCACTCATCTGGACTAGTCTAGCACGAGGATAAGGAATTTGGGTTTTAACTGCTGCTCCATGCAGGTTTTATTTATTTATTTAACATTTTTTATATACCGTCTTTCTACAAATCAAGACGGTTTACATAGAACGTTTCGAGGCAGTGTGTTTCAACTGTTTACAAGGAACAAAGTAAGCGTAGTTACTCACCTGTAACAGGTGTTCTCCAGGAGCAGCAGGAATCAGTCCTCACTTATGGGTGACGTCGGCGCCGACGGAGCCCTCGCGGAGCAATTTTCCCCAGCTTTCAAAGAAAGCCTTTGGGAATTGCAGCGCGCATGCGCGGTCGTCTTCCCGCCCAAGGGTGCCATCTTAGCCAGTCAGATGACATAGCTAAAAAAGACAGCATAAAAATTTGCAAAAAGAACATAAGCAGACGATTGAAACTCCAAGGGGAGGAGGGAGGGTAGTGAGGACTGATTCCTGCTGCTCCTGGAGAACACCTGTTACAGGTGAGTAACTACGTTTTCTCCAGGACCAAGCAGGAAGTCAGTCCTCACTTATGGGACTCCCAAGCTCAAGGCTACCGGAGACCCTAAGCACAAAAATGAGCTCCCTCTAGCTCAGCAGCACAGAAGGATAGAATCTCGCTGAATTATCACCCACCGGTAGCCCACATCCGGATGGAGGGTAGGAGTGCTCAGACCTCAAAGAGATACGGAGGAACTGCCTGTACGAAAGCACTGTCCCTACGGACTACTCTCGAGACAGTAATGGACCGCAAAAGTCTGGCTCGAAGACCAAGTAGCGGCCCGGCAGATGTCTGCCAGCGGAACAGAGCGGAGGTAAGCCACTGACGTAGCCTTTGCCCGAACGCAATGAGCCGTGACTCGGGTTCCTAAGGAGAGTCCGGCTGCCCCATAAGCCCAAGAGATACAGTCCGCAACCCAGATGGACAGAGTACGCTTGGAGACCGGGAGCCCCAATTTATTGGGGTCAAAAGAGACAAAAAGCTGAGCAGCTTTACGGTGCTCCCGCGTACGGTCAAGGTAGAAGTTCAAAGCCCTTCTACAGTCCAGGGTATGGAGGACCGTTTCAGCTCGGCTGGAGTGTGGTCTGGGAAAGAAGGTTGGAAGTACCACCTCCTGATTGATGTGAAAAGGGGAGACCACTTTAGGCAGAAATTTTGGGTGAGTCCGTAGGACTACCCTATTTTTGTAGAACCTAGTGTAAGGGGGATCAGAACACGAGGGCCTGCAATTCACTTACGCGTCTAGCGGAAGTGAGGGCTATCAAGAACAGTGTTTTCCAGGACAGAAAACGAGAGAACGGAGGAAGGTGCACCCATAGGTTCAAAAGGCGGACAGGTGATCGCTGCAAAACCACATGTCAGGTCCCAGTCAGGCGCTGGCGGCCGAGAGGTGGTTTAAGTAGAAGGAGGACCTCGGAGAAACCTCGCTACGAGAGGGTCGCTTGAGAAAAGGTCTACCGTCCACCAGGCACATGATGTGCCGAAAGAGCACTGAGGTGAACTTTGACGGAGTTGGACTTAAGTCCCCGATTAGAGAGGTGTAGCAAGTACTGCAAAATCAACGACACCGGCAGGAGAAGGGATCCTGAGACTGTGGGTACACCAGACTGCAAAGCGACGCCATTTAAGGGCGTAGCATTTGCGGGTAGAAGGCCGTCGCGAAGCTAAGACGACCTCCTCCACCTCCGCCGGCAGGAGAAGGGGAGCAAGGACTACCCTCTCAGCAGCCAGGCCATGAGGGTGAGAGACCTGAGGTTGGGGTGCAGTAGGGACCCCTGATCCTGCGGGAGGAGATCCGGTTGTACCCCCAGAGGGATTGGATCCTCCACCCGCAGTTGCAGGAGGAGCGGAAACCACGGCTGCCTGGGCCAGCCGAGGGGCCACCAGGATCATGAAGGCTTTGTCTCGGAGAACCTTGAAAAAAGAGTCCGAGAGACTAGCGGGATGGGAGGGAAAGCGTACAAAAGGCTCCCCGACCATGAGATCAGAAAAGCGTCCGCCGCAACCGAAGGGGGTGTGGCTGACGAGAGCAGAAGCGAGGAAGCTGCCGGTTGTGAGGGACTGGCAAAGAGATCCACCGTGGGGAGGCCCACTTGAGGAAGAGCTTTGAACTACCAAGGGATCCAGACGCCACTCGTGCGGCTGGAGGACCCTGCTGAGTTTGTCCGCAAGGCAAATTTTCTTGGCCCGGGAGATAAACTGCCTTGAGGAGAATGCCGTGACTGATGGCCCAAGAGCAGAGCTTCTGTGCCTCCCGGCAGAGGAGGAAGGAGCCCGTGCCCCCTGCTTGTTCACGTAGAACATGGCAACTTGATTGTCCGTCTGGACAAGGACGGACTGGTGGGAAGTCAGGTGGGAGAAGGCCTTGAGAGCTAGGCGGATCGCCCTGAGCTCCAGGAAGTTGATCTGCTGAGCAGACTCCCACGTGGTCCAGAGGCCCTGAGTACGTGCCCCTTGGCAATGTGCTCCCCAAGCCCAGGAGGGATGCATCGGTGGTCAGCACCCGGGTCGGCTGAGGTGAACTGGAAAGGCATTCCGAATATCAAGTTCGGCTGCCGGAGCCACCACCGGAGATAAGAGATCATCGGCTCTGATACTCGCAATAGGTCTGCTATGCCGCATGTGGCTTAACGACAATGCTGGCGGAGACACCATTGATCAGACCGCATATTCAGGCGGGCATTGGAGGTCACATGGACGGTGGAAGCCATATGGCAGAGTAGTCTCAGGAAGCGCCTGGCGGAGACCAGGGGCTGGCTGCGAAAGCGGTCGGCTAGGTCATGAGCCGCTGAGCCCTGTCGAGCGGTAGGTATGCTCGCGCCTGAGGAGTGTGCAGTCTTGCGCCGATGAACTCGAGATCCTGTGAGGGGAGCAAAGTGGACTTTGCGAAGTTTATAACAAAGCCCAAGTGCTGCAGAAGAGTCACCGTGCGGCGCGTGGCGTCGGTGACCTCCCAAGCGGACGCTGCTCTGATGAGCCAGTCGTCGAGGTACGGAAAGACATAGAGGCCGTGAAGCCGGAGATGGGTCGCCACCACCGCGAGACATTTTGTGAAGACTCGCGGTGCGGAGGACAGGCCAAAGGGCAGTACTCTGTACTGGTAATGATTTCCGGCCACCACAAACCGTAGGTATTGGCGGTGGCTTGGGTGGATGAGGATGTGCGTGTAGGCATCCTTTAGATCCAAGGAGCATAGCCAATCTCCCTGCTGGAGGTAGGGCAGAAGGATTCCAAGGGTAAGCATTTGAACTTCTCCCGCACAAGGAACTTGTGAGGTTGCGCAAGTTCAGGATGGGTCTGAGGCCCCCTGTTCTCTTTGGTATCAGAAAATACCTGGAATAAAAGCCTTGACCTCTCAGGTGGTGTGGCACCGGTTCCACCGCCTGTTCCTGCAGAAGACCTGCTAACTCCTGAAGGAGTAATTCCCTGTGCAGAGGGGGTAGCGGAGGTTCTCCCGGAAAATAGGAGGGAGGAAACCTGGTGGAAGTGGAGAAGATAACCTTCTCGCACGACTTGAAGCACCCAGGCATCTGCGGTGACGCTGGACCACCTGTGGGTGAAGTGAACCAGCCGGCCCACCGGTGCTGGGAGGAACCAGCGGGGGGGAAAAGGGCTATGCTGTGTGAGTCAAAAACCCCCACCCTGCTGAGCGGGGCTGGTGGTGCAGGCTTGGGGGGCTTGCTGCTACGGGAACGTTACCCCCCGTCCCTTGGCCTGCTGGCCCTGTTGGGGAGCTGCAGGGGCCTGATAATGGGGGTATTGTTTGTAGGCAGCCGCCTTCCTCGGGTAAAAGGACTTTTTCCCCGAGCCCTGCTTGGTCGGGGAAGGGGCGGAGGTCTTCCTCGAAAGCCTGGTCCTGGTGAGAGTCGCAGTCTCAATTTGCGCAGCCTTGTCCGCCCTGGGTGTGCCAAAGAGGGGCACGCCTCGGCAGGGGACATCGACCAAATTGTCCTGCACCCAGGGCTCAAGGTCTGACGACTGAAGCCAAGCCTGTCGTCGGGCAGCTATGCCGGCTGCGGGCCAACTCGAGCCGATGCTTCAAAAGCCATCATAGGCTGCTCGGGACATGAACTTTGAGCATTCCCGAATTGCCAGTGGACAGGCTAGGAACCTCCGCAAGGGTTCCTCGGACAGACCAGCGGAGAATCCGGCTAGCTCTTTAGCAAGATCCCGGAGATACATGGCCCATGTATAGCTGGTAAGTCTGGACACGACATGCGAGCATAGAGCACTGGAAACACTTCTTGCCAAGGCCATCAGGATTTACGGGCCTCCCTTCCAGGAGGCAAACGAGGAGTGCATCTTCTGGCTCTTAAGACGATGCATGGCCGATTCCACTACCATGGAATGGTGTGGCAGCTGTGCCTTTTGAAAAGCCAGGGCTCTTGCGGACTCGATAGATAGAATCGACCCGCTTGCTCAGGACCGGCGAGGAGGCCGGACTCTCCACATGCGGAAGAGTAGTCGTTCCAGCATAGGAGGAAACCGGGCTACAGTAAAGTGTTCCCTCGCGGGAGAGTCATACTGGAGGGCGTCGAGCTCTTCGGCTCGAGGCTCCTCCTCGGGATCCGCAGGGAAGGCCAAAGCCTTGGCCATATCCCTAACGAAGTCCGAGAACCGGGCATCCTCCGGGGGACTGTTTCCGAGGCTCGGACTCCGGTGAGTCCGATGGGACACACCGAGTCCGGAAAGATTCAGGCGGACTCTTCCTCCTCAGACTCCCAGACCGACTCCGACGAGGACTCGGTGGGGTCGGCCCGGGCAGGGTGCGGCGCCAGCCGCCGCCCGACGCGAGGGAGTCGGAGTCGGCGTCGGCGACCTCTACGGTCCGAACGGGAGGCCGAGGTGACCTCGACCGAGGATCGACTCGAGTTATCATCGACTCGAGGATCGGCTCGGTCTCCGGGGTCGACTTGGACGTCGACGTCCCGGCGGTCGGGGCAGCGGCGCCAGCGAAGCCAGCGAGCAGTGCCCTTGCTGGGTCCATGAAGGCAGACAGTCTGCTCTCCAAGGCCGTCAACCTGAGTCCGAGCTCAGGTGACCAGCAGCCCCGAATCGGGCCCCGACGGCGTCGGGCCCGACGTCGGCTGTCGCGGAGGCGAGTCCAGAAGGACCACAGGACTTACCCGGGCAGGCATCTCCGACTCCAGGCGAGGTCACTTCGGGATGTGTTCCTTCTCCAAGGACCGAGGGCGGCTGTCGGGGCTATGCGACCTGGCCCTCGCGGAACCAGGAGCGTCCACCGACGCCGCCCTCGCGGGTTTCACCTTCCGACGATGGTCCCCGGAGGGAGAACCCCGGTCGGAGGAACTCCGGCGACGGTCCGAGCTGGAGCCTTTCGACGCGGAGGCCTCCGACGAGGTCCGGGTACGGCTGGGGTCAGCGAAGATTCTCTCACGCTGATGCCGCGACTTCAACGCCTTCGAGGACATTTTGCTGCAGGGCCCACAGATCAGTTCCTCATGATCCGGGCCCAGGCAGCGGAGGCAAAAGTCGTGTGTGTCGGTTAGTGACATATTTCGGTCACACCGACCACAACGCTTAAACCACTGGCAGCCATCGGGGAAAAAGGGCCCCTGCGAGGTCAAAGGACCGGGTGCCAGGAAAAACCGAAAACGAAAGCTGACTAAGTCAGAAAAAACCGAAAAAAGTAAGAGGACTCGTGACCGGCGTCGCGAGTCCGGGCGGGAAAAGGATCGGCGTCGAAACCGAAGGAAAAAGGATAAAATAAAGATAGAAAATCGACTTTTCGCGGGGACAAGACGGGGGACGTCTGTAGGGCTCCGCGGAAAAAAAGAAGACTGGCTAAGATGGCACCCTCGGGCGGGAAGACGACCGCGCATGCGCGCTGCAATTCCCAAAGGCTTTCTTTGAAAGCTGGGGAAAATTGCTCCGCGAGGGCTCCGTCGGCGCCGACGTCACCCATAAGTGAGGACTGACTTCCTGCTTGGTCCTGGAGAAACAAGGATACATAAGTGAACAATATGAACTAATTACAAAGATCAATTACCCCTAGGAATACTCCTCTTGCTATACATGGATCCACTGTGTTTAATCACATTCCTTTTTGAATTCAGTCACTGTTTTTGTCCCTACCACCTCAACCACGGGGCATTTTGGGGATCCACCACCCTTTCTGCAAAAAAAAAAAAGTACTTCCTGATGCGGTTTTTAAAGTTTACCTCCTTGTAGCTTCATTTCATGCCCTCCAGCTTAATAGCTTCCATGTCAATGAATAAACAAACCTTTTTCAAACACACCTTTCAAGTATTTCAAGGTCGGTATCATAGTCCCCCCACCTCCCTGCCCCTCCTTTCCTCTAGGGTATATATATTAATATCTTCACGTCTCTTCTCATACAGTTTCTGGAGCAAACCCCATAAACTATTGGTCACTTTCCTCTGTAACGCATCACTTTTAGGGTTGCCAACCTGCTCCAGATGCTCCCGACAGGTTCGATCCAGTCCTGGGTTTACCTCATTGCATATTGCATGCAGGGATATGTAGTTCTGATTTCTCCATTGCATTCCAAAAGAAAAAGAAAAACTACAAGTCACTGCATGCAATGTGGTAAACCCAGGACTTGATCAAGCCTGTCGGGTGCATCTGGAGCCAGTTGGCAACCCTAATCACTTTTTTTTTTAATATTCTTAGCGAGTTATGGCCTCCTAAACTGAACACAGTACTCCAAGTGAGGCTTCACCAACAACATTTACAGGGGCATTATTTCCGCCTCCTTTCGACTTGTTATGCCCCTCCTTACAGAGCCGGCCCCAGAGATGATTCAAGGCATTGGTTCCCTAAGCAAACCTTAAGCCTGATGCCCCCTGGCTGTCAGAACCTACCATTTAGCTTTGAAAGCATTGCTTTTTGCCACCCCCAGAAGCTGGTGCCTAGGCAACCACCTAGTTTGCCTAATGGTGTGGCCAGCACTGCTTCTCTATGTGGCCTAGCGTTCTTCTAGTTTTGGCCACTGCCTTGTTACATTGTTTGGCCACCCAGAGATCCTCAGACATTTATCACCCTGAGATCCCTCTCCTGGTCTGTGCACACCAGCTTCTCACCCCCTATTGCATACTGCTCCTTTCCATTTCTGCACCCCAAGCGCACCACACTGCACGTCACATTAAATTTTAATTGCCAAGCATTAGACCATTCTTCTAATTTTTGTAGATAATTTCTTATGTTCTTAACTGCACCTGGAGTGTCCACCCTGTTGCAAATCTATGCATCATCTGCAGAAAGAAAGGCAAATAACTTTTCCTTCCAACCCTTCAGCAATGTTGCTCAAAAAAATCGCAATAAGCTTTTCATGTTCTGTGAAGAGTCTAAGGAAAAGTACAGCAGCAGGTTAGGCAGGTGGTATTGCCCTCCCCTGGGGCAGCAGAACACTGTTTTGGTTGGAGGGGCCAAACAAACTAACCCATCTCCGGCCCTGCCCCACAAGCTCTCTAATTACTGATGCTGTGTTGGTCAAAAAACTGATCAGGCCTTGGCCCTAGGGGCCTACCCCATTCCACTCCCTATGGGGCCCCTCAGGCTAGCTGTATTTCCGCTCTGGGGAGCAAATGAAGAATGGTAGCTATGAAAGACCACAAATGCAGGCCGCAAAGGGGACAGCGAAAGCACTGTGCTCAGAGTCTCTGCAGCAGCTCAGCCCCTCTCCCTGCAACGCAGTTCTCTGTTAGAAGGAGGCAGCAAGGATAACTTTTCTTCTCTCTCTGGAAAAGGTAAGAGAAGGGCAACAAAATGACAGAGCAGGTCCCTTATGGAAAAAAGCTGAACTGGCAAGGGCGCCTCAGCTTGGGAGAAAACATGACAGAGACGGGATATGATAGAAGCTTATAAAAACCATGAATGCGGTGGAACAGGTTTGCCAAGAATGGCTATTTATGCCTTCAAATAATACTAAGATGAGGGGACACTCCATGAAACTAACATGCTGCAGATTCAAAACAAACTGGAGAAAGTATTTTTTCACTAAACATATAATTAAGCTGTGAAATTTATCGCCCAACGACACTGTCCAGGAATCTAGCATGGCCGAGTTTAAATGTGGTCCAGATAAGTTTAAGGAGGAAAAATCCTTAAACAATTAGCGGGACAGAGATGGAGAAAGCCACCACTTCTCTCGGGCTGGGAGCACCAAAGAACGAAGCGTACCTTTGGGATCCATTGGATACTTTCCAGTGACCTGGACTGGCCACTTTTTTGGAAATAAGATGCTGGGTTCAATGGACTTTTGATAGGACCCTGTATGGCATCTCTTATGTTCTTATCAAGAGAATCTTAATGATTTTATTTAACTGTCGGACAAATGTCCTAAAGAGGCAGCAATAAACCTCTTTAAAGATGGAAAAACTCAAGAGCTCTCAGGATCTCTGATGAACTCAGACAGCCAGACATGCAACAAGCTGTCTGAGCTGCCTGTCCAAACTTTGTAACAAACCCCTAGGACTCTCTCACTAGTGCAGCTGCCTGTCAGCACCTGCTGACTCTGAGACACACCCGCCCAACGGGCAGAAGACATATGACAACAATGCCGGCCCTACCCACACCACCACAAAGAAAAGAATGTCTCTCTGACAATCTCCCTTTCACCTATATTTCAAGTCAAAGTGAAATACCCCCTTAGCTCACTGGGCTTTTCAGATATCCACAATGAATATGCCTGAGAGAAGTCTATGTGCCATGCAAATGGTGCACCCAAATCCCTCCTCACTGTAGATATCCCGAAATGCAGACTGGCTAAGGGGTGCTCCAGCAATGCCTCGAGAAACACTGCTTCAGATTCTTACCTGCGCAAAGATAAGAGAAAGAAAAAAAAAGGGAGGAAGAAGGCAGATACTGATTTATGAGAAAAGCACAGTGAACGACTTGCTTACCCAACGTGCAACAACAAGCCTGTGTATAGAACACATCTGGATTCTGGATGAAGCTCGGAGTACATAACATCTTCACTCACAGTGAGGAAATGATCGAGGATCTCACCTAACCTGGTTACCGAGAGGCAGGACACACCTTGAGCACCACTTACCATGAATCATGTTCACGAAAAGCCTACCTCCCGAGACGGGAGTTAAGAAACCCGGAGACACCCTGGCAAAAAGGAACAAGTTACTGAACTGTAACGCGGATGGAGGGATGGGAAAACGAGCTGCTCAGGCCCCTCAGCCCAGAGCTGGCTGCAGAAGCATGCTGAAGAAATCGGCACCATTTGAGTCGCAGGGGCCACAGAAACTTGCACAAAAACTAAGACTGCCCAGAGCTACCAGGAGTTTGAAAAACCTAGGGCTGGAAAATCACTATTTACCTTAAATCTGTGGCATGTTACAGAGCAGGGCTGGGGGCACTACACGCAGCTTTTTTATATACTGAACTCTGCAAAGGCAGCAGCGAACATAGGATAGTCTGGATGGAAAGAGCAATACTACAAGGATGACTACAGAAGGGAAGAAGAATGCAAAATGTATCGAACAGAGGGTGCACACAGAGGTCTCGATGCAATAGGCAATGTGTTAGAACAATATGCTAAACTTATGCAATATGCACTCTAATGCACATACCAAAGTATATATATTTTACTATATCGAATGTAAAAAAATTTTTTTTTTTCACACAGTGTAGTAAAATAGTATGCAAAGTGCAGCAGTATGTGCCTTCCAGTCAGTGCTGGCTCCTGGTGACCCAGCAGCTCCTGGGTTTTCTTGGCAGTAGATTGCCAGGCCTTTGTAGGGTAAAGTGGCTTGCCCAAGGCCACAAGGAGTACCAGTGGGAACGGAACCGTGGTCTCTTGGTTCCCAAGCCAGTGCTCTAACCACTAGGCTACTCCTCCATTTGTTCAGCAAGGTTAAGAAGTGTGCACTGTCAGAGAAAACTGTGTATAGTGCTATGGTAATACGCAGCCCTATGCTGTATCACGAGTAAAATGTCTCCCCTTCCTGTCAGTGCCCGAGCGTAGACTGCTCAAGCATCACTAGGGAGACATTTAAACACACACACACACAATACATGCCTGCTAGATTCCCTGCCCCCACCCCCACCAAAATGGACAAATGAGACCAAACCACACCCCCTCCCCTAGACCAATTATACTCATTTGGTTTGGGGAGACATCCAGTGACATCAGTCCCCAACAGCTGCCATCTTGGTGGCATCAGAGCCTTCGATATTGCCTTATTTGGTAGGCTGATCCCTAGCAATGCAACCCATTTTCCAAGATGGCAGCAGCGGGGGCAGACGTTGCTGGATGCCTCCCAAACCAGTTAAGTATAACTGGCAGGGGGTGGGGGCACAGAGGTTCTACCGGCATTGAAGGCTCTCTGGTCAGGGGCTTCCAGGTGTCAGGTACCCAAGGCCAGGAGAGTCCTAGACCAGATAGCTTGCGGGAGAGAGAGGATACGAGAATCCAGGAGTAGCCGGGGCTCCACTAGAGTCACTAGGGATCTTGGAATATCCGAGGCGAAGTGCTGCATTTCACCTCAGCTGACCTTTCTGCTCTAGCGCTGCATCTTTACCCAAAGTTGGCATTAAAATTCAGCACTAAGTGAACAGTAAAAAAGAAAAGAAATATGATATTAACTTGTTTTTCCACATCCGAAGCAATTTGTTATTCAGGTATGTGCAGGGTGCTACTCTTTAGCACATTGACTTTACACAGATTTTCCCATAATAAAAATTCGTACTGCAGCAGGAATAAAATTAACACAGGAAAATCAGGAGTAAAAAGCACTGTGCTGAAGTATAGCGTAGCTTACTGCACTGAGGCCAAAGTGGGAAGAGAATGCCTGAAATATGGTGGCAACAATCAGATTAATAGAAATAAAATACAACCTCCAAAATTCTTGCTTGCAAATGCTAGAAGTCTACAAAATAAAAGGTCAGAGAGTTAGAATATATAAATGAGAGGTTAGATATGGTGACATGGTGGAAGGAGGACACTGATACCTGGGTAGAAATTATATCACAATGATAGTGTAGATCAAATTGGTGGAGAGGTTACACTGTATGTTAGAGAGGGCATTGAGTCACACAGGATTAAAGTTTTGCAGGAAACAAAATGTACTGTAGAATCTCTATGGATTGAAATGCCACGTAAAAAGGAGAAGGTGATAGCAGTGAGGGTTTACTATCGACCGCCTGGCCAGAATGAACAAATGATGAAATACTCAAAGAAATCAGGGAAGCTAACAAAGTTACAACACAGTAATAATAATGGGGGGTTTCAATTACCCTAGTATCAACTGGGTTGGTGTAACAGCAGGACATGCTAGGGAGGTAGTTTCTAGATGAAGTAAATGACTGCTTCTTGGAGCAGCTGGTTCATGAACAGACAAGAGGGGAAGCCATTTTGGACCTAGTCCTTAGTGGAACACAAGATCTGGTGCAAGAGATGAGGGTGTTGGGGCCACTTGGCAACAGTGATCATAGCATGATTGTGTTTGATTAGTGGATGTTGGGCTGCATACGAAGAGGAATTACCAGCAGAAAGGAAGAGGTACTTATGCCACTGTTCAAGTCACTGGTGAGGCCTCACTTGGAATACTATGTTCAGTTTTGGAGACCATATCTTGCAAAGGATGTAAAAAGACTGGAAACTGTTCAGAGGAAGGCGACCAAAATGATTTGGAGCCTGCGTCAGAAGCCTTATGAGAAGAGACTTGAAGACCTAAACATGTACACTTTGGAGGAGAGGAGGGACAGGGGAGATATGATTCAGACCTTTAAATACTTAAAGGGAAATAATGAACAAACAAACCTTTTCCAAAGACGGAGAAGCTGCAAAACTAGAGGGCATAACATGAAGCTACAAGGTAGTAAATTGAAAGGCAATGTCAGGAAATACTTTTTCACTGAAAGGGTGGTGGATGCTTGGAATGCCCTCCCGATGGAAGTGGTGGGGGCAAATACGGTGACAGAGTTCAAAAGGGCATGGGACAGACACAGTGGATTCTTTTACAGCAACAAGAAAATATCAAAATAATCTGAACCATCTAATTCCTTAACAAATAGGGGTGTCCTACATGGAGTGGTGGGATCACCCCTAAACAAAGACATGGGGAAGGGGGGCCTGCACAGAGTGGCAGGTGTACCTACTCTTGACATTGTACTGGGCAGACTAGATGAACCATACTGGTCTTTATCTGCCGTCATTTACTAATGTTACTATGTCATTTACTATAAAAGGAGGATGGACAGCAAGAAAATCCACAGTACTACCTTTTAACAGGGAGACTATGGTAAAACGAGGAAAATAGTTAAGAAAAAACTAAAAGGAGCAGCTGCAAAGGTTAAAGATTTACATCAAGCATGGCTGTTTAAAAAATACTATCTTGGAAGCACAGACCAGCTGTATTCAACGCTTTGAGTGGAAGGAAGTCTAAAAAACTGCCAGCATGGTTTAAAGGTGAGGTCAGAGAGGCTGTTGTAGCCAAAGAAGTATCTGACGAAAATTGGAAAAACAAACTCTGGCAAGTTAGATGTAAGGCATTGATAAGGCAGGCAAAGAGAAAATTTGCAAAAAAAAAAGCTGGCTGTAGAAGCAGAAAATGCTTATATTTGTAGCAAAAAACCTGTGAGAGAGTCAGTTGGACCATTAGATGATAGAGGGGTAAAAGGGACACAAAGAGGGGACAAGGGCCATAGCAGAGAGAATGAATTAATTCTTTGCTTCGGTCTTTACTTAAGAAAATGCTTGTATGCAAATGCTAGGAAGTTACCCAAAAATCTCTTTGGTCTTTTCGGAGTACAATGCACTATTATGAAAATTAAAAAATTACTCCACTCGAACTTATGTCAATAATAATGGTTACCAGCAATATTTCTCAAATCCCCATTAGTAGTCTCAGACCTGTGTAGCGCAATTGACCTCCTCTCAAATGAGAAACAAGTAGCGCTTAAGTTGCATCAATGACTACTGGGTAATGAACTTTTTTTTTGTTGTTGTTGTTTGTTTAAACAAATATCACCAATATTCCATCACCAATGTGTTCCAATAATGTTATTGGCAATCTCAAAAGCTACAAAACAAGCTTATCTTTGTTCTCTGTGTCTCTTCAATTCTTTAGAAAGTTTCTTAATTTTTCTCAAATATTTATGACGATTCTCTACGCCTCCTAGGGCACCTCTTTGAGCGTTTCACTCCTCTTCGGAGTTTCTTCAGGAGGATCTACAAGCGAGAGAAAAAATAGAACTATAGTGCCAATCTTCCTTCTCATTCACTATTGCACAGTAGTTGTGGCTGGGATTTAACACTATTCTTATCAATTAAAAAATATATACAATTATCTTCTAACAAGCATACAGTTTGTTTAGCATTACTAGTTTACTCACTACTAACTGCTGCCCGCGCCTCTCCGTGTCTTCTCATTGATCAAAAAAACGCCGCGCATGCGGTCTTATTCCCCCGTCTTTTTATACTCACAGCTGATTCATTACTAAGGAACTTGCCGCTCTACCTGCATACTTGTCACTCCACCAAAGCATTTAAACCTAGAGGCATTACCGTATTCACTAGTCAAGATGTGGACCAGATTTATAGACGATATTTTTTTACTGTGGAAAGGGACAGCAGCAATGGCACAGGAGTTCATAAACTGGTTAAATGGTTGCAACGCAGCGATACAGTTCACCTCTACAGTAGACCCTAATGTTGTGGTTTTTCTAGATTTGGAGGTGAAGCGAGGACTTACATAATGGATAACCACAGTATACAAAAAACCTATAGCACGGAATACGTTCCTACACTACACCAGTGGTCACCCAGTTCGGCTTAAAAATAGTCTTCCATTTTCCCAATTTCTTAGATTCCGCCGAAATTGCTCAGAAACATCTGAATTTAAAAAGAAATCTAAACAGTTGCTAAAGGATTTCACAGCTAGGGGATATCCAGACTTTATATCACGGAAAGCTTATAAACAAGCTTTAAACAATGATCGTACATGGTTATTAAACTCGAAGCAAGATACAAGATCTAATGGGAAGGAAGACAGTGTGAATTTAATAACAAGATTCTCACCTCTTAGTTATATGATTCAAAAAATAGTTTTGAAGCATATACATCTAGTGCGTATGGTTCCCGGCCTGACAGAGAAAATTGTTAGATGTGTTTGGCAACGCAACAGTAACCTGAAGGAACAGCTAAGTCCGACGATTTTACATTCTGTCCCTATAGAAGAGGGAGCCTTACAAAGACCAGGACACACTTCGTGTGGAGAATGCACAATTTGCTGCATCACGGAGGATACTACAGAATTTCAATATTTAGTTAAAACATATAGTCTTAAACAATCAACATCTTGTGCCACTACCTCGGTAGTATATGCCATTAGGTGTCCTTGCTATCAACTGTATATAGGCAAAACCAGTCGTTCCTTCAGAGTCCGTATGCAAGAACATAGGAGTCGTCTACATTGCAAAAACTTGACCGCACCACTAGTCCAACATTGCATAGACTTCGGTCATGAGTTCCAGCAATTAAGATGTTTTTGCATAGATCGAGTTCAAGTACCAATGAGAGGCAAAACGCTAGATGAAACACTGCTCTTTCAAGAACAACGCTGGATTTTTACAGTGAATACGGTAATGCCTCTAGGTTTAAATGCTTCAGTGGAGTGACAAGTATGCAGGTAGAGCGGCAAGTTCCTTAGTAATGAATCAGCTATGAGTATAAAAAGAGACGGGGGAATAAGACCGCATGCGCGGCATTTTTTTGATCAATGAGAAGACACGGAGAAGCACGGGCAGCAGTTAGTAGTGAGTAAACTAGTAATGCTGAACAAACTGTATGCTTGTTAGAAGATAATTGTATATATTTTTTAATTGATAAGAATAGTGTTAAATCCCAGCCACAACTACTGTGCAATAGTGAATGAGAAGGAAGATTGGTGCTATAGTTCTATTTTTTCTCTCGCTTGTAGATCCTCCTGAAGAAACTCCGAAGAGGAGTGAAACGCTCAAAGAGGTGCCCTAGGAGGCGTAGAGAATCGTCATAAATATTTGAGAAAAATTAAAAAACTTTCTAAAGAATTGAAGAGACACAGAGAACAAAGATAAGCTTGTTTTGTAGCTTTTGAGATTGCCAATAACATTTTGGAACACATTGGTGGTGGAATATTGGTGATATTTGTTTAAACAAACAACAACAACAACAAAAAAAAGTTCATTACCCAGTAGTCATTGATGCAACTTAAGCGCTACTTGTTTCTCATTTGAGAGGAGGTCAATTGCGCTACACAGGTCTGAGACTACTAATGGGGATTTGAGAAATATTGCTGGAAACCAGTATTATTGACATAAGTTCGAGTGGAGTAATTTTTTAATTTTCATAATAGGAAGTTACCCAAGACTGAAATAGTATTTAAAGGTGATGCATCATGATGATTGGAAGAACTAAAGAAATATCGATAAACCACGAAGATGTATTAGAACTATTTGATAAACTGAAGAGTAGTAAATCATCTGGACCAGATGGTATACATCCGAGGATGTTGAAAGAACTGAAATATGAGATTGCAGACCTACTATTAGTAATATGAACTATCATTAAAATCATCTGTAATACCTGAAGATTGGCGCATGGCCAATGTAACACCAATTTTTAAATAGGGTTCAAGAGGTGATCCAGGAAACTACAGACCAGTGAGCTTGATATCTGTACTAGGCAAAATAGTAGAAACCATTATAAAGAATAAAATTACTGAACATGTAGGTAAGCCATGGTTTAATGGAAGAAAGCAAACATGGCTTTAGCCAAGGAAGGTCTTGTCTTACTAATATGTTATAGTTTTTTTTAAGGTGTGAATAAACAGACATAGGTGAGCCGGTTGTTATAGTGTATCTGGATTTTCAGAAAGTCTTTGACAAGGTCTCTCATGACAGACTCTTGGCGTAATTAAAAAATCATGGGATAGGAGGCAGTGTACAATTACGGATCAGGAACTGGTTAAAAAAGATAGAAAGCAGAGGGTAGGGCAAAATGACCAATTTTCCCAGTGGAGAAAGGCGACTAATGAAGTACCCCAGGGATCTGTGCTGGATCTGCTGCTTTTTTTAACATATTCGTAAATGACCTGGAAATGGGAATGACGAGTGAGGTAATCAAATTTGCAGATGACACAAAATTATTCAAAGTTATTAAAACCCAAGAGGATTGTGAAAAATTGCAAGAGGACCCTGATAAATTGGAAGAATGGACATTCAAATGGCAGATGAAATTTAATGTGGACAAGTGCAAAGTTATGCACAAAGGAAAGAACAACCCAAAAGCATAGCTACTCATCTGTAATAGGTGTTCACCGAGCAGGACTCAGTCCTCACATATGGGTGACGTCAGCGCTGATGGACCCCCAATGGAAGCATATCCCCAGCTTTCAAGAAAGCCTTTGGGAAATGTACCTGCATGTGTGGTCCCCTTCCCGCACAAGGGTGCCATCTTGCCTCAGCTAATGACATAGCTAAGACTGCAAAAATTAAAATACGGTAAAGCGGCAACTCCAAGGGGAGGAGGGAGGATTGTGAGGACCGATTCCTGCTGTCCCCTGAGAACACCTGTTACAGGTGAGTAACTATGCTTTCTCCGGGAACAAGCAGGAAGTCAGTCTTCAGATATGGGACTCCCTAGCTACTGACTACCAAAAGCATGGGACCAACACAGAGGATCTCTAAAGGTAAAAAGTGGACTGTTGTAGTTATTGATATGGAAGGACAGACTAGATAGGCCATGTGGTCTTTTTCTGTCATCATGTTTCTATGTAACCTGTAAAAACGCCAGGGCAACCCGCAAAGGGTGAGCCATGATCAGCAGCAGTTGAATCCCTACAGACAGTCTCCTGCAGGACCAAAGTGTCTGGCAGAGAACCAGCACTCCAGTAGTCTGAACACAGAAGGGTCGGAGGGCAGGAGTTGCCAACTCCCCGAAGAGATTACGGAGTATGGCCTGGCCAAAGGCGCTGTCCCGTCGAGACTCCCTCTCCAGGCAGTAGTGAGTAACAAAGGTATGGAATGAAGACCAAGTGGCGGCCCAACAGATTTCTGTCACAGGGATGGAATGCAGATTTCCCATGGAAGTAGCTACGGCCCCGATGCGGTGCACTGTGACCTTCTGGTCCAGTGAGATCCCTACCTGCTCATAGGCGAGGGTAATGCAATCCGCCACAAAAGCGGACAGAGTTCGCTTAGTCATAGGGTATGAAAAGCTTAGATGCTTTGCAGTGGCCCTGAGTCCATTGCAGATTGGATTGTAAAAAGGCCCTGTCCTAAGTATGGGGAACAGTCTCCACCCAGGCAGCATGAGGCCTCAGAAAGAAGGCAGGGAACACCACCTCCTGACTAAGGTGGAATGGGGACACCACCTTCGGCAGAAACTTGGGGTGTGTGCTGGAGGGCAGGCGGGGGTTTGGATAGCATGAAACCCCGCAAGAATCGAGATACAAGAGGCTGAGCTGAGTGGGGCTTGCCCTCAATAGAGTGGTGGTGCACTGCAATAGCGCTCATGTGCACTCTGACAGAGTTAGACTTTAGTCCCACCTGTGACTGATGGAGCAGGTACTGGAATACCACTTGTACCGAGCAGGAAAACAGGTTTGCCCATCTTTTGGCGCACCACACCAAGAACTGGCGCCAATTGAAGGCATATGCCCTTTTTGTGGAAGCTTTACAAGAGGCCAGAAGAACCTCCTCCATGTCCCATGGGAGGTCAAAGGGAGCTAACACTACCCTTTCAGCGGCCAAGTCGTAAGTGACAAGGACACCAGGTTGGGATGTAGGAAGAACCTACATGAGAAGTTGTGGGCTTGGCCCAGAGGAATCAATGACATTGCTGACAGGGAGAGGAGCAGCGGAAACCAGGGTTACCTGGGCCACCGAGGAGCTATCAGTATTAGTGATGCCCTGTCGCACTGGACCTTGAAGAATGTCTTGGTGACCAGTGGTGTTCGCAAAAACGCATAAAGGAAGCCTTCCGTCCATGGAATGAGGAACAAGTCCGCTGCCACCTGGGATGGGTGTGGCTGGTGGGAGCAGAAACAAAGTAACAGTGTTTTCCGGGCAGCAAACAGGTACACCAGGGGGAGACCACAGCGTTGAAACAGCCGGAAGACCACCTCAGGATCCAGGCACCACTCATGCAGCTGGAGGACTCTGCTCAGCTTGTCCACCAGGACATTGTTTTGACCCGGGAGGTAGACCACTCTTAGGAGCATCCCTCTGCGTGCCGCATAGGAGCAGAAGGCTACCACCTCCTAGCAGAGGGAGTATGACCCCGTGCCTCCTTGTTTGTTCACGCAGAACACTGCAACTTGGTTGTAGGTCTGGACCAGCACAGACCGGTGCTGGAGCAGGTGACAGAAGGTTCAGAGTGCCAGAAATATCGCCCAGAGCTCAGCAGATTGATTTGCAAATGGGATCCCATCTGGGACCAGCTGCCTTGTGTCTGGCGGCTCTAATAATGTGCTCCCCAGCCCAGTAAGGAAGGGTCTATGGTGAGGACCCCTTTGGGGGGTGGGTGCCTGGAAGGGCATCCCAGCTTGAAGGCGAGGAGGGATCTGCCACAATCCAAGAGAGTCCGCTAGCGGATGGGTCACTCTCACTCTGTCCTGGAGTCTGCCTGTGACTTGTGTCCACTGAGAGCGAAGGCACCACTGCGCCACTCTCATGTGCAGTCAGGCATATGGGGTCACGTGAACTGTGGAGGCCATGTGGCCCAGCAGGCGTAGGAGAAGCCAGGTGGTTAGCGACCAGCAACAGTGTACTTCTGCGGCTAGTACCTTGAGGTGTTCTGATCTCTCCAGAGGGAGGAAGACTATGGCCTGAAGGATGTCCCACTGAGCCACTATAAACTCCAGGTGTTGGGCCGGAAAGAGATGTCGTGTTGCCAACCCCCCCCCCTTCTTCCTCACGAAGAAGGGCTTCTTCCCCGACGCCTTCTTTGAGTCTGATTCTCGCTAGGAACTCAGTCTCTATCTCTGCAGTTTTGTCTGCCATGGGTTTCCTGAAGCGGTTCTCTCCAATGCAGGGATCATCAATACGTTTGTCCTGAACCCATTGTTCTAGGTCAGATGACTGCAGTCATGCTTGGCATCATGCCCCGATGCCCACGGTGGCCACCCTAGCCGAAGACTCAAAACCATCATAGGTTGCTGAAGACAAGAACTTCAAGCACTCTGACCACCGAAGCCAGAGATTTAAAATCTCTGCAGGGGTTTCCCCGTCAAGGCCTGCCAAGAATCCACTGAGCTCCCCTCGACAGCTATTTGAGGTACATGCCAATATACAGCTGGTAAGACTGGATCCGGAAAGTCAGCATCGAGCCCTGAAAGGCCTTCTGGCCGAGGGCATAGAGGGTCCGGGCCTCCCTGCCAGGTGGCACCAAAGAATGAGTCTTCTGGCTTTTGAGCTTGCGCATGGCTGACTCAACAGCCATCGAGTTGTGGGGAGTTGGGTCTTCTGGAACCTAGGGCTTCGACGTATTGTGTACATGGAGTCGAGTCACCTGCTGACAATGGGCACCAACGCAGGTGTTTCCCACATCCAGAGGAGGCGCTCGAGGATCAGAGGCACTGGTACCATAAGGGTTTCCTTAGCTGCGGGCCTCATTCTGGAGTATTTCCAGTTCCTCCATGTACAGCCTCAGCCTCAGTTTCGATTGTGAGTGCCTTAGCCATATCCTGCACACAGTCGAGGAAGGAGACATTTCTCGGGCAGGGAACGGCATCAGGACACCGGAGGAGACGGATCCAAAGGTACATCTCTGTGTCACTGAGTATCCGTGGACTCCTTGTCCTCGGTCTCCCATTCGGACTCCAAGTCTGAATATGAGTCCGAGGCTCCGTTATCACCATGACAAGGTCCATGCTGGGTGGTCCATGACCTCCAGTGTATCTGTGGTCCGAGCCGTGGGTGCTTGCCGGAGAGGACCGGTGTCCCGAGGAACGGGACCAGGACCTCGTCCGGAGTTGTTGGGTCTCTCAAGACAGGTGGCGCTCGAGGATCATCTCGATGTCCGGGGAAGCCCTCGATGTCGAGGGTCCCGTCAGCGGGGCGGATAAACCAGACAAACACCCGCTGCATGGCCATGACAGCAGAGCTATTGCTCTCTAAGGCTGCCATCCTGGTTTCCCTTTTTCCCAGACCCATCTTCCGAGGCACTCTTTTGAGTGTTTCGACTTCTTGCGTGCCACCTCTGAGCCGCAAGACTCCAAGGAGGCTCGGGCTTCGCGGGTCATTGAGGTAACGGAGGAAGCCCTGGAACGTGGTGTCGCCGGAGACTCCGGCACAAAGTCAGACTTTTGGAAGAATTTCTCCTGCTGCTGGTGATGGCTCTTTAGGGTCTTTGAGGTCATGGTTCTTCAAAGTTCGCAGTCTGAGTTGTTTTGTTCCAGGCCAAAGCACCGGATGCAGCAGTCATGCGAATCAGTGAGGGACTTCATTTTGCCACACCAATCGTACTTCTTGAAGTCGCTGGAGGCCATCGGAAAAAACGTGGCTCTGCCCCTGGCAGGGGTCTGAGGCCTTCAACCGAAAAAGAGCGTGAACACCGGTCGAGGGACACCTCAAGATAAAAAAGGGAAAAAACAAAGAAACGGACCTTAGGAGCAACGCCAAGGTGAGCTAGCTTGGAGGCAGGAAGGAACCAGTATGCAAACCGCACAGAAATATATTAATCACATTTTTTCCGGGGGAAACTGGACAGACATCCGGAGGGCTCCGCAGAAAAAAGGAAACTGAGGTAAGATGGCACACTTTGGCAGGAAGGGGACCGGGCATGCGTGGATCTCCCAAAGGCTTTCTTTGAAAGCTGGGGCAATGCTTCCGTGGGGGCTCAGTCAGCGCTGATGTCATCCATATGTGAGGACTGACTTCCGGTTTGTTCCTGGAGAACTATGGTTACACAATGCAAGGTTCCATATTAGGAACCAAAACCCAAGAAAAAGATTTAGGCATCATAGTGGATAACACATTGAAACCCTCCACTCAGTGTGCAGAGGCGGCCAAGAAAGCAAATAGAATGCTAGGAATCATAAGGAAAGGAATGGAGAACAAAACAAAGGATATCATAATGCTTCTGTATTGTTCCATGGTGCGACCGCACCTTGAATATTTTGTGCAATTCTGGCCACTGAATCTTAGAAAGGATAAAGTAGAATTAGAAAAGGTACAGAGAAGAGCCATCAAAATGGTAAAGGGGATGGGATGGAAGGATACCCCTATGAGGAAAGGCTTAAAAGGTTAGGGCTCTTCAACCTGGAAAAGAGATGGCTGAGGGGAGATATGACAGAGGTCTATAAATTAATGAATGGAGTGGAACAGATAAATGTAGATTGTTTATGCCATCAAAAAGTAGAAAGACTAGGGGGACATGCAATTAAGCTACAGTGTAACCCATTTAAGACTAATAAGAGAACATATTTTTTCACTCAAAGCATTGTCAAACTCTGGAATTCGTTACCGGAGAATGTAGTAAAAGCTCTTAATGTGGCTGGGTTTAAAAAAGGTTTGGACAAGTTCCTGGGGAAAGGTCCATAAACCATTATTAAAAAGGACCCAGGAAATCTACTGCTTGCCCCAGTACAAAGCATTGTGAAACCTGTGTGTCTTTTTGGGAAACTGGCAGATACTTGTGACCTGAATTGGCCACTGTTGGAAACAGGATACTGGGCTTGATGGACCTTGGTCTAACCCAGTATGGCATAACTTATGTTCTTATGACATGCAGAAGGAGATATGGGACTGGAACATGAAAACTTGAGTGCAGAACATACAAGACCAAGAACCGAGCAACAAGTCATTAGTGACTTACTTCATAATCTTCCTGCTACTATTGCCAAGGCAAATCTCAGCCTGCAGCTCCAGGAAGGTCTAAGGTTCTAAAGCAAAGCATCCCTGGCAAAGGGATAGGGAAACAATTTGTAAGGGTTTCTGAAGCCAAAAAAAATCCTACATATTCATAGTCCTACCCTGTCTCTGAAATCATTAGGGCCTGGGGTCTCAGCTACCAAGATGACAATTCTGGCTGAGGAGAATAAGCAGGACTACAACTCCCAGAATGCTTATAACAACCATGTTCAACCCAAGGCTCGGGATCACACACAAGTCAGAGCAGACATGCACACAGCTCACAGGACAAATGTGACTTTAAACAAAATGCAAAAGGGATAAATCAGGTCACATAATCCCCCAACTCATGGACTTCATTCTTTCCCCCTGCCCTAATAGAGATTTCACTTATTTCTTACCAGATTTAGAGCAGCTAAACCTGGCTAGCCTGGTGGCTCAATGGATAAGTTGCACATTGCCATGCAGAAGGATGTGGGTTTAATTCCAGAGTAATCTGGGGATACTGCAGAAGCAGCATTTACAGCCCTCAAAGAGTGGCAGTATGGTCATAGCCTTTGCATACTGGCAATACCAACCCTCAACTCTCTCCTCAAGGTTCCTCTGCCTCAGACCCCTCCTTCCCTTTCTGTCCAAACTTTGGCCGACTATTTCCATGACAAAGTCTACAAGATTACACTCAAATTCACCACAAGGTCAGCCCCATCCTCTCTTCTCCCCTCTTCACTCCCAACTCCTTCCCTCAACCTCTGCTATCCTTTCTTTCTTTTCTAAGATCTTCCTCCAAACTCATTAACTGCTCCTCTGATCCATTGCAGCTGTTCCTACAGTCTTAAAGCATGCTGTGGTCACACCTCTCCTCAAGAAACCTAGCCTCTATCTGTCGTTCTCATTATTGATTCATCTCCCTCCTCCCCTTCATTTCTAAATTACTTGAACATGCGGTTCACCGCTGTTGACTTGACTCTCTCCTCTCAAGCAGGGGTGGCCCAAGGGGGGTGCGGGGCCATGTGCGGAGACTCGGTGCGGGGTCTCATTTGCATAATGGGTCTCATTTGCATAATTATTTGCATAATGTTACCATACACTAACTTTTAGTAAACATGCCTCTTAATGAGTGTATGGATAAAGAAAGACTAAAAGATTTCTACATTACTATAATCCAGTGCCAACCGCCAGGCACATTAGGAACTACTACAAACACTGCCCATTTAGAACCCATAGCAAACCCGCCGTATCATAACAGCACTACCAGGACTCACAAAGCACCATACCCTACCTATTAAAAGGCAACACTGCAAATATTAAACCAATACATTTCAGAGAACAACAATACATGACCTACTGGGGAAAGAGAACAAGTGGCACTGTCAAATAGGAATTACATAAACAGAATACCTCAGCTCAGTTACACATGCAGAACATAAACCATCACCAAACAAGGAAGTGGGGATTGAGGATGAAGGGGTAAAATTTGAGTGGATGAAATAGGAATGAGGAAAGAGCAAAAGGAGAAAGATTAGTATGTTAAAGCAGATGTAGAGAGAGAATGGAAAAAAAACTAGAAGAGAGAAGAAAGGATAAATGGAAAGCAGACGATGGAGAGTTAGCAGAAGACACAAAGAAACCAAAAGAAAGTGGCTGGAGCAATTGTAACTGAAAAAAAATGCACAACAGGTAGAAAAATATCTCTTTATTTTGAAATGATTAATTGGAATATGTCAGCTCTGGGAAATGTACTAAACAAAGCGCAGACGTTAATGATGCACAAGAGGAAATTAATTTATAGTTTTATTTGTACAGTGTTGTACATTCCAAGTTTGGCTTTTGGGGTTCCCAGCTTAATTATTGTCTGTTTCTAAATTGTGATTACTCTCCCAATACCCGGCCAATTGTAGATTTGTCTTCCCTCCCACACAAAATATTTTTCCCCTCTCCATTTCACTCTCCCAGCTCCATCCCATTCTAATCCTCCCCCAATATCAGCTCCCTTCTAGCTCCAGCCCCACCCAGCATCCACTCCCTTCTAGTCCCCGCATCAGCCCATTTCCAGTCCTAGCTCCCTCCCCTCACAGCCCATTTCCATTCCAAGCCCCCCTCCCCATCAGCTATTTGCAGTTCAAGTCCCCCTTCCATTCAGCCCATTTCCAGTCCTAGCAACCCCCACAGCCCATTACCAGTCCTAAGCCTCCCATAGCCCATTACCAGTCCTAAGCCTCCCATCAGCCCACTTCCAGTCCTAACCCCCCATCAGCCCATTTCGTCTTAAGCCCCCCATCAGCCCATTTCCAGTGTTAGCCCCCCATAGCCCATTACCAGTCCTAATCCCCATCAGGCCACTTCCAATCCTAACCCCCCCATCAGCCCATTTCCAGTCTTAGTGCCCCTCCATAGCCCATTACCAGTCCTAACCCCCCATCAGCCCACCTCCAGTCCTAGCCCCCCCATCAGTCCATTACTAGTCCTAACCCCCCCATCAGCCCACTTCCAGTATTAGCCCCCCCCCCCCATAGCTCATTACCAGTCCTAACCCTCTCCCCCCATCAGCCCACAGATTTAAAAAAAAAAAAAAAACCTGGCTGCTGCTGCCACTGCCGTCATGGCAGTGGCAGAATCGAGCGTCCCGCGGAGCCCCCCTGCCCGGCAGAGCCCTCCCGGCATCAGCTCTCAAAGCGCGCTCTTTTCAGAGCTGCGAAGGGAGTTTCCCTTTCTCACGGCTGTTAAGCCCGCCGAGGCTGATGGGAAACAGGAAGTCCCATCAGCCCCGGCGGGCTTAACAGAGCAGCAAAAGAGAAACTATCTCTTCGTGGCTCTGAAAGCCGCCGCTGATAAAGCTGATGCCGGGAGGGCTCTGCCGGGCAGGGGGGGTCCCGCAGGATGCTCGATTCTGCCACTGCCATGGCGGCAGCGGCAGCAGCAGCCAGTTTGTCTTTTTTTTTAATCTATGGGCTGATGCAGAATGTTCTTTGCGCGGGGCCCCCTGAAACGTGGGCCCTGTGCAAACAACATTCTTGCTCAATGGACGGGCCGGCCCTGCTCTCAAGCCCTTCTGGATCCTTTGCAATTTGGCTTTCGTCCTTTACATTCTAATGAAAAGGCTCTTGCCAAAGTCTCCAGTAACCTATTCCTGATCAAATCCAAGGGCCTTTACTCGATCCTCATCCTTCTTGACCTTTCTGCTGCTTTTGACGACCACCACTTTCTCCTCAATAACTTTTCCTCGCTTGGTTTTAAGGGCTCTGGGCTATTTCTTGCCTCAGAAGAAAAGGCCTGGCAATCTACTTCGTCATGCCTTACCAAGAAAACCCAGAGACTGCTAGTTTGCCAGGAGCAAGCATTAACTTGACGGCACAATCTGCAATAGAGTAGACACCCAGGAAGGAGTAGATAACAGGAAGAGGGCTTAGACATCTGAAGTCTGCAAAAACTGAAGTTAAAAGAAAGTTGACTGGGAAGGCCACAGTACTGAATCCCTTCTGAGTGAACTTCATGTCGCACACGAGCACGGCGACTTTGTTCTTGCTGTTTCTTTGGGCCTCTCTTTTGCCTTCAACTTGGTGATCATCATACCCTCCTCGCTTGCCTTGCTGCTCTCGGTCTACACGGCTCTGTTCTTGGTTGGTTCCAGTCCTTCCTTACCGCTTGTTCCTTCACGGTTCTCTCCGATTCCTCAGCCTCTTCTGCCATGCCACTGGCCTATGGTGTCCCCCAGGGTTCTCTTCTGTCCCCCCCCCCTTCTTTTCAAGATTTTCCTGGCTCCCCTGTCCCTTATGATTCAGCAGTCTGGTATCTCAGCATACTATTACTGATGATATCATCGTCCTCCATCACACAGACTCATGTATTCCTGACCTAGATCCTTTAAATTCCTGTCTTGCCATCATCCATTCCTGATGTCCACGAACTACCTGCACCTAAATCCATCAAAATCTACTGCCATCTGGTTTACTTTCAGTGCCCCGTCTCCCTCTCAGGCCCCTGTGATCTCTACTGCTCCCATTCCACTTGCTTCCTCTTTTCGCTATCTCGGTGTCATTCTTGATTCCTCTCTCTCTCTTTTGTGGAACACATCTCTTCCCTCACATGTCGGGCTTTTTATTGCTTACGTCAAATCTGTGCAATTAGTCTTTTTCTTCCCACTCCCTCCCAACACTTCTATCTTGGTCACCTCAAGGCTTGATTACTGCAATGTCGCCCTGGCTGGTATTCCCCAATATCAATTACAAAGACTTCAGCTTTTACAGAATACGGCTGCCCGCATCCTTACACACTCTACTAGATTTGATCATATTATCCCCATTGTTCATTCATCTCCATTGGCTGCCCGTCCATTTTTAGAATCCAGTATAAGATATTGATCATCATCATCCATAAAACAATCCACACCAGGTTTCCGCAATATCTGGCAAAGCACAGTTACTTACCTGTAACAGGTGATCTCTGGGAACAGCAGGAATTAGTCCTCACATATGGGTACGTCGGCACCGACAGAGCCCGCGCGGGAAAGCTCCCCAGCTTCCCAGAAGAAAGCTTTTGGGAGCCTCCCACAGCGCATGCGCGCTGCCTTCCCGCCTTTTTGACCAACTCTCCTCAGTTCAAGTTTAAAGCTGAGACAATAGAGAGAGAGAGTAAAGGAAAGACAAAGAGAGAGAAAGATACAACTCCTAGGGGAGGTGGGTGGGTTGTGATGGACTAATTCCTGCTGTTCCCAGAGATCACCTGTTACAGGTAAGTAACTGTGCTATCTCCAGGAACAAGCAGGAATAAGTCCTCACATATGGGGACTCCCTAGCTAAGATGCCTGGGAGATCCCCAAGGGTATGAGACCCTGAAAGGTTCCTCGTCTTCCTATGGATCTCAGGCATCCATTGAGGGAAGGAGGGCAGGAGTTGTTCAAGAATGGAACAGGTGTCTGAGGACAGCCTGACCAAACAAGGCATCCCGGCGGGAGTCCTTGTCCAAACAGTAATGGGCTGTAAAGGTATGAGCCGAGGCCCAGGTGGCTGCTCGACAGATCTGATCGATGGACACAGAATGAAGATGAGCCATAGAGGTGGCCATGGCCCTCACATTGTGAGCTGTGACATGGCCTTCCAGAGAAAGGTTCTTACTCTGGTAAGCAAAAGAGATACACTGAGCAATCCAATTGGACAGTGTTCTTTTAGAGACTGGAAGTCCTAGATGAGAAGGATCAAAAGCAACAAAAAGCTGGGAAGACTTTCTATGTTGCTGTGTCCTGTGTAAGTAAAAAGCAAGAGCTCTTTTACAATCTAGAGTATGAAGGTTCCTCTCTGCACTGGATGCATGAGGAGCTGGAAAAAAGACAGGTAAATATACCTCTTGATTAAGATGAAAAGGTGAGACCACTTTAGGCATAAAGTGAGGATTTGTCCTAAGGACTACCTTATCATGATGGAACCTTGTATAAGGTGGATTAGCCACTAAGGCCTGCAGCTCACTAATGCGGCGAGCAGAAGTGATTGCAATAAGGAAAATAACCTTCCAGGAAAGAAATTTCAAGGAGGTAGTGGCTAAGGGTTCAAAAGGTGGCTTCATAAGCTGACCAAGAACCAAGTTTAGGTCCCATGCCACTGGAGGAGGTCGAATGGGAGGTTTAGTTAAGGTTAGGCCTCTCATGAATCTTGCAATAAGAGGATGAGAGGAAACAGGTTGTCCATTGATAGGCTTAAGGGATGCTGCAATAGCACTTAAATGGACCCTTACGGAATTCGTCTTAAGGCCTGCATTGGAGAGATGCAGGAGATATTCTAAGAGAGAATTCAGAGGAAGTGCTAGAGGGTCAAGACCCTTTTGAGCACACCAAATGGAAAATCTCTTCCATTTAAAAGCATAGGAACGCCTAGTGGAAGGTTTCCTGGAAGCATGAAGGATATCCTGCACTTGTTGCGAAAGATTGAAGTTTGAAGGTCTAGGCCTTCAGTAACCAAGCTCTGAGGTGAAGGGACTTGGGGTTTGGATGCCACAAAGTCCCCTCCTCCTGAGACAGAAGGTCTGGAGCAGCTCCCAAGTCCAGAGAGGGGGCTTGGGAGAGATGCAGAAGTAGAGGGTACCACACTTGGCGTGGCCAGCGTGGAGCTATGAGGATCATAGATCCTTGATCCCTCTGAAGTTTGAACAGAGTCTTGGGGATCAAAGGAATGGGTGGAAAGGCATACAGGAAGTCCTGACCCCAGTGAAAGAGGAAGGCATCCTTGGCCTGAACTCCCTGACACGGAATTCTGGAACAGAACTGGGGAAGTTTGGCATTCCACGGACTTGCAAATAGGTCTATGTCCGGGGTACCCCATTCCTGAAAGATTCTGAGTACCTGATCCATGTGCAGGGACCATTCGTGTGGAAGCAGAACTCGACTGAGTCTGTCCGCCCAAGAGTTTTGAATTCCTGGGAGGTATACTGCCAGGAGATGGATTTGATGCTCTCTGGCGAAGGCCCATAATCTGAGAGCTTCGTTGCAAAGTGACAGAGAGCCGGTTCCTCCTTGTTTGTTTATGTAAAACATGGCTACCTGATTGTCCATTTGAATGAGGACTGCCTGGTAGCTGAGGAGTGTATGAAAGACCTTGAGAGCTAAGAACACTGCTCGAAGCTCCAAGTGATTGATATGAAGAGAGGTCTCCTGTGGAGACCAAGTACCTTGGGTGGAGAAGTCCTGCAGATGAGCTCCCCAACCTGTTTGGGAGGCATCTGTTGTGAGGATTGCTTGGGGCAACAAAGGTTGGAAGGGGGACCCCAGCAATAGATTTTGAGTGGACATCCACCATTGGAGAGACCAAAGGAGACGTTTGGAGTTTGCTATTTGGTCTGAGAGAGCTCCTGAGGCTTGAGTCCACTGGGTGGACAAAGTCCATTGAGCTGCTCTTATGTGTAGGCGAGCATAGGGGACCACATGTACTGTGGAAGCCATGTGGCCTAGCAGTTGTAGCAGCTCCCTGGCAGTTAAGTGGCTCTTTGACTGAATCTGGGAGGCTAGCTGCACTAGACGTTGGCAATGGGCCTGAGGAAGGTAGGCCCTTGCAGTGGTGGTATCCAACCAGGCCCCTATGAATTCGAGGGACTGAATAGGAATGAGCTGGGACTTTGGGAGGTTTACCACCAGTCCCAGATATTGCAGAATGCGCCTTGTGCGGTCCAGGGAAATCTGGGCTTCTGACTGAGATGGAGCTCTGATGAGCCAGTCGTCCAGATATGGGAAGACAAAGACTCCCAGAGTGCGCAGAAATGCAGCAACTATTGCCATGCATTTGGTGAACACCCTTGGAGCAGAGGCCAGACCGAAAGGAAGGACTCTGTATTGGTAATGTTTTCCCTGGAACAGAAAACGTAGGAATTTTCTGTGGGATGGGTGGATGAGTATATGGGTGTACGCATCCTTGAGATCTAGAGAACAAAGCCAATCCTGACTCTGTAGGTATGGAAGGAGAGTGCCTAAAGAGAGCATCTTGAACTTCTCCTTGTACAGAAATTTGTTCAATTCTCGGAGATCTAGAATAGGTCTGTATCCCCCTGTTTTCTTTGGGATGAGAAAGTAGGGGGAGTAAAAACCTGACCCCTGTTGAAGAAGAGGAACTTCTTCTATGGCCCTCTGGGCCAGAAGGGGGGTTACCTCCTGATCCAGAAGGTCGAGGAGAGATGTGGGAGAATTGAAATGTCTCACCATGGTGTAAGGAGGAAGGTCTGAGAAATGAAGTTTGTAGCCCTCTCTGATGATGGAGAGGGTCCACTGCTCTGATGTGATTTGCTCCCATCTGGGAGCAAAATGAGCCAACCTTCCTGGAATGGTGAGAGGTTCTGGCTGTTGTAGAGCCAGAAAGGTTAAGTTCTCTAGCAGTAAGTCAAAACCCCTGAGGGGCTTGGGACTGCTGGGTTGCAGCAGCCCCTGCAGGTTTAGGCCTAGCCTGTTTGGGTTGCTGACGCTTAGTAGCAAAGCGACCTGCAGAAGACTGTTGACCAGAAGTGGAAGGAAATCTGCCCTTCTTGTAAAAAGACTTTTTAAAAGACTTTTTCTTGGCTTGAGTGGAGGTAGATTTAGAAAGTCTATCAAGAGCAGCATTTTCTGCATCCATTTGAGTGGCTTTAATCTGCCACTCCTTGCCAAATAGGTTTTCACCTGTACAGGGTAGATTTCCTAAACCATCTTGAACCCAGGGTTCTAGATCAGAAGCCTGGAGCCAAGCAATCCTACGAGCAGCTATAGCAATGCCTGAGGCTCTGCTGGCAACCTCAAAGGAATCAAAGGCTGCTCTGTTGGAAAACTTTGAGATGTCTTGCGTATGCTTAAGCCAAAGAAGGAATTCCTCTCTTTTATCCTCTGGAATAAAAGGGAGAAAGTTGTGCAGCTTTTCTGCAACCTCCTTCAGAAACATACCCATATAAAGGCTGTATGAATTGATTCTGGCAGTAAGCATGCTAGCTTGGAAGATCTTTCTACCAAAAGCATCCAAGGTCCTGCATTCTCTTCCTGGAAGAGTAGAAGAGTGTCTTTTGGTACTCTTTATTCTCTTCAAAGCTGACTGCACCACAATAGAATGGTGAGGAAGCTGAGTTTTTTGAAAACCAGGAGAAGGAGGGACACGGTACATAGTGTCCAATCTACGAGAATGAGGAGAAAGGGTGAGAGGAGTCTCCCACAATGCAAGCAAATGTTCTTGGAGAATTTCATGAATTGGCAAGGTGACTGCCTCTCTGGGAACCTTAGAGTATCCCAAAATGTCTAATTTTTTTGCTCTAGGTTCTTTTTCAGAGGTTACTGAAATAGAGAGTCCTTTAGCTACTTCCATGATGAAGTCTTGAAAGGACAAATCCTCTGGAGGAGACATTCTCCTCTTTGGAGAAGAGGGCTCCTCAGGAAGAGCAAGAGATACTTCGGGAGAGTCATCCGATGAATCGGAATCATCAGAAGACTGGAAGTATCGTCTGTTGGCTTCCAGGGATCGATACACGTATCGACCGGTATCGACATCGGGCGTACCCGGAACCGGATCGGTATCGGGAAAAGCCCCGGAACCGGGAACCGGAACCGGTATCCTGGTCGAAGTGGATGCCCTGGGTACCGGTATCGATTGTGGTACCGGAACCGAGGTCGGTACCGCTTGCTGCGGTACCGTGGGCGTCGCAGCCTTAATGAAAGCCATTATGGCCTGCTGCATGGATTGAACTGTATGATCCATGGACGCCACGACTGCCTGGATGTCGGTACCAGAAGAGTGTGCCGGTACCCCAGAGCAGTCTAACAGGTGATCGGTCGAGGCCGTGCCATCGATGTCAACCTGTAACCCCATAGGAGGAGCTTTGGAAGCCGGAGCTTCCCGCCGGGGTTGTTTGGCTGGGGCAGGGTCCTCAGGGTCAAGCCCAGAGGCATCTCGATACTTAGAGGGAGATTTGCCCTTTGAGGACCTGCCAGAGGAATGTTTGGTTACCTGAGATCCATCAGGAGAGGAAGACCTGGAAGATGTCGATGCTGGAGTATCTGTGGAAAACAGCATATGAAACTTGGCTGCTCGGTTCTGTAAGCCACGTTTAGACATCAGGGAACAGGACTGGCAATCCGGAATGGAGTGGTCAGGCCCCAAACATTTAAGACACCATTCATGTGTGTCGGTAACTGAGATGGTACCGCTACACTTGGTGCATTTTTTAAAACCAGAAGCTGGTTTTTCCATGAGGGAAAATTGTTCTCTAGGCCTGGGGCCTAAAGAGAGAAAATTTCACCAAGTAGTGAAAAGAAAATAATTGGGGTTTTTTTGTTTTTTTTTATGTAAAAAGAAAAAAGACCGGCGGTACCAGTCCGGTAGCGGGGAAGGCAGACACGCAGCCAAAGAAACAAATTAAAATAAGAACTTCTTCAGCGGTGACAGGAACACAACCTGCTGGCTCCGCGGAAAAGAAGAACTGAGGAGAGTTGGTCAGAAAGGCGGGAAGGCAGGAAGGCAGCGCGCATGCGCTGTGGGAGGCTCCCAAAAGCTTTCTTCTGGGAAGCTGGGGAGCTTTCCCGCGCGGGCTCCGTCAGTGCCGACGTACCCATATGTGAGGACTTATTCCTGCTTGTTCCTGGAGATATCATCTTCACTTTCACACACCCTATACTGCCTCTTACGCTCCATTCATAATCATTGCTTAGTCCATCCATCTGTCTCCCAGGCGTGTCTTGAGCATACTAGGGTCTCTGCTTTCTTTTTCTTAGGCCCTGCATTGTGGAATTCGCTTCCCCACACTCTCCATTCGAAGCTCTCTATTAACAACTTCAAAGCTGCCTTAAAAACTCATCTCTTCCAATTAGCCTTTGGCCGTCCCTCCCCTCCCCTCTCCTTGCTAAACTTGCCTCCCCACTCTCTGCCCCCTGGCATCTCCTGCTGTTCCACTTTCCTTTCTCCCTCCTAGTTTGAGTGCTCTAATCTCTGTTCTTTTCTGATACTGTCCTATGATTTGTTGGCATTCCGTTTCCTTTCCTTCTTTGCAGTTCCTGTATTTTGTTAACCGCTCTGATGCATTAGCCTGTGCAGTCAATCAAGCAATTAAATAAAGATAAAGAAAGCCCAGAGACCCCGTTCACAACACAGTATATTAGCTGTTTTTATCCTCCTATACAGAGGCACGAGAGCATTTCAAAGTCAACTGTTGGACAGTTCAACATTAACAATGGCATCAACCTTGTCTCTGAGTTTCTTTTAAGTGACTTTTAGCAGGCTGGGAAACATCAGAAAATGCACCACTGAATGGTTGTTGCCTGGGCCCTACTTACAAGCGGTCTGCCATCTTTATAGGTGTGGCTCCCGTCTGCCCATTCTGCAGACTGCCAAGCAGGTTTTTCTTCTTTCAAAAGCAAGTTACCAAACAAAAGCTCAGGACCCTAAGCTATCAAGCCTTGTGCTTCTGTTATGTGAGCTTCACTTCTGCACCAGAAGCAAGCCTTGAGGCTAAAATAGTTTATTTCACTGCAAGAACCTAAACGTTCGCACCAGTTTATTGCTCTTCCCCAAGGTTGCCGGATTTTTGGAGAACAACTTTGGAATGCCTGGGCAGGGCTAGGCTGGGATGGGAGGGGCAGGGGTCCTCACGCCTTGGGCATCTTTTCCCCATTGGTCCTTTTGAAATATCTCTAAATAGCATATAGTAAATTTCAAAACTGTACAAAAAAAAAGGGACAGTAGCAGTCCGAGTTATAAGCGCACACACATAAAATATTTGCTTTAAAACTTTATTCTATGTATACAAATAATATATTTCTAAACTTCCTGCTCTTTTTTCAGTAAATAAGTTAATTTTACATTTTCTCCTATCAGGATTGAGAAGACTGCATAGAAGGGCAGGCAGGAGAAGCAAAGTCCTTGTTTCTGACCCTACTGAAATTGGGGACAGGAGATGGTTTTAGTCCATGGAACCTGAGACACTACCTCAAAATCAGGAACATCTGGTAACCTCATCTTCCATAAGAACATAAGAACATAAGATATGCCATACTGGGTCAGACCAAGGTCCATCAAGCCCAGTATTCTTTTTCCAACAGTGGCCAATCTAGGTCATATGTACCTAGCAGTTTCCCCAAGGGACACAGGTTCCACAATGCTTGTATTGGTTCAAGCATTGACATCCTGGGTCCCTTCTTAATAATGGTTTATGGACTTTTCCTCCAGGAACTTGTCCAAACCTTTTTTAAACCCAGCTACACTAACAGCCTTTACTACATCCTCCAGTAACAAATTCCAGAGTTTGATTACACGTTGAGTGAAAAAATATTTTCTTTTATTAGTCTTAAATAGTTTACCCTGTAGCTTCATTGCATGTCCCCTAGTCTTTCTATATTCTGATAAGGTAAACAATCGATCTACGTTTACCCGTTCCACTCCGTTCATTAATTTATAGACTTCTATCATATCTCCCCTCAGCCGTCTCTTTTCCAGGTTAAAGAGCCCTAACCTTTTTAGCCTTTCTTCATAGGAGTATCCTTCCATCCCCTTTACCATTTTGGTGGCTCTTCTCTGAACCTTTTCTAAAATCGCTATATCCTTTTTAAGATACGGCGACCAGAATTGCACACAATATTCAAGGTGCGGTCTCACCATGGAACGATATAGAGGCATTATAATATCTTTTGTTTTATTTTCCATTCCTTTCCTTATCATACCTAGCATTCTATTTGCTCTCTTGGCCGCTGCTGCACACTGGGCCGAGGGTTTTAACATGGTATCCACAATGACGCCTAAATCTTTTTCCTGGGTGGTAGTTCCTAATGTGGAACCTTGCATCGTGTAACCATAGTTTGGGTTGTTCTTCCCTAGGTGCATAACCTTGCACTTGTCCACATTAAATTTCATCTGCCATTTTGATGCCCAGTCTTCTAATTTATCAAGAACCTCTTGCAATTTTCCACAATCCTCTTGGGTTTTAACAACTTTAAATAGTTTTGTGTCATCTGCAAATTTGATAACCTCACTCGTTATTCCACCTTCCAGGTCATTTATGAATATGTCAAAAAGCAGCGGACCCAGCACAGATCCCTGGGGTACACCACTATTCACCTTTCTCCATTGGGAAAATTGGCCATTTAGCCCTACCCTCTGCTTTCTATCTTTTAACCAGTTCCTGATCCACAATAGTACACTGCCTCCTATCCCATGACTCTTTAGTTTTGCCAAAAGTCTCTCATGAGGGACCTTGTCAAAGGCTTTCTGAAAGTCCAGATACACAATATCAACCGACTCACCTTTGTCCACCTGATTATTCACTCCTTCAAAAAAACATAACAGATTAGTAAGACAAGATCTTCCTTGTCTAAAGCCATGTTGGCTGCCTCCCATTAGGTCATGACTATCTACATGCTGAGTAATTTTATTCTTTATGATGGTTTCTACCATTTTTCCTGGTACTGACGTCAGGCTCACTGGTCTGTAGTTTCCCAGATCACCCCTGGAACCCTTTTTAAAAATTGGTGTTACATTGGCGATCCTCCAATCTTCAGATATTAGAGATGATTTTAATGATAGTTCACAGATTACTAATAGCAGGTCTGCAATCTCATATTTCAGTTCTTTCAACACCCTTGGATGTATACCATCTGGCCCAGGTGATTTGCTACTCTTCAGTTTATCTAATAGTTGTAATACATCTTCCCGATGTATCGATATTTCCTTCAATTCTTCCGCACCTTTAAATACCACTTCAGTCATGGGCAACATCCCTACATCTTCCTCAGTAAAGACCGAAGCAAAGAATTCATTCAGTCTCTCAGCTATCGCCTTGTCGCCTCTAAGTGCTCCTTTAACCCCTTTATCATCTAATGGACCAACTGACTCTCTCACAGGTTTTTTGCTACGAATGTACTTGAAAAGGCCTTTACTTCGCGTTTTTGCTTCCGCAGCAAGCTTCTTCTCAAATTCTCCCTTTGCCTGCCTTGCATTTGGACTTGCCAGTGCTTGTGCTGTTTCCAGGTTTCGTCGTTTGGCTCTTTTTTCCATTTCCTGAAAGATGCTTTTTTGTCAACAACAGCCTCTCTGACCTCACCTTTAAACCATGCTGGCAGTTTTTTGGACTTCGTTCCACTTTTCTTAAAGCGTGGAATACAGCTGGTCTGGGCTTCCAAGATAGTATTTTTCAACAACAGCCAAGCCTGATGTATGTCTTTAACCTTTGCAACTGCTCCTTTTAGTTTTTTCTTAACTGTTTTCCTCATTTTATCATAGTCTCCCTTTTGAAAGTTAAAAGGTAGTACTGTGGATTTCCTTACTATCCCTCCTCCACTAATTGGAGGGAGGAGTGGTCTAGTGGTTAGGACAAGGTACTTCAGGCCAGAGGGCCGGGGGTTCAAGTCCCACCTGGGGACAGCAATCTCAGGCCAGAGGGACTGGGATTTCTAGTCCTATAGGCACTCCTTGTGGTCTTGGGCAAACCACTTAACTCTCCATTGCCCATGTTCCCTGTAAGTATTAACGTATGTGTGTCATATCCCCTCGTGTTAAATGTATCCCCCAATTGACCGCTTTGACCCGGTGAAAAGCGGAATATAAATACAGCTAAATTAATTAATTAATTAAATCAAAGGCAATCATGCTATGATCACTATTGCCAAGTGGCCCCAACAACCTTCCCTTCCCTTCCCGTGCATCTATAGGCTTTTATAGGAATAAACACAGAATGGAAGAGAGCTTCTTTAGGGTTCTGCACCTCTGTCTAACCCTACCCCCTTTTTCTTGGGCTTGCTGGCACACCCACCTCTAGTAGTTTCAAGTTGAGGCCCATGGGCTGGCATGGCTACCTAGAAACACACCCTCTCAGCCTGTGTACACTCTGTTCTCTAGTACAACAAAATTTTTAAAAAAAGCAGGAGCCATTTGACTCTTTTTCCTCCCGCTCCATTTCATTTTTACTTAAAATATAAAAGCGATCGGTGGTTTCATGGCGTGCTAAACCTGCTCATAAGCAAACTTTAAAGCTTGCTGGGAGTGCGAGGGGGGCCCTAACTGTACTAAAACTACACGGCATTTCTTCCTCTCTGACTCAGTCAGAACCACTGCTGGGATGCTACACATCAAGAGCCAATCTGAACTATCTGGGGAAATTTTACCCTGTGTAACAGACTCTTCCACTGTTCCTGGACTTGAAGCAGAGCTCCAAATGCAGCCACCAGATTGTCACTCCTCTGTTTACTTGCATGTTCTGACCAAGGTACACGCTTTTACCAGTTTGCCACAACCTATGGACATATACCTGAATACCTTTATCATTAATACACCACTGTGTAAGTCCCTTCCCCTTGGAGCTTATAATCTAAGTGGATACCTGAGGCACTGGGAAAGTAACTTACTAAGGTCTCTAAGGGCTGTCAGAGAGAAAAGGGAGACTTCAGCCCCTGAATTTTTTTCTTCTATTTTGAAAAAAAAATAAAAAAAAATAAAAAAAATTTATATATATATATATATATTACTGTAAGGTCTGACAATGTTTTCCATTTTTATGAAAGATAAAATACATGAGGAGGGTTTTTTTTAGACCAGTGATGTTTGTGTAAACACTGTATTCCTTGTGGCAAGGGTACTGTCCCAAGCTTGATAGAGGGACCCTGGCATTGATGAATGGGATGAAGATGCATGCAAAAATAACTTTCCCTGCTCCCCTAAACCTGAGATTGTCCTGAGATGAAGGGGACAGCTGATGATCTCTCTCCCTCACACCCCCCCCCCTCATATATGCTTTTTTTCCCTCCTCAGCAAATCATACATCCCCGAGTTTATGCTTGGGGGTTGGGGTTTTGTTTTGTTTTTTGCTTAACCATCTTTCAATGGCATAGGCAGTAGATTTAAAACAATTTTAAACTAAAACATTATCAAAAGCAAATGTGAGAGGAAATGGCATCACAGAGCTGAGCGGCTGGGTGAAACGGAGCTCCGTAGTTGAGAAAGTGAAACGTTAAAGCAAATATACTCCAACCCGACTGAAACAGCTTTCCCACTGCAGGGGAGCACGGTGGGACCACCGGGAAGGCATGGCCTCGCGGAAGAGTGCTGCAGAACTGAAAGCGTTTGCATACAAGAATGCCGCGACAGGTCCCAGGGGGAAAACCAAGATGGCGACTGGGAGCATGGCGAGCGAGGAGATGTTGGCCCTGCAAAGAAGGGTGTAGAGGAGAAAGGAGGCGACCTGGGTGAACTCTGGGGGGATTTGGAAGGTTGGTTCTGCACACTGAGAGGAGATCTCGCCCACTTCAAAACTGAGGTACAATCGTGGATAGAGGAGCTGCGTGGTGATATCAGGGAAGTGGGGCAGAGACTTGAAGAGGTGGAAACGAAAGTGGAGACCCAGGCGCATACGCTATTAAATATGCAGGACAGAATGGAGATAAATGAAAATGAGCATGAGGAGCTCTGGGCGAAGGTGGAAGATCTCGAAAATAGATCAAGGAGAGCGAAAATAAAAATAAGAGGAGTTCCAGAAAGTGGAGAGAGAAAGCACTGTAAAGAGCTGGTTGAGAAAATCTGCATGCAGATTGTAAAAGATGCCGGTCTGAATGAGTCTGAATTCTGTTGGAAGTTGGACCGTGCGCACAGAACTCTGGGTCCCAAACGGGACGGCCGGGGCAGGGATATTGTGGCATGCTTTCATGAGTACGACACGAAAAATGTGGTGCTGGAGGCGGCAAGGAAGCAGCCCAGTTTACAATGGGAGAACCATAAAATTGAAATTTATGCGGATTTATCGGCCATTACAATGAGGAAGAGGCGAGAGTTTGCAGCTGTTACCACAAGACTGAGAGAAGGCCAAATCAAATATAAATGGCTCTTCCCCTTTGGCTTGCAGTTTTGTATTGAGGGAGTAACTGCGCAAGTTAAGACTGTGCTGGTGGCTATCAAAGCCATGCAGGAGGCTGGATGGGCGGCTTTGCCGGAAGGGGAGCCTTCGGGAGCAGGGGCGACTGTCGGCGGACAGAAGGGGAGTGGCGGCTGGAAGAGAGTGCAACAAGGAGATCGGCGGCTCCGAAGACAGCAGCAGAAGGCACAGACCCGGACGGAGGGAACAGGATGAACATTGTGTTATGGGTCTAGGGGGTTCTTTTTCTCCCTTGTTATTGCTATGCCTGGATGATGGATATTGGGGGTTGGAGTGTGATTTGTTCTGAGGTGAGGGGGGAGTTAACGTTGATAGAATTGCTTTTTACTGAGGAAGAGTGGAGGCGCTTGCTCTGGGTGTCATGCCTCGATGGGCAAAGGTTATGCTTTGCAGAAGGGGAAGGGGGGGCTGGGGAGGAGGGGGGGTGAAGGGAGGGGAGGGGAGGAGCTGGATCACTGTGCGGTGTGGAGATGGAGGTGGGAGGTGAGGGGGATGGATGAATGGCTAAATTGTGCTTGGTGACAATGAATGTGCGTGGTCTCAACTCTCCCATTAAGAGACAACAAATGTATAAAGAGATTGATAGGCTCAGAGGGGATATTGCCTTTATACAAGAGACGCACTTAAAGAAGGGAGAGGAGTGGCGAATGGCTAATAAAAGATACCGGGGTCAGTGGTTTGCCTCTAATAGGAGGGAACTTAAAAAAGGGGGGTGGGAATTTTGATTAAGGAATCCATACCGTATTCGATTTGTGAAATGCACAGGGATGCAGGGGGCAGGTATGTGTTTATTAAGCTAAAAATCTATGAAAAATTGTTTACTTTAGCAAACATCTATGGGCCTAATACTGACCAATGGGGTTTTATGGAGAAAATTGCTAGTGAGCTTAAACAATTTGCGGAAGGTCAGTTGATTGTGGGTGGAGATTTCAATCTGACATTAAACCCAATGCTAGATAATTCTCGGGGTATGGCTGCTGGGAGTGCTCAGAGTAGACGGAAGTTGAAAGGGTTGGGGAAGGCCCTAGGGATAGTAGATGTATGGCGAGAGCTCAAGGGGAGGAAGATGGACTATACATATTACTCTGCAGTTCATAATTCCTTCTCCAGGATAGATATGATCTGGATGGACAAAACTTTGATAGCAGGGGTGGAGGAGTGTGGTATTGAGGGAAACATAGAAACATGATGACAGAAAGAGACCACATGGCCTATCTAGTCTGTCCTTCCATATCAACAACTACAACAGTCCACTTTTTACCTTTAGAGATCCTCTGTGTTGGTCCCATGCTTTTTTTAATTCAGTTACTGTCCTCATCTCGACCACCTCCACTGGGAGACTATTCCATGGATCCACTACTCTTTCCGTAAAGAAATATTTCTGCATATCACTCCTGAATCTATCTCCCTTCACCCTCATCCCATGTCCCCTCGTAGCAGAACTTGCTTTCAATTGAAAGAGGCTCTCTCCTGAACGTGGAAGAACGTGGTCAGACCATGCCCCAGTTTGGGTAGAGTTTGGGGTGGGACAGGGTGGGGGAAGGAAAGGTAATTGGACTTTAAATAAAGCTTTATTAGGTGATGAGAGGGTTGTCCAGAAAGTGTGGGGGGATATAGCAGCTTATCTGGAAGTGAATGATAATAATGAATGTCAAATTGGCACTTTATGGGAATGCCTGAAGGCGGTGGTACGGGGATCGCTGATCTCCGCTGGCACGTATATGAAGAAAGTTAAGGAGAGCAAAAAGGAAGAGTTGCGGGTGCAAATTAGGGAGTTGGACGACTTACATAAACAGGGTAAATTGGGGAAGGAGTGGCGGGACAGATTGGAATATGCTAGGAGGGAGTTAGGGGAGTTAGAAGTGGCAGAGATAAAACATGCCCAGGATTGTTTATGACAGCAATTCTTTGAGTTTGCAAATAAACCTACCCACTTATTAGCTTATAAATTGAAACAGCATCGGAATAGAAACTATATTACTAGGATTCGTGATGGCAAGGGACAAGAAGTTAGAACCGTGGAGGCTATACAGGAGCGATTTGTGGAGTTCTATAAGCAATTATATTCTTCTGAACGGGGGGGGGATAAAATAGACGAATACTTGCGGATGGACCTCCCTAGACTTACTGAGGAGGAAGCTGCGGTATTGTCTCAGCCCATTCGGGAAGCAGAGGTAGCGGAGGTAATCAAAGCGCTCCCTGCAAACAAGGCCCCTGGGTTAGATGGATTCACAAATAAATTCTATAAAGTTTGTAGTCCCATGATATGTGCCCTCTTGACCCGGTTATTTAACTTTTTTAAGGAGGGGCAGCAGATCCCGGAATTGATGCGGACGGCGGGTGTGACGGTTCTTCCAAAAGAGGGGAAGGAACCCCGCCTATGTGGCTCGTATCATCCTATCTCGTTATTGGGAACGGATTTCAAAATTTTCACGAAAATACTGGCTAATCGGCTCCTTCCGTTACTGACTAAACTAGTACATGAAAACCAGTCAGGATTTGTACCGGGGCGGCAGACAGTGGATAACATACGAAAAGTGTTGAATGCAATGTGGAAAGGGAAGAAAGGGGAGGAAGAAATGCTAATTTTAACGGTCGACACTGAAAAAGCGTTTGACCGGGTTTCCTGGCCCTTCTTGTTTAAAGTATTGGAGAGAATGGGAATAGGGGGGGATTATTTGAACTGGATTAGAGCAATTTATGATCAGCCTATGGCTAGAATTCGTATTAATGGGGTATATTCGGCTGCGTTTGAGCTATCCCGGGGGACTAGGCAGGGGTATCCCCTTTCGCCACTGTTATTCGTGTTATCTATGGAGCCCCTGGCACAACAAGTGAGAGAATGTAGAGAGGTTGCGGGGGTAAAGTGGGGAAGAATGGAAAGCAAAGTGGCGCTCTTTGCTGATGACTTGCTTTTCATGGTGACTAATCCAACGGGATCGTTGGATGCACTGTATAGGATAATGGTAAGTTATGGAGAGGTATCAGGGTTTAAAATAAACGCTTCTAAATCTGAGATATTAAATATATCAACATCAGAGGCATCGAAATTGCGAATTAAGGCCGCTTTTCCTTTTCGATGGGTGTCTCACAGTATCAGGTATTTAGGGATCAACTTGTCCCCGCAGGTAGATGAGTTATTTAAGGCCAATTATGTTAAGATGGAGAATGTGATACGTAAGGAGTTGGAGGGATGGAGTGGTAGGGACCTATCATGGATGGGGCGAATGCATGCGGTCAAGATGATACTCCCAAGGTGGATTTATCTGTTTAATAACTTACCTATGAGAGTTTCTAAGGGTTTTTTTAGCACGGATAAAGAGGAGTGTGATGAAATTCATAGGGGGCGGGAAGAAGACTAGGACTGCATGGAAAACAATGATGAGGAGAAGAGAAGATGGGGGATTGGCGGTTACGGACTTCGCTACATATTTGGAGGCGTCGCAGCTTAGTGGAGTGGTAGTGTGGGGGGCGGAAGAACCCAAGGAGTGGGTCCAGATGGAGAATGATGAGCTGCAGGAGGGGGCTTGAGGGATTTAATATGGTACCCAAGAGAGGGAGGGAAGAAGGAGCTTGGTGGGAATCCGTATGCACAGCTGACCCTGCAGGTGTGGGCTAAATGGAAAAGGGTATGGCTGGGGAGGGAAGGGGTGTCCATTCTGATCCCAATACGAGGGAACCCTGAGTTTCTTCCAGGAATGGATAGAGGGGGGTTTGAGGAATGGGAGGAAAAGGGGTTGGATAGAATAGGACAGATGTTAGAGGGGAAAGAAATTAAGTCCTTTGAAGCGGTACAAAAGCAGTATCAGCTAGGGGGGAAAGAGTTATTTCGATACCTTCAGCTTAGTCATTATATACGCCTTCGAATTCTACCGTGGTTACAGTCGGATCTTTCAGAGATTGAAAAACTGTTTTTGATGGGACAAAAAACTAAAGTGATATCTATATTATATAATATGATGATGAAAGCAGACTATAAGCTGAGCTACCAAAGCAGCTGGGAAAGAGACTTGGGGGTACAGTGGGATGGGAGTGTATGGGAGCAGATTTTTCGGAATAGGTACAAGGGACTGTTGGCCTCTAACCTGTTGGAAAATAACTATAATGTTCTGTGTAGGTGGCACTTAACGCCGGGAAGGTTGCATAAAATGTATGGACAGGTAGAGGATAGATGTTGGAGGAGATGTGGAGGGCAAGGGTCCTATTTTCATATTTGGTGGACCTGTAAGAAAGTAAGGGGAATATGGGAGGAAATATTTTCAATGTTGAGTACTATTGTGGGGACTGTGATTGCTCCACAGCCTGAAGTGGCGTTATTGGGGGTGAGGCCGGATGGGTGGCGGGTGGCGGAGTTTACTTTCTTACAAGCAGGATGTATGGCCCTTCGGGTGTTGATAACTCGGAAATGGAGACAGGCTGAAGTCCCAACTTTGGATGAATTTAGAACGTATTTGGGGCACATCTTTCTTATGAGTAAACTCATGGCCTTGAAAAAAGAGAGACCACAGAAATTCTTGAGTGTTTGGGGGGTGTATATGAGATGGTCAGCTAATCCCTAAATATGGTATGGGAGTGCGGTGATCCGGGGGGGGGGGGAGGGAGGAATGGAGAAGCGGTAAAGTGAAAAAAGGAGACAAGGCACTGATGGCCTTAGCTCAACAGCTTAAGTCTGTATGGTGAGATGGGGGTGTATTATTTTATTTATTTATTTATTAGGTGGGGATGATTGGAAATGTGCGATTACCACGTTTTTATTGTACACTGAGTTGTTTTGCTGTACACTGAGTTGTTTGCTGTAACAGGTTGTGGTCTCAATAAAAAACTTAAATTGCAAAAAAAAAAAAAAAAAAAAAAAAAACAAAAAGCAAATGAAAAAAAAAAGAGAAAAAGAGAAAAAGAAAAAAAAATATTAGAGTGCTTGCTACATACATCCCCAACATAGTCTAACCATAGGATTATAAACATATCCCATGTTAAGCAAAGCAGAAGAGTTCAAATCCAAGTCCTAGTCCTGCATTTTGACTGGTAGATTCCAAACCTGTCCTGACAAGCCCCACCCACTCGGGGCTTCAGGATATCTGCAACAAATAATTATGAGAGAAATTTGCACACAACTAAGGCACTGCATGCAACTTTCTCTCATGAATATTCATTGCAGATATTCTGGAAACCTGATTGGCTGGCAGTCCCCCAGGACAGGTTTGAGAACCATGTCTCCAAAGAGAAGTACAGAGGTATCTAGAGACAAGCCAGGTATAAAACAGGTGACATTTCCACACATCACACCCCCTGCTATCACCTTGAATAGCTACGAAAAACTACAGGAAACCCCAAGGGCCTTCTATGTATAAAGAAATCCCCAGTCAGTTCAGCTACTATTATAGCACCATTCAACCAATTCTTGCATATGGGAGTGAAATCTGCAATCTACGCAGAATCTGGCAGAGCTCCGGTATAAAAGCTGCACCTCCGTTGTGTCACACACATACCACATTCCCAAGGCCAGAATGCTTCCCTTACAGCTCACCATACAGAACAAGTCCAGAATTGCAAGGCAGCTTCAACAAACAGGTTCTTTTTTTCTTTCCTAATTCCATCACCTGTAGGCATATGCCCTGCAGCTGCTTGCGGAGAGCAGTGTCTGTGTGTGTTTTGGGGAAGGAGGCATTAAAGGACATCCCACACACTATACCTTCTTCACCTGACCCCATTCTCTCTCCCCAACTTCATCCTCCCAAAATCCCCCCTCACTGCCCTGAGCAACTCCCACACGTGCTCAACACCCATGTGCTCTACTCCCTCATCACACGCACCCCACTGTTTTCTATTCCTCACTGGAGTTGCCAGCTGCATCCAGATTGTCAAGTCAGATTGATTCAGTTCTCGTTTTATTCACTGCATGCGGTGACATAGTTCTGCTTTCCCTACTGCATTCCCTAGGGAAAAAAACAACAACTATTCCCTGCAAGCAATGGGGTAGAACCCGAACTGGATCAACCTGTTCTAAGAATCGGGAGCAGTGCTCTCCCCGGACTTTCGGAATGGACATACCACCTGGCTGGTTTTACTGACCGCCTGACTAACTTAATCAGATCAACTGACGTGGCAAAATAATAAACAGGAATGGAAAAATGATTTAAGCGATGGTGAAATTAGACCTTACTTGCAATTTTCTTTCATGGAGTCCCTCCAGTCCAGTCCAGTCCAGATGTGTGACTTATGCTCATCCACCATCATGGGGAGACTGAGAACAGCAAGCTCAAAACGTTTCTCTTAAATAGCTGTGCTTCCCTGTAGAGCCAGTATGAACCTCACAGAGCAGCAGAACGGAGTCTCAAAACCCCACCAGCCCTGCAACAAGTCATGCAAGAACAGCATGCACACTTGGCCATTGAGTATCTCAACTTGTCTTAAAGAAGTTTTTTTTTTCTTTTTTCCCCTGTTGAAACCGGATACCTCCCCCCCCCCAAAAGTCCACAATGAGGAGAGCAAACAATGCAGCAGCACAACAGAACCCCTTAGAACTACAATGAAACAAAGGAAGAACCGACACAACCAACTGGCCTGGAGATCGCCAGGAGGATCCTGGACTAGACTGGAGGCACTCCAGGAAAGAAAATTAGCAGGTAAGGTCTAATTTCACCTTCCAGTTCGTCCCTCTAGTCCAGTCCAGATGCATAGGACGTAACAAAGCAGTACTATTGCAGGGTGGGTAAAAAAAACAACTCTGGCCTGTAACACCCGAGCCCTGAAATCTGCATCCTGATGGGCCTGCACATCCAGCCGGTAATGACACGAAAAGGAATGGAGCGATGACTACGTCGCCGCCTTGCAAATATCCTACAGCAGAACAAGGTTGAACTCTGCCCAAGAGGCCGCTTGGGCCCTAGTAGAATGGGCCCAGAGCCCCAATGGGACCATGAACCCCTTCAGCAAGTACACAAATTCAATAGCACCCCGAATCCAACAGGAAAAAGATACCTAGGTCACCACCTCGCCCTTGCGAGGCCCACCAAAGAGCACAAAAAGACAAATCCAAGCACCAAAAGGCCTCAGTCACCTTCAAGTACCGCTTAAGCACTCTGCGGACATCAAGTAAGTTTAAATCTCTAGACTCAGCTGGGTCCAGAGGACTGGCAAAGACCGGCAAGGTCACCACCTGATTAAGGTGGAACATCGAAACAATCTTCAGCAAGGAAGGAAGGAACTGGATGAAGGATCACCTTTTCCTTTGTGATCACCAAATAAGGCTCCCTGCACGAGAGAGCCTGCAGCTCCAAGATGCGACAAACCAAGCTAGTAGCCACCAGAAACACTACCTTGAGGGTCAAATCCTTCAAGAAGGCTCTCGACAGAGGCTCAAACAAGGCTCCTGCAAGTGCGGAGGACCAAGTTAAGGTCCCAGGGCAGAACCGGGGGACAGCAACGTGGTCTCAAGTGCTTGACCCATCGAAGAAAACTGATTACATTCCGGTGAGAAGCAAGGGACACACCTTGTACCCGGCCTGAAAAACAAGTCAGGACCGCTTCCTGCACATTCAAGGAGTTTAAACGCCAGACTCTTTTAGAGGTCAGCCTGCAGTAAAGCCAAAATATCCAGAAGAGAGGCTCCTAGGGACTGCATCTCTCTGTCCTGGCACCAAGCCTCAAAAATGCGCCAAATAAGCCAGCTTTGGAACTCTCTTCCTGCCCCTCTTCGCCTAGAGCCTTCCTATCAACTCTTTAAAAGCTCCCTGAAAACTCACTTGTTCAAACAGGCATTTGATCTCCCCTCCTAGTAGTCCTGTCTATTTGTTTGGTTTTGTTTGGTTTTGTTTACCCATGGTCTGTCTGATTGTTTATTGTTTGCTTTGTCCTGTGACCTCTTTGGTCTATCTTCTCTCTATTTTAATGGATTTCTTTTCCTTTTAACGTTTTTATTGTATTTTGTTTTTTATTGTAAACCGCCCTCACGTTTCGACAAGGGCGGTATATTAAATGTAAATAAAGATAAAGATAAAGGAAAGTAAAACACTTTTGTACCTGCAACAAGATATCAGCCACCTTGGGGGCATACCCCTTATGCAAACATGCCCTTTCAAGAGTCCAGTCATAAGTGAGAACAATTTACGTCCAGAATCTGGACAGGGCCCTGCATCAGAAGTCTCCCCTCCCCAGGAAGAGGGAGAGGCTCCATCACCTGGAGCCACACCTGGTCCACATACCATGGCTGCTGTGGCCAATCCAGGGCCACCAACACCACGCAATCCGCATGGGCCTTGACCCTCTGCAGGATGTGCTCGATCAGCAGCCATGGAGAGAACATAGAGGAAGCCCACCTCTGGGTCTGGGCTGAACCAGCACATCGAGTCCCTCTGCCATGTGCTCCCTGCGCCTGCTGAAGAACCTGTGGGCCTTGGCAGTCATCAATATCACCACCAAGTCCATCATGGGAACACCCCAGCATCCCACTATCAGCTGGAATGCCATCTCCGACAGGGATCACTCTCTGGTCCAAGAAATGTCAGCTCAGGTAATCCGCCTTGACATTGTCTGTCCCGGCAGCATGTGCCACCGACAGCGAAAGCAGATGGGCTTCTGCCCCCTGCAGGAGCAGAATCGCCTCCGCCGCCACCAGCGAGCGCTGACTCGCAGGCCAGCATCCGGGACTTTCCACTCCTTATCAAACCATGGCCTTGATCTCCTGATGGACAGGAAAGGAGTAAGTGGAATACCCTTGAGGAGCGGATCCTCTGCCTGCTCTGCAGGGTCTGGCAGTGGATCGTCCATGATCCGCAAAGCTGCCAAGTCTTGACAATGAGGGAGTGGGAGCTCATCCCTAAGAAATATGCAAATAGCCGAGAAATCCTCCCCAGAAGGGAGTTCCCCCTCTTCTAACTCCTCAGAGTCTGGATTCGCCAAAAATCAGATGGACCCTTCTAGGGCCCATAAAGGACCCAAAGGACTCCATCAAGGCCCAATCCTTAAAGTCCGGGAACCCCTCCCAGCATGAGCGCTTTCCTTCCGTCAGGATAGACAGTCCCCCTGCAAAGCCCGATCAGGGGACCCTCCCTAAGGCCTTGCTACATTAAAAGCCCTGATGCAGCAGTAACACAAAGTCTGTGGAAAGAAGCGGACTTGTCCCCACTATTCAGACCCCTTCCAACAACACCAAGGGGCTCTGGGGCCACCGGCTGCAAAGAAGGAGCTTCTCTATGCTCTGAGGCAAAGAAGAAGTAGCAGACAATATGGCGGATGTTCCTGCCAAAACCGTGGGTGTCCCTGCATCCCCCCACTGTTCTAGGTCAGAGGACTGTAAACAGGCCTTCCACCATGTGGCTATCCCAACGACTGCCACTCTACCGGCAGATTTGAAGGAGTCATAGGTGCCCTGGATCATAAACTTCAAGCAATCCTTGCCGTGAACTGAGACATCAAAAATATTCATGACAGTCCTCGGGGACAAAGGAAGCAAAGTCCTCAATGTCCAGCATGACATCCTTGAAGAACATGGCCATGTAAGTTTGGTAGGCCAGGATCCAAGCTATCAGCATGGAACTCTGGAAGCACCTCCTCCTGAAGGAGTCTCGGGTCTGCCCTTCTCGTGTGGGCAGCACCAAAGAGTGCATTTTGGCACTCTTTGCCCGCTTCAAGGCAGACTCGACTACAATGGAATTGTAGGGCAATTGAGGCTTCTCGAACTCCAGGCCCTTCTGGACCTGGTACAGGGAATCGAGCCAGTGACTGACAGCCGGAAGCATGAACGGTCCCTCTCACAGCCACAGTAGCAGCCTCTGCAGGACATAGTGGATGGGAACTGTTACCACCTCACGAGGGACTAAGGGGTATTGGAGGAGTTCCAGTTCCTCCACCCTCGGGTCCCCTTCTGATTACAAAGAAAAGGGGGATGGCCTTGGCCAGATCTCGAACAAAATTCCGGAAGGCCATGTCTTCCAGGGGTGACTCTCACACATCTGGAGGGGGAGACGGGCTGAATGAGAGATCCTTGGCCCAAACATCCAACACCATTGATTCTGCCTTGGTTTCCCATTCCTATTTGGATTCTGAGAGGAAGATGAAGTAATGCTAAGTCTCCTCCGAGCGCCAACTGTTCAGCTCAGGAGAGGGTGGAGGATGTCGATGGTCCCCCTTGCACCCAGCATGCCGATGGCAATGCCCTGGGGCCTCAGACTCCGACACACTGGAGAGGGAGATGGCTCTGGCCACCAGGGTCGATATCAGTCTCCCACCCAATTTCCCAGCCACGGTGGGAAGGCAAGGGTCTCCAAGATCAGCTGGAAGGAGTGCAGTGAAGACATGCTCCGCACCGCAAAGCCTGCATTCCACAGGGCTTCCACTGCTGCCAGATAAGCTTCTAAGAACCATCACCAATGAGGAAGACGATGCCATGGCCATCGCCGCTGAACCCTCGGATGGGGATTCCACGATGACAGAAGCATTGGGAGACATCGAGCACCTCTCCTGGACTCTGAGAATGGACTCTGCCATTCATGTCGCGTCCTTCTGCTGGGGAAGCTTGGTTGGCAGTGCCCAGTGCTCACTGTCCATCTCGTGGTGAAAGGGGCTGTGATGGCGCTCCACACGGATTTTCTCCTTGTGTTCCCCTTTTGATGCAGACGGGGTTTCTATAGAGGGACGCCTCTCTCCACTTGAACCCTTCTGCTCCGACTGAGCTCTCTGCTCTTTTCCCTTGGTCACCTCAGGCATGGACAAGGGAGTTGCTGCTGAGGATACTGAAACAGATGAGCGAAAGAGGGACTCCTTCTGCTTTTCCTGACCCTTCAGCCCTCGACGGATCATCTGCAAGCAGAGTTTGCAGGACGCTGGTTGGTGGTCAGGTCCAAGGCATTGCAAGCATTAATTTTGGCAGTCAGTGGCAGAAATGGCCTTGCCACATTTTGCTGCGTTTTTTAAAGTCGCTAACTGGTTTAGACATGCCAAAAAAGACCCTCTCGACAAAATCAAAAATGAAAAATGGATGTGGGCGGGAAAAACCCACGAGAGGAAAAAGAACGCCAAAAGACGCAAACAAAAACAAAAAAAGAGAAAAAACACCCAAGGGTAAGAAAAAGGCTAATTTACAAGCTTCTTATTATTACCCACAAAGTTCTTTATACTAACACTCCCCAGTACCTAGCTGACCTTATTTTTCTTCAACCTACCCCCCGCCTGTTACGCTCTGTCCACGGCAACCGCCTTTTCCTCCCTTCCCCAACTCAGGCTCACCTCGAATCCACTCGTCACGCCGCCTTTTTCTTCACTAGCCCCGCTTTATGGAACTCCCTCCCACATGCTATCCGTACCGAGCTATCCTTCCCTCATTTCAAGGCTATGCTTAAAACTTACCTTTTTTGCCAAGCCTTTGACCTTCCTCTCCCTTCATTCACCACCATCCAGTTGAGCACACTTACCCACTCGCAACTTATTAAGGGGCTATAACATCTTTGCACCTACCTGGTTCGCGCCCCTGGCCCCCTGAGTCAGCCTCCTTGTTGTTTCCCTGCTCCGATGCTTCCCTGTATGGTCTGCTGTATACCTGTTGTATAGTTTGTCCATTTGTTATGTTAGTTGCAATCTGTTTCATTACTTGTCTCTGTCACCCTGTCTGTTATTTGTTTCTGTTAGCTCATATGTTACGTCCTGTCTCGTCCATCATGTTGTTTTCTACAGCTTACTTTTCACTATCCTTGCTGTTCTTTCTCTCTGTCCCCCAAATGGCGTTCTTTTCTATCATTCTCTCTTTACAGCCAAGATTGTTTGTATTGTAAACCGCCTTATACTTTTGTAAGAGGCGGTATATCAAATTTGCCAAATAAAGATAAAGATAAAGATGACAGGCAGGTGAAGAAACGAGCGAAAGCTCAGCCACAAGAGCAAGAAATTCTAACTTTTTTTTCCGGATTACAGGAACACGTCCTAGGGGCTCCGTGAAAAAAAGAAGACTGGAGAATATAGCACCATGGCGGGCGGGGAAGGCAGGCACGCATGTGCAGCATACCTCCCAAAAACTTCCCTTGGAAGCTGCGGAGCATTCCGTCGGTGATGTCACCCATACCTGAGGACTTATTTCCTTCTTGTTCATGGAGAAAAGATCTTCCCATCCCAAATTCTAAGCAAACATTTAACAAAGTGATCCCTGCATTTCCACCTCCCCCTCCCCATCATTTCCACCTTATGAATTGTCTGGACTATATAATCTGGTTCGAAGGATCACAACCACATTCAAGTAGAGCCACTAGCTGGGAGGCTTTATAAAATTTCCTCAAATCTGAAAACTCAAGCCTACTTTCCTTCTCCAGTAGGGTCAGTATCCGATGGGCAATTCAAGGGGGCCTATGATTCTAAATAAAGGCAAAAGCTTTCCTATTCAGAGCTCTAAGCTCCCTCTCAGGTAAAAACTGAAGGAGAGCCATAAATAAAGAAAGAAAACAGAATCGTCATTTTCAATATTGCCATAAGACACAACCAGGAATGATTCTGTCTCTCTCACCTCGCCAGTTCTTTAAGTACATTCCTCACAAGAGGTGGACAGTTTATACCATTGATCCAGGAGAAGTCAGGCATTAGTCCGACACCAAGATACTGCAGGAATTTCATGGCTTTCCTAAAATGGGATCATTTTCAGATCTCTTCCATCTGAGCTTCTGGAAAGGTTGCATTCAAAAGCTCCAATTTTGACACATTAACTCTGAAACCAGAAAAGGTCCCATATTTTTTGAGTTCTTGAATGATGACTTGGAGGACGACTCTGCCGAATGTCCTATGGTGAACATATCATCATCCAAAAGACAAAAAAAAAAAAACCACAGCAGAGCCAAACAATATATAGGCTCGTTAAGAGAGCTCTCCCCGACTTTAAATATAAAAAGTTTCACATATTAAAAGCATTAATGATTTCTAAAATTATTAATGGAGTATCAAAACACCTCCCCCTCCCCAAGCCCACATCAGCAAAACCACCAGGAACGCCTATCTAAAGATGAGAATTATCAGACGCCTCAAGTCTGTCCTCTCCCAAGACCACTTCCGGACTGTTTGTCAAGCCATCATCACACCATTATTGGATTACTGCAATCACATCTACCTAGGACTCCCAAAACAAACACCACTGCCCGCATAATAACTGGTTCCTCAAAGCAGGATCACATCACACCCACCATGAAGAGCCTGTACTGGCTTCCAATTGACTCCCGCATCCGATACAAAACCATATTGAACATTTACAAAATCAAACAGGGCCTCTCAGCAAACAGTCTACTATCCATCACAAGCAACAGGCCGAGGAGGAAAGGCACCTCCGACACCATCATAACCCCCAAGGACTTCACCAAAACAAAGCAAACCACGTCAAAGAGAACAACATCCCTCGCGGCACCAGCCATGTGGAACTCCCTCCCCGCCAGCCTACAATCAACTGTCGACCTGAAGGAATTCAGAAAATTACTCAAGACCACACTTTACGTAGAACACTACGGCGACATCACGTAAACTGTCCATAGACTCTGCTCCATTCACCACCATCCCCCTCCTTTCAAAGTTTGCCCTCCTTTTTTCTCTCCAACCCCCCTCCCCACAAATGTGTACAGTACAACTGTGTATAGTACATTGTAAATAGCACACGCTGCATATATTGCTTGTATTGATTAAACTCTACAGGTCCTCCCCCTCACAAACACTTCTACTCACCCACTGCATGCCGACACCCCCACCCTACCACAAATCTAAATCATTTGATGTGAAAGCCACCTTGATTTTAGGATAAGGTGGGATACGAATCCATTTAAATAAATAAATAAAACTTTATTTTGTAGGCTCTGATGTTTTTTTGTATTAGTGCAGAACCAGTATGTATCTAGTTATTTTCTCAATGAGCATATCGTTGGCAAAAAAGGGATCATTTAAATTCCTCCTCCTTTACTTGCACTCCTCTAATGGCTCCATTAGCTCTGATCCAAACTGCCAGCGGCTCTGAGAAGAGGACAAAAAAAAAAAAGAGGGCAGCCTTGGCGAGTTCCCCTACAATAAATTAAATGCTTTTGAATAACCTCTGTTTGCTTTTACCCGGGCAGTGGGGCACCTATATAAAGGCTGCAACCAAGCCAAAAAATTAGAACCAAAATCTATCCAGCATAAAAGAGGGAGATCAAACTCCCACTCCACTCTGTCAAAAGCCTTCTCAGCTTAGACTGAGAAAAGCAAGGTAAGAATATTCCTCTGTTTATTACCACCACGTCAACCAGTTTCTTCACATTATCCCCCACCTTCCTATGTGGGACAACTCCCAACCAGCCTTCACCCATCACATGGAGCAAACAAGACTGAACCTAGTGGTCAAGATTTTTGCTACTAACTTGGCATCAGTATTCGAAAGGGTTACGAGGCAATAAGAGCCACATTGGGTTGGGTCTTTTCCCTCTTTATGAATAACTATTATTCCTGCTGGACATATCATGTCAGGTAGCTTCCCACCCCTTCAGTACATAACTGAACATCTCTCCCAGCAGGCCCACCAAGAGAACAGCAAAGTGCTTATATAACTGAGGGGTTAGCCCATCCATTCCTGGAGACTTCCCACCCTTCAACCTCTTAATGGCCAGCATGATTTCATCCTCTGAGGTTACCACATCTATAAAATTGGCCCATTTGTGCTCTAAACTAGGAAGATCAACATCTTGCATATATTCATCTAGCCCTCTTCCACCCTCACCCTCTTTCTCAGAAGAGTATAAAGTTCTGTATGAAACTGTACAAAGTGATCTCAAAGGACTTCAGAGCTTGTTATTTTCTCTGCTGGACTTTTCCGAATTTGCAAAATATGATTACATTTACTTTGGGCACGCAGCTGTTAAGCTGAAAGTCTTTTCCCTGGGTTTCTATATTCAAAACCCTGCTGCTGGGCTGTTGCATCTCATACAGAGTCCTAATAGACATTAGCTCACTTTTATTCATAATTGACCAAACTTTTCAGAAAGCTTCAGATAATTGCCAGAACTTTAAGTCATCCAACTTAGACCCACTCAAGTTCTAACCAGACTGGGTCATTGTCAGACCATGAAATTGCTTCTACGCTAGCCTCACAGACAGACATCAATAAAGATCCCTTTATCTACCAGAGAAGGTCAGTGCTAAAAAAGGAGTTTTTGGGGTCAGAATAAAAAAGGGATAAGATCAGACGTCACTGACGGAGATGGAGGACTAAAACGGAGAGCTCCGTACCTCACCCTGAAAAGTGCAGCATACCCCCTTATAAGAGAGAGCAGTAAACCCCAGTGCAAATCTTAAAGAGCATCCGATCCCCCCAGTCATGGCAAGGGAAAAAAGGGCGTTAATTTGGTAGAATATGTTTATGTTTATTTACTTTATATACCGCTAAACAATAACATCAAAGTGGTTTACATAAAATAAAAATACAGAAAGCCAATAACGGAAAGTGGAAAGGAAGTTACAATAATGGAAAGGAAAGCAAAACAGTGGATTCATACAACGAAACAAGAGAGGAGAGGAAGAAGAGGGGGAACAGGGGGAGCAAGATTACACAGAGGGGGCGGGGAGGTTGAAAGCGATGGCAAAGAGGTGGGTTTTCAGACTACCCTTAAAGGTGGTCTGCTGTTGTTCAAGCCGGATAGAGGAGGGCAAGGAGTTCCAAAGGGCGGGACCGATGAAAAAGACAGCAGAGAAGCGAGTGGATTGCAGATGGGCACGTGAAGTTGAGGGAAGATGTATGCGATTAAGATGCAATGATTGTAGGATGCATGTAGGGGTGTGAACATGAATAAGGTCGGACAGATATTGAGAAGAGTGAGTGTAAAGAACCTGGTGGACAAGTGAAAGGACTTTGAAGTGAATGCGGAATTTAATAGGGAGCCAGTGAAGGCGAATAAAAAGAGGCGTAACGTTATCACGAGGAGAAGAGTGGGAGATAAGCCGAGCAGCGGTATTCTGGATACATTGTAAGCGATGAAGTTGTGAAGAGGAGAGCCCAACCAGAACAGAGTTACAGAAATCGATGCGGGACATGACCAGGGATAAGAGAAGGGTAGTGAGTGCCTGTGAAGTGAGAAAGGGGCGGATAGCATGAATTTGACGGAGGAAAAAAAAATGATGTTTTGGAAACATGAGAAATATGATCCCGAAAAGACAGATCAGAGTCTAAGAAAACACCCACTTTGAAAGCACAGCAAGTGGCAAGGACGACCCTGGAAAAATGGTGGCCCCTGAAACAGTGCGGTGCAGAGTTGCAGAGAGCAACAAGGTGGGGAGTAAAGCTGGAGGGGGAGAAACAGCAGAGGGTTTCCCCCTAGGAGAATTTTGACAATGGATGGCTGAAATAAAAAATGAAATGCAATTGCTGCATGGGGACTTTGCAACTTTAGCTACGGACTTGCGAGCTGAAATGGCAGACTGGCAAGAGGATCGAGGCTGTGGAGCAAGCAGGGATCTGCAGAACCATGGAACAAAAGCTGCAAAGAATGGCACAGGAATATGAAGCGATCACAAAAAAACTCAAGGACATGGAGAACAGAAGCAGGAGAAGTAACCTGAGGTTCCGTGGAGTGCAAGAAAAACCAGAATATCAAGACTGCAATAAAATTGTTTCGGAGATGGTTTTAAATACTGAGACGAGAGGAGAGGCCTAATATCAGGCTAGACAGGGCAAACCTGCCCAGAGATATAATTGTATGTTTTCACGATTACTCTATCAAGGAACAAATATTACAGAGGATGAAACCCCAAGGCAAGAGAAAATGGGAAGCACAAGAGATCGAAATTTATGAAGACCTATCACCCACCATGCTGCAGAAAAGAAGAGAGACGAAAGATGTGATGCAGAAACTAAGGGACATAGGACTTAGATACAAATGGCTTTTCCCATTCGCCCTTGCAATAACAAAAGATGTGCCCACCGTACAGATTAAGACTAGAAAAGAGGTGGCGACAGCCTATATGGACTTGGGCATAGCGGGAGCAGAAGACTTCAGAGCAGAGCTGGAACCTCCACGAAGAAAAGAGCACCTGGCAAAAAGTGGCAGAGGGAAAGAGATTAAAGAGACGTGTGAATGAAGCAGCAGGAACCCCTGGAGAAGACATCGGGGCCTGAGAGTAGGATAAAAGACCAGAGGAAATAAACACAATGCATGGACGTTTGAGAGGGCATGATAAACTGGAAGGAGGGAGTGGGGGGAGGTAGGGAAGAACTGGTAAGCATGAGACAGGGCAAACAGAGGATGGAAGCGGGAGGGGGAAGTGGGCATGAGAAAGGGGAAATGCAAGAGAAGAAGGAAAACATGAAATATGGGGATTAAGGGAAAGGAACAAATGGGAGGCATGCGGTTAACTAGACTGGGGGGGTGACGATATGGGAAGTGAACACCGGTACCGCCTAAGCAGAATAAGTGGACGGCTGACTCAAAAGGGGGGGGAAGAGGGAGGGGAGGGAGTAAGAGAATGATGGCACAGCAGGGAGTGGGATAAAGAGCATGGCACAAGAAGAATGGAGGAGCTTGCGGTTTGGGTCCATTAACATGAAGGGGCTTAATACCCCAAGAAAGAGGAGCTTGCTATTCAAAGAAGCAAAAAGATTAAAAAGAAGCAACTAACTGGGCTTTCTGTGGTAGCCAGGTTAACTGTTCATTTTAAATTAAATCTCTCTCCCCAGACCCTGCTGTGTGTTTAAACATTTCCTGCCCTAGCCTGCTTGAATGAATCCTCCCCTCCCCCCCCTTTGCTGAGGTACTGTGTAGCCTTCTTCCTGTTTTCTCCACGTGTGCATAGTCTGTTTTTAGTTGCTGCTTCTGATCAGAGAGGAGCAGTGCTTTTTACAGTGCTCTGCTAGAAAAGTGGATTTTGCCTCCTGAGAAACTTTGCTGTGAGTTCTAGCTGTTTATTTAACTATTTATTGTTTGTCTAACTGTTTATTTAATTATTTATTGTTTGTCTTAGTGCTAGTTCAGCTGTTTTCAGCTGTAATTTACCTTGCCTCTCTCAACTAACTGGGCTTTGTGTGGTAGCCCCCTGCCCCCCTCCCCCCTGCTGAGGGTCCAGGACAGGGTACCTTGTAACTGCCCTCTTTAATAGGACTTATCTCCCTCCCTCCCTCCCTCCCCAGCACCCACCCACCCCTGGGGTAATTGTAGTTTTATAGGTACTTGCACATCTTAGAGGAAAGGGGCTGCTCTCAGGTGCAGCTCATTATCCAAATCAGTCACACACAGAGGACCTGAGATTAATTAATTAAGCTTTAGGTACACAAGGTGTATTAGAGGTATTAGATACACTTTTATTGGTATAAGCATCTACACCAATCCTTATTATACACAGAATTTAAAAGATCTAAACACAAGCTTTAAACTAAGATGCAGACAGAAGTCCAGCAGCGAGATGGGGGTTCTCCGGTCTTTTGCATTGAGTGTCACATGTATGATTTTCTCCCAGTTGGTGAGAGATCTTACGTATGCACTAAGTGCAAAGAACTCATTGCTCTCAGGGAACGAGTCCGTTCTCTAGAGGCTAGAGTAGCAGACCTGGAAGACATAAGAAAGACAGAGAAGTACATGGACGTGACCTTCAGGGATATAGTCCTGAAGTCCCACCTCCAGTCTGGCAGCATCCCTGTTGCCATGGAGGAGAGAGGTCACGTGACAGGAGAGCATCACCCTGGTGTGGCAGGAAGTGATCCTGTAACTAGGACCTGTCCTCCAGGTGATGTAAAACCCTCTCGCACCGAGGGCGTTTCTCCAGGGCCATGTGCCCATGAGGGGAGGGTCAGGACAGCTGTTATAGTCGGTGATTCAATCATTAGGAATGTAGATAGTTGGGTGGCTGGTGGACGTGAGGATCGCCTGGTAACATGCCTGCCTGGTGCAAAGGTAGCAGACCTCACGCACCGCCTAGATAGGATCGTAGATAGTGCTGGGGAGGAGTCTGCTGTCTTGGTACATGTTGGTACCAATGACATAGGAAAATGTGGTAGGGAAGTTCTGGAGGCTAAATTTAAGCTTTTAGGTAGGAAGTTGAAATCCAGAACTTCCAGGATAGCGTTCTCCGAAATGCTTCCTGTTCCACGTGCAGGACCCAAAAGACAGGCAGAGCTCCGGAGTCTCAATGCGTGGATGAGACAATGGTGCAAGGATGAGGGTTTTGGATTTGTTAGGAACTGGGGAACATTCTGGGGAAAGGGGGGGCTCTTCCGAAGGGATGGGCTTCACCTTAATCAGGATGGGACCAGACTGCTGGCATTAACCTTTAAAAAAGAGATAGAGAAGCTTTTAAACTAGAAAATAGGGGAAAGCCGACAGTCACCCAGGAGCGCATGGTTCGGACAAAGGTATCCTTGAAGGATACTACCAAAAGCAGTGAGGTTCCAAAAGGGGGTATAGTAGCCCAAATGCCCTTGAGTAAGGAGCAGACAGAGCATAAAGATTCCAAATTACCCCTGCCTACCAATAGCCAGATTAATATGAATAAAATACAGTCTCTAAAATGCTTGTATGCCAATGCTAGAAGTCTAAACAATAAGATGGGAGAGTTAGAATATATAGCACTAAATGAGAGGTTAGATATGATTGCACTCTCAGAGACATGGTGGAAGGAGGATAACCAGTGGGACACTGTGATACCTGGATACAAACTATATCGTAATGATAGAGCTGATCAAATTGGTGGAGGGGTTGCGCTCTATGTTAGAGAGGGCATTGAGTCAGAAAGGATTAAAGTTTTGCAGGGAACAAAATTTGCTGTAGAATCTCTATGGATTGAAATCCCATTTATGAAGGGGAAGGCGATGGCAGTGGGAGTATACTATCGACCGCCTGGCCAGAATGAACAAATGGATGATGAAATGCTCAAAGAAATCAAGGAAGCTAACAAAAGTCACAACAGAGTAGTAATAATGGGTGATTTCAATTACCCCGGTATCGACTGGGTCAGTGTCACGGCAGGACAAGCTAAAGAGATAAAGTTTCTAGATGGAATAAATGACTGCTTCTTGGAGCAACTGGTTCATGAACCGACCAGAGGGGAAGCCATACTGGACCTAATCCTTAGTGGAACGCCAGATCTGGTGCAAGAAATAAGGGTGTTGGGACCACTTGGCAATAGTGATCATAGTATGATCATGTTTGATTTAATTAGTGGAGGACAGATAGTAAAGGAATCCACAGTATTACCGTTTAACTTTCAAAAGGGAGACTATGATAGAATGAGGAATATAGTTAGGAAAAAACTAAAAGGAGCGGTTCCAAAGGTTAAAGACTTACAGCAAGCTTGGGTGTTATTTAAAAATACTATCCTCGAAGCCCAGACCAGCTGTATTCCACGCATTAAGAAGAGTGGAAGAAAGTCCAAAAAACTGCCAGCATGGTTTAAAGGTGAGGTCAGAGAGGCTGTTGCTGCCAAAAAAGCAACCTTCAGGAAATGGAAAAAAGAGCCAAATGATGAAAACTGGAAACAACACAAGCACTGGCAAGTTAAATGCAAAGCATTGATAAGGCAGGCAAAGCGGGAATTTGAGAAGAAACTTGCTACGGAAGCAAAAACACACAATAAAGACTTTTTCAAGTACATTCGTAGCAAAAGGCCTGTGAGAGAGTCAATTGGACCGTTAGATGATAGAGGGGTAAAAGGGGCAGTAAGAGGAGACAAGGCTATAGCAGAGAGACTGAATGAATTCTTTGCTTCGGTCTTTACTGAGGAAGATGTAGGGATGTTACCCATGACTGAAGTGGTATTTAAAGGTGATACTGCAGAGGAATTGAGAGAAATATCACTACACCGGGAAGATATATTACAACTATTTGATAAACTGAATAATAGCAAATCACCTGGACCGGATGGTATACATCCCAGAGTGTTGAAAGAACTGAAATATGAGATTGCAGACCTGCTATTGGTAATCTGTGAACTTTCATTAAAATCATCTGTAATACCTGAAGATTGGAGGGTCGCCAACGTAACACCAATTTTTAAAAAAGGTTCCAGGGGTGACCCGGGAAATTACAGACCGGTGAGCCTGACGTCAGTACCAGGGAAAATGGTAGAAACCATCATAAAGAACAAAATTACACAACATGTAGATAGTCATGGCCTAATGGGAGACAGCCAACATGGCTTTAGACAAGGAAGATCTTGTCTTACTAATCTGATATGTTTCTTTGAAGGTGTGCATAAACAGGTAGACAAAGGTGAGTCGGTTGATATAGTGTATCTGGACTTCCAGAAAGCTTTTGACAAGGTCCCCCATCAGAGACTTTTGGCAAAGCTAAAAAGTCATGGGATAGGAGGCAGTGTACTATTGTGGATCGGGAACTGGTTAAAAGATAGAAAGCAGAGGGTAGGGCTAAATGGCCAATATTCCCAATGGAAAAAAGTGAATAGTGGAGTACCCCAGGGATCTGTACTGGGTCCGCTACTTTTTGACATATTCATAAATGACCTGGAAAAGGGAATAACTAGTCAGGTTATCAAATTTGCAGATGACACAAAACTGTTTAAAGTTGTTAAAACCCAAGAGGATTGTGGAAAACTGCAGGAGGATCTGGATAAATTGGAAGACTGGGCATCCAAATGGCAGATGAAATTTAATGTGGACAAATGCAAAGTTATGCACCTAGGAAAGAACAACCCACACTATAGTTACACGATGCAAGGCTCCACATTAGAAACCACCACCCAGGAAAAGGACTTAGGAGTCATCGTGGATAACATGTTAAAACCCTCCGCCCAGTGTGCAGCGGCGGCCAAGAAAGCAAATAGAATGCTAGGTATCATAAAGAAAGGGATGGAGAATAAAACAAAGGATATTATAATGCCTCTGTATCGCTCCATGGTACGACCGCACCTTGAATATTGTGTGCAATTCTGGTCACTCTATCTTAAAAAGGACATAGCGTTATTAGAAAAAGTACAGAGAAGAGCCACCAAATTGGTGAAGGGGATGGAAGGCTACTCCTATGAAGAGAGGCTAAAAAGGTTAGGGCTCTTTAACCTGGAAAAGAGACGGCTGAGGGGAGATATGATAGAGGTCTATAAATTAATGAATGGAGTGGAACGGATAAACGTGGATCAATTGTTTATGCTATCAGAATATAGAAAGACTAGGGGACATGTAATGAAGCTACAGGGTAAACTATTTAAGACAAATAAGAGAAAATATTTTTTCACTCAACGTGTAATCAAACTCTGGAATCTGTTACCGGAGGATGTAGTAAGGGCTGTTAGTATAGCTGGGTTTAAAAAAGGTTTGGACAAGTTCCTGGAGGAAAGGTCCATAAACCACTATTAAAAAGGGACCCAGGATATCAATGCTTGACCCAGTACAAGCATTATGTAACCTGTTTCTTTTGGGGATATTGCTAGGTACGTAGGACCTAGATTGGCCACTGTTGGAAACAGGATACTGGGCTTGATGGACCTCGGTCTGACCCAGTATGGCATGTCTTATGTTCTTATGTTCTTATGATTGCAGCTGGATATTATTAGCGTTCAGGAAACACGCTTGAGGGTTAGCGCCCCAAGCCTCCTTACACATCCACAATACAAACGGATATACCAGTTATCAGTTAAGGGTGGGGGGGGAGGGGGAGTGGCTTTACTGCTGCGGAAGAGATGGGAGTAGAAATAGACAAAGAAGGGAGTTACGTAGCTATCAAAGGGAAAACTCTACAGAAAAAGTTAACTATTGTGGGGATATATGCACCTAATAAAGAACAGGAGAACTTTTTCAAAAAGATGCAACTAAAATCATCTGAATGCACAGAAGTCCTAATAGCAAAGGATTATAATACGCTCATGAACCCCAGTCTAGTTCACTCCAAAGGGAGGAAAATAGCGTGAAAGGCGCTGATGGAATGGATGAAAGAATAGCAGCTATTGGACGGGTGGAGGGAACATAACCCCAGGAGCAGGGTATTGAACAATACCCTGCTAAAGAACCAAAATCAGGTAGAGGAGTTGCGGAAAGAAATGCAAGATTTTTTCAGGATCAATGACAATGGGAAGATAGGGCAATATGTAGTCTAAGATGCCTTTAAGGCATATCTGCAGGACCATTTTATAAATTAGGGAGCACAGAGGAAGAAAAAGCATCAGCGGGAGACCAAGGAGGCAATGAGCACTTAAAAGCATTGGAAATTGCCCATGGGAGGCGGGGAGACCTAGTATCAAAACAAGCATTGGAAGTGGCAAGGTTTAAAAATTGGTATTCCAATTGCAAAGAGAGCGGCAATGAGCCTATGAGCACTGGACTCGATCTGGGAAGTACAGGTAGTCGTCGACTTACGACCGCGTTTGGTTCCGACAGACCGGTCTTAAGTCGATTTTGGTCGTAAGTCGGCCTATGTTAAATTACTGTAAGTATATTATGCTATGTAATGGTACTGTTATGTTATTGTACTGTTACTGTTAGACATTAAAGAAAATAGAGGAAAACACCAATACAATAAAATAAAGGCATTTTGCTTTATTAAAGGGACTGTATAGATTTCTTTACATTTTTATACCATTTGTAACATCTCATCATATCGTGCCATTTCTTAATCACTGCTGGCATCACTGGTGTTTGCTTGTGGGTCGTCAACGTCATCAGCTGGGTGTCCGCACGGGCCATCACTCGTGCTCGGCAGTGGGTTGTCGAGATCATCAGCCGGGGGAGCGCTCGGGGTGGGGGGAGGAGTTTGTCTTCTCATGAACATCGTGAGCTTTGACTGAATTGTGTGTTTCTTCTTCTCCTTAAGAATGGCTTGAGCTTGAATCCTGCGATGTTCCCGCCAAGCAGCAGAGTTAGTCTATCCTTAAATGCTTTAAATCCCGGAATGTTTTTCGCTTCTTTGTGAACGTACGTGCGTGCTGGCATTCATTTCCAGAACAATCCAGTTTCATCAACATTAAAAATCTGCTCTGCAAGATAACCCTCATCCGTAATTACTTCATCCAAATTGTCGACAAGCTTACAAGCTCCTTCCTCATCTGCACGTGCTGCTTCTCCAGTCACTCGAACATTATGCAGTTGGAATCTTGCCTTGAACCTCTTGAACCAGCCAGTACTTGCCGAAGATTCTTGACTGTAGTCTTCTCCGGCGCGTTCCTTCAAAGTCTTAAACAGACTTCTAGCCTTTGTCTGGATGATATAAAGGCTTAACGGTGTCCGTTTTTGAAAGTTATCTTCTATCCAAATGGACAACAATTTCTCCATTTCATGGATGGGCCCAGTCCGTTGCTTCGTAATTACTGTTGATCGCATGGGTGCAGAACCTTTCACAGCTTCACAAATTCTTTCCTTGTCTTTTAAAATTGTTGACAAGGTAGAATGGGATAACTTCACATCACGTGCGATAACATTAACTTTTTTTCCTCCTTTGTGCTGTTTAATCACCATCATTTTTGTGTTGAGATCTATGGCCTTTCTTTCCTTCTTCTTGGCTGGCTGATGAGGAGAAGAAGGCAATTTCCTCTTGGTAGACATCTTTGGGGTTGGATCTTTGAGTGACCTCTGCATTATGAAATAGAATTAGAAGGTTTAGAAGAGGGAGCATTAGAAGGCGGAGCAGAAATGCCGCTGCCGGAAAACCGGTCGTAAAGTCGATCAGTCATAAGTCGCATAGGTCGTAAGTCGACGACTACCTGTATTTGGCAAAAAGTTTGAAAAAAAGCATACAAACCAACTTTGCTGTGACTAAACTAAAAACAGATACTAGAGGATGGGTGTGGGGAGATAACCAATTGAGAAATTTATAATCACTTTATAGTGTGGGGGGGGTTAACTAAAAAGATATAACCGAGTATATGAATAAGATAGAACTGCCCAAACTGGCCGACCAGGGGCAAGAAGAGCTAGATAGGCCTATCAAGGCGGAGGAGGTGAATAGGGTAATAAAAGTGTTAGCAAATGATAAGACCCCAGGACTGGACGGGCTTACAGCTAAAGTATATAAGACCTTTCAGAATCAACTAATTCCCTGGCTGGTGAGGCTGTTTAATGATGCGAGAGAGGGGGAGTAGGCTGCCACGAACAACGGAGCAAGCAGGAATTAGTGTAATCCCCAAGCCGGGCAAAGATCCAACTCAAAGTTCTTCTTATAGACCTATTTCACTTATATAAATCTTGATGCAAAAATCCTAGCAAAGGTCCTAGCTTATAGACTGGGAAAGTACATGCCCAAACTAATAAATTCAGACCAAACAGGGTTCATTCAGGGCTGTCAAATGGGAGATAATGTGAAAATGGCAGTGAACCTAATACAGAAGGTCAGGGCCGGATTTACGTATACGCCATGTACGCCATGGCGTAGGGCCCACAGCCGGCAGGGGCCCACAAAAAAAGAACCAGTTTTTTTTTTTTAAACTCAATTAAAAAAAAAAACCTGGTGGCTGCCGCCGCGGGGGCCCCGTCTACAAGCTGGTCGGGTCCGGTCGGGTCGGGTCGGGTCGGGTCGGGTCCGGTCTCTCTCCCTCCCTCCCTCCCTCGCTGCAGGCTGCGAGAGACGCGAAGATAGAGCATCTCCTCGCGTCTGTGTTAAGGCCGCAGGGGCTGATGGGATTTCCCATCAGCCCCTGCGGGCTTAACACAGACGCGAGGAGACGCTCTCCCTTCGCTTCTCTCGCAGCCTGCAGCGAGGGAGGGAGAGAGACCCGACCGGACCCGACCCGACCAGCGGGTAGACGGGGCCCCCGCGGCAGCAGGGGGGGCCCCGCGGCGGCAGCCACCCGGTTTTTTTTTTTAATTAAATTTTACTTTAGGCCGGGGGGGGTAGGAGTCCTACCCCCCCCCCCCCCGGCCTAAAGTAAAATTTAATTTAAAAAAAAAACCTGGTGGCTGCCGCCGCGGGGCCCCCTCTGCTGCCGCGGGGTTCCCGTCTACAAGCTGGTCGGGTCGGGTCCAGTCGGGTCTCTCTCCCTCCCTCCCTCGCTGCAGGCTGCGAGAGACGCGAAGATAGAGCGTCTCCTCGCGTCTGTGTTAAGCCCGCAGGGGCTGATGGGATTTCCCATCAGCCCCTGCGGGCTTAACACAGACGCGTGGAGACGCTCTCCCTGCGCGTCTCTCGCAGCCTGCAGCCTGCAGCGAGGGAGGGAGAGAGACCCGACCGGACCCGACCCGACCCGACCGGACCGGACCCGACCAGCTTGTAGACGGGGCCCCCGCGGCAGCAGAGGGGGCCCCGCGGCGGCAGCCACCAGGGTTTTTGTTTTAAAGTAAATTTTACTTTAGGCCGGGGGGGGTAGGACTGGTAATGGGCTATGGGGTGGGGGGGGGGTAGGACTGGTAATGGGCTATGGGGGGGGGGTAGGACTGGTAAAGGGCTATTGGGGGGGCTGGGGCGGGAAATGGACTGGGGGGTAGGGCTGGTAATGGGCTATTGGGGGGCTGGGGCTGGAAATGGGCTGGGCTGGGCTGGGGGGGTTAAGGCTAGAGGTGGGCTGATGGGGTTAGGACTGGTAATGGACTGTGGGCTGTTGGGGGGGCTTAGAACTGGCAATGGGCTTTGGGGGGGTTAAGACTGGTAATGGGCTGTGGGCTGATGGGGGCTGTCTGGTAATGGGCTCTGGGGGGGGCTAGGACTGTAAATGGTCTGGGGGTTAAGACTGGAGGTGGGCTGATGGGGTTAGGACTGGTAATGGGCTGTTGGGGGGGGTTAGAACTGGTAATGGGCTTTGGGGGGGTTAAGACTGGTAATGGGCTGTGGGCTGATGGGGGTTGTCTGGTAATGGGCTATGGGGGGCTAGGATTGGAAATGGGCTGGGGGGTTAAAACTGGAGGTGGGATGATGGGGTTAGGACTGGTAATGGGCTGTGGGCTGATGGGGGGGGTAGGACTGGCAATGGGCTATGGGGGGCTGACTGGAAATGGGTTGATGGGGTTAGGACTGGAAGTGGGGTGATGGGGGGTTAGGACTGGTAATGGGTTATAGGGGGGGCTTAAACTGAAAATGGGGTGATGGGGTTAAGGACTGAAAATGGGGTGATGGGGGGTTAAGGACTGTAAGTGGGGTGATGGGGGGGCTAGGACTGGTATTGGGTTGGGGGGTTGCTAGGACTGGAAATGGGCTGATGGATGGCTAGGACTGGAAATGGGCTGATGCAGGGACTAGAAGGGAATGGATGCTGGGTGAGGCTGGAACTAGAAGGGAGCTGATGTTGGGGGAGGATTAGAATGGGATGGGGCTGGAAGAGTAAAATGGAGAAGGGAAAAAATTTTGTGTGGGAGGGATAAAAATCTACAATTGGCCGGGTATTGGGAGAGTAAGTGGGGATTGAGGATGGAGGGGTAAAATTTGAGTGGATGAAATAGGAATGAGGAAAGAGCAAAAGGAGAAAGATTAGTATGTTAAAGCAGATGTAGAGAGAGAATGGAAAAAAATCTAGAAGAAAGGACAAATGGACAGCAGACGATGGAGAGTTAGCAGAAGACACGAAGAAACCAGAAGAAAGTGGCTGGAGCAATTGCAGCTGAAAAAAATGCACAAAAGGTAGAAAAATATCTCTTTATTTTGAATTTATTAATTGGAATATGTCAGCTCTGGTAAATGTGCATCATTAACATCTGTGCTTTGTTTAGTACAAGAGCAAATTAATGTATAGTTTTATTTCTACAGTGTTGTACATTCCAAGTTTGGCTTTTGGGATTCCCAGTTTAATTATTGTCTTCCTATTTCTAAATTGTGATTACTTGTTTGGTGATGGTCTATGTTCTGCATGTGTAACTGAGCTGAGGTGTTCTGTTTATATAATTCCTATTTGACATTGCCACTTGTTCTCTTTCCCCAGTAGGTCATGTATTGTTGTTCTCTGAAATGTATTGGTTTAATATTTGCAGTGTTGCCTTTTGATTGGCAGAGTATGGTGCTTTGTGAGTCCTGGTAGTGCTGTTAGGATACGGCGGGTTTACTATGGGCAGTGTTTGTAGTAGTTCCTAATGTGTCTGGCAGTTGGCACTGGATTATAGTAATGTAGAAATCTTTTAGTCTTTCTTTATCCATACACTCATTAAGAGGCACGTTTACTAAAAGTTAGTATATGGTAACATTATGCAAATATTTATGCAAATGAGGCCCCTTATGCAAATGAGGTCCGCACCCCCCTTGGGCCGCCCCTGCTGGGGGCCCACAATTTTTGTTGGCGTAGGGCCTCACTCAAGGTAAATCCGGCCCTGCAGAAGGTTCACTACCATAAGGAACCTGCCATACTGACAGTGGTAGATGCGGAGAAGGCTTGAGACTTTTCATGGGCTACAATGGAGAAAATAGGAATGGGGGAGACATTTATCAGATGGGTAGAAGCATTGTATAAGCAACCAGAAGCAGCAGTTAAGGTAAATGGGAGGTACTCCGAATTCTTCACACTACAGAGAGGGGACACTGCAGGGGTGTCCACCATCCCCCCTGCTCTTCGCGACAGCATTAGAACCTTTTGCCAAAATCATAAGACGGCAACCAGAAATAAAGGGCATTAAAGTGGAGGAGGGAAGTTATACAATTTTGCTATTTGTAGACGATATATTGTTGACACTAAACAAATCTAGATGGCTCAATGGCAGCAACTCAAGCAGAGATGCAAACCTATCAACTAGTTTCGGGGTTTAAAGTAAACATGGACAAGACAGAAAGTTTGAATCTGTCCGTTCCACAGGCAGACATTCCACACCTACAGAGAAAATATCCTTTTAAATGGACGAAGCACACTATTCGATACTTGGGCGTGCAGCTGAGTGCTAAGACTGCAGAGCTGTCTCAGCTTAACAATACACTGCTTTGGAAGGGGATCTTCTGAGATATGGACCGGTGGGCGAAACTGCCCCTAGCTTGGCTGGAAGGGTGGCAAGTATTAAGATGACAGTCCTGCCCAGGGTGCCGCATCTTTTCCAAACATGACCAATAGAAGGACCACACAATGATATTAAAAAGGTTCAACAAAAAGATCTCTCACTACAAAGCTCTCTCTAAGATAATTTACTTCAAACTAAAAACAATACAGCATCTCAGACCCCTCCTGGAAAGTCACGACTTCCGCTCCGTTCTAACAATGGAATCTTCTAGAAGAAGATGTCAACATTACTTCATATCGAAAGCGCCATCAGCAGTTGGAGCCTTTCTTCAGAAAGGAAAGTAATCTGGTATTCTGTTCCGATATTGAAAGCCTCATGAATGACTTAAAAATCACTCATGACCCACAAGACTGGAGACTATTTATAGACTCTTCGAAACTGAGTCTGAAGGCTGTGCTTTTGAACAATGTAAACCATCTTCCATCTATTCCAGTAGCGCATGCCGTCCACATGAAAGAGACATACGATAACTTAAAGCATCTACTGACTTCCATTAACTATAACAAGTACAGCTGGCACCTCTGTGGTGACTTGAAGGTAGTTGCCCTTTTAATGGGACTGCAGCAGGGATATATAAAATACATGTGTTTCTTATGTGAGTGGGATAGCCGAGCAAGGGGTTGGCACTACTTGCGGAAGGAATGGAATCGCAGACAAAATGTAACAGTTGGAGAGAAGAATATCCAGCACCCAGCTCTGGTTGAGGCTCACAAAATCCTGCTACCACCCCTTCATATCAAACTAGGTTTGATGAAAAACTTTGTGAAAGCCATGGACCGCACTTCCCCAGCTTTCCGATACCTGCATGAAAAATCCCTCGACTCAGCGAAGCAAAGATTAAAGAGGGAGTTTTTGTAGGTCCTCAGATTCCAGAGCTCTTCAAAGATGACCGGTTCAACAACTTGCTGCAGGGTGATGCGAAACAAGCATGGAATGCTTTTCACCTAGTGTCAAGAATCTTTCTCGTGAATGTTAGGGCAGAAAACTACAAGGAACTAGTAGAAGACATGCTGATGCAGGATCAGAAACTTGGCTGCAATATGTCTCTAAAGATCCATTTCCTTGATTCCCATCTCGATTTCTTTCCTGACAACTGTGGTATGGTTAGTGATGAACAGGGCGAACGTTTTCACCAGGATATTGCAATGATGGAGCAAAGATACCACGGAAAATGGTCCACTACAATGCTGGCTGACTACTGCTGGACACTCCCCAGAGAAGCTCCCAAACAGCTGTACAAGAGACAGGCGAAAAAATCTAAGAAGTAGTCTATGACATGGTTTTTTACAGGTATTAACCGAAGGCCTATTATATTTACTATTGACATGCATTTCGTGATGTAAACATTAATTCTTGTAGATTACAAGAAAACTAGAGCCAACTTTGCAATGTCACTGTCATATTCGTGTTCAGCATATAAAATTGATAAGAAATGACTATTTTTATTTCAGTAACATGACTTTTGTAAAAGTTTGTTGACCAGTGTTATATTAAAAGTTATGTGGTAAATAAAAAGATGAATAATAAAAGTAAGGAATAAGATTGTAAAGGGGAGGGGGAGGGGGAAGGGGGGTGAGGAAGGTGAATAGTAGATTTGTGCTGGATCCGTTGCTTTTTAACATATTCGTAAATGACCTGGAAATGGGAATAACAAGTGAGGTAATCAAATTTTCAGATGTCATAAAATTAATAAAAGTTGTTAAAACCCAAGAGGATTGCAAGTGGACCTTAATAAATTGAAAGTCTGGACGTTCAAATGACAGATGAAATTTTACATGGACAAGTGCAAAGTTATGCACCTAGGAAAGAACAATCCAAACTATGGTTACACGATGCAAGTTTCCATAGTAGGATCCACCACCCAGGAAAAAAGATTTAGATGTCATCGTGCATAACACGATGAAACCCTTCGCCCAGTGTGCGACGGCGACCAAGAAAGCAAATAGAATGCTAGGAATCATAAGGAATGGAATGGAGAATAAAACAAAGGATATTATAACGCCTCTGTATCATTCCATGGTGCCACCGCATCTCGAATAGTGTGTGCAATTCTGGTCGTCATATCGTAAAAAGGATATAGAGGAATTAGAAAAGGTACAGAGAAAAGCCACTAAAATGGTAAAGGGGAAGGAAGGAAACCCCTATGAAGAGAGGCTAAAATGTTTAGGGCTTTTCAACCTGGAAAAAAGAGATGGCCGAGGGGAGATAGGATAGAAGTCTATAAATTAATAAACAAACAGAGTGGGACGGGTAAACTTAGATCGATTCTTTACGTCTTCAAAATGTAGAAAGACTAGGGGACATGCAATAAGAAAAATAAGAAAAAATATTTTTTCACTCCATGCGTAATTAAACTCTGGAATTCGTTACCAGTGGATGTAGTAAAAGCTGTTAGTATAGCTTTGTTTAAAACCGTTTTGGACAAGTTCCTGAAGGAAAGGTCCATAAACCGTTATTAAAGAGGACCCAGGAAATCCATTGCTTGTCCCAAAACAAGCACTGTGGAAGTTGTGTCTTCTGGGAAAACTGTTAGGTATTTGCGACCTAGATTGGCCACTGTTGGAAACAGGATACTGGGCTTGATGGATCTTGGTCTGACCCAGTATGGCATATCGTATGTTCTTATACATAACTGGACATCATACTTTTAAATATTAAACTTTTCTTTATATGTATGTGTGTGCCCATTCTTCTTGCAGGCAAAAGAACACGCTGACAGTTCTTCGAGTTAGTGGGGCAATCAGGATCTATTGTTTTACTTTGACCGTTGCTGCTCTTTCCTGCCCTAGGTGACCGCCTAGTTTACCTAATGGCTGAGGCAGCCTTGGTTACAGTGGATCAATGTTTGTGTAGTGAAGATATTGGAACTGTATTTCCTATAGAAATGCACAGAGGCTTTTTTTGGGGGGGGGGAGGGGAGCTTTGTCTTCATTTCTCATTTATGATTTATTTTTAGTTGATATACTGTCTTTATGTAATTGGTTTATTTTTTTATTTGTTTTTTATACCACCTTATCCATCAATCAATCAAAGCGGTTTACAGGGAATAAACACAGTTTTACAACAAAAGGTGATTAAGCGCCTGTTTATCAAAACATAAAATGTAATGATGTAAACTAAGTATAAATAAAAGGTAACCAAAATAAAGGTAAAAGTGGCCTTGTATAAGTAATCTTACATACCAAAGGACAAATTGCGGGTGTATAATAGTTATGTTACTGAATAAATATCTTACTTGAGTATTAACAAATCAAGAATGAATTGAAATAATCAACAAATTTTGGATGTACTGATTCTATTGTGGTAAGAGTGAAAATGTCCAGTGTAGGAGGTAATTTGCAGTTGCAGGTTATGTTGGGTCAGTATTTGTATCGCTCGTCTTATTTCCAAAATACTCTGAAAGTATGTCATATGTTGCTTTCTGAAGGTGGAAAGGTTGTTTATACTTCTTAAATTTGTCTGGGAGGGAGTTCCTGAGAATAGGCGAGTAAAATGTAAAAGCTCTGTGACTTGTTGAACGATTGTTTTTTTCTGTATTTTTCTGTCTGTTTTCCAGTATTTTGCATATGAGAGAGCTTAGGAGGATAAGTTGTATAGTAGTTTGAATGTTGTCATGGATTTGTATTTATTTAATCGTGCTCACAATAGGAAGCCAGTGCAACTGATATGCTCTGTTTTCGGTACTTTCAAGAGTATCTGTGCAGGGATATGTTGTGCCATCAAGAAGTTGATTAAGCACCTGTTTTGATAAATCTTGTTGGATGATGTTACAAAAGCTTATGTGAGAACAAATAATTGCCTGAAGTACTGTACGGAAGTCATAAGATGCTAGGAGAGGTCTTAGATGTTGGATCACCCTTTATCTATTGTATATTGTTCTAGATGTTCTGCTAATGTGCGTGGATAGTGTTAGGTTTTGATCTAGAGCTATTCCTAGGTACCTTATTTCATGTTTTACTTCCGGTGATGCTCCTTTGACTTTTATTTCAGAAGGGGGTATTAAATCTATCTCTGGAGACAAATAAAACGTCAGTCTTTTTGAGGTTTATCTTGAGGTTGTGTGAATCGAGCCACTGTGACGTTTCATTGAAGCATGAAGTAATTTGTTGTAGGTTAGGTTTTGATGTATTGAATGGGGGGTATAACAATGTCGTCTGCATAAATGTGGTAGTTTACATTATCTTTTTAAATATGTTGTAGATAAATGTTGAATAGTAATGCTGAAAGGGCCAAGCCTTGTGGTATGCCTTAAAATTGACTGTAGGAATTTGAAGATATTTGTCCTATTTTCACCTATTGAGTACAGTCCGAAAGTATGATTTAATCCATAGGAGAGTAGTTCCCTCATTTCCAATCTGTTGGATCCTTGCTATTAGAATTTGTGACTTATGGAATCAAATGCAGACGCTATATCCAAAAATATTAATATTAATGATAGAAAAACCCAAACAATTCTCTTTATAAGCCAGTCAGATAGCAATATAAGGAGCATTTCTACCCCATGGTACGGTCTAAAACCATGCTGATATGGGTCAAGTGGAATATGCTTATCTATGTGGCCTGAAGTTAATTTTGAACAATCTTTTCAATTATTTTTGCTGAAAAAAAGAAAAAAAGGTAGATTTGACATTGGTCTATATCAGAGTTGGCCCATGGGTTTCTGCTGCCCTAGGCAGAAACCCTGGCCTCACGCCCTCCCCCCTCACCAGCTGCCACCGATTCCGTCTCGGGAGGAGGAGGCAGCAGCAGTAGTATTTCCAAAAGCAGGGGCTTTTTGCCAGCGCTTTTGGAAATACTGCCGCTGTCCGCTCCCCCCTCCCCAAAACAGAATCGGCGGCAGCTGGGGGGAGCGCTGCAGCCGCCCATGTGAGCCACTGCTAGCGGCCACCTAGCTCGGCCATGGACATGCAAGCCCTGGTCTATATGAATTAGGGCATGTTTTTTCTAGAGAACTGTGCTTTAGTACATACAGGGTCAACAGTTGCCTTTTTTAGACATTTTGGCATGTGACCCTGAGACAGTAATAGGTTAACTATTTTAAGTATTGCAGAGGAAATTTTGGTGCGAGTTATTTATGTACTTCTGTAAACTCATACAGCACAGGAGGAGGAGATTGCCCATGCAGTGACTACTAGCCACAAGGTTGCCACAAGTCACTATCAACTCAGCGGCACTTAACAGCAGCAGCACAGGAACTTCTCATGCTCGGCTCCTCCTTTCCTGGGAATGCCGCAACATTCTAGTGGCTCCACCCCCACAGCTTTCCCACTGGCTGGATCCTATCCACAATCTCGGAAACAAGTCACATTGGAAGTAAGCAGGGCAGGCTCACTCACACAGGGGGAGGTTTAGAAAACTACAGGTCTTAAACCCTTAAAAACATTGAGATGATAACCTAGTTGGAAGGCTTTCAGACCTTACTTTAAAAGTCAGTGGAATCGTGAAGAATGCCAGGCAATTGTCAGTCCTAACATTCTGACTGCTGAGCACATCCAACAACACCCCCCTAAACTCTGGGCCCTAAGTATGCTCCTAGCTTGAAAATTATTTTCATCTAGCCCTGCCCATGGCAGCAGATAGTAAGAGCAGTATATTTTAGTCAGTAGATTTAACAGTAGAAATAACAGCAAGGAAAATGAAATGTATTGCATTTCACATTGACATATATATCATAGCTGGGCAATTATTTCTCGCGTGTATGTATGTGCCTATAGTAGGGTAACTGGTGGAGGGGGGTTGTGGGTGGAGCAGTTTGCAGAGTGGTAGAGTACTTGCAGGGGGTAGTTTGGGGGTGGAACAATTGCAGTGTGGTAGCTTGTGGGGTGGTGGGACAGATGCACGGGCAGTTAATAATGTGTTAGGACAGTGGCAGAGCAGGTTTTGGGTGTGGGAATAGTTTATGGAGTGGTGGAGGGAGATGCAGAGGGTATGCTTGGGGAATGGGACATTTGAGGTGATAAGGCAGCTGCAGGGGATAGTTTATAGGATGGGACAATCACAGGATGGTATTTATTTGGCATGGGAGCAGTCTGCAGGGTAATGGGTGCGAGGGCAGTTTGTGGAGTGGCATGCTATTGGCTTCAGAGTGCTCTTTTTATGGGTCGGGGCAGCGTGCAGGTTGGTGGGGAAATTGTGAGGGGTAGAGTTTAGGGGCGGGGCAGTTTCTGGGGTGGTAGGACAGTTGAGAGGAAGGTTTGTTTGTTTTTTTTGTTTTTGCTTTTTTAAGAGGTAGGGGCAGTGTGCAGATTGGTGGGGCAGTTATGTGGGGTACATTTTAGGGGTGCAGCAATTGTGGGGATATTGTTTAGGGATAGGAACAGTTTATGGGGTGGTAGGGAAGTTGCAGGGGATAGAATTTGAAGGCAGGGCAGTTTGTGGGGTGATGGGACAGTAGCAAGGAGTTATTTTTAGGGAATGGGACATTTGCGAGAGGTTTTTTATTGTAGTGGGGACATTTTGCGATGTGGTAGAGCAATAGCAGAAATGGGTGGGGTGGGGCAATTTGCAAGGTTGTGTGGAGGTATTTTTTGTGGTGGGAACATTTGGCAAGCTGGCGGGCAGTTGTGAGGGAGTATTTTGGTAGGTTGGGAGAGTACAGAACAGGGAGAAGGAGTGTGAAAGGAGCAATTCCCTATCTGCTATGTTTCACTTTAAGTTTCTATGCTACAGAAGTTGGAACTCCTCTCATAGAAATACATTGAGCTACTCTGTTTTTTGGCGTGGGGGGAGGCTTACAATTGCCCACATCATTATTAGCACCCTTACATTTTAGGTATGTTGTGTACAATATCTTCAGAAATAATTGGAAATATTCCAACTGTATGTCATCATAATATTTTAATAGTATGTTCAAAGGTATACAACAACAAAAAAATATGTCTATGCAACTTAGATGTAGTCATTTCTGAGAAAAAAAACAACAAAATATGACCTGGACAGGATTAATGGCATCCTTCACTAATGTTTCGTTGCACAACCCTCGGCTGTGTTGACAGCCTCCAAACATTTCTTGTAGCCAGCCATCTATAAGTTTCATACATCTGTCTGCTGGTAGTTTCTCCCACTCTTCAATTGCAATTTGTTCCAACTCATGAATGTTTCCAGGATTCCCTTTTACCAATGGCAGATTTCAGCTCTTTCCAAAGGCTCTCTATTGGCTTGGAATCAGGACTCATTGCTGGACAGTTTAGAACAGTCCATTTGTTCCTTTAAAACCATTCTTTTGTACTTTTGGATGTATGTTTTGGATCACTGTCCTGTTGGAGGACCCATGACCTTTGACGCAGACCTAGCTTTCTGATACTAGGTAACATATTCACTCCAAAAAATACCTTGGTAGTCCTCTGACTTCACAAATACTTTAATACAGTTGTAGTCAACATTATCAGCAACCTTGTATTTCAACCCCTTAATGTCCAATATCTCCTAAAAAAAAAAGTGGCCAGTGAAATGGCTTTGGACTATATATGCACACGTATTTGACACACAAAAGAATCCAATAAAACAAGACCAATTAAAAAAGGAAAGAGTAGGAAAGAGTAAAAAAGCTGGAACACTGCCAGGACATGATTATTACTAGTGACAACAACCAAATCCTGTATAGTAGAATTACTCACTTAAAGGATTAATGTTTTTGTCAGACTAGTTCATTCAAAGCTGCTATATATTAGCCGTCCTTAGCGCATTAGTCTTTTTATTCTTTTAAGTGATCAAAGTGAATTATAAAATCCCACTGTGTAAATTGCATTGTCATTGGACTATTCTTACGGCCGACCATGACAGTTGTGTTTTGACTAGACTTAGTTCCCTCATATATATCTTAGTCCTGATGCAGAATTATCACACATATCTGTCGAATCACAGAGTATGATCCTCATCTCTCCCTGTTCATTCATGAAAGGCGGTATATAAGAAAAGTTAAATAAATAAACGATCCGATCTTCACATAGTCAGTGACTTTTCTGGCTTATTTAAGAAATGGCAGCAGCATGCTTTTGAAATTTACATAACTCCACCCACAAGAGATCTGATTGGCTATCTAATTAAACACTTAAATCAATGTGTACCGTTCTATTTGCTAGTTAAGACCTTTTGGATAGACTGTGTCAAGCGTAAATATCCAATATTGTTCTTTGTAAAAGTTCATTTTGCCTCCTGATCCCCTCCTCTCCAATTTTTTGGTACATTATCTATTATGCACCATTTTAGTTCTGAAAAGCTATGTTTACAAGTTCAACAATGTTCCACTATAGGAGCCATTCTATTTATTTAGTGTTCAATCTTGACCAATGCTCCCTCAGTTGATGAATCACTGATCTTCTAGAACATCCGATGTATAATTTTTTAACAAGGACATTGAATTGCATAAACAACATTATGGAACCTCCACCATATTTAACTGTAGGAAGGGTGTTTTTTTCCTTATAAGCTTCATTTCTTCACCTGTAAATGTATCGCTGGTCTGCATTACCAAAGACCTCAAGTTTGGTTTCAGCTGTCCACAGAACATTTTCCCAGAAGGATTATGGTTTCTCAAGGTGGTTTTGGGCAAAGATTAGGCATGCCTTTCTATGTCTGCCTTTGAGAAGCGTGGCCATGGATGAAGGCCAAGGAGAAGTCCTCCTTTATTTAATGTGCAGCATATGGTGCAGGTTGAAACCATCACTGCGCCAGGTTAGCCTTAAGCTCTTTGGATGTTGTACATGATGTTTTTCCAATAGTTCACACTAACCTGCGAAGACTTCTTGGATTAATTTTCTTCTTCCCACCATGTCCTAGGAGGTTCTTGACAGTTCCATGAGCAGAAAATGCCTTAATAACATTGCGAACTATAGACACAGGAATCCCAAGGTCTTTGAAGATGGCCTTGTACCCCTTTGAATGTTGAGGTTTGGCGATAATGGCTTTGATGTTTGGTGATGATGGCTTTTCTGACAGTCTCGGGCAGTACTCTCGTTTTCACCATTTTAAAAATGGAACAGGGAGTGAATGTGGCCATTTTAAACATCAGATCCATCATTCATTGGTTGATTCAAGTCATGTGAGTACTGACAATTGATCACAGGTACATCTAATTTTACTGCAATGGGAATATGGTTCTTCTGTTCAATCTGATTTGAATTGTTTATAAGAGTGCCAATAATTCATGTCCTGCCAATGTCCCAGCTTTTATACTATTCCCTATCTCCTTTTTTTATTTGAGTCTTATGTGTCAGATATGTGTGCATATATAGTGCAAAGCCATTTCACTGGCCACTTTTTGGAGATATTGGACATGAAGGGGTTGAACTGCAAGGCTGCCCATAATATTGACCGCAACTGTATTTCTCTGCAACCCCCAGACTGATTTGGCCCATTTTCAAACTCAATATGTCTCTTTACCAGTTTTACCCCATATGCCAAATTTCATTTTGTTCCACTAGTTTTCAGAGTGTTATTTTGCCTCCAGATGGATGGACAGATAGACATTTTTAACCCCTTTTATATAATTATTCTTTCCAACTCAACAGTAGTTCAAAATAAAGAGGACAGTAATTTTTACAAATCATAATAATAATCTCTTCAAGTCTAGTTTAAAAGAAAGCCACACTCTCTGGGTACCATATACCTTTTAAGTTTACCTTCAAAGTTGCTTTTATTTCCATACTTGCAGGCAGATTTAGAAAACTATGATAAAGCCATTATACAGAGGTATACAAATGGTGCATGCAGGGTGTCCAATGTCATTTGTGACATCATAATCAAAAATGGGCCAATGGAATCCAGGGTGTCTGATGCCATTGTTGCTCTCTTGCCAATACATCGGACTCCAGGTGAACCAGAGAATTACAGGGAAACAGCTTAAAAGGCATATGAAGAAAGCAGACCAACACAGTAAAAAGACCAGATGGCCCAACACATCTGCCTAGTTGTTTCTGTCTGCATTGTCAATGCCAAACATATCCCAGGTGCCAGCCAAAGAAGCTTTACCACCTTCTAGGATATAACTAGGACTTCTGATTTTAGGGGTTAACTGATGAACACCAATACAACATCCACAGTGCAAAATAAAGGCATTTATTGAATAACTACTACTACTGAGCATTTGTATAGCGCTAAAAGACATACGCATCGCTGCACAGACATGTAAGAGATAGTCCCTGCTCATCAGAGCTTACAATCTAGTCAAGACAGACAACACAGTAGCTGTAGACACAGGATACATCTAGGGGGAATGGTAAGAAAACAAGATGATCAGGCGAGTCCACATCCCGTAGTGCTTTCATCTCTCCCTTGGCCTGCCTAGGATCCTCCACTCTGTTTTTGTCTCTCTCCTGAACTGTATCTTCTCATCTTCCCAAATATATGTATTTGATTCAAACAGAAAAGGTACCCAGCCATAACACTGCACAATGAAAACAATAGGATTTCTTGCATCTTCAAAACTCCTATTTTGCTGGGAAACAAGCCCCTAAATTTACAATTTAGAAGTCTGAGATATAATTTCCTTATCCAGTCTGTTTTTACCTCCTGCCTTATGGGTTTCCCTATTACCATAAGTAGAAGTCCATTTAAGATCATATTCTTAATCCAAACACCTACCAAACAAATAGGAGGGCTGCTATCCAAACATCTGACCTCAAAGGTTCCCATGGCCTTGCTGGACTATTTAATATCTGGCTCTCACCAGCCAGTCCAGGTTCTAGGGAACTGTAGTCTGCTGGTATCAACCTGGCTACCCCACGGCCTGCGGTATCACTAGCTTGTGCTTGCTTCGTCCTCCTCACCTCTGTTCTTCAGGAAGAGAAAAGAGGGTTTCCACAGTATGGCTCCCCCCAACTTTATTTCTACTAATGTCAGAAATGGAGCAGATAGATATTCTATGTGAAATATTTCTCATCTCTACAGGGACATTATGACCCTATACACATCTTCCTATGCACTCAGTATCTCTTTAGTTTTGGCCACAGCATCACACAATTTTGCTCCTTTGAGATCAGGACACCGTCACCCCAAGGTCTTTTTCCTGTTCATTCCCTATCCTCCCCCCCTCCCCCACACACACATCATAAAGCAACACACTCCTATGAATTCCTGCAACCCAACTGCACATGTTTTGCAGTGAAATTAATTACAGTTCTTAACAATGCAATTGCTATCAACGGTTGAAATATTGCACAGTACACAGAGGTGAGAGATATATAAACATTTTTTTATAATATCTAAGCTCTTAAAATGATGTTGATGTTTCTTAAAATGTAGAAACTAGTCTCTGCATATGGCCTCATGTCTTTTGCATCCCCACAGGTTGCTCATGCGGTCAGTGTAAGCCTACCTCAGAGCTGTTACGAATTAGGTATAATATCATTACATACATTTTAAATTCATTCCTCCAGTTTCAGGCTTTGCCCAGCAACTGGGTAAAACTTCCACTGCATTTGTACATAATTTTAAGCCAATGATGTCTGCTTTTGCAATCCTTTACTTCTAAACAGAAAAGTGAGCCAACTATGGAACTAATTTCATAACAGATTGCCTATGTTAGGAAAAGGCACCTATTTTAGGCTGTTTTATAAAGACAACGTAGGTACCTGTGTGTCTTCATAAACTAGGCATGCAAATACTCTCACACAAATTTAATCTGGTGTAAAATTTGGGCATGCACTGTGTGTACACATATTTCATAAAACAAGAGCATGCACTGCAGCTCCACCCAAACTACACTCCCAGGAATGCGTATGTGCAAATCACAAGAGTAAGCACACTTTTTATGCACCTTTTTATCTATCCCTGCACAATTTTGTAAAATCAATTTCTATCTTTAAAGCATGCAATTTACATGCAGAAAATCATTTGCAAATTTATCCACGTGTGTCTGTATACAACATTACAAATACATGGTATGCAATATACATATCACCCTAGACCAAACTCTGAAAGCTTTTGGAGCAGGTGAGTCACAGACAGCCACCCACAATACCAAGATAAGACGACAAACAGCCTGCAATGCTCGAAGCGAAAGGAATCCAGGTTTATAATCCAACGGTGCTGGACTGACTGTAAACCACGAACCAATGCAACTACCTCTTTTTAAACAAAGGAGGAGCGCCTCTCTACACACCTGCTTCCTTCTCCTTTCTGCACAGACAAAAGCCTCGTTAACCTGCCCTAGCCAAGCAGCGCCTCAATAAATAACTCTCAGGCGCGTCATCTAGCCGCGGTGTCAGGACCAGGATATACGGGCAAGATCGCAAATCCCATTTTAATGGTCACAGCGTCTCTCATATGGATATCTTCCAACAAAGTCCAATAAAGCACGCAGTCTCGATTCAAAATCTGCATTAGGCAGGGAGAGGAAGCTGCCTGCCACTTTCCCCAGCCCATATCTGAGGAGCGCCTCTAGGCACAGGCTACCCGCTTGAAACGCGTCGGGCTGCGCTGCAGTTTTGACTGGGCAGAAAAGAACATTTGCACATACGAAAAACAAAAGCCCTAATCCGACACTCCTACTGAAGGATCAGATAAGAAGCTCGGTTAAACACAGCCAAGACGGACGCCGGCAGAGCCATGCATGAAACAAAAGTTTCCCTCGCTCCACCTGCACAGGACTATTTGCTTTTCTCTAACTCTTCCGGGCTCTCGCACTGCAGTTAGGGACGCAGCTAGAGTTGGCCGCCGCCTTCCACAACTTCCTCCCACATCATGCACTTGTTCCACTGTCGCTTTCAGGGGGCTCGTTCAGCGTCTTTGCAACCCGTGCAACAAGCAAGCCGCAAATCCGCCCCAACAAAAGCAATCCCAACGCCCGCTCGCTCCCTCCCTCCCCCTCGGGCCCCGTAAACACCCGGAGCTCGGCTCAGCAGCGCCCGGAACCAGCTGCCGCCGGCACGCACTTGCTCCCCGGGGCAGGCACTCCACCCCCTTGCTCCTGCCCAAACTGCGCAGCTACAGGTGGCTGTGACGGGGAAGCAGGGCGCCGCTCACCTTGGTGTAGAAGAGCATCCAGAGCTCATAGAGCCGCTCTTTGGACGCCATGCTCAGGACTCCGGGGGCTGATCGCACTCTCCAGCGCCGCACTGCCCCAGGGCTCCCGCTGCTGGCACTGGGAACGCAGATCCTGGATCCCCGAGTCACCTGAACGTCTCCGCTCGGGCTCTCAGCGCGCTCCTCCCTCGGCCATGGCCGCCTGCTGTACTGCCGAGCTCCCTCCCACCGCTCTCCACGGGGGAAACTGATAAGAAAACGAGAGACACACACACACACAAGCCTTCAATCAGCGAGAGAGACATGCACGCACAGCTCCGCAAGTGTGGCAACCTCCCTCCGGAGAAACCCCAGAGACGTAACCGAAAAGCAAAGGAGAGCACTCTCCTCGCTTTTCTGTGGGAGTTTTGGCTGAAATTGCTTTGCACCGACAAACAGGAAAGCGAATTCGGTATATCCCTCGTGTGCCTTTGCTTCTAAGCATGCAAGAGGGAATTCAGCACCACTAAAGTTCAACACGAGCAAAAAACTGAATTAGATAAGCTTTACCGTGGCAAGAAGACAAAAAAAAAAGCCCATGTAAGAGCACAACAATATGCTTTTAGAAAATATTAATTTGGAACGCTTTGCTAGGTATGGATTGTTTAAACTTGTTAGCATATAAGTAGGACTTTTGATTCTAGAGGTTTGTCAATCATAAATTTAGCTGTTTACTTTCAAAGAAATTGGGGGCTTTAGGAGGGTACTAAAATTCCGTATATTGGTGATTTCATATCACAACATTTAATTTTAGGCACGTTTTTACCATGACTTTATTACAAATTTTAAATTGGTATATATCAGGCCTTGACAATTTGTGTGTATTTTTAGGAGCCAGCGCTCATGACCTCCTGTTGCTCCCTCTCTGGTTCTCTCACGCTGGCCTTATGTTCTCAAGTCTTGTGAGACCAGCACCAGAGTTGGTACACCATGCATCATCTTTAGATAACAGCTATAACGTAAGATAGCAACTGTCTGTATGGGTGTGTGCTGCAACGGTGGTATGCCAGTCTGTGCATGGTATGTGGTTGTGAGTGCCTTTGTGTAGGTGGTGTGCAGGACTGCGGTGCATGTGTGTGGTGCAGTCAGTTTATCTGCGGGGGTCCCATCTCCCATGGATGGACAGCTTGCATCTGTGCTGCAATCGCGCGGCCCGCCACATCAGTGAAGAGCTCAAGGCTGGGGCTGTCATGTGGGCCCTGGTGCCAGATGCACACTGCATTGAAGGTGCTGAGGAACTGCAGCCAAATGTCCAGGTCGCGCTTTATACTCCCAGAGAGCCGCATTCGGTGATGCTGCCTCCTGATCCCAGATGTTGTGACGGCGAGGCGCCTCGGGAATGACCTGACCATGGGGATGACTTGGCAGGCAAAGTTCAATGAACCCATGAGAAATAATGCCATCCGGAGGAAGATCTTGCGCTGCCCCATCGCGTCCACGATCTGCAGCCTGGTGATGCCATTCCTGGTGTCAATTTCAAGACCCAGGAAGGGCAATCTCTGCATGGGACCCATGGTCTTCTCCCAAGCAAGTGGTACCTCAAACTCATCTGCCACTGCCTGAAAAGTGCGCAAGAGTGACATGCAAGAATCTGAACCATCCGGGCCCACAAAGAGAAAGTCGTCCAAGTAGCGAGTCACCGCCTTCAGTCTGGATCGTTGTTCTAGCACCCAATGAAGGAATGAAGGTCTCAAAGGCGGTGCAGGAGATTGAGCATCCCATTGGCATACATTTGTCATAGTAGTACTTGTCGCCCAACTGAAAACCCAAGAGAGGAAAGCAGTTGTGGTGTATTGGGAGAAGTTGGAATGCCGACTCGATGTCTGCCTTCGCCAGATATGCGCCCTTCCCAATAGAATGCACCATGGCTACAGCCTGGTTGAAGGAAGCATACTGTACCTTGCAGGCATCGGCCGGTATGAAGTTCTTCATGGATTCTCATCAGGGAAGGACAGGTTGTGGATCAGTGTGTGCTTCACTGGCTCCTTGGGAACAACTAACAGTGGGGATACCCAGAACGACGGTCCAGCTTTTGGCATATAATGGGAAGCAGGTACAGAGTTGGCTGTAATGGATGTTTGCTGAGACCCTGCAGTGGCCTGTAGAACGGTATGATGAACCCAAATTGAAAACCATCGGCTAGCCTCACTGCAGCGTTCCTTCGATGATAGACACTCAACTACCGGACCATGGCCTCAATGCGGATGGGGGTAGAGGTCCTCGAGTCTGCTGCTTCATGGTTTCGTCTGAGTCATTGACTTGACTGTGGCTTTTTGGAGCACTGGAATGCAGAGTGGGGTGCAGCACAGTGGGTACAGACATGGCAGTACTTGCAGTCTCAAAAGGAACATATGCCCTTTTTAAACTCCCTGCAAGTGTCGTTTCCTGGCACATTCTGCACGGTGTGTGGCAAGTGGCAGCCCAGCTGCTGCTGGAAGATCGGGTATGGGTGCTGCTGCGGTGATCAGGCCCTCAGGGAGCTTGTTGTGTAGGCTCCGGCTCTACTGCTGGTGATGTCCGATGGGGCGAGTCGGTCAGGCACACTGCTCATGGTTCGGGCGATGCGCTTCATTGCTTGGTGTGTGTGGATGAGTTGGTTAGTGCTGGGCTGGGAACCATCATGTAGTCAATGTAGCGTACTGGCATCTGTTGGTTCCTGGTGGGATGGCTGTGTGACTCCTCTTCCTGCCCCGGGCTTACTGCGTGGTCTGCAGCACCCACCAGTGACACTTCGGGTTCCCTCCTGTCTGCCAAGGCCCCACATTGGCCTGTGCCAGTCACAGGTGAAACTGGCAATGTGGGGACCCCGGCCCCACTCTCCTGGTTGTTGCATGCGGGTCCTTTGGGCTATCCACCCTCCTCATGGCCTATATTTGTAGCCATTACGTGGACCACAGAACAGGTCTGGGATTTGACCAAGGGAAGGCCAGGAAGCCCACCCTTTCACAGCCTAAGCACAGATGCTGTTGAGCACCAAAGGATGAAGCCCTGCAGCAAGATGCCCCCGCCAGAGCTCATCAAGAGGCAAGTGGCCCGCCCGCACGTGCCTGATGGGTCCCTGCCTGGCCACCGGATCTTAGCCCTCCACTGTCCTAGCTACAGCGGAGTATCCTCAATGAGGTCTCTGTTCCTGCTAAGTGAATCCGAGCTGACACGTGTTGGGGGGGGGGGGAGCGAAACGGGCAGATCTCAACTGGAGATTCTCTCTGATGCAGCAGCCTCCAATCCCTAGCTGCCCGGGTCGAGCATGAGCCTGCTGGAGTGCATTGTCGAAGTCACTGCATGCAGCCGAGTGGCGACTGCACACAGTAGCCAGGAGCAGGAATCCGATGGTGACAGCTGCCTCTCGATCGAGGTGGAAGTCCTCTCTTGCTTGCCGATTGCTCCTCCATGCTAACTGGAGTGAGAGCCGGAGGTCAAAATCCTCTCTCACTTTGCTGGCGATCCAAACAGGAATGACTGTAAGACGCCCACCCCCTTTTATTGGGCTGCGCTCCCAACGGGCATGACAGCATCATTCCCCGATGATGTCACAGTGGCGCATGAGACTCAGCCGCCTGATGAGAGCACAGCCCAATATTCCCTGGCTCACGATGGGTCCACAGCTCCATGAAGTTGTGGGCCCGTTGCAACCTCTCTGACTTTTCATACACCGTGCATCATCTTTAGATAACAGCTTCAGATAACAATTGTCAGTGCATGCTGCAATAATGGTGTGCCAGTCTGTGTATGGTATGTGGTTGTGGGTGCCTTTGTGTAGATGGGGTGCAGATCTGCAGAGCATGTTGGTGTGTGGTGCAGTTGGTTACCTAGGGGGATCCCATCTCCTGCGGATAGCCAGCTTGCATCTGTGCTGCATCGCGGCTATCCCCTTCTGCCTGTGGGAGATCAGATCCCCACGAGCAGCCAGGGCCAATTCCTGCTGCTTTCGCAGCCTTCAGTGGCCCTTCTGTCTGCGGGGGGTGGGCTCCCCACGGGTAGCCAATGCCAGTACCGCTGCGATTGCAGCCTTAGGAGGCAATTCTCCCCACACCGCCAGCAGAGCCAGCTCCCCCGATCAGGGTAGAAGCGCCTGAGCGAGAAATCGTCCCGCTCAGAAGCTCCTGCCCAATCGGGGCAGTGGGAGAGCAACAAAAGCAGCCAGAACATCGGCACGGCCGCGCTTGAGGGCCTCGTCAGAGGGCTCTTTGGCGGGGTACAGGGGCGAGCACAGAAAAACGGAACAGGCACAACTACAAGGCCCACAGGAGCTACACAAAAAACCACCAGAAACAACCAAAAACAACAAGAGCAGTGAAAAGTAAGTGAAGTAAGCAAAACTTTACACCAGATACAGCCCAGAAGACAACATGCATACAACTCTGATTCTCCCCATCAGCCTCCTCCTCACACAACTCCTTCCACTGCATGCACCCAACCACCACCTACACACAAACACGCCATGGCTTATACTAACAGCACAGATATATGCATGCCCACAGTATAATCACTGGGACACATACAGGACACCCATGCACAAAAGGCAAACCAGGCGCAAGAACGACACCCACACAAACCCAAAGGAAGCGCACAGAACAACAAACACCCCAGCAACAATCTCAATAGAGCTCATAAATGCCAGATCCATAAGAAACAAAATCAACACAATAGCAGACCACATAGATGATCAACAACCCGACATACTTTGCATCACAGAAACATGGCTCACCCCCACTGACCATGTACTACTCAATCAATTAGTGCTGACACATACTCAGCATTCAACTGCCCACGTGCTCACTGGAGAGGAGGAGGGGTCCTGATCATCACAAAGAACAGCCTAAAGTTCAAATCACGAAGTGCCACAGATACCCAACAATGCAACACCATCACTGTTGAGAACAAACGGATAGCCCTATGCCTCGCCTACAGAGCCCCCCATGCGCCACCTGATGAACTAGCCTCCACACTCAAAGCAGTCTGCGCTATCAGCTCAAACCCCAAACCCACGATACTGCTAGTAGACTTCAACCTCAAATCTACCACCACCAAAGGCGCAGAAGCATTCCTCCTAGCGATGAGCTCCTTTCAATACACCCAAATAATTAACACTCCGACACACAGACACGGATCATTGCCAGACCTCATAGTCACACCCAACTATCTACTCGACAGAGGACTCATTTCAACCCCCACTGTCACACCTGTACCATGGTCAGACCACCACATAATATTTATTTTAATTATGCCACAAGGAGGAAAACAAGACGAAAAACCGGATAACCCACCCACACAAAGAAGATTCAAGAGCTTCGACAGGGACCAATTCCTACAGGACACTATACCACACCTGAACTCAGAAGCAGATGATCTAGAAGCTCAAATCAGAAACTGGAACACCATCATCAATGACGCTGCCAAAGCCACAGAACATAGACCCAAGAAAATTTGCTGCACCAAATTACATCACAAACCATGGTACTCAGAAGTCATACAGAACGAAAAGAGGGAACTAAGAAAGTTTGAACGGCGATGGAGACACACCAAGTCGTCCAATACCCAGGAACTATACCTAACAAAGCAAAAAAACTACAACGAACTCATCAACCAAACAAAGAGAGAATACCACACAAACATTATACTCAAATCCAACAACAAACCTAGAGAGCTCTTTGAAATTGTGAAAACCCTCACCAAAGAATAGAAGGCTGAAAGCGAAGTCCAAATATACCGACAAAAATTTGCAGACCACGTCCAAGAAAAATTCCATTCATCTTTACAACCAAAATCAAACACAACCACCAAACCAACCACACCCCTGAAAACCTGGGGCACATTCAGCACCCCATCCAAAGAGCAGCTCTCAGACATCATCACCGCACTCAATACAAGCACGGCACCAACGGACCCATGCCCAGTGACATGGATCAAAGCCACTAAGTCAAGCTTCATCTACACTATACACAACATGGTGCACAGCTCTCTGACCCAAGGAACCATGCCGAACCAACTAAAGCTCGCCACTATAAGACCAATCCCGAAGAAATCCACACTCGATAAGAACAATCCAGCAGCATACAGACCAATCTCAAGCATACCCCTACTGGCAAAAATTATTGAGAAGGCAGTACAGCATCAGCTACAAGACCACATTGACAACCACGCACCACTAGACATCAACCAACACGGTTTCCGCCCCAACCACGGAGTCGAAACACTCCTGTTATACCTATTCAATAACTTACTTCGCCTCATAGACAACTGCAAGAACGGAATACTAATGATCTTCATTGACATTTCATCAGCATTTGACACAGTGGATCACAGAACTCTATTGGAAAGACTACAGAACATTGGACTACAGGGCTCCACTCTGAAATGGTTCCACTCATACCTAACGGACAGACAGATACAGGTCAAGGTCGGCCCCAACACATCCCAACCCATAAAGGTCCTGCAAGGAGTACCACAAGGATCTGCCTTATCAACTCTATTTAACCTCTACATTCAGCCAATATACGACATCATGAAAGAACACGAGATACAATACACAATTTATGCTGATGACATCATGATATACTCACCAATCACAATCGACAGCCCGGACTACTCCAAAATAACAAACTGTCTCATACACATGACCAGCTGGTTTCAAGACAACAACCTGACCATAAACTGCAGCAAGACCGAGGCACTAATCATCACCCGAAACACCGAATTTGTCCCTCCACTCAACATCAAGGTAAACAACGCAACCATACGCATAAAACCGGAAGTAAAATACCTCGGAGTGACTCTGGACAAAGAACTGAACCTACAGTCACACATAAGCAGAACCACCAAAAACGCATACCACAGGATGAGACTAATCCAACGCCTTAAACCCCTCCTCTCCCTGGAGCACTTCCGCACAGTCTGTCAGGCTCTAATAACCTCAATTCTAGACTTCTGCAACCCAATCTATCTCCGTCTCACAAAACAAACACTCAGACCGCTGCAACAGGCACAAAACACAACGGCACGCATAATATCTGGTACAGCAAGACAAGAACACATCACACCCATCCTGAAAGATCTACACTGGCTTCCAATCAGCTCACGCATCAAATATAAGACAGTCATAAACATATTCAAAATCAAACAGTAGTCATCAGCTCTCAGCTTACAACCAATCATACAATCTGACACAAGCACACGACCGAGGAGGAGGGGCATCTCCAACCATCTTAACACACCAAAAGACCTCACCAAGGTCCGCAAGGACACCGCGGACCGAGCCCTTTCTCTGGCTGCACCAGCAATTTGGAACGCCCTTCCAGATGACCTACGAGTAACAACAGACATCAAAGACTTTCGGAAGCAGCTTAAGACAACACTATTCATCGAATACTATGGGGACGTCACATGATCTACTCGCCAGTCAAGACCGCAGACCAACCCCCCTTTCCCCATGTTCATAGGAATGTATAATAGCGCACGCTGTAAATAGTTTAACATGAATCTACTGTACACCACCACACACACACGCACTGTATCACTGCATGAACACACATAACCCATTCTTGTTGATTGTTTGCTGTGTAGACCGCCTTGATTGAAGGATGAGGATCAAGGACTAGGGCTGTTAGAATCCATTCAAAGGTGAGGATCTTAGACTTTAGGAAGACTAACTTTGCGAAGATGGGCCAATATCTCAGGGAGTCGTTAGTGGGATGGGAACAGCTGGGGGATGTAGAAAAACAGTGGGAAAAACTGAAAGGGGATATTTTAAGGGCAACCAACCTTTTTGTTAAAATGGTAAATAAAGGTAAAAGGAAAAGGAGACCGCTATGCTTTTCGAAAGAAGTAGCTGAAAAAGTGAAGAAAAAGAGGGAGGCCTTCATGAAATACAAGAGATCACAGAAAGAGGAAGACAGGTATCTGTATTTGGAAAAACTTAGAGAAGCTAGCAAAGTAGTCAAGAAGGCAAAGATTCAAAAGGAGGAACTAGCCAATGCAATAAAATGGGGGTATTAGACATTTTTCAGATATGTTAGTGAGAAGAGGAAGGGCAAAAGTGGTATTGTCAGACTCAAGGGTGCAGGGGAGGAATATGTAGAAGCTGATAAGGATAAAGCGGAATTGCTTAACATATTTTTGTTCTGTGTTCACAGATGAAGAACCAGGAGCAGGACCTCAGAAAACACCCACAAATAGGAACAGAAGCGAGGGACATCTTGAACAATTTTCAGAAGACTGTGTTCGTGAGAAACTAGCTCAACTTAAAGTAGACAAAGCAATGGGACCGGATGGGATACACCCTAGAATACTGAGGGAACTTGGGGACGTTCTAGCAGCTCCACTGACTGACATTTTTAATGCCTCGTTGGAGTCGAGTGGTGCCAAAGGACTGGAGAGAGGCTCATGTGGTGCCTTTACACAAAAGCGGAAGTAAGGCTGTGGTTGAAAACTACAGGCCGGTTAGTTTAACTTCGGTGGTGAGTAAATTATTGGAAATGCTGCTGAAAGAGAAAATAGTGAGGTTTCTGGAGTCCAGCGGATTACAGGATCCGAGGCAGCATGGATTCACCAGAGGCAGGTCTTGTCAGACAAATCTGATTGATTTCTTTGACTGGGTGACCAGGGAGTTGGACCGAGGGAGAGCCCTAGATGTGGTGTATTTAGATTTCAGTAAAGGCTTTGACACTGTTCCTCACAGGCGACTTATAAACAAACTGAGCACCCTAGGGATGGACCCTAAAGTTACTGCTTGGGTTAGAAATTGGTTGGGTGGGAGGCGACAAAGAGTACAAGTAAATGGAGCTCACTCTGAGGAGAAGGATGTTACCAGTGGTGTGCCCCAGGGATTTGTCCTTGGTCCAATTCTTTTTAACATCTTTGTTAGTGATATAGCAGAAGGGCTGTCGGGTAAGGTTTGCCTCTTTGCGGATGATACCAAAATCTGCAATAGAGTAGACACCCAGGAAGGTGTAGATAACATGAGGAGGGATCTAGCTAAGCTTGAAGAATGGTCTAGAATTTGGCAGCTGGGATTTAATGTTAAAAAATGTAAGGTCATGCATTTGGGCTGCAGCAATCCAAGGGAGCAACATAGTATAGGGGTGAAGTACTTTTGTCCACTAAAGAAGAACGGGACCTAGGCATGGTTGTGTCTGATGATCTTAAAGTAGCTAAACAGGTAGAAAAGGCGACGGCAAAAGCTAGAAGGATGCTTGGGTGCATACGGAGAGGAATGGCTAGCAGAAAAAAGGAGGTGATAATGCCTCTGTATAAGTCTTTGTTGCGACCTCATTTGGAGTATAGTGTGCAATTCTGGATACCGCACCTTCAAAAGGATGTGAACATGATGGAGTCGGTGCAGAGGGTGGCTACTAAAATGATTAGTGGTCTTCATTATAAAGCATATGATGACAGACTGAAGGATCTTAATATGTACACCTTAGAGGAAAGGCGAGATAGAAGTGATATGATTGAGATGTTTAAATACCTCCATGGCATAAATGTTCAGGGAGAGAGCCTCTTTCAACTGAAAGCAAGTTCTGCTACGAGGGGACATGGGATGAGGGTGAAGGGAGATAGATTCAGGAGTGATATGCGGAAATATTTCTTTACGGAAAGAGTGGTGGATCCGTGGAATAGTCTCCCAGTGGAGGTGGTAGAGATGAGGACAGTAACTGAATTCAAAAAAGCATGGGACAAACACAGAGGATCTCTAAAGGAAAAAAGGGGACTGTTGTAGTTGTTGATATGGAAGGACAGACTAGATAGGCCTTGTGGTGTTTTTCTGTCATCATATTTCTATGTTTCTAAGGAGAAGGCGGTATAGAAATCCTTTTAAATAAATAAATAAAATTAATTCTGCCCGCAGGGGATAGGATCTCCGTAGGCAACCAGGATCGATTCATGGCACACTTTTGTCTGTGGGGATCATTGCTGGTGGTGGCACTTCTGCGTATGTGGGATGGGATCCCTGCGGGGGCAGCCAGTGCTGGTCATGCTGCAGGTGTTCCAAGCCCCAGGTGCCAGGTCTGATTTTTTTTTTTTTTTTTTTAAAGCCACCATGGTGACTTGGCACCTGGGGTTTGTCAAGCCCTGGTATATACTATGCTCTCTCCATTTCCCCTACATCCTCAGCAGTCATGCTCTCTTCCAGTCCCCGTCATCATTTCCAGCAGTCACACTCCCCTACCCAGTCTATCTCCTTCACTCTCATCCCCCATCCTGTCCCTAGTAGTGTCCGTTTTTTCTAGCCCCCCTCCCATTATGGCCAGACCAACCATTAGGCAAACTAGGCAGTTGCCTAGGGTGGCAGCTTCTAGTTGGGGGGGGGGGTTAGTAAAGAGCAAGGCATTCAAAACTAAGTAATAGATTTTGACAGCTGAGAGATGTAAAGGTTGCCAATACCTTGAACAAACTCTGGGGCTTGCCCTGACTCCCATATCTCCCTCTGGTCCCCACCAAGCTCTGGACATATCAGAGACAGGGGGGAAAAGGAGGAATTGGGAAAGGGGAGATGGTAGGGGCAAAAAATGTTAACAAAATTAAACAAAACCCAAGTCAGACACACATAAGCCCTAATTACACTAAATTTTAAAGTGTACCCTAGCAGTGTGACACAATGGCGCATTTCCAGAATCAGGGGCGGGGGGGGGGGGTTCATATGTGTGTCTCATAGCAAGGGCTGTAGAGTGCGGCATGTGTGTCAGGGAAAATGTCAGGAACTGTATGTACAGTATGTGTGTGTATGTGTGTATCTGTTAAAAGGGAGTATTGGAGGATGTATCCTTATATGTGTCATAGGGAGTGTTGGGGCTCTGTGTATATGTGTGTGTGTGCACGCATCTCTCTCTGACTCCCCCAGCCTTCCCCCAGTTGGGGGGTCTCTCATAACCCCACCACCAGCCTTCCCCCAGTCTCTCTCTCTCTCGTGACCGTCCCCCAGACTTCAGCCATTGTCTGTCTCTCTGTTTTATAAGCCCCACCTCCAGGCTTCAGCCACTCTCTCATATCACCCACTCTTCCACTCCTCCCTTGTCCCTGGATGCAGCACCTCAAAAACACCATAGTTCAAGGCTTCCCCCAGCGCCATCAGCTCTCTGGTGGAGCCACGCAGGGCAGGAAGTTTGAGCTGATCTCCCGGTTTCAAGTCTTGTGAGACTTCAAACTGCGAGATCAACCTGAACTCTCTGCTTCACACGACATCATGGAGAGGAAAGCCTGAACCGTGGCATTTGTTCACATATAGACAGACAATTTCCCTGTCACCTGAACCCTCAACAACAGGCACTATGCCTTAGTGAAAGACGCCTAAAAATGTGATGAGAATGCAAGAGAGAACCGGGCTGTGCAGCACACTGGGAATTAAACTGGGCAGATGAGAAGGACCTTATCATCCTATCTGCTGTCATATTTGAGGTTTTTTTAATCACTGATTATAGTTAGAAGGAGACAGAAATGTGTCCGTAATGGGGTCAGGTCTGGGAGCAGTTACACAAAGCAGATTCCTTCTCGCACACTGAAATCTGAAAATGTGTTTGTTTAAAGGTTCAGAGTGGTCAAAGCCAGGAGACAACCAGGTGGGTTCTCACTGTATCAAAGTCCCTCAGGCCTGTCAAATCAGGCACTCCACTTCAAGTTAAGGTAATAAACCCCCAAGTTTATTGGGACCCAACGAGGATCACGGTAACATCTTTATAATAGTTCAAGATGCGAGTAGCAGTTTCTAGATGAGGTAAGTAGACAGTTCAGTTATCAACCTAGTTCAAGAATCCTCTGCATAATCCCTTGGAACATGGTAGATTTTATGCTCCTCTTCTCTCACACCACTCCCTCAAGTGCTTAGAAGCTCGCTTACTATAATAAAAGCTGTTAGTGTAGCTGAGTTTAAAAAAGGTTTGGACAAGTTCCTGGAGGAAAAGTCCATAAACCATAAAGAGGACCAGGGAAATCCACTGCTTACCCCTGTGATAAGCAGCATGGAATCTGTGTACCTTTTTGGGAATCTAACAGGTACTTATGACCTGGATGGGCTACTGTTGGAAACAGGATACTGGGCTTAATGGACTCGTGGTTTGACCCAGTATGGCATTTCTTATGTAAGGCCCTCAGCTGTATTAGCTTGTTCAAGATCCTTCCCCTTTAGTGGTAAGAATTTATTCCAGGGATTGCTCTTGGCAGGTTCTCCATATTCTAACCAGGATGTAAGTCTTTTCTCCTTTCTCCTTCCATATATAGTTTTGTTTGCCTCCAGACTTCTCAGTATTGGAGACCCAACCCATCCTTGATAGCACTTTTAATCCAGCTCATTAAAAACAGAGACCCTCTATCAGGGCCGGATTTACCTTGAGTGAGGCCCTACACCAACAAAAATTGTGGGCCCCCAGCAGGGGCGGCCCAAGGGGGGTGCGGACCTCATTTGCATAAGGGGCCTCATTTGCATAAATATTTGCATAATGTTACCATATACTAACTTTTAGTAAACGTGCCTCTTAATGAGTGTATGGATAAAGAAAGACTAAAAGATTTCTACATTACTATAATCCAGTGCCAACTGCCAGACACATTAGGAACTACTACAAAAACTGCCCATAGTAAACCCGCCGTATCCTAACAGCACTACCAGGACTCACAAAGCACCAACTCTACCAATCAAAAGGCACACTGCAAATATTAAACCAATACATTTCAGAGAACAACAATACATGACCTACTGGGGAAAGAGAACAAGTGGCAATGTCAAATAGGAATTATATAAACAGAACACTTCAGCTCAGTTACACATGCAGAACATAGACCATCACCAAACAAGTAATCACAATTTAGAAATAGGAAGACAATAATTAAACTGGGAATCCCAAAAGCCAAACTTGGAATGTACAACACTGTAGAAATAAAACAATACATTAATTTGCTCTTGTACTAAACAAAGCACAGATGTTAATGATGCACATTTACCAGAGCTGACATATTCCAATTAATAAATTCAAAATAAAGAGATATTTTTCTACCTTTTGTGCATTTTTTTCAGCTGCAATTGCTCCAGCCACTTTCTTCTGGTTTCTTCGTGTCTTCTGCTAACTCTCCATCGTCTGCTGTCCATTTGTCCTTTCTTCTCTCTTCTAGATTTTTTTCCATTCTCTCTCTACATCTGCTTTAACATACTAATCTTTCTCCTTTTGCTCTTTCCTCATTCCTATTTCATCCACTCAAATATTACCCCTCCATCCTCAATCCCCACTTACTCTCCAACTACCCGGCCAATTGTAGATTTTTTATCCCTCCCACACAAAATATTTTTCCCTTCTCCATTTTACTCTTCCAGCCCCATCCCATTCTAATCCTCCCCCAACATCAGCTCCCTTCTAGTTCCAGCCTCACCCAGCATCCATTCCCTTCTAGTCCCTGCATCAGCCCATTTCCAGCCCTAGCCATCCATCAGCCCATTTCCAGTCCTAGCCCCCCCCATCAGCCCACTTACAGTCCTAACCATCACCCCATTTTCAGTCCTTAACCCCCCATCACCCCATTTTCAGTTTAAGCCCCCCCTATAACCCATTACCAGTCCTAACCCCCCATCAGCCCACTTCCAGTCCTAACCCCATCAACCCATTTCCAGTCAGCCCCCCATAGCCCATTGCCAGTCCTACCCCCCCCCATCAGCCCACAGCCCATTACCAGTCCTAACCCCATCATCCCCACCTCCAGTTTTAAACCCCCCAGCCCATTTCCAGTCCTAGCCCCCTATAGCCCATTACCAGACAACCCCCATCAGCCACCAGCCAATTACCAGTCTTAACCCCCCCAAAAGCCAATTACCAGTTCTACCCCCCCCCAACAGCCCATTACCAGTCCTAACCCCATCAGCCCACCTCCAGTCTTAACCCCCCAGCCCATTTCCAGTCATAGCCCCCCCCCCATAGCACATTAACAGACAGCCCCCATCAGCCCACAGCCCATTACCAGTATTAACCCCCCCCAAAGCCCATTGCCAGTTCTAAGCCCCCCCCCCAACAGCCCACAGTCCATTACCAGTCCTAACCCCATCAGCCCACCTCTAGCCTTAACCCCCCCAGCCCAGCCCATTTCCAGCCCCAGCCCCCCAATAGCCCATGACCAGCCCGCCCCCCCCAGTCCATTTCCAGCCCCAGCCCCCCCAATAGCCCATTACCTGTCCTACCCCCCCTTCGCCCATTACCTGTCCTACCCCCCCCATCGCCCTTTACCATTCCTCCCCCCCCCCCCCACATAGCCCATTACCAGTCCTAACCCCCCCCCCAATAGCCCATTACCAGCCCTACCCCCCCGGCCTAAAGTAAAATTTAATTAAAAAAAAAAACCTGGTGGCTGCCGCGGGGGCCCCGTCTACAAGCTGGTCGGGTCCGGTCGGGTCTCTCTCCCTCCCTCGCTGCAGGCTGCAGGCTGCGAGAGACGCATCTTCGCGTCTCTCGCAGCCTGCAGCGAGGGAGGGAGGGAGAGAGACCCGACCGGACCCGACCCGACCCGACCAGTTGTAGACGGGGCCCCCGCGGCAGCAGAGGGGGCCCCGCGGGGGCAGCCACCAGGTTTTTTTTTTAAATTAAATTTTACTTTAGGCCGGGGGGGATAGGACTCCTACCCCCCCCCCCCGGCCGAAAGTAAAATTTAATTAAAAAAAAAACCTGGTGGCTGCCGCCGCGGGGCCCCCTCTGCTGCCGCGGGGGCCCCGTCTACAAGCTGGTCGGGTCGGGTCCGGTCCGGTCGGGTCGGGTCTCTCTCCCTCCCTCGCTGCAGGCTGCGAGAGACGCGAAGGGAGAGCGTCTCCTCGCGTCTGTGTTAAGCCCGCAGGGGCTGATGGGAAATCCCATCAGCCCCTGCGGGCTTAACACAGACGCGAGGAGACGCTCTATCTTCGCGTCTCTCGCAGCCGGGAGGGAGACGAGACCCGACCAGACCATACCATCTTGTAGACGGGGCCCCCGCGGCAGCAGAGGGGGCCCCGCGGCGGCAGCCACCAGGTTTTTTTTTTAATCGAATTGAAAAAAAAAAAACCTGGTTCTATTTTTGGTGGGCCCCTGCCGGTTGTGGGCCCTACGCCATGGCGTACATGGCGTATACGTAAATCCGGCCCTGCCCTCTATGATGAATGCTCCATGCTGATACCTGCATGCTGATTCACCGGTAATGACAGCATAAGAAAAAAACCTAAAAACTCACCTATTCCAGAGATGCTTTGGATCTGTCACATAACACAGCTCAAGAACTATAAATCACACCATGAACAATCAGAAACATATTCACAATGTTTGTTTTGTTCCTGATTCTTTTAACTACTGTTGATGATGTACTAAATCCCAGTTAATATAACCAAAACATTGTTCTACTAATACTTGTTCTGTGTAATACGCTGTTTATGTTCAATGTAAACTGCTTTGATATAATGAAAAGCGATATAAAAGAATTGTTAAATAAATAAGAATATAAGAAATGCCATACTGGGTCAGGCCAAGGTCCATCAAGCCCGGTATCCTGTTTTCAACAGTGGCCAATCCAGATCACAAGTACCTGGCTGGTTCCCAAAAAGGCACACCGGTTCCACAATGCTTGTTCCGGGGTAAGCAGTAGATTTCCCGGGTCCTCTAATGGTTTATCGACCTTTCCTCCAGGATCTTGTCCAAACCTTTCTTAAACTCAGCTATACTAACAGCTTTTACTATATCCTCCAGTAACAAATTCCAGAGTTTGATTACGCATTTTTCCCACTAGCACTCCTTGTGGCCTTGGGCAAGTCACTTAACCCTCCATTGCTCAGAAAAAAATCCCAGTTATCAATGTCCCTGTTTAATGTACATTTACCAAGTTTAAGTTACAATGTAAACCACTTTGACTGAAATGATAAAGCGGTATAAAAAAACTGTTAAATTAACTAAATATGCATTGAGTAAAAAGATTTTTTCTCTTATTAGTCTTAAATGGGTTACATTGTAGCTTCATTGCATTCCTCGTCTTTCTACTTTTTGATAGCATAAACAATCAATCTACGTTTACTCATTATACTCCATTCATTAATTTATAGACCTTTATCATATCCCCCTATCATTGCGATATAGTTTGTCCCATTGGTTGTCCTCCTTCCACCAGGTCTCTGAGATGCCAATCATATCTAATCTTTCATTTCGTGCTATATATTCTAGCTCTCCCATTTTATTTTCTAGACTTCTGGCATTTGCATACATATAGGCATTTTAGAGGTTGTATTTTATTCATATTAATCTGGTTATCAGTTGACAGAGGTAATTTTGAATCAGCTCTGTAAAAGGTATCTGGATTATTTTTATTTTTATTGGAACCTCTCTATTGGGATGCCCTAACTTCTCTCTTTTGCTAGTATCCTTCAAGGATACATCCTTCCAAACCATACATTCCTGGGCAACTGTCAGCTTTCCCCTACTATCTAGTTTGAAAGCTGCTCTATCTCCTTTTTAAAGGTCAATGCCAGCAGCCTGGTTCCATCCCTGTTAAGGAGGAGCCCATCCTTTCATAAAAGCCCCTCCCTTCCCTAGAATTTTGCCCAGTTCCTAACAAATCCAAAACCCTCTTCATTGCATCATCGTCTCATGCACACATTGATGCTCTGGAGCTCTGCCTGCCTTTTGGGGCCTACGTGTGGAATGGGAAGCATTTCAGAGAATGCTACCCTGGAAGTTATGGATTTCAGTGTCCTACCTAAAAGCCTAAATTTGGCCTCCAGAACCTTCCTCCCACACTTTCCTATGTCATTGGTGCCAAAATGTACCAAGACAGTAGATTCCTTCCCAGCACTATCTAAAACCTTGTCTAAGTGGCGCGTGAGGTCTGCTACCTTCGCACCAGGTAGGCATGTTACCAGGCAATCCTCATGTCCACCAGCCCCCCAGCTATCTACATACCTAATGATCGAATCGCCAACTATAACGGCTGTCCTAACCCTTCCCTCATGGGCACATGGCTTTGGAGAAACCTTCTCAGTGCAAGAGGGTTTTACATCTGCTGGTGGACAGGTCTTAGCTACAGGATCACTTCCTTCCACACCAAGGTGATGCTTTCTTTTCATTTGACCTTTCTCCTCCATGGCAATTGAGAGGCTGCCAGACTAGAGGTGGGACTTCAGTACTATATCCCAGAAGGTCTCGCCTATGTACCTCTCTGACTTTCTTACCTCCTCCAAGTCTGCTACTCTAGCCTCCAGAGTTCGGACTCATTCCCTGAGGGCAAAGACTCCTTGCACCTAGTGGCCCTGTAAGACCCCTCACCAACTGGGAGAAAATCGTAGATGTAACAATCAGTACAAAAGACTGGATAGCCTACATCTCACTGCTGGACTGCTGTCTGCATCTTAGTTTTAAGGTTTTGTTTGGCTATTTAAGTTGTTTACTTAAAGTTGCTAGGGATACTTGTACTAATACAACTATACCAATTAAGTTTAAGGGACTTTGTTCACCTCAAGATTAATTTAATTTCAGGGCCTTAATCTATTCCTGGTGAGGATAAACATCTGAACTTGAAAGTGAATTTGATCACCTCTCTCCCTTTAATACATTGGTTCTCAACCCAGTCCTCGGGTACCCCAGGCCAGTTAGATTTTCAGGATATCCACAATGAATATGCATATGAGAAATCTGCATACACTGCTTTAATAGGTTTAAGAGCCTATAAAGCTAATATTATGCCTTGGGTGGATGGGAGTTGGGGTGGGTTGGAGGGAATTAACACAGTAAAGGCTGGTTTGCTACACAGGTCCCCGACCTGTATTTCTAAGGTAATCTGTTAACAATTTCCTGGGTGATTCACTCAGTCCTTGGTTTGATAAAGGGAGCCTTTCAAATTGTTCCTTTGATCTGTCACTTGGCTTTAACACATATTTAAAACAAATTCCCAGATCTCTTACCTCCTAACTAGAATGTCTCCAGAAATAATTTATTTCTTTCAACTCAAAGAATATTTACACTACTCTTCCTTCTATGCTAAGCTATACTCCTGATGTGATGTAAATTAAAAGCTCTCTGCTGATACTAGGCCCCGATTGAGTTTTAAATTTAATTTAAAAGTTCTTTGCTTTGGTGATTTTGGCGGGCTTTTCCAATTTTGTTCTAACTTGCCTATGCCTTGCCTTTGAATTGGTTCAAACCACTGTGACGTTTGCTTGCCTCTGCAATTTTATTTTGCCTAGCCTTTGCGTTGATTCTACACTGCAATTTTATTTCGCTTTGCCTTTGCGTTGTTTTTACACTGTGTGCAGAATTTATTAAATCGTGTGTAGTGGTATTTGAACTTGTTTGGCGGTATTTGATTTTATCTGGTTTGCTGGACAGGTGTTTGAGTTTTTTTGATGATTGGTGGTATTTGATTAGTGCCAGTATGATGAATTCTTATTTTTACTTTTAGAACTGCATGTGTGGTTTTGGCATCTCCAGTCCTTGTATTGCACATCATCCAGAGGTCTTCAATTCCTGTTGATCTTTAATACTTTGGGACAGTGACAGTTTTGGACAAGATTCAGCCAGTGTTTATACTAACTTAGCAGATTTGGCTTTCTTACATCCAGCCACCCCAGTATAACGAAGATGAGTGTTCCAAAGAAGAGCAAAACCTACCACTTTCATGATGAATGGGAAATGGACTACTTCTTCATCACGGTGAAAGACAAGTGTTGTCTAATTTGTAACGCCCCAGTATCCTTGCCCAAAAAGGGTAATCTGGAACATCATTATAAGGCTCTGCATAGCAATAAGTTTGATGCTGATTTTCCACCCAAAAGTGAAATTCGTAAACTGAAGCTCAAAGAACTTAAATCGAAATTGGCTACTCAGCAACAGTTGATGGCAAAGCCAAGGTCTCATTCAGTCAATGCAACCACAGCATCCTTCAAGGTCAGCAACCTGATCGCAAAAAATGCAAACCTTTAACTGAAGGGGAATTTGTAAAAGATTGTTTTCTTGAAGCAGCTGACAATCTTTTTGAAGAATTTAAAAATAAGAAAGAGATCATAGCTGCTATTCAAGATGTACAATTGTCAAGAAACACAATTGTGCGGCGAATAGAAAAGATGTGTGGAGACACAACTGAACAATTGTTGGAGGATGTTTCAAATTGTGTTGTTTTCTCACTCCAACTGGATGAATCTACAGCAGCGGTTCTCAACCTGTGGGTCGCCACAGGATTTAGTGGGAGTCGCCTCATTCCGCCGTTTAAAAAAAAACAAACGCACAAGTTGCTGCTGCTGCCAAGTCCGCTTCTTGGCAGCGGCAAACTCACTGCCTCACAGTCCCTTCTAATGCAGCCACGGCTCCCTGCCTCTTAGGGAACCGCGGCTATGCCAGTAAAACCGTTGCGGAACCTTCCTGTCTCTCGACGGGCTCCGTGCAGCATTGTCCCGCCTCCAAAGGAAGTTGTTTACCACTTCCTTTGGAGGTGGGACAATGCTGCACGGAGCCAGTCGAGAGACAGGAAGGCTCTGCAACGGTTTTACAGGCATAGCTGTGGTTCCCTAAGAGACAGGGAGTCGCGGCTGTAGAAGAACAGCAGGGAAGCAGCAGGCAGACAGGGAGAGGGGAGGAGGGGGCAGGGAACCTGCAACGGGGCTGACATGAGGGAGGGAGGGAGGGTTGGGGCTGACATGGACAGGGGGGCTGACAGGGAGGGAGGGAGGAGGGCTGACATTGATGGATGATGATTGGGGGAGGGAGGAGGCTGACATGGACAGGGGGGCTGAGATGGAGGGAGGGGAGGGCTGACAGGGAGGGAGGGAGGGCTGACATGGAGGGATGGATGGAGGGAGGGGTGGTTGACATTGATGGATGGAGAGAGGGAGGGAGGCTGACATGGACAGGGGGGCTGACATGGACAGAGGGGGGCTGACAGACAGGGAGGGAGGGAGGAGGGAGGAGGGGGGCTGACATGGATAGAGGGGGGACTGACATGGAGGGATAGATGGATGGAGGGAGGGAGGGCGGCGGACATGGACAGGGGCTGACATGGACAGAGGGGGGCTGACAGGGAGGGAGGGAGGGAGGGGGCTGACATGGATAGAGGGGGGACTGACAGGGAGGGAGGGAGGGGACTGACAGGGAGGGAGGGAGGGGGCTGACATGGATAGAGGGGGGACTGACAGGGAGGGAGGGAGGGAGCGGACATGGATAGAGGGGGGACTGACATGGAGGGAGGGATGGAGGGAGGGAGGGGGCTGACATGGACAGGGGGGATGACATGGAGAGAGGGAGGGAGGGGAGGGCTGACATGGAGAGAGGGAAGGAGGGGGGCGGACATGGAGGGAGGGGGGCTGACATGGACAAAGGGAAGAGACGGGGACATACTGGACAGACGGGGGATAAATGCTGGACAGAGGGGAGAGAGAGTGCGGGTTAGGATTATAATGGGCAGATGGGGGGTGGGCTAGGACTGGTAATGGGTTGATTAGGGAGGGCTAGGACTGGGAATGGACTGATCAAGGGGGGTTGGGACTGGTAATGTGCTGATAGGGGGGTAGGACTGGTAATGGACTGATGGGGGGCTAGCATTGGAAATGAGCTGATCGGGGAGGTTAGGAATGGAAATAGGCTGATTAGAGGAGGCTAGGACTGGTAATGAACTGATGGGGGGGGTAGGACTGGTATTGGGCTGATTAGGGGAGGCTAGCACTGTTAATGGGGTTGAGGGGGAACTAGCACTGGAAGCGAGCTGATTGGGGGGCTTCGACTGGGAATGGGCTGATTGTGGGGAGGGGAGGGTAGAGCTGCTGGCCCTGGAAGAAAACTGGGGGCTAAGGCTACAAATGGGCTGATACGAGGGGATGGGAGAATGGAACTGGAAAGGAGTGGATCTGAGAGGGGCTGCCATGGTATTTGTACTAGAAGGGACTGGTCAGTGGGGAAGGAGGGGGACTGGAAGGGAATGGACCCCAGTGGCAGTCATGGGAATGCAAGTTGACATTGGAAGGTACTGAGAGTGAGGACTGGAAAGGGGTTGATGCTGGGGAGGGTTACTGGGACTGGAAATAGGCTGATGGAAAGACGTGAATGAAAGAAGAGATAAGAAATGGCAGATGGACCATAGACCAAAGAAAGAGAGCTAAGAGAAGACAGGAAAGCAGAAGCCTCAGATCGGGACCAGCATGATCAGAGAATAAATTGGTCAGACAACAAAGGTAGAAAAAATAATTTTATTTCATATTAGTGATTTGACTACAAAATCATCATAATTTTGAAATCAAATATTGTTACTTGTTATTGTGATTAATTATTGTGGTTTAAATAAGTAAATTTTATAAATAAAAACATATTGCAAAGGCCTATAATATATTAATAATTCAACAAATGATTACAGCGACAATGCGTTAACGGTAAAGGAAGAGAGACGCATTTGATTTTATCATTGGGGTCACCACAAGTTGACCAATGGTAAAAGGGGTCACGGTACAAAAAAGGTTGAGAACCATTGATCTACAGACATAGCCTAGTTACTAGTCTTTATCCAGATGGTTTTTGAAGACTTCAGTGTTAAAGAAGAACTACTTGGAATGATTTCTTTAAAAGGGAGAACTACCAGTCACAAAATATTCAGTTCTTTCCATTCTTTTGTGACAAAGTGTAATCTTCCATTGCATAGACTTGTTTCCATCACTACTGATGGAGCAAGAGCAATGACAGGTGAGGTTAACGGTTTCATAGCCCTCTGTAGACAGCATGACGACTTCCCAGATTTCCTTTCTTACCACTGCATCATTCACCAGCAAGTTTTGGCAAGCAAGAGACTCAATACAAAGACTGTCATGGACATCACTTTCAAAATTGTAAATTCAGTTCGTGGAAGATCACTTCAAAGACGGCTTTTCAATCTTACTCTTGATGAAGGGGCAGTGGAAATCATTTTGCACACAGATGTAAGATGGCTAAGTAGGCACAATTTCTGCAAAGATTTCATGATTTGCTGAATGAAATAAGAAGTTTTTTGAAGGAGAGGAGAGATGAACAAGCAGAGTTGGAAGATGAGGAGTGGTTATGTGATCTGGCATTTCTCGCTGACTTTACAGGCGAACTAAGTGATATGAACCTTGAACTACAAGGTAAAAACAAATGCATTGGTGAGATGATGAGTACAGTTTCATCCTACAAGAGCAAATTTGAGCTAATGATGACTGACCTTGCAAACAACACTTCTGATCATTTTCCTAATACGCAGGACTATCTGGGACAATATCCAAATTTTGTTTTTCAGAACGAGAAGTATGTGACAGAAATCTGTTCTGTTATCCAGGAATTTGAAAATAGATTCTGTGACTTCCAAAAAATTGGAACAGTTGTGAAGTACTTGTCATATCCATTCAAAGTAGATGTGGACATTAAAGAAACTGCAGTTGCTTTCAGTAAAAATTACTCATTGAAAAAGTCATCTCTTGAAAATGAAATATTAACCCTTAAAAATGACATTTTTCTAAAGACCCGTGCTGAGCAAGAATTGTTTTGGAAGCTAGTGCCTAGAGACAAATGTCCCAACTTGAGAAGATGCAGTGAAGCTGTACACTCCTGTTTCGGTTCAACTTATTTGTGTGAATCTGCGTTTTCCCATCTGAAAATGAGAGTACACAATGGTCCAACATGACAGATGAACATCTCCAGGATTCCCTGAGACTGGCACTCATGCAATATTCACCCAACTTCAAAAAGCTGGTGGATGAAATGCAGGCTCAGACGTCTCACTAATGAGCAAGACAAAATATTAAAGATTGTGCAAGATCAGCCTGGATCAATACTCGACCTAAATTTAACACAAAATACTCAATAAAAGTTTAAGAAAGTTATTAAGACAGTTAAAGAAAGTTATTACTCAATAAAACTTTAAGAAAAAAATGTACTTTCCATTTCCCCTCGCAGTTCTTACTGGATCTTTGTCTCTCTGTTTTGTTTTTGCTTAATAGCTGATCACATCCAAGTAAATGACAGAAGGTTCATTAAAAATGGGGGAGGGGGAATCCTCCAACTTTATTGGGTTAAAATTTAATTTGAAACTTAATTTTCATGGTAGTAGATCACTGGCACTTTTGGCCAGAAAAAGTAGATCACGACCTGTTTGAAGTTGGACATGCCTGCTATGGAGGACTGGGAGCCAGTGCAGATGGATCAAAATGGGGGTAATATGGTCGAAGCGTGAGGCATGGGTCAAAATAAGGGCGACTTGTATTATGGACAAGCTGTAATCTTCGTAATTGCGACTGGGGAAGGCCGACTAGATCCTTCCTCTTCTGGCAGGATGTTTGGACCAGAGATGATAACACAGCACAACCTGAGCTTGCACCAGTGCCCAGAGGCCCCAGGCCAGGCAGGCTGCTTTACAGTATTTCATGGCAGCCTGGGGAGAGGTAAGGCGGTGGAGGTGCTAGGAGAGGGAGCAGGTTCTGTCCTGCCGTGCTGCTGGCCCCAAACTCTGCCGCCTTAGGCAGATGCCTAGTCTACTTAGCAGTAGGGCTGGCTCTGGTGGGTGACATACTGAGAACTGCAATTTCCAGTCCAAAAATGTATTAAACTCACAAGCCTCAGTCACCTAATCATTGCAGGGGGTTCCAAAACACCATGCAGCATGAATGTCAGAGCTGCCATAGTGACCTTGTTGCTGGGGGAGGGAGAAACTTGTCACCAATTCAAGTTTTTTTTAACTTTCCCCTAGTGTATTGTAGGAGCAATAATTGGAGCTCTTCTGCTGTCTTCACTGCAGGCTCTTTGTAGACTTGAGCTACACAGTGTAGTAGCTCCTGGGCGAGTCTCAGATCTCTTGAGATGGCCAGATCAGTCCAGGAGTTCTTGCATCACCAGACTCAAACCTCTGATTAAGAGCCGCATGGTGAAGAGAAACTATTGCACCGTTTATCTGTGGCAGCCAAAGCAGAGGGGGAAACAAGACAATTTGTGTGTGCCCGAACAAGTAGGTCTAGGGCTGGCCCAACCACTAGGCAAACTAGATGGTTGGCATCTTCTGAGGGAAAAGCAAAGCAGTGTCTCTCCAGCCACACAAACGGTACTTACCTTTAGCTGCAGGAAGAAAGGGCAATATGCAAATAGTCCATTTACCCTGGTAGGTGGCTTTTTGAAATAACCTTCATGCATATATTTACAAAACAAAGTTAAATGCTTAAAAGCATGATAGCCAAATATGCATTTTTGTAGGACTGCTCTGGGAGGGATGCTGTTGAGATGATTACAATTGAGTTCAGTACTCAAAAGTGGAGGGCATTAGGGATCTAAAAGCTAATTACAAGGGAGCACAAGGCCGACTTTTCGCCTAGGATGCCTAATAGCCATGCACTGGCTCTGGGTAGTTCCTACTGTTTGCACTAGAGCTGATGCTTCCAGCAGTAGGAGGAAGGGCTGTTTCTCCGCTAACTGCAGGGGAGCCTTTTCAAGCAAGTAGTAGAATACTTTCTTAAAGCTGCCATTGGTTACATCTGGAAAGAGCTCCCACTGCTGTCTTCTAATCTGCTACTTAGCAAACTTGCAAGCAGGCAACTGAGCCCTGGTGAGGGCTGCAGGACTTGTTGAAGCCTTAAAGGGACTTCATGTTTCTTAGAGATTGACATAGTAGCTCACCAGCAACTACCACAGATTTAGGGGCAGGTTTCTGTGTGAAATGTTGCTAACACATGTCAATGAACATGATAACAAACTTTTACAAGATATCACCCATTACAGAGTTGCCAAGTTATCCAGTTCCAGGAGAGAGAGTTTTGGCCAGTTCTGGTTTTAAATTTGCCCTGCAATGCAATATGGTGTTTGCAGTCCTTGATTTTACCCATTGGAATCAGTGCTGAAGAATACAATTGTCAGAAATCAAGGACCAGATAACTTGACAACTCTTCCGTTTCAACAACGTTTGCATGTTCCTGACTGTATCGGTCTGTAATATTAACCTGGAACTGCACAAAGGGGAAGACGTTAAAGTGGCTGCACATGTCCTGTCAAAGTCTCCCTTCCACCACGTGCTGAAATCCCTGGTGGGCCAGTAGGAGTAAGAGGTGCCCTACTCCCCACCTCCAGAGTTGCAAAGTTGCCCAGTTCCAGGAGTGAGATTTTCTGCCAGTTCTGGTTTTAAATTTGCTTTGCATTGCAATGCAGTGTGGTATTTGTAGTCCCCGATTTTTTTACCCATTGAAATTAGTACTGCAAGCCCCATAATGTATCAGGATGAGATTGTCAGAAATCCAGGACTGGTTTAAAATGTCACTCATGGAACTGGATAACTTGGTAACTCTGCACCTTAATATGGCAGATGTCAAAGAGTACCTCTCCCCCCTTAGTTGCCTCTTTTGGGCCCTGGTACCTTAAAATGCAATGGATGTCAAAATTCCCCAGTTTCATCATAGTGGGGGACGGGAACAATCTCCACTTCTTCCTACCCTACAGCACCTTCTTGGAAAATGGCACCTGCTGATATCTAGTATGACATTTGCGCTTGGGGTCAGGCAGCGCCATTTTCTAAGATGATGCCACTAGTTACTACTACTGATCATTTGTATAGCGCTACAAGGCATACGCAGCACTGGGCAGACACATGTAAGAGACGGTCCATGCTCATCAGGACACTAGTTCTCTGTGTGACCTGTCACTAAGTTCCTAGTGCTGGAGAACCTTTTGCCTTGAGGCTTTAAGGGTTGCAGAGCTGTCACGTTACCTAGTTTCAAGAGGGAGCTTTTAGGTCAGACTTGGATTTCATGCAATCCTATCAGGATGCATTTTAGAGCCTGCATTCTCCTAGGACAAGCAGGATGAGTCAGCCACACTTGGTGATGTCATCCGACAGCGCCGAGACGGAAGTACTCTCCTATAGCTCAGAAGGGCTTTTTGCCCTTCTGAGCATGGGCCAACTGGCCCCACCCCCCTGCCCGTCCCTAGCTAGCCAGTTTCAGTTCTTCCGCCTTGCCATCAAGACGGACTTTTCTATTCTCCACCAAATTTAAACTTTAAGAAATTCTAATTCTCTTCTTACTCGTATGTATAGTGCAGTTTTACTTGCCATTAATGTTCCAAAGCTTCCTTTTCTGAGCTGTTCCAGCGGAGCTCAGATTCCTGCGGGCCATGTTCTCCCAGTCTCAACAGCTTATGAAATATTCTCTTCTTGCAGCGTATGTATGATCAGTTTAAACTTGCATTAATGCTTTGTCCAAGCTTTGTTTTCAGATGCTCCTGTCTGTCTAAGGGCTGCGCTTGAGCTCCTATACCAGCCAGGTGCTCTCAGCAGGCGGCATATCAGCTTCATACACAAAGACCGGAGTTCACTGTGATGACCTGGTGCAAGTCACTTTACTCACGTACCTTCGTGGGACATCTCCGACACCGCCGCCAGCTCTGCCGCCGCTCAGGGTGTGCCTAAGGGCCTCCACCCCCAGCTGCAGGCTTAAGCCACCAGCTCTGCCGCCGCTCAGGGTGTGCCTAAGGGCCTCCACCCCCAGCAGCGGGCTTTAAACGTCCAACGCGACTCCCAAGACGCTCCGCCAGGATTCCGTCCCAGGTGTGAAAGCCCTCGCAGCAGCCGGGGCCTCCGTCCACGGACTCTGCCCCTGGACCTTCCTTGCACGTGTTTGGACCATGGGGGCGGCCATCTTGCTGCGACTGTGTGCTGCAATGCAAGCCGTGCCCCCTCTGCTGGATTGGATGCACAAGCTCGGATTGGATGGCATCGCAACAGCGCCTTGACTGGTGCCACGTCATTCCGCCCTGCAGCTCCATTGGCGGCCATCACATCGAGCTGGCCCACTCAGCACAGCGCCATGGGCTGGCGCCATGTCCGATTGGATGGCTCTCTAGCAGCCGGCACAGCACCTTGGCTGGCGCCACGTCATTCCACCTGCAACTCCATTGGCGGGTGTCACACCAAGCCGGCCCATTTAGCACAGCGCCATGGGCTGGCGCCATGTCCGCCTGCCCCCACGACTCCATTGACTGGAATCACATCGCCGGAACCTCGAGGCCATTGGCCACATCAACGGCTCCACGGCAACCAGCATCTGTAACCGCCCTGGACGTAGGAACCTCCTAAATCAGCAATGGCGCAGCGGGAGTATCAATGTTGCCCCGATCAGCTGCAGGATCTCTCTGGTGGTGCTTCCCCCTCCAAGATCTGGAACTACCAGAAACCACCTGGGACCACCAGCAACCATCTTGCACGCGCCTCGGGGTCGAGTTGCGCCGCCAGGACCCCTACGCAGTGGTGTGACCCGAGGCTCCGGGATACACTCACCGCCGACCTCACCCTTCACCATCGCGTGTGATCAGGTCGGTAAGCCCTGTTCCTCTTCGCTGCGATGATATGGCTACTAGCTACAGCTACACTAAGCTGTTAGAATGGCCAGCCAGTTTTCCTCTGCATCAAGGCCTACAGCTACGCTGTTAGTGGCCAGCCACCTCCTCAGCTACACTACACTGCTAGAATGGCCAGCCACCTCCCCAAGCGTCAAGGCCTGCATCTGCAGAGCACAGCAATTCCAGGAGGAGGAATCGTCTGCTGAAAAGGATTCCCCTCCAATTTTGGCAGGGAGACCTGAACCCTGCTGGCCCGCTCAGGTAGCCACCTCAGCAGAGTCCACAGGGCCTATCGGGACATGCAGCCATTGCAGCGATGGCGACAGTGCTGGGTGCTTCTCCTCCATGTCAACGATAGCATCACGGCCCGGGTACCAACTCGGCAGCTGCCTTCCCTTCAACATCACAGAGCAGAACATGGCCAGGAATCGTCCAAATTCGGACGAGGAAGGAGAATGTTCCATATGGCACTGGCCTTTCGCCCTTAAATCACTCCAGACCGGCATACTACTACTGACTGCTTGTCTGTGGCACCCACAGCAGCAGCTAGAAAAGATGGCATCATTGCAAGGCTGAATAGCTACTCCACAACACTCCTACGGGCCTCTCGCATGCGGCACTACCGGACTTGCCTAATGCTTAGAGCTCTACCTTGCTAACCAAGCCAAGGTTTGATTCCCGCTAGCAACTTGTGGCATCGACACAGCAGAGTAAGTCAGGACTAGAGCAGGCAGCTCCAGCCATCAGACCCACAGCAGTCCTCAAAGGGAGGCTCGAGGAGCCCAGGGCCAGATCAAGAATGGCCAGAATCACATCCAGAATGGCCGGCTTCTTACAACATCCGCTTCTGTCTAAAAAAAAAAACAAAAAAACCCACAGCTCAAACCCTGAAGACCTGTGTGCAGTGTCCACGAGTGCGGCGGCATCACTGGAGTTCACCTGCATATACACAATACCAGGGGTCGAATCCCACCTGAGCTCCTTCAGACTCAACCCCCCCCCTTTGGGATGGGCTACACCTTAATTAACCATAGAAGCCTCTGGTGGTGCGGAGTCCGTGACCCTGCGACCCAACCAGTGTGATCTGGGGCCACTGAGAACAAGGTTCCAGACGGTGCACAGGGATTAAGAGACTCCCTCCACATTGCACTTCTCTACTTCCCTGCCGGACCCCAGGGACTGAGCAGGGCAACAGTAGAAGTAGAAAGAAAAGGTTCCAGCTCCGCTTAGTATCTGGCTCATTCCAGATAACTACGATCCCGACTCTAAAGGGAACAATGAGTACCGGTTCAGCCATAGGCGAACCTCACAAGTCAAGTTTGCGAAACCACCAACTTCAAGGCATATAGGTCTTCTGAACGACCATAAGTTGGGCGTAAATATATATATATATTTACGCCCAATATTTATATATTTACGCCCAACTTATGGTCGTTCAGAAGACCTATATGTATAAGGGCAACAAGCGGACTTGACCACTACCTACAAATGTCACAATGCAGTGATTAAACAAAAAAACCCCAAAAACCACAAAACAATTGCCTTGTCTTAGATAAATTACTGCGAGGACATAAGGGGGTACCTCCCCTGAGTGCCCTATGTTTGTCTTCTGGCATATAATAGCCTAACTCCCCGTCCCTCTCCGATGGTGTCCGACTGGGGTGGGGCTACCGCCAGGACCTGACTGAGGGTGGGATAACACCACCCGGCCGGCAGTGACTCACTGAGATGGACTCACTGATTATGGAATTGTCGCCTTCCTTCCATCCTACACAGGTTGGCACTTATGGCATCCTCCCTGTCTCCCTAGTGGCAACGCCCTAGGTCGGCATCTGCCACAGAAGTGAATGCAATGCATTCCTGTTGTCCTGCTTTGCCCATACCAATATCACTCTGGACTGAGCTTACTGTTCTCTAAGGTGACGTAGTGTAGTGGTTAGAACCAGTGCCTAGGGCCGTAAAGATCAAAGGTTCAATCCTGCTCAAGTGCAAGCCGCTGGCGCTCCTTACGGTGAGCAAGTCTCTTCACAACATGCGCTAATGCCTGGGAAATATCAAGGGTCAATGCCGTAAAAAGAGCAAAAGTTCAATCCGCTAGTGCCCCTTAGGGTTGGACATATCGCCCTATCACCAGCACTCGCACTAGAAGCCATCCCGGCCTTCCTCCCTATGACAAGTGATCCTGATACTGACAACAAGGACCATCGACAAAAGGCCCAACCCTTGACATAGTAATGCTTCAGCCCCAGTACCCAGGGCAGCATCGGGATCTCTTCGACTGTCATGCGGCACCAACTGGATCCTGTCCACGAACCCTTCGGTTCCTCATCCCTCGACCAGATATCTTCTAATATCGGTTTGCACCAACTGAGCCTCTCAGTCACCTCTACTATAGATCGCATTCTAAACACCGAGGAGTGAGCCACGCCAGCTCATGTAAGCCGCTGAGAACACTGCCCAGAGAGGCCTAACACAGGCTATCCGGCCTCTATCAGCTCAACATCGCCCTCAATCAACCGAGGCGTAAGCCATGCCAGCTCATCTATGCTGCCAAGATGAAGTGGTTATCATTTTTTAAGTGGCGTCGATCCGATGTCGACTCTTGCGACCCTCTGGATAGTTGTCCAAAATAGTCTTCGGTCTCCTCTCAGGCAGCTCATCAGTGGCATAGGGGCCCGTAGCTGCTGCGACTGTATTGATCCATCTCATTGCTGGCCTCCTTTCTCGACGAGCAGGTTGCCTATCCTCTGCATTATTACCTCCTCCTTGCTGCTGGTAATTCCTCTGTATGCAATCCAGCATCCTTATGGCTTTGGCCACTACCTTGTCACACTGTTCACCACTTGAGATCCTCAGGAACAATGACTCTGAGGTCCTTCTCCTGGTCCGTTCACACGAACCTATTGCCCCCTGTCTCATGCTTCCCCCTTGGATTTCTGAATCCCAAGGGCATGACACTGCACTTCTTCACATTTATCTCAACTGCCAAATTGGACCTTTCTTCCAGCTTTGCAGATATTCCTCATGTTTTCCATTCCCTCAGGGGAATCCACACTCTAGACTGCATCAGGGCCCTGTGCATCTACTAAAACAGGGCATCACACCAGTCTCGAGAGACCCAGCGTCAGTCTCAAGAGCCCCTGCACCTGGTTCCTGTGTATCTTCTGACACGGGATAATGCACCAATGTCAAGGGACCCAACCTGGGTTCCTCGATCCTTCTGCACAGGGCATCCTTCACCAAGGAAACAGCTTACAGCAGCACTTTCCACCTAGACCGATAGGAGCCCCAGCCAACAAGGGAATAATGCACCAGCTACAGACGCAAGTCACCCGATTTCTGCGCCCGGCTTGCGACTGCAGCCCCAACCTTGATGTACCAAGCCCAGCAGCCTTGCTGGCTCTTGAAAAAAAACAAACAAAAAAAACCGGGGTGGACCAACAACCCCATGGCAGCTTGGCTAATGGTCCAAACTGCTAGTCCGGATGGCATACCTACCACACACATAATGCTACCACGGCCGCCAGAGACACTCCATGCTCTGGACGTCATCGCAGCCCTACGCAACTACATGCCCAGGGCATACACGAAACAGCGCATTAACAGCGATCCACTGGCAGCAACACCTGCCAACACCCCTAGCTGTCTCAAAGCATCGCCCAGCGGTCTCAAGGTCTTGACTGCTAGCACGGTCGATATTGCTGCTGGTGCGTCAATCTCGCACACCCTTGCAGCGCTCCAACATTGTCACCGTGGCTACCTGCTCTCAGTGGTGAACTCAATGCTAATGCTCGGCGGGACCCCTCTGCTACTGCATTGAGACAACTACCCTGCGGCCACATAGGCACGACGTAGGTCTGCATGCCTACAAGTCCCGTATTACTACATGCGCACTTCAAATAGGCGCGCACCCATTACCGCCACAGGCTGCACATTCTCCGTGTGCGCGTACAACGCACATTGGCACATTAAGGACGACAGTCCAAAGTGTCCCAGGGCACTCCATTATGACATCTATGCCCTGATAAAGTGACGCCTGAACCTGATCTCGGCCTCCCCCTTTCCACCACGTCGCAATCACAGCTTGGGAGGCACCAAGTGTGGCTGACTCATCCTGCTTGTCCTAGGAGAAAACGGAGTTACTTACCTGTAACTGGAGTTCTCCGAGGACAGCAGGATAAGTCAGCCACACATACCCGCCCACCTCCCCTGGGAAGGGGTTGGCCTCTGTCCGAATGCCCGCCTCCTAGTGGCAAAAAGGCTCAGCTAGTGACGTACTGGCTAGCTAGGGGCGGGCAGGGGGGTGGGGCCAGTTGGCCCATGCTCAGAAGGGCAAAAAGCCCTTCTGAGCTATAGGAGAGTACTTCTGTCTCGGCGCCGTCGGATCATGTCACCAAGTGTGGCTGACTTATCCTGCTGTATAATCAAGGGGCCTGATATTCAGTGGAAGCAGGTTAGCGCTGCTTTACAGTAGACCTGGATATTCAAGGCCGGGGCCATATCCAGATCCCAGCATTGAATATCCAAGTTGTCCGGATAGCAATAGTCAGTCGTTGGCTGGTTAGCTTCTGCAGCGAAAGGCCGGCCTTTCACCGCTTTGTGATAATCGGGCAGTGACTCCATATCACTGCTGCCCTGTTATCGCCGGGTGCCATTGCCAAACCACCCCAATGCTAGCAGATTATCATCGGGGGTGCAGCGGCTGCACCCGCGGATATTCAGCAGCAGTAACCGTGTTAGTGCCGCTGAATATCCCGGACAAGAGGATCAACAAGGCCAGCTGGTCTGCTAACCATTTTAATCCCTTTGAATATTAGCTGTTCAGCTGTGCAATCATTATGTACATACATGCATGCATACCCTTCACATTTAACCTTTACTGTCAATGTATGGGATGCATAAACTCTAGAGCAGGGGTCTCAAACACGCGGCCCGCGAGAGCATCTTGTGCGGCCCGCGAAGCACTTACCGGTGTCTAAAAAAAAAAAATAAATCCAAACTTGCCGCCGCAGTATTAGGCGTCCCGCGGCCCCTCTGCCTGCTCTGAGTCCTCTCCTCCCTGCAGCATCAGCTCAAAAAGTGGCGGCTTTCAGAGCCGCGAAGAGAGAGAGTTTCTCTCGCGCGGTTCTGAAGACTCGCTGCTCTTCAGAACCGCGCGAGAGAAACTCTCTCTCTTCGCGGCTCTGAAAGCCGCCACTTTTGAGCTGATGCTGCAGGGAGGAGAGGACTCAGAGCAGGCAGAGGGGCCGCGGGACGCTTAATACTGTTGGCATTGGGATCAGGGACTGACTGCTGCCAATAGTGGCTATGTTTTAAAAAAATAATAGTCCCGGGTGAAAAACTGACACTACTCAAATTTCTCTGTGGCTGACTATGTTGTCTGTGTGAGTTTGCCATTGGTTCATAGACCCATCTGTCTGTTCATGCAACTAATAGTGAGCTCATCATTGTGGAAAATAAAAGAAAAACACAGTTTTATGAAAAATGGTAGGAGAGTCTATAAACATCAAAATAAAAGGCTTGTGCAACAGCTGGTGTAAAAATGGCCAGAGTGCACATGAGCTCTTTGGTCATATCATCAGTGCAAGACTTGGGGATCCTCTCCATTGCTCCTGAAGTAGAGAAAAAGCAAGCAACTAGCCAGAGATGTCATTCCCAAATCCCAGAAACAGAGAATGTAGTAACACAGGGCCAGGGATCCCTTCCCTGGGACCCAAAAAGAGACAGGATGAATGAAGGAACCAGAGATCCTCTCCTCACAGAAGAATAAAGCGAGCATAAAGCTGGATGCCACCCTTTGAACAGCATAAAAGGAAGATCGTGAGTATAGGATCAACATAAGCAGAGAAGGAACATGGGGCAGAAGAATCCTCCCCCCAGGACCTTGAAGGAGAGAAACTGCACAGAACCAAAAGATTTCTCTCTCCAGACATCAGGAACAGAGAGAACAGAGAGCTAGGAAATCCCCTCCTTAGGGTTTTCAAGCAGAGAATGAACACAGGGCCAGAGATTCGAGCCACAAAGGTGAGAGCATCCCTCCATGTGACCAGAAAAGATATGGGAGTGGACACAGGCCCAGGGGCCCATTCTCCATGATTGTTCCCTTACATACAAGAGGAAATCAATTTATAGTTTTATTTCTACAGTGTTGTACATTCTAAGTTTGGCTTTTGGGGTTCCCAGTTTAATTGTCTTCCTGTTTCTAAATTGTGATTCCTTGTTTGGTGATGGTGTATGTTCTGCATGTTTACTAAAAGTTAGTGTATATGCAAATATTGATGCAAATGATGCCCTTATGCAAATGATGCCATTATGCAAATGAGGCCTGCGTCTTGTGCGGCCCCCGGGTTACTCTACAAGTCCTCATTTGGCCCTCAAAGCAATTTGAGTTTGAGACCCCTGCTCTAGAGGAAGCTGTGTCTCTACTTTGGGGTAACTCACCCTACAAATAAAATACAATTGCGGAATTAACCAGTGACAATTCTATAATATGTACTTCTCTCATATTTCAGTGTGTTAGAGAGCTGCAAATTTATGCATGAGCATGTGTTTGCTACTGCGGCTGCTTCTGGAAACCCTTTTATAAAGGCACAGAGGTGCTGATGCTACCTTTATAAAATCAATAGTCCAAATCCAGCACACCACAGGGTAAAAAGATATTCCTCCGAAACACAAAAAGTATCCCTGTCACAAAAGGAAACTACTCAAAAAGCATTTTTTGTCAGACTTAGCAAAAAAATAGAAACTGTTGTATTATAACAAAAGCACAGTTTCCCAATAGTCCTTTTAATATAAAGTATATACTTTAATACTTTATATTAAAAGGACTATTGGGAAACGTTTTCTTTCTCCCCTTTACATTTTATATAAAATTTCAGCATCACGTTCAAAAAGACTTATAAATTGAATTAACCACACTTAACTGGCCAGCATCTGAACTACTCCAGACTGAACCTGCTCCTGTTCCGACGTAGTCCGAAGCATGCTGCTGCGTTTCAATGAACATCTCTAAACCATCTGCATCAGGAAAAGTCCGGTAGGTTCAAACTTCTTCAATTGGAGTCTCAAATTTCCCAAGGACGACAGCTCCCTTCAACATTTTATGCTGCTGATCCAGGAACCCTTGGCCGATCAAGAACGGACACATGAATGGTTAAAGATATGAGAGGTTGATAGTTGCGGCCCTGGACAACGGCTTACGAACGAGGTGGTTTACAGTGAGCATTGAAAAAACTGGCAAAACAGACGTGTCGATTCTGTGGGAAAGACCTGGAAACAGTGACTCACCTCATAGTTGGCTGTGAAGTTCTGATGGCAGAGAATTTCATACAGAAAGGAACAATAAAGAAACGCGCCTTATCCATTGGAAAATCTGTAAACACTACAACATCACTGTGCCTGAAAAGCACTGGGATCATGACCCTAAAGAATTACAGAGAACGAAGAGGTTATGATCACCTGGAATATTCGCATTCCGACCAATAAAAAGCTGGATGTGAGGAAGCCGGAAATAGTGGTAAAGGAGAAAAATACCAGAACGACACTGATTATAGAGTATCGGTTCCAAGCAACTACTCTGTGAATAATGTTCAGAGGAAGAAAATATTCAAGTACCAAGAAATGCAGCCAGAGACCAAGAAAATGTGGCAGAAAGATACCAAGTTATTTCCCATCGTGTTGGGAGTAACAGGTCTGATTAAGAGGAATTTCCAAGCACACCTTGATAAATTAACCATAAACATAACATTTTATGAACTCCAGAGGTGGAGTCTTTTTGGCATGATGCTAGTACTACGCCGAGCATTAGCAGTAAATTTGAGAGACTGAGATCATACTCCACGTACCCTGGCTTAAATGTGAGGTTCATGGCTGTCATGATATGTGCAAAACTCACCCATTTGAAGAAACCGCCCTAGCGAATAGCTAGCTTTTAACAGGGTTTGCCGCAAAATGAGGTTGATGGCGAGCGACTTGGATAATCTGTTTAAACCATAAACAACAAGCATGGATTTTTCGCTTTCACTATGGAGATTGACTGGATGACATTGGTATGACTGCCTTCTCCATCCTGATTTTTTAACCCTGTCCTGAATACTACTTGGATGATGTTCATCTTCTGACTCTGCCGCCAACCCTGTTAAAAGCTAGTTATTCGCCAGTGTGGATTATGTTCTGAAGCAGCTTAAAATGTTGAAGGGAGCTGTCGTCCTTGGGAAGTTTGAGACTCCAATTGAAGTTTGAACCTACCGGACCTTTCCTGATGCAGATGGTTTAGAGATGTTCATCGAAACGCAGCAGCATGCTTCGGACTATGTCGGAACAGGAGCAGGTTCAGTCTGGAGTGGTTCAGATGCTGGCCAGTTAAGTGTGTTTAATCCACTTTATAAGTCTTTTTGAATATGATGCTGAATTTTATATAAAATGTATAAGGGAGAAAGAAAAAAGCTTGTTATGAGTTTACACGGGGTGTGTATATACCTTTTATTAAAAGGACTATTAGGAAATGATGCTGTTGAATATCCTGCAGATCTGCAAACAATGTAAATGCCTTTAAATATCCCCCCCCCATTGAATCTTCAGGGCACCACAACTGAAAGGGAGTTCACTTCAGCATCAATCCAGACACAAAAGCAGAACCTGTTGTGACTCTTTGCTGTAGACCAGAGGTTCTCAACCCAATCCTCGGGACACTCCCTAGCCAGTCAGGTTTTCAGGATAACCACAATGAATATGCATGATAGAAATCTGCATGCACTGCCTCCCTTTGTATGAAAATCTCTCTCATGCATATTCATTGTGGTTATCCTGAAAACGTGACTGGCTAGGTGTGTCCCGAGGTCTGGGTTAAGAACCCCTACTATAGATTGACATTTTCTGCCCACAAGAGAAGCAGACTCATTGTCTCTTCAGCTCTTGTAATTCTTCTCAGGCTACTAGCCATACGTCCGCATTGGTCTTCTCTGCTTGGTAGACTTGCAACCTGCTTCAGGGCAGACGAGCATCTCATCCTCTTAGCTGTTGTGACACTGTAGGGCTAGGGTCCAACTTCAGTCTATCACTCCTTAGGTTCCTTGAAAAACGTCTTCTCCTATTAGTTCATTTGGCTCTTCAAGCCCTCTTTTGGGATCTGTGGGATACAAACCTCACCACTTTGACACTTTTTCAAAACTCCAGGCCTTCTGCTTCAAGAGCCACACTCCTTGGAGTCCTGAGCCATATCCACTCTCAAGAATGGGATTAAAAAGGACAAAACCCCTTCCTCTACCAAGAGTTTTATATTTTCCCATTATGTCAGAACTTCCTCCCACATAAGGCAGAAAAAAAATCTGCATTAACACACCCACTATTGTATACTGCCGTCAGCGACTGTTGCTGAAGCCCTTGGGTGCATAAGGAGAGGAATGGCCAGCAGAAGAAATCAGATGATAGTGCTTCTGTATAAGTCTTTGGTGTAACCTCACTTGGAGTATTGTGTGCAATTCTGGAGACCACACCTTCAAAAGGATATAAATAAACAGGCTGGAGTCAGTACAGAGGCTGGCTACTAAAATGCTTAGTGGTCTTCATTATAAAGCATATGACGACAGACTTAAGGATTTTAATATGTATACTTTAGAGGAAAGGCGAGATAGAGGTGATATGATAGAGATGTTTAAATACATCCATGACATAAATGCACAGGAGGAGCGCCTCTTTTGATTGAAAGCAAGCTTTGCTATGAGGGGACATGGGATGAGGGTGAAAGGGGATAGACTCAGGAGTAATATGCAGAAATATTTCTTTATGGAGAGTGGTAGATGCGTGAAATAGTCTCCCAGTGGAGGTGGTAGAGATGAGGACAGTATCTGAATTCAATAAGCATGGGACAAACACAGAGGATCTCTAAAAGAAAAAAAGAGGACTGTTGTATTGGTTGATATGGAAAGGCAGACTAGATAGGCCATGTGTTTTTTTTCTTCTGTCGTGATTCTATGTTTAATTTATTGCCACCTTGTACAAGGATATTTTTATGCACTTGAATAAAATGTAGTCTACAATCAGGTTCTGCACACAGCACAGAAAAACACAAATTCCTGATGTTATAGTCAGGAAAATGGAAACCCAATTAGAGACAAGTCTACATTATGCTGGATTCCATTTCTATGAGACCTCTCCATATAAATTTGGATGCAATCTGGACCATGTTGGTCTTTTTGGAGAAGTCTATTTCCTCTTTAGTATCTATTTGCCTTGAAATTTAGACTCATTTATGGTCTCTAGCTTCTGTTCTGGGAGACTGTCAGGATCAGATTTAAGTCTTTATTCAGTGGATGTGCTCATTGTCATCTACTCAAGCAGGCTTGATTCACGGTAAAACGTTAACTCACAGGGAAACTGAAAATTTGGAAAGTCTGCTCCATGTCCTTAATCTCTGGATTCTTAACGTCTTCCTGTCTTCCCCTTTGGAAACAATTACAAAATATCTGTGGGAGGGTTAGGGATTCAGGCGTGTGGAGGAGTAGCCTAGCAGTTAGAACAACAGCTAGTACTCAAGCAATCAGGGTTCAATTCCCACTGGCACTCCTTGTGACCTCAGGCAAGTCACTTCACCCACCAATGCCTCCAAAGAAAGAAGGCCTGGCAATCTGCTTCCAGTCATACCTTACCAAGAAAATCCAGGGACTGCTGGGTCACCAGGAGCCAGCTTGACTTGACAGCTCTTAAAAAAAAAAAGGGATTGAAGAAGAAACAATTCCACTTGCTGGTAACAATTCTTTTTCATCCTGCTGTGTTATGTTATCAGATTTTCTAAAAAACTGGACTGTGAACTGGTTAAAAGAAAACAGTAGGGTTAAATGGCCAATTTTTTCAATGGAGGAAGTTGAATACTAGAGTACCCCCAGGGATCTGTACTAGGACCAGCAGTTATTAACATATTTATAAGTGATGTGGAGATTAGAACAACGAGCGTGGTAATTAAATTCACAGATGACATCAAATAATTCAGAGTTGTTAACATAAGAACATAAGATATGCCATACTGGGTCAGACCCAGGTCCATCAAGCCCAGTATCCTGTTTCCAACAGTGGCCACTCTAGGTCATACGTACCTAGCAGCTTCCCCAAAAGACACAGGTTCCACAAAGCTTGTATTGGGTCAAGTAGTGATATCCTGGGTCCCTTCTTAATAATGGTTTATGGACCTTTCCTCCAGGAACTTGTCCAAACCTTTTTTAAACCCAGCTACACTAACAGCCTTTACTACATCCTCCGGTAACAAATTCCAGAGTTTGATTACACGTTGAGTGAAAAAATATTTTCTTTTATTAGTCTTGAATAGTTTACCCTGTAGCTTCATTGCATGTCCCCTAGTTAAATCACAAGCGGATTGTGAGAAATTTCAGGAGGACCTTACAGAACTGGTAGACTGGGCATCCAAATGTAGATGAAATTTAATGTGCACAAGTGCAAAGTGATGCATGTAGGGTAAAATAACCCAAACTATAGGTGCACGATGCTAGGTTCCACGTTAAGAGTTACCAAACAAGAAAAAGATCTAGGTGTCACTGTGGACAATTTATTTATTGTATTTATTTATTTAGTTTTTAGCTCGAGCCTTTCCAGTACAGTGAACTCTTCTGCCCAGTGTGCGGCAGCGGATAAAAAAGCAAACAGAAGGTTAGGAATGATTAGGATGGGAACAGAGAATAAGGCAAAGAATATCAAAATGTATCGTTTGATGATGTGACTGCACCTTGATTATTGTGTGCAATTCTGGTCTCCTCATCTCAGAAAATATATGGCAGAATTAGAAAAGGTACAGAGAAGGGCAACCAAAAGGATAAAGGAGGTCAAACAACTCCCTCATGAGGAAAAGCTAAAGACATTAGGGCTCTTCAGCTTGGAGAAGAGAGAGCTGAAAGGAGATATGATAGAGGTTTATAAAATCCTGAGAGGACTGGAATGGGTAAATGTGAATAGATTGTTTACTCCTTCAAAGGGTACGATGACTATGGGACACATCATGAAAAAATTACTAAGTAGTGCATTCAAAACCAATCAGAGACTTTTTTTTTCACTCAACACATAATTAAGCTCTTTAATTCATTGCTGGAGGATATGGTAAAACCAGTTAGAAAAGCTTGTTTTAAAATAGGTTTGGACGAGTTCCTGGAGGAAAAGTGCATAAACTGTTATTAAGATCGACCTGGGGAAAGCCATCACTTATCCCTGGTGGTAAGCAACATGGAATCTTGCTACTTTTTGAGATCTTGCCTGGTATTTGTTACCTAGATTTGCCACTGCTGAAAAGAGGTTACTGGGCTTGGTGAGCCATTGTCCTGACCCAGTATGGCAATCTTAAAATCTGAAGGAGAGGAGGGGAAGAGGGTTACTCTTTTGGTATCCTTCCTTTTCTGTCCTTCCTCAGGACAGAGATAATATGCTGAGGCTGTTTTTTCATAAATGACATGTTTCTTTTCTAGGGAAGAAAATCTGCATTTTCCCCAACCTGTGTAGAGCTCACAGAATTGGCATACAAAGATATTGTTAAGGGCCAAGAGGTTCTCTTGCTTGGTGCTTCAATTCTTCTTAAATGTCCTTGCAAACATATGCCCAAAATAGCTAATGTAAACCACGTGCTTCATGTCTCCAGATCAAGTGGTAGGGATACCGGCATCAGCTATGGTGGTGGATAGATGGAACAACATATATTTGACTGAAAATGACAGAGGCAGGTGACATCTTCTAGACTAACCAGAGTCCACTTCATCAGATGCATCTGACAAAGTGGACTCTGTTCCTCGAAAGCTCATGCCTTAATAAATTGATTTATTCAAACATTTTTATAGATCATCTTTATAATAACCGTCATTCAAAAGGGTTTACATATCAAATAAAATGTCATCTGAAAAAAATAGGAATAAAGGCAGATTGAGATATAAAAAAATTACTAAGTGCATCTCTCCCTAAACACTCCTCTAAGAGTTACTCTTCTATAGGAAATGGATTATCTTAACCCCTTTTCTAAAACATAACTTGATTTTTCATTCATAAATTGGTTGTTGTAAAAGGTGTTACCTGTCTCTGTTATTTTTGCCACTCCAGACTAACATGGCTGAAAATATTTTTGATCAGGAATCGGCGGCACACATACACATTGTTCTCTCTGTAATACTTTCCCTTCGATGGTTTCTTTTTCTTCTGCCCTGTGTCCTATGATTTGTTTTTAGATCTTATTATAGGGGACAGTAATATTGTACATTTGCTTGGGCTCTGCTGTGTAGCGCTGATAGAGAAACATAGAAACATGACAGCAGAAAAAGACCACATGGCCTTTCTAGTCTGTCCTTCCATATCCACTACTACAACAGTCCCCTTTTTACCTTTAGAGATCCTCTGTGTTTGTCCCATGCTTCTTTGAATTCAGATACCGTTCTCATCTCTACCACCTCCACTGGGAGACTATTCCATGGATCCACCACTCTTTCCGTAAAGAAATATTTCCGCATATCACTTCTGAATCTATCTCCTTTCACCCTCATCCCATGCCCCCTCATAGCAGAACCTGCTTTCAATCGAAAGAGGCTCTCCACATGTGCATTTATGGCACGGAGGTATTTAAACATCTCAATCATATCACCTCTATCCTGCCCTTCCTCTATCATTTACATATTAAGATCCTTAAGTCTATCTTCATATGCTTTATAACGAAGACCACTAGCCATTTTAGTAGCCACCTTCTGTACCAACTCCAGCCTGTTTATATCCTTTTGAAGGTGCGGTCTCCAGAATTGCACACAATATTCCAAATGAGGTCGCACCAAAGATTTATACAGAGGCACTATCGCCTCCTTTCTTCTGCTGGCCATTCCTCTCCCTATGCACCCAAGCATCCTTCTAGCTTTCGCCGTCGCCTTTTCTACCTGTTTAGCTACTTTAAGGTCATCAGACACAATCGTGCCCAGCTGTCACTCTTCTTTTGTGGACAGAAGTACTTCACCCCTTACACTGTACTGCTCCCTTGGATTATTACAGCCCAAATGCATGACCTTGCATTTTTTAGCATTAAATCTCAGCTGCCAAATTCTAGACCAAATTCTAGACCAAGCTTAGCTAGATCCCTCCTCATGTTATCTACTCTTTCCTGAGTGTCTACTCTTGCAGATTTTGGTATTATCCACAAAGAGACAAACCTTACTTGAGAGCCCTTCCACAATATTACTAACAAAGATGTTTAAAAAATTGGACCAAGAACAGATCCCTGTGGCACACCACTGATAGAATTGCTTGTTCATTTTTTGCTGAATTTCTCTGTCAAGGTTATGCAGGTTCTTTTAAATATGCCATTTGTGCTTTGAACATCTGCAAATGAGCATGCAGATAGCCAAATCACAGACAACTCTCGAGGTGTTTTGGAAACCTGCTCCGGAGACGTCCCAGACACAAGGATGTCCAAGCTTGTGAAGGAAGTAGGGCGGAGGTGTGTCTGGGGCATTCTGAAGAACTTGGACATCCTCACCTGATTTCAGAAACACCCTGCATATTCCAAGCCGTATCAAAGGTTATACCTGTTCCAGGTAGCAATAGGCATTGGAAAAGTGCTCATTTTAACAGCCAAACATTTGGAGGGTTTGAAGAAGGAGGTACACTCATATCCTCTATATTTTTCTTGTTGACAACAAACAGTGATGGGAATGAGGGCTCTTGTTTTCATTCTGCCATGCCAATGGATGTTCTTGTATGCAAAGTAGCATGTGATAGACGTCTCCACCCCAAGGTTTTGTAGCAGGGATGTCTATGAGGATGTCAGCAGAGGTATCCATGTCGGGGACATCTATGTTTCTATAATCAGGCCAAAACATAGACGTCCATGGCATTTTTCTACACATTGTGTCCTGGAACATCCCAGATTGCACTTGGATGCCTTTTCTAAAATGTCACTTCACATATGCTGAATTTCAAATAAAAAACTGTAAAACCTCCCATAATGTTACATCATTGGTACATCCTTCAGCCACAACCTACTCCAAACAAATTGTGCAAGCAGCTCAATTTTTTGCATATTCAAGAGGAAGGAATATTTAAATCAGTCACTACAGAGTCTAAGAATAAATATATCAATGAGAATTTCCATCACCAGGTCTGGGAACTGCAATGTTGTGAATGTGTGACTTGGGGGAATATGATCGCAGGAGAGTTTCCTGGTTCCACCCATAATGAAAAGAGATACGCGATTAGAGACTGCATAATATGTGAGACAGCATGGGTGCTGGTGTAGCGTTTCAAATGGCTTTGTGGATGCTGCTACTGCATTGGGATAACAAAGGATGTTGAATCTCTGAATGCAGTGTTCTTAAGAGGAATCAAGATGATCCTTCTTGCCGAACGTCTTCTTCTATAGTGGACCCAGTGTTTCCTCACTCTGAGATCAATTTTTCAGCCGTAGTTTGGGGAATATTGGTTAAATATCAGATTTCCACAAATATCTACTATAGTAAAAGGGGCTCTTTGAAATGCTATTTGGTGTGTTTTTCAAGAGGCAAAGAGATATTTTGATGGGTCAGATTGCGCAAGAGGCGGAGGGGTCACAGAAGCTCCATTGCTGCCTTCGGCTCTCTTTCTGGACCACACACAAAGAATTATTCACCCACACTTTTATACAGGTTTATCCTGATTAGATTTACTCCTGCCTAGAGCAACCCCTGATGTATCTTCCCTGGGAGGAAGAATGTAATATTTTCCATGAAGCATTGCAGGAAGCACGCTGTGTCACTCTCTTTCCTTTTAGTCCATCAGGTTCCACTGGAATGAACTAGGCAAGAAGAAAAGTACCAGAACAGAGTTTTGAAAGTTTTGCTATAGAGCCATTTTCCACTGCATTTAAAGAGACAGCAGTGTGACTATCACTGCACATCGTGACACTTGTCTGGTATGTTTAAGGCCAGACTCTATATTGCATATAAGCATTTTACCACATTAGTCATATCACCTTACCCCCCGCCTTCCATGCCTCCCCTCCTCTCAATTAAATTTGCAAGGTTACACTACCTGGAATTACCTTGTAGATGTGCATTCACCTCTGGCACTCACAGCTATCGTGAATACACACACCACTAAACCGAGGTGGAAACAGAGGAGCATGTTTGCTAAGGCCCATGCTGGTAATGCAGGTTTGAGCCACATTACTAGCAAGGGGCATCGCCATCTTGAATTTAACACAGCTCATCGTGTTAAAACTACTATGAGGAGCAACTACCGTCATCCATTGTGCTGGTGGTTCTTGCTCCCTGCCAAGCGGCAGGAGTGCGAGCTGTCAAGACTTTCGCTAGCGGAACCACAGCAGAAATGCCCATGCCTCACCCACATGCATGTATCCAGGCAGCATGGGTTTCTTAGCGCAGGGCACAGTGCTTTTAAGTGTGGCGCCAAAAACACAGTTGCCAGGTAGCGTGCTTTATCTTTATCTTTATTCTCACACTTTATATGCTGCTCTTAACAACACCAGAGCAGTTTACAATAACAAAAATTAAGAGAAAAGGCCGGAGGCCGTAAAAAAGAAAGGGACTACAATTAATTGATAGGACAGGAGAGAGGCATTCATTCACAGTAGCTAGAGAAATGCTAGGGTGGGACAGGAACGCTAGGGAGAGGGAGGGGGTAGGTCAAAAGCGGAGTGAAATAGATGTGTCTTGAGAAGGGATTTGAATCTCATGAAGGACGGTTCAAGATGGAGCAGGGAAGGGAGAGAATTCCAAAGGGAGGAGTCCAGGAAGAAGAAAGCAGAATGACGTGTGGATTCCAGATGGGCGTTGTTTGGAGAGGGAAGATGGAGACAATTGACATGGGCTGAGCGAAGGCTACGGACTGGATTGTGGAATTGAAGGAGGTCAGAGAGATACTGTGGGGTCTGTATATAGATGGCCTTATGTACTGTAATTAATATCTTATATTGTATATGATATTTAATAGGGAGCCAGTGAAGATTGATAAGAACCAGTGTGATATGCTCTGAACGGATGGCATATGAGATGATCCAGGCAGCAGTGTTTTGAATAAGCTGCAGGCGATGGAGCTGTAACTGTGGGAGACCAGCAAGGACCGAGTTGCAATAGTTGAGACGAGACATAACCAGGGTAAGAAGCAGGGTGATCAGGGAAGGGGAGTCTAGGAAAGGACGCAGTGACCGGACCTGTCTAATTGAAAAGAAAGAACGACATACTGAGTGAAATGTGCTCATGGAAGGAGAGTGCCGAGTCAAGAGTAACCTCAAGATAACAGAGAGAGGAGACCAGGGAAACAGGAGAGCCAGAGAGGAGGGGGGAGAGAGCAGGAGTAGGACCACCAAAGTTAAACCAAATAGCAGAGGTTTTACCTGCATTCAAATGTAGAAAGTTAGATGACAACCAAAGAGCAACCCAAGATAGACAGGAATTCAGGAGAGTGAGATCGGGGGCCACTGGTGAGGTGTGATGTAGGAGAATGATATCATTGACGTAATAATACGCCAATATTCCACATTGTTGAATCTGCAGTGCCAGAGGGGCCAAAAAGATGTTAAAAAGCAAAGGAGCCAAAACAGAACCCTGGGGAACACCACAGGTGAGCGAAAGGGAGGTGGAGGTAGCAGGGCCAGAAAAGACAGAGAAAGAACGGAAGAGAATAAAGGAGTGGAACCAGCATAGGACTGTCCCGGATAAGCCTGCTGAAGAAAGGCAGGAGAGAAGAGTGCGGTGTTCGACTAAATCCAAATGCCGAAGATAGATTGAGAGAGACAGCGATGGATATATCACCCCAATCGTGTGAAGTGTGAAGCTCATGTTTAGTAAACATGCCAATAAGGCTTTTCTCCCAGTCTGTCTATGGGGGGAAAGCTTAGTGGACAATGCTCCAAATGCTCTTCTTCCTCTCTCTATTATCCTGAGTCCCTCCTACTGCGCCTTGATAGCTCCCTCTCCCCCTTCCCCTCTTCATCTCCTTCTTATCTAAGCCTCTCCTCCTCTCCTTCCTCATCTGTGGGATTCCCTTCTCCTGACCCTATCTGAGGTTTCTCATCACTTTCCACACCTCCTACTGCTGGGAGGCTTTAATATTCACTATGACTCCCCACAGACCTCGCAATAGGACCCTGCTTACCCTCTTTCAGGATCTTTCTCTCACCCAACATGTTCCCTTCCCTGCACATGCTGGATCTTATTCTTACTTCCTCGGACGTTTGTATTCTCCCTTCCTCTCTTGTACCTCTAGATCTCCCATAGTCAGGTCATTACTGTCTTTTTCACTCTTCCTGTTTTTCTGTCTGATCCCTCTCTACCCATAGACGCCTCTTCCTCTTCTACAACTGCCACTTCTCTGTCTCGTGCTCTCTCCTCCCATTCTCTTGAACTATTCCCCTCTTTGGATCTCATTTTCCCAGAGGACCTTTTTACCCTTCCCGTTGACACTCAAGTGGACCTCTGGCACTCAAAACGTTCTGACGCCCTAGACCTGATTACTCCCCTTCACCCCTGCCATAAGTCATTAAAACCTGCCCAGCCTTAGTATCACCCATGTGTTCACCTCCTCCAGACCCATCTTCACTGTGCCGAACATCTGTAGTGCAAGCGCCCTTCTCTTGAATCACTCCAGCATTTTAAAGATCTCCACCACCATTTTTGCCTTTGTACTAACACTGCCAAATGGTCTTTTTATGATCATCTTATCTCCTCCGCTCCTAACTCTACCCACCAACTCTATTCTGTCCTCTCCTCTCCTCTCCTCTCAAATACCAGGACCTCTGCCCATCCTTCTTCTTTGATCCCCCTCTCAGCTCTACCATCCTTGCACACGACTTCCCAGCTATTCACCTTTGACAATTGCCCATCGCCTTTGTCTCCACTTTCGCCTTCCACCTCCTCCCCTCCCACTCCCTCCCCTGCCTATCCTCATATTGGTTCACTTTTCATACAATCTCCTCTCTTGAACCTCATAAAGCTTTATCCTCAGTCTATAAGACTATTTGTCCCTCTGACCCTATTCCTTCAGCCTGGCTCATGGAGCCCCCCCTGGCTCTACTTCCCCTGATTCTTTCTATTTTTAACAGCAGCTTGTCCTCTGGCACCTTCCTTTCCACCTGGAAACATACCCTAGTCAGACCCTTACTGAAGAACTCCTCTCTTGATCCTTCTCTCCTGCCTATTTTCAAACTGTTTCCACCCTTCCTTTCTGTCAAAGATTTTTGAGAAATTGTTTTTTTCCCCAGATGTCCTCTCATGTCGATGGCACTCGTGTTCTGCACCCTTGTCAGTCCAGCTTTCGCACAGGCCACAGCACAGAAACTATTCTTCTTTCCTTCCTGAATGAAATTCACCAGGCTCACAATCAAGGTGACCTTTCTCTGGCTGTCTCCCTGGCCCTATCTTCTGCATTTGACTTCATTGATCACAATACCCTTCTTACTTGTTTACAGGATCTTGGTATCTGTGGCACCACTCACCACTGGTTTCATTCCTTTCTCTGTCACAGGTCTTTCTCTGTTTGCAGTGGACCCTCTCTCTCCACACCTCCCCCTCTCTTTCACTTACCTGTCATGTCTCCCAGGGCTCAGTTCTGGCCCCCCTTCTGTTTAAAATGTTCTTAATTCCCCTCACTTTGTTCAGCAACACAGGATTTCAGCCTACTATTATGCGTATGATATTATCCTTTTGCACCACACGGATCCTTCGGCTTCTGATTTGCTTCCCTTGAACACTTGTCTCTCCAGTATTGTCACCTGGTTCTCAGACAATTTTCTACACCTCAACCCTGCCATCTGGTTCTTTTTTGCTGATTCCCCTTCTTCACTAGCTCCTGTATTCCCCTCAGGTTCAATCCCTGTAGTCGATACCCTCTGCTACCTTGGGGTAATTCTTGACTCCTCCCTCACCTTTCAGATGCATCTCTCTTCTCTTATCCATCGTGCTTTTTCCTCTCTTTGCCACATTCATGCCCTCTTCTCTCACCACCCTTCTTCTGACCCTAGTGATGGCCAAATTAGACTACTGTAATGTCATTCTTCCTGGACTTCCTCAATACTCGATCCATCGTCTACAACTCGTTCAGAATACCACAGCCCGTATTGTCACACACGTCACTCGCTTTGATCATGTCATCCCCCTTCTGATTCATCTTCATTGGCTTCCCCTCAAATATCGCTCTTAATATAAGCTTCTGACTCTTGGCCACAAGGCCCTTCACACTGGTACATAGAAACATAGAAACATGATGACAGAAAAAGACCACATGGCCTATCTAGTCTGTCCTTCCATAACAACAACTACAACAGTCCACTTTTTACATTTAGAGATCCTCTGTGTTTGTCCCATGCATTTTTGAATTCAGTTACTGTCCTCATCTCTACCACCTCCACTGGGAGACTATTCCATGGATCCACTACTCTTTCTGTAAAGAAATATTTCCGCATATCACTCCTGAATCTATCTCCCTTCACCCTCATCCCATGTCCCCTCGTAGCAGAACTTACTTTCAATTGAAAGAGGCTCTCTCCCTGAACATTTATGCCACGGAGGTATTTAAACATCTCAATCATATCACCTCTATCCTGCCTTTCCTCTAAGGTGTACATGTTAAGATCCTTAAGTCTGTCCTCATATGCTTTATAATGAAGCCCACTAATCATTTTAGTAGCCACCCTCTGCACCGACTCCATCCTGTTCACATCCTTTTGAAGGTGCGGTCTCCAGAATTGCACACCATACTCCAAATGAGGTCACCAAAGACTTATACAGAGGCATTATCACCTCCTTTTTTCTGCTAGCCATTCCTCTCCGTATGCACCCAAGCATCCTTCTAGCTTTTGCCGTCGCCTTTTCTACCTGTTTAGCTACTTTAAGATCATCAGACACAATCACGCCTAGGTCCCGCTCTTCTTTAGAGGACAAAAGTACTTCACCTCCTATACTGTATTGCTCCCTTGGATTGCTGCAGCCCAAATGCATGACCTTACATTTTTTAACATTAAATCCCAGCTGCCAAATTCTAGACCATTCTTCAAGTTTAGCTAGATCCCTCCTCATGTTATCTACACCTTCCTGGGTGTCTACTCTATTGCAGATTTTGGTATCATCCGCAAAGAGGCAAACCTTACCCAACAGCCCTTCCGCTATATCACTAACAAAGATGTTAAAAGAATCGGACCAAGGACATATCCCTGGGGCACACCACTGGTAACATCCTTCTCCTCAGAGTGAGCTCCATTTACTTGTACTCTTTGTCGCCTCCCACCCAACCAATTTCTAACCCAAGCAGTAACTTTAGGGTCCATCCCTAGGGTGCTCAGTTTGTTTATAAGTCGCCTGTGAGGAACAGTGTCAAAGGCTTTACTGAAATCTAAATACACCACATTTAGAGCTCTCCCTCGGTCCAACTCCCTGGTCACCCAGTCAAAGAAATCAATCAGATTTGTCTGACAAGACTTGCCTCTGGTGAATCCATGCTGCCTCGGATCCTGTAATCCGCTGGACTCCAGAAACCTCACTATTTTCTCTTTCAGCAGCGTTTCCAATAATTTACTCACCACCGAAGTTAAACTAACCGGCTTGTAGTTTTCAACCACATCCTTACTTCCGCTTTTGTGTAAAGGCACCATATGAGCCTCTCTCCAATCCTTTGGCACCACTCCCGACTTCAACGAGGCATTGAAAAGGTCAGTCAGTGGAGTTGCTAGAACGTCCCCAAGTTCCCTCAGTATTCTAGAGTGTATCCCATCCGGTCCCATCGCTTTGTCTACTTTAAGTTGAGCTAGTTTCTCACGAACACAGCCTTCTGAAAATTGTTCAAGATGTCCCTCACTTCTGTTCTTATTTGTGGGTGTTTTCTGAGGTCCTGCTCCTGGTTCTTCATCTGTGAACACAGAACAAAAATATTTGTTAAGCAATTCCGCTTTATCCTTATCAGCTTCTACATATTCTCCCCCTGCACCCTTGAGTCTGACAATACCACTTTTGCCCTTCCTCTTCTCACTAATATATCTGAAAAATGTCTTATCCCCCCATTTTATTGCATTGGCTATTTCCTCCTACTTTTGAAACTTTGCCTTCTTGACTACTTTGCTAGCTTCTCTAAGTTTTTCCAAAAACAGATGCCTGTCTTCCTCTCTCTGTGATCTCTTGTATTTCATGAAGGCCTCCCTCTTTTTCTTCACTTTTTCAGCTACTTCCTTCGAAAACCATAGCGGTCTCCTTTTCCTTTTACCTTTATTTACCATTTTAACAAAAAGGTTGGTTGCCCTTAAAATACCCCCTTTCAGTTTTGCCCACTGTTTTTCTACATCCCCCAGCTGTTCCCATCCCACTAACGACTCCTGAGGTATTGGCCCATCTTCGCAAAGTTAGTCTTCCTAAAGTCTAAGATCGTCACCTTGGAATGGATTCTAACAGCCCTAGTCCTAATACTGAACCACACCATCTGGTGATCACTGGATGCAAAATGATCTCCCACTACAACATCAGAAACACTTTCACCATTGGTAAGCACCAAGTCCAGTATGGCCCCTTCACGTGTGGGGTCTGTTACCAATTGCCTGAATAGTTCTCCCTGTAGAGAATCCAGGATCTCCTTACTTCTAGATGATACTGCAGCAGGAATATGCCAATCAGCATCTGGCATATTGAAATCTCCTATCAGTAGCACTTCCCCTTTCCTAGCAATGCTGCGTATGTCTTCAATTAACTCTCTGTCCACCTCTTCCTCTTGTGAGGGAGGTCTGTATATCACACCAATGCAAATAGATTTCTCTTTCCCTCTTTCTAGTTTAACCCACAATGCCTCCTCTCTCCCACTTCCACTAATCTGTCTGATGTCCTCCACCTTCACCCGCCCCCCCCCCAAGTTCTCCACTCACTACATGCCAGCCATCTTCATCTGCCTTCTGTCTCACTTGCCCTGCTAGAGTCCATTTGTTCCTCAGCTCTATACTTTATCAGACTCGTCCTTTGGAATCCCTTACCTGCTGACCTCTGCCTCAGACCTTCTTACCCAAAGTTCAAAACTAAGCTCAAAACATCTATTCTGCACCACTTTTGATCTCCCACAAACTGAGTCCTAGTCCCTCCTCCTGCTCTGCGCTGTCCTCTCTGCTGTTCATATGCATGGATAACTTTCCTGCATTATAATGGTGTTCCTGATTTTCTTTGTAATTTTTTGACTGTACTCCGCCCTGCTCTTTTGAAGGTGCAGTATGTCAAGCAACAATAAACATAAATATAAATGTAACAAATATAGGGGTCCTTTTACTAAAGTGCGCTAAATGGTTGAGGTGGGAATTAGTGCAAGTCTGTGCTGGCATCAGGGCCGGCCCAACCACTAGACAAACTAGGTGGTTGCCTAGGGCAGCAACTTCCAGAGGGCAGAAAAAGCAGGGCATTCCAAGATGAATAATTGAGTGGGTGTAAAGCTTGAGTGTCGCCTAGGGCACAAACACTTTGAACAGATTCTAGGGCCAGCCCTGGCTGGCATGAGAGTTACTGCATATTAATTTCCACATTAAGTGTGTATTGTGCAATAGGCAGTGACTGGGCAGGTTAGGGGCGAAGAGTGGGTGTGGATTGCATATTGTGGTTAGTGTGGGGTGTACATACCACTTGCTAATTGTCAATGTTGCAATTCGCATGGATGAACTTAACATCACCACAGTGGGTAGTGTTAAGTGCAACTGTGTTAATTACAAATGCTGCTGCTGCTGCACTTTTCAGTCAGGTAACTGCCAGGAACATGCTAGCCATGATCCTGACAGCGGATGACTAACACCCTATGGCTCATTAATTTTTACTGCAAACACATGATAAGTGCAACACATTACTGCACCTTATAATAAAGGGGCCCCATATAGTTTTAATGGCCAAAATCACGATGGTCCCGATTTTGAGCTAGGCTTATTTTCCCTGCTGACCTCTAACCCGGATATTCATTGCCGCAATAACAGCATTGAATATCCAGGGATAGCCGTACACACCATTAGCCACTGAAAGCTAACCGAGCAGCAGCGATATTGCATGTTGCCTGGTTAGCTCCTGCACCTTAAAGATAGGCGAGGGTTTTCCTTGCCTATCTTTTCGGCACAGATCGCTAACTGGGCAGCATGCAATATGGCTGCTGCCCGTTATCGCTTGTTGCTGCATCCGCTCCGCCCTGGAACGCCCTCGATATGCCCCGATGCTAACCGGACAGCATCGGGGCACGTAGGGGACTTAGAGGGCGATATTCAACGGCACTAACCGTGTAAGTGCCATTGACTATCCCGATTTAAGCCATTTACATGGTTTACTGGACTATAAATTGCGTAAATGCCTTTTGAAAATTGGGCCCTACATTTTTATAGTTAAATCTTGATTGAAAACCAGATTAAAATAAAGTATTGAATATATAGCCTTACAAATCTTGCAGCATAGGGTTCTAACAATATTTCACTATTTCCATTTCCTCTTATAATAAAATTTGTATGGTTTCAAGAGTTCACAGAAACAAATGTGATGCATCAAGATATTGCATAATGACAGTATAATATAATGGTATAACCATTTCCAAAGTAGCAGTATTATGGAGAAATTAGGCCTTACCTGCTAATTGTCTTTCCTTGAGTTCTCTCCGGGCCAGTCCAGGGCACAGATGGGTAGTCAATCCCTTCCAGCAGCTGAGGACTGAATGCTGAAACTTTTACTGGCAGGTGTTATAGCTCCCCCTGGCTTCAGGAAACCAGTAACCTATTGTCAAAGCAGCAGACCAAAATTACAAAACCATGAACTATTGGAACCAAACTGAGCAGTCCCTCAAAACAAGAAAAACTGCGGAGCACGCTCAACACTGTGAAGAAGCGTACTCCTAGAAGCATATGATGCTTCTCACTTTCTGACATTTAGGTCCTTATCTCCCTTAATGTTCTTCAGTTTTCTTTTCCTCTTATTTATTTATTTATTTTTATTTATTTATTTATTTATTTTTTCATATCACGGTTCTGGTATGGACCCTTGGTAACCCGCTATGCTACCAGAACTCCTAATATCCTCTTCCAGACACAAAGACTCCAGCAGAAAGCGCGAATCCGAGCCACGGGAAGATGCGAAGTGATCGGAAAAAAACTGAGGTGCTTGCAGACGAAATGGGAGGGACCTGGACTGGCCCGGAGAGAACTCAAGGAAAGACAATTAGCAGGTAAGGCCTAATTTCTCCTTCCTCTTCGTCTCTCCGGGCCAGTCCAGGGCAGTCCCTAAACTGGGGAGGGTCCTGCAAGCCCTGCCAAAATAGCCGAGGCCCCCACCTGAGCATCCGCGCGAGCTTGCACATCCAACCTGTAGTGCTTCATGAAAGTATGGAGAGATGACCAGGACGCCACCCGACAGATATCGGCGGGCGGAATCAACGTAAACTCCGCCCAAGAAGTAGCTTGAGCCCTCGTTGAATGGGCTCTAAGCTCCCTAGGAGGAACCTTGCCCTTGGTCTCATAAGCCACTACGATCGCCCGTTTCACCCACCGAGCGATAGACGCCTTGGTAGCCCCCTGACCCTTACGCGGACCACGAAACAGAACGAACAAGCGATCTGACTTCTGAAAGGAGCGCGTCCTGCGAAGATACGTCCGCAAGACCCGTCCTAAATCCAAGCTGCGAAGGGCGCGATCCACCTTCCCGCCCCCTCGGAAGCGAAAAGTAGGAAGAGAAACCGACTGATTCATGTGAAAATCGGAAACCACCTTTGGTAAAAATGAGGGAACCGGACGCAGAACCACCTTCTCCTCCGAAAAGTGCAGGTACGGCTCCCTGCAAGACAGCGCCTGCAAATCCGAAACTCTACGAGCCGAACACAAGGCCACCAGGAAGGCCGTTTTTTCCACGAAAGCTCTCGGAGACTGACATAGTCAGCCAACTCAAAGGGCGGGCCGGTCAAGGCCCCCAGAACCAGATTTAAGTCCCATGGAGGCACCACGAGACGTAAGGGCGGACGGATATTCCTAGCCGCCCTGAGAAAGCGTTGAACATCCAGGTGCGAAGATAGGGAAGACCCATTCACCTGACCCCTGAAACAGGTGAGAGCCGCGAGATGAACCTTTAGCGTACTGAGGGCCAGCCCCTTTTCGAGCCCCCCCTGAAGAAAGGCTAAAATCTCCGGTAAGCCGGCCGCACTGGGCCGCAAACCACGATCTCTAGACCAGGCCTCAAAAATGTGCCATACGCGAACATAGGCCAGCGACGTCGAAGGCCATCGAGACTTCAACATAGTAGTGATTACAGCCGCTGAGTAACCTCTCCGCCGCAATCGCTCCCTCTCAAGAGCCAAGCCGTAAGCAAGAACCGATCCACCTGCGGCATCAAGATGGGACCTTGACTCAAGAGGTTGATTCTCGAAGGCAACCTCCAGGGCGGAGCTACGAGGAGGCGAATCAGATCCGCATACCAGGGCCGACGTGGCCAATCCGGAGCAATGAGAATCACCGTGCCGCTGAAAGCCAAAATCCTCCGAATGACCCGACCTATCAACGGCCACGGAGGAAACACATAAAGAAGTTTCCCCGCTGGCCAGGGCTGCACCAGACCATCGAGACCTTCTGACATGTGCTCCCTTCGTTGGCTGAAAAACCGCGATGCCTTGGCATTGGCCAGCGTTGCCATGATATCCAGGACTGGCTGACCCCACCGCATGGTAATGGCATGAAACACCGCCCAGTTCAGCTCCCACTCTCCGGGATCCAGGCAATAACGGCTGAGATAATCGGCTTGAACGTTGTCCTTTCCTGCCACGTGAGCCGCCGAAAGAGCCACCAGATGCAACTCCGCCCACTGAAACAACAGCTGACTCTCTCGCAGCAAGGACGCACTGCCCGTGCCCCCCTGCTTATTGATGTAGGACACCGTCACCAAATTGTCGGAAAACACTCGGACCGCTTGACCCTCGAGGAGATCGGAGAAACGCAGAAGCGCGAAACGCACCGCGCGGAGCTCCAACAGATTGATCGACCAAGCGCTCTCCTCCCCCGGCCAGCTGCCCTGCGCCACTCGAGACCGACAATGAGCTCCCCAACCGGACAGGCTGGCATCCGTAGTGACCAAAATCCACTCCGGATCCCGCAGCGGAACCCCCACCTGCAGGTGTGCAGAAATTCGCCACCACTGTAGACTGAGCTTGACCTCCTCCGGGCACCGAAGGCCCTGCTCCAGGGGATGCACTTGCGGAGACCACCTTGAGATCAAGGCGTGTTGCAGTGGCCGCATGTGAGCTCTGGCCCAAGGCACCAGATCCAAGGCCGCGGCCAACGAACCCAGCAACTGCAAGTACCTCCACGCAGTTGGAGTCGCCAACCCCCCGAAAGCGTCGACCTGGGCTACCAGTTTCCGTATCCTGTCCGGTGGAAGAAGAACCCTGCCGATCCGCGTGTCGAACAATGCCCCGAGATAGACCAAACGCTGCACCGGGAGCAATTGACTCTTTGCTTGGTTGACGACCCAACCGAGGTGTTCCAGGAATTGCACTACTCGGGCCGTTGCTGCGACGGATTTCTGCCGAGATCCTGCCCATATAAGCCAATCGTCCAGGTAGGGATGTACCTGAATTCCCTCCTTGCGAAGAGCTGCCGCTACCACCACCATCACCTTGGTGAAGACACGAGGCGCGGTTGCCAGACCAAAGGGTAACGCCCAAAACTGAAAATGACCCAGAGGAACTGAAAAGCGAAGAAACCTCTGGTGTTCCGGACATATGGGAATATGTAAATAGGCTTCCGTCAAGTCTATGGAGGTGAGCCACTCTCCCGGCTTCACCGCCCGAATGACAGACCGCAGAGTCTCCATACGAAAATGCGGAACTCGCAAGGACTGGTTCACTCGCTTGAGATCCAAAATAGGTCGAAACGAGCCCTCCTTTTTGGGCACTACAAAGTAAATCGAGTACCGACCTACGCCGCACTGGTCTAAAGGCATGGGAACCACGGCCCATAGCCGCAACAACCGCTGAAGAGTGCAGTTGATCGCCTGAGCTTTCCAGCGTGGACCGCAGGGGGACAACACAAAGGCATCCGCCAGAGGAGAGGCAAACTCTAGAGCACAGCCGTCCCGGATGATCTCTAGCACCCAGAGATCGGAAGTTATGTTGGCCCAGACGGAGAGAAACTCCTGTAAACGTCCCCCGACAGGAACTTCCGCCTGGACCAGCGTCCCTTCATTGAGGCTTCTTGGAGGAGGTATGCTGGGTGTTGAAAAAACCCCTGCCAAACCCTCTGGCTCCACGAAAGGACTGCCCCCTGGAGGGAAAGCGACTCCTCTGATAAGGGACAAAACGAGAGCCGCGGAATCTACGAACGTCCCTGCCGAGCGCCCTCTGTGGCAGAGCAGATTTAGCTGACCTGGGCCGATCCTCCGGAAGACGGCCGCCCTTAGAATCACCCAAATCCTTCACAATCTTTTCCAAGGCTTCCCCAAAAAGCAGCTTGCCCTTATATGGAAGCTTACTGAGCCGCGACTTAGAAGGCACGTCCGCCGCCCAGTTCCGCAACCACAGAAACCTCCTCGCAGCAATCAGCGATGCCATGGATTTCGCTGTTATCCTAACCAAATCATAGAAGGCGTCCGCGAGATAAGCCGCCGCCGATTCAAGCTTCACCCCCTCCGGAGACGGATCCACCAACTTTTCCGCCGCCTGCTCACCTTGAATCCAACGGATAGAGGCGCGGGACACATACGGTCCGCAAACTGAAGCTTGCAAGGCCAGTGCACTAGCGTCAAAAGCTTGTTTCAACAGCACTTCTAATTTACGATCCTGAAGGTCCTTAAGGGCTGCCCCCCCTTCGACCGCGATCGTGGTTTTCTTAGTGACCGCCGACACTAGCGCGTCCACATTAGGCATCCGCAGTAACTCCTTCTCCTCCTACGGAACCGGATAAAGACGGGCAATAGAGCGGCTACCTCGCAAGCTAGCTTCTGGGCATTCCCATTCGGACTCAATCATTTGCTTAATTACCCTGTGCATAGGGAAACACCGCTGCTCCGGTTTAAACCCTTGTAATAAAGGATCCTCTAAAGGCTCCTGCTGCAGCGCAGGAGGCACAAGATTTAAGGCAGCCAGGGACTGAAGTATCAAAGCCCCCAGCTCCTCCTTATGAAAGACCCTGAAAACATTGGGGTCCTCCCTGGGCCCCAGCTCCCCCTCCTCCAAGTCCAAGGGCCAGGAATCCAACCCCCCTTCAGACAAAATTTCTCCTTCCTCCGGCAGGAGTGGATCGGGGAGCTGAGGTCCCGAAGTCCCCGAGGGTAAATCTCCCCCTGGGCACTGCGCGGAGGTCCCCTCCCCCGGATCCGAGAGGATAGGGTCCCCGCAAGAAAAATTAGCAGGAGGCTTAGGCAACTGGCTTTCAGCAGGTTGAGACATTTTTATCACATATGCTTTATGCATGGCCAGAATAAAATCAGGAGAAAAAAGAGAATCCAAGGAACCTGGAGCTCCAGGAGTCGGAGTCTTATCTATCTCCTGTACCACAGTAGCCTTGGAGGACTTAGACCTCTTTTTCCCAGAACGTGGCAACGCCGCGGGAGAGGCTGCAGCCTCTGCAGACACTATGGCTGCCGTTCCTGCCTTAATCAGAGACCCCGGAGGCCTCTCTCCAGCCCTATCCCCAGAGCCAGAGCTCTCCATATGGGCCAAAGGTCGGAGAAACAGGAAATAAATACAATCAGAAAAATGCAGTAAAAACCCCGAAGAGCTATCAAGAGAAAAACGGAAACGCAGTAGCTCCCCGCCGAAAACACCACGCGAAAGATAAAAAGAAAAAAATGGCGCGCGCGGCTTTCCCGCCGGCGAAAATGCTACCTGCAACAAAACTGACCGGCGAGAAGAAGAACACCAAACCTGCACAGACCCGAACAAAAAAAAAAAAGAAATACCTGAACGCAGGAGACTGAACCAACGACTCCAGGAACACGCTGCTAGCGAGACTGAGAGACGCGGTATTTTGCAGCGGGAAGAGGATACCGGGGCTCCCGGCTCCTAAGCCCCCCGCTGAAGAACGGATCCTGCGGGAGACAGGCTCTGCCCCCAAAAACGGCTATCAACCACAAGTATAGCCGAGGATCAACGTCCTAAGGCTGACAGTGTGCCATTAACGGACTTCCCTGAGTAAGGGAGTCCCGCTCGCCAAAGATCCTGCTAGGACCAGCGAATAAGCCTTTCCCCTGAAAGACCAATCAGTCTGCCTCCAGTAGTCTGTGCAAAATTAATCAATAGTCACTCTATAACGCTACTGTCACTAACACAGCTGTAAAATGCAGGTAAACTGGGAGCCAGCCAGAGAAACGTCCTTTCCAGCTGCTGAGGACTGAAGACTGGTTTCCTGAAGCCAGGGGGAGCTATAACACCTGCCAGTAAAAGTTTCAGCATTCAGTCCTCAGCTGCTGGAAGGGATTGACTACCCAACTGTGCCCTGGACTGGCCCGGAGAGACAAAGAGGAAATGCCTTATTGTTTAAAGGGCTAACACTCTCCTCCTCCCCCATTAAAATGTTTACAGTTTAAAAAAAAAAAAAGCTTTGTCGGCAGTAGGGGTGGGGAAGGGTGGCTGAATACCAGTCCTACTTGTTAAGGGTTTGAGGGTCCTTGTGCCATCTTTGAATGGGGGACAGAGCCTCCATGTTCTCCACCGCCTGTTACTGCTTTAAGCAGAACAGCAGGATATCAGGGCAAGGCTGAAAGAAAAGAAAACTGATCCACGAGTATGATCTAGAAAGCAACTGATGCAAAGCAAAGGCCGCATGCACAGCTCCACTTCCAATGGGGACCACCTCTTCCCCTGCAGGGCCAACCCCGAGGAACACATCCTTGCATCCATTAGTGGCAAAGCCGGACAAAAAGATACCAGCCCTTTGAAGAGGCTGTTGCATGCTCTCGGTAGTCATGGAAATTTAATCTGTTTTTTTGGTTTGGAAAATTTTATGCTTATAAAGAATGTGCACCAAATTGACTTTGGGGTGTGTTTGCTACAATGTGTTAGGCTTTTGCAGCTAATGCAGCAAAAAAGTGGAGATAGTGTGGCTTTAGCTGCAAAAGCTGCGTGTTCTGTGGAGGGCTGCACAGCGTTTCCCCAGCAGACAATGAACCGAAAATGCAGAGAGCAGTCGGCCAGCAGCCTGGATGCAGCTGATGCCACCCATGGAGGTAACGTTAGTGCTGTCTGTAAGTTTGACGGTTACCCCCATGCTGTTGAGGCTCGTGGTAACTGGGCATAGCAGACATGCCCCCTCTCCACCCCAATCCCACCCACTCATGCAGATAATGCGCTTTGTGCAGACAATGCAGCACTTTTCTGCACTATCTACATTTTGCTAATGTGGTATAGTAAACATACCCCTTTATGTGTGCATAAACCTCTGAATTAGTGCAGACATGCGATTAGACAGGAAAGATGTGAATTAGTGATCCATATCTTTCCTATCTAATTGTACTTTCTGAGCTCGCATGCTCATCTTTTTTTTTTATAGACTTTATTTAATCGCATGCTCATCTTTATCATTCCCTCACCTTTACACTGTGGCATCCTGCAAAGTTCAGTGTTAGCTCCACTGCTTTCCAGTGGCTTAGAGTCCCCTTACAACATTCATTCAGAAAGCAGGTAGAAGTGCATTTTCCTATGCTGATGATATTTTATTCTCAGCTCATGTCACCATCTGGATCTTACTAACCTGAATCGCAGTCTATCCATCACTTTCATCAGGCTAATTGATAATCATCAATTAAGAAGGATAAGACATTGGCCATCTCTCTCCCATTTTATGGAAAATCATTTTTATTATTATTATCAACATTTTAAAACAGTAACAGTTTATTTATATTTATTTTATTTATTTATTTATAGTTTTTCTATACCGCACTATTTACAATCAGCGCGGTTCACAGGTAACAAAACTTGTGCAAGGGAAAAACCCTGTTGCACTTACATGAAACAGTGAGTTAAACATGGAACACAGGTGAACTATATACATAATGGAGCTATATACAGGTTGATGACTGTAGACAACATCAACTAAGCTCTATTCATTTGAGTGTTCTAGGCTGAAGAGACGGCTTGGTAATTGTCTGGGACAACGGGGAAGGGATTAACTGGAGGGGGAAGAGGGAAGTGAGAGCTGTGATTGGTTATGTGATGTCATCAGAGTTGAGGAAGTACTGAAGGAAGAGGTGATGTTTCAGCTCTTCAAGTCAAGTCAAGCATCTTTTCTTTACACAACATACTCAATACAACATTTTCAACTCACTCAATACAGCACTTTCAACTCAGTTTCGGCATCAACATCACCCCCTTCCCTCCCTCCTCCCCCCCTCCTCGTCTCCCCTCCCCTTCCCCCCTCCCTCCCTCCCTCCTTGCAGGATTACACACCTTATACCTTCGTTTCTACGCAGAGTAGCCTACCCCGTTCCCTCCTCTGTGCCCCCACCATTCGATTCCTACCCTATCTCACCTAGTCTCTAGAACTGGAGCCCAGATCTCCCCAAACTTGTCCATCCGCTTTGCGCCCAGCAAACGCGCTGTGCAGCGTTCGATAACCAATAAGAACTGCATTCGGCGCTCCCACTCTTGTACACTAGGTTCTATGGATGCTATCCAGTGCCCCAAAATCACTTGCTTGGCTACCAGAAAGCCTTTCTCACAAAGCTGACGCTTACTCCCTTCTACAAATACCTTGTCCTCATAGGATCCAAAGAGACACCATTCAGGAGCCATCCTTACTGGTTGGTCTATCCAACCACTATGTTTCCCGCCAACCTCTGACCAAAATCTTTGGATAGTTGGGCACAACCAAAATTTATGCACCAGTGTACCCTTTTCCACTCTACACAGTTGACACACATCTGTAGAGGATATTCCTGCCCGGGCCGCCCATACATCATGTACTTATCCTCGCCACAAAAGCTTATATTGTACTTCCTGCATCTGCACTGATTCCGACAATCTTGTAATTTGCAGGAATGCTTTGCGTAACCGCTCCACCGTTCCTTCCGTTATCTGATCGGCCCTCCACCTCCTCTCTAACAGCTCCAATCCTTTCATGTCTTCCCCTCCATTTAACTCTTCCCGCAGTCTACGGATCGTAATTTTCTCCTCAAGGGCTCTAAAGAAATCTACCATGCCTCTGATCTCCCAGCGTAGGCCCCTGGTTTCTGTGTGTCGCAAGCTCTGCACATAATGTCTCACCTGCAGGTAAAAATAAAAGTCCTGCATTCGCAGTTGATATCGCCCCCGCAGGGACTGATAAGAGTCCACCTCTGCCGTCCTCAGATGGCCCACACATACTCTATTCTGCTGTGCGCCCACTGCTTGGCTACTATCCCCTGATGTCCTGGCACGAAATCACCATTCCCCCTCAAAGGGAGACAATCAGAGCATCTCCAATCGAGTCCCCTATAATGACATAACAACCTCCACGCCTGGCGAACCACTCCTAGGTACCCCGAGTGCCTCCACCCTCTGGCAATTCTCTACTGGGTTTATGCAGTACATTCTATGAAAAGGCTCTGATAAGTAGTCGATCAACTCAATCGGGATTACTTCTGCTGTCCCCGCCACTAAGTCTCGTAAAGGTCTCAGTAAACTGATCAAATTATACTCCCGCAAAGACACCAGGCCCGCCCCCCCTTCTCGCATGGGTCTTAATAGGGTCGTGAATGCAATTCGTGCTTTCTTCCCTTTCCACAAAAATTTTGATACATGCCACTCGAAATTCTTTAAATTCTTTCTTAGTAGCCATATGGGGCATTCCTTAGCAAATATATCCACCTCGGCATCTCGACCATTTTGAAAAGGGCTATCCTCCCTTTTAGTGAAATGGCAGCTCTCTCCATTTCTTCAGCCTGTCTATTGTTCTAGCCAACATTGGATCTACATTTGCGGCGTACAGCTCGCTTAGTTCCTCGGGAATCTGTATACCTAAATAGCGGACGGATCCTTTGGCCCACACTAACGGAAAAGTACCCTCCCATCTTCCTCTGACTTTCCCTCCTATGTCTAGTCCCACCGACTTTGCCCTATTTAGTCTTAAAGCAGAAAATTCTCCAAACTGCTCAATCACGGATAAGGCAAGTTCTAAGGAGCTCTGCGGGTTCGTCAAACATAATAACAAATCGTCCGCAAAAGCGCTAACTTTCACTCCCCCCTTCGGCCATTCAATCCCCTTGATTCCCTCTGTGCACATTAATACTCTCAACATAGGTTCCATCTGCAATACAAACAGCAACGGCAATAGTGGACAGCCTTGCCGCGTCCCTCTACATAATTCGAAAGACTCCGAACGCTGTCCCCCCGTTACTATAAAAGCAAAAGGCGCCTTATAGAGTGCCTGCATCCAGCTCAAAAACGCCCCCTCAAACCCAAACTGCCGAAGCACTTCAAACATATAGGCCCAGGACACCCTATCAAAAGCCTTCTCTGCATCCAGGCTTACTAAGAGCAGAGGCACCTCTCTCTGCACACATATCTCTGCCCCCAGCAGGACCTTACTGATATTGTAAAAGGCCTCCCTGCCTTTGACAAAGCCGGTTTGACATGGGCTTATCAGCTTCGGGAGAATCACCTGCAACCTTTTTGCTAACACCCCTGCTAGCACTTTCATATGATAATTGATTAAAGAAATCAGCCTATACGAGGCTGGGTCCTCTGGATCTTTCCCGGCCTTATGAATCACCGTGATCGAGGCCGTCTTCATATCCCTGGGGAACCCCCCCTCACTCAACACTTCACTATATACTGCAGCTAGGGTGGGGACCACTTTTAATTCTAACATTTTGTAGAATTCTACTCCATACCCATCTGGGCCTGGGGTCTTGTGTGGCTTCCCCTCCCTAATTACCTTCTGGATTTCCACTCCTTCTATTGGTCTATTTAATTCCTCGAGTTCTGCCCTCGAAATCTGCGGAAGCGCTGCCTTATCCAAAAATGCTGTCTCCCTCCCTATATCCTCTGACTCCGGGGTATACAGCTCCTCATAAAACTGCCGGAAGACCTCCACTACTCTTCTGGCATCTGATTGCCTGACCCCTGTTTTATCTCGAACAGTTGTTACCACCTTAGACCCTCCTGCCTCTTTCACCAAACGAGCTAGCAAGCTGCCAGTTTTATTTCCATATCTGAAGAATTGATGCCGATAATATTGCATGCTGTAGACCGCTTGCTCTTGTAGTATCCCATTAAGCCTCCGCTGAACCTCAAGATAGTCCTGAACATATTCCTTCCTACGCACCCCCATAGACAGCTGCTTTAACCGCTGCATCTCCTGTGTCAATTTCAATATGGCTTCATTTATTCTCCGCTTCTCCTTCGCGACATATGCAATGATGTACCCTCTCATTACCGCCTTCCCAGCCTCCCAGCACAGCGTTGCTGACCGTGTACTAGACTCATTAAATTGCAGATACTCCTCCCACTTTTGCTATAAGTACTGCTGAAAGTCTTTGTTCTGCCACATCTGTCTAGGAAAGGCCCATCGAGACTCCCCCCTATCTCTCCCCCTTCAGTCCATTCTCACCATAGCATGGTCAGAGATCAATATAGGCTCAATTTCGGAGCTTACCACTCTACCAAACTCTCTCTCCACTACTAGAATGTAGTCAATTCTGGACCAAGTGTGGTGCACTCTAGACATATGTGTAAAGTCCTTTTCCCCTCTGTGTAATGTTCACCAGGTGTCCACTAATCCCCCCGTCTGGCATAGATAGCTAACTCCTCTCTTGCTCCAGCCTCCCTTCTCCTTCACACTGAATCTGTCCAGTTCAGGGTCATGAGGGCAATTGAAATCTCCCACCACAATTATCGGTATCCGCGGAGCATTCCCCACCTTTTGACTTATCTGTTGGAAGAACCGGTGATCATAAACATTAGGGGCATATATATTTCCTAGAAAGAATTCCTCCCCATTCAGCTTTAGATGTACAAACAAATACCTTCCCGAGGGGTCCAACTCTTCCCTCAACACCTCCACTCGAATCTCCTTGTTAATCAAAATTGCACCCCTCTTCTCCGGCTTCCCGAAGAAGCCGCAAGCACTTGCCCCACCCAGTCCTTTTTAAGTTTCGAATGCTCCTTCGCGCTGAGATACGTTTCCTGCAGTAGCGCAATTTGGACCTTACTTTTCCGCAAGGCCTGCAGTATCTTTGTCCTCTTTACTGGGGAATTTATCTCTCCAACATTTCAAGTTATGAATCTCATATCCTGTCTCATTTGTTCCCACCATCAGAGGATGACGCAATGCATTTTCCCCATTTTCCTGCTCGGGGTCGCCCAGCCTCAACCCCCAGCCCGGCATCTGCTAAAAGTAGGTTGCGTCTTCGCTTCGTGGTGCAATATTGTCCTTCCTGTTCCTTTTCGTGACTAATTCCTGCAAACCCCTTCTTGAACTTTCGCCCCATTAGTGCTTTGATCCCTCCTCTCCCCCACCCCCTCCCCTCCCCTCCCCCCTCCCCTCTCCCCTCCCCTCCCCCCTCTTACCCCTTCTTCCCCCCCTCTCCCCAGGTAAAAGGCCCTCAATCCCACCTTCAGCCATCTTGGCTGAACCTCTCCTCCCTATCGTGCACTACGGGGCCGCCTCAACCCCTCTTTAGTGATACATCTTGTTAGGTCTACCCCTCCCAAGGTGACCCCAAAGTGACTCCCTTACTCAATGCCTCAAATAGCAATTATCTATTGGATGGCACTATTCTCCCGATTTTGTAACACTTTACCCCCCCCCCCCCCACAAGCATCAGGTCTCCACTCTATCAGAATAGCAAGAGAGCCGCACAGAAAGCAGAACAGAATCGAAATACACTAAACAAGATACCATAACCAAGATAACATCAATAAGAACCAGTTCAATTGACATACGTTAACATAAATATTCGCACTATCTCCCCACACATTCACAAGCCTCGCTGGTCCCACAGGAGTCCTTGTCTTTCTCTGCCCCAGGTTTCAACTCAGCTCCACTTCCACTTCTAAAATATCTCTCAGTCCTTAAGATTCAGGGCACAAATCCACTTTCCCGGCTTGTTTCAGTGTGATTTTGTCCAAGTCCACTAGAAATGCCTTTGCTGCTCCCACCGACTCAAAAACAAAGTTTTTCCCCATATTGAACACTCGAAGAGTGGCGGGAAACGCCAGCGTAAATCTGATCTTCTTCTGGAATAAAGCTGCACACATTGGTGTAAATTCCTTTCTTTTCGCCGTGACTAACGCCAAATAGTCTTGAAACAAAAGTAGCGTGTGGTTGTCCAGAACCAACTGTCGCTGCCAGCGATATGCCTGCAACAGCTGCTCCTTGTGTGAAAAATTAAGAATCCGCGCTATCTCTACTCTCGGCCGCTGTCGGGTCACCATTTTCCCTCCAATGCGATCAGCTCGCTCCACTTTAAGTTCTCCAACCAAGAAGTCAAGCCCCAAGGCCTTCGGGAGCCATTGCTCTATTAGCGGCAGCAGTTGCTGGTCCGTAGTTGCCTCCGGGATGCCCACCAGCCGTAGATTGTTTCTGCGGGAGCGATTCTCTAAATCGTCAACTTTATTCTGTAAGGCCTCCATTTTCTCCCGAATTCCATCATGCTCTCTCGCCTGCCTCCCCTTGTAGTCCTTAATCGCCGCCACTCTGTTCTCCAGTTCCTCTATTCTTTGGCTCATTTCCACCATCGACGTGCCCATGACCTCCAGTTTAGCCAGTATCTGGTAAAATTTGGGGTCCAGCTGTCTCACCACTTCTCTCGCCAGGTCTTCGGTGGCTGAGTCCACACTCTCTTTACTCGGTGAGGGAGGCTGCAGCACCGCCGACATTGAGGCTCCAGGCCTTGGCGTTCTCTCTTTTTCTCTCTCCTTGTGTGCCAGAGGTGGCATTTTCCTGTGGCTTTCTCCTCAAATTCACTACCCAAATGCTAGAGGCACTCCTCTCTCCACTCCTAGTCCATTTTTGGGGGATTAATAGGTAGATTTTTGCCAAGTTTCTCGAGGCGGCCCCGGAGCGAGCGGAGACACGTCTTCACCTGCTCATGTGTCACGTGGACTCCCTCTCTCCCATTTTAAATGGTTCCTTTATTCGTCTTATTTATTTAACAGGTTTATATACCGCATTTCCAAAGGTCAAGGCAGTTTATATGGAACATGGATTACATGGTACAATAACTTAACTTTAGCATAACTTTAACTTTTAGGATAACAAGGAAGGATGAGTGTTTCAATTAACTAAGGGAGAGGGAATGTTAAAGAGAAGGAGTTGGAGTTGACAGGTTAAATATCATGTGGCATGCCATTCAAGCCAATTGAGTTAGTAGATGTCTGGAGTAGATTAGGAGGGCAAACGTTCTTAAGTGAATGGTAAGAGACTCTAGGTCAAGTTATGGCTTCAAAGTGCTCTTTGACCATGAAGGCTTTTAGGAGCTAGCGGAAGGTTGTGAGATCAGGGGATTTACGGAGGTCTTGTGAGAGTGAGTTCCAGATGCTAGGGGAATATAGAGGAAAAGTGCGTGCACATGTGGTTTGGTTCCTTGTGGTTAACTCCTGTGGAAGTGCAGGCTTGTTCTCTGCAAAGCTTCTCCTGGGCCTGTTGTCCTGAGGCTTTCGTAGAAGGTTCTGCTTTGTGGAAGAGCTTGAAGGTGATTACAAGGATTTTGTATTTGATTCGGGATCTTGTCTCTAGTTTCAGGTATTTAAGGTTTTTTTCATAGTCATCTTGGTTGTAAGAGGCTAATCAAAAATAAAGGTAAGACTGAATATAGACATGGTTGCTCATAAACGCAAATGATCAGTGTTTTATCTCTAAAAGCAGGAGAGCTCCCAGCTTAAGCAGCCATGCTGCTTGGTTGCATCACTCCCTGTATGTCTATTTTATTTATTTACATTCTCTTATATACTGCGCTATTCTGCATCAGTGCAGTTTACATTGAACAAACTGAAATTACATTGAACAGGGCATTATAACTTGGAGATAACTATTTTACAGGGAACATGGGCTATGGAGGGTTAAGTGGCTTGCCCAAGACCACAAGGAGCACCTGTGGGACTAGAAACCCCAGTCCTTTCGGCCCAAGGTTGCTGTCCTCTAGTGGGATTTGAACCCCTGACCTTGCCCCAACCACTAGGCCACTCCTCCACTCCATTTTATGTCTTAATGAAGCAGATTACCGCATTTTGTGGATAAACTGCGGTGGTATGTTCCTGCCCATCAACTACGCTCCAGGCAGGGTTGTTAATTAGAAACAATTTCATTTCATATTATGATTCATGCCTGGCTAAAAGCCAGAGCTTTCCTTAATTACCTCAGTATTGTGGAATAACCTTCCCATGGATATTGGATTACAAACAAATTTTATGCTTTTCAGGAAAAAAAACAGTCAAAGCTTTCCTATTTCCTGGGTCTAAACACTAAGGGATATGTTTACTAAACAACGGTAGCGACTTCCGTGCGATATCAGAGCCGCAGCCTCATTGAAATCAATGGGACCGCGGCTCCTGTATCGCATGGAATCCGCTATCGCTGTTTAGTAAACATACCCCTAAGAGATGCTAATTAGAATCAGGTGGCATGATACTGTTTTGGTAATACATGTAAATGAGGCTCTGTAGATCCAATGTCATTAACATTAGGACAGTCATTTTCTATAAGTGGACTGTTGTAGTTGTTGTTATGGAAGGACAGACTAGATAGGCCATGTGGTCTTTTTCTGTCGTCATATTTCTATGTTTCTATGTTTCTAGCAGAGTGCCCATGTTAAAAGTCCCTATTTTATAAAGGGAACATAGGCACCTATATACCTTTATAAAATAGACACAAAGATGCAGCCCCAATAGTATGCAAATGCAAATACACATATCTAGAGCTGCTCTGCAGCTGATGTAAATGTGTGCATGTACTCTACATGCATCACTCCATGCTGTGACTGCACCTTGAATACTATGTGCATTTCTGGTAGCCATATCTTAAAAAGAATATAGCAGAAATAGAAAAGGTACAGAGAACAGCCACCAAAATGGTAAAGAGGATGGAAGCAGACACTTATGAGGAAAGGCCAAGGCTGGACTGTCCACTAGGCGGCTGGCACACCTGCAGCAGGCCATGACCTAGGCATGAAAATGATGGTCTGACACTCTTGTCCTTGTCCGACGCAACTTTCTGTCAGAGAGGGGCAGGAGCGGCAGTCCATGCATTGCTGCCGCTTTCAAAACACACTGCCACTGCCCCTCCACACCGCAAGATGAAAAATGGATTCAGGTGGCAGCGGCGAGGGAGCAGCATAGTGGTGCGGGGTGGTTCAGCAGAAGTTTCTGCCTCAGGCAGCAGAAACCCTTGGGTTGGCCCTGGGAAAGGCTTAAAAGGTTAGGGCTCTTCAGCTTGGAAAAGAGACGGCTGAAGGGAGATATGATAGAGGTCGATAAAATAATTAATGGAGTAGAACAGGTAAACACAGATTGGTTGTTTTACCCCTTCATAAAGTAGAAAACTAGGGGACACGCAATGAAACTACAGTGTAGAACATTTAAAACTATTCTGAGAAAATATTTTTTTAATTCAATTCGTAATCAAACTCTAGAATTCATTGCCAAAGAAGTTAGTAAAAGCTGTTAGTAATGTTAAGTGTCTCTGAGTCGGTGTCAACTCATGGCGACCCTCTGGATCGTTGTCCTACTGTAAACTCTATGGGTGCCTGTCAGGTGACTCATTGTTGACAGACTGACACCCATAGTTGCTGTTATTGTATCGATCCATCTCATTGCTGGCCTTCCTCTTTTTTTTATTTATTTATTTAACAGTATTTCTAAACCGCCTTATCTTATTAATCAAGGTGGTATCACAGCAAACAATCGGGTAAAGTGAGAGAGTTAAGCATGCAGTGAGGGAGAAATTTTAGTTGAGTGTGTGTTGTATTGTGTGCTAGATTGGTTTGAGCTATGTACAATGTGTGTTGTGTTGTGCGCTAGAGTGGTTTGAGCTATGTACAAGATGGGCTATATACAGTGATGCAAAAACATTTTCTATACATACAGTGTTTAGGCGGTATCATGTGCTGTTATACATTCTCTGAGGTTATGTGGTGTCCATAGTGTTCTATGAACAGCATGGTTTTTAGCTGTTTTCTAAAGTCCTTGAGGTCTGAGATTGCCCTCAAATCGTCCAGTAGCTTGTTCCATATTGTTGGAGCTGCCATGGAGAGTGCTCTGTCTGTTGTGTCCTTGCGTGTGTGTTTGAATTCACTTGGGGTGCCGACTCGGTTGTGTGTTTGTTTTCTTCTAGGACGTGTGCTGGTGTCTGGTTGTATGAGGGTGTGCAGGCTGTTGGCTGATGTGTGCTGATTTATCTTGAATAGGTTTATGATAGTTTTGTATCTGATGCGTGCACCGATTGGGAGCCAGTGTAAGTCCTTTAAGGTAGGTGTGATGTGCTCCTGTTTTGCAGTACCAGATATTATTCGTGCTGCAGTGTTTTGTGCTAGCTGGAGTGGTTTGAGGGTTTGTTTCGGTAGTCCAAGGTATATCAGATTGCAGAAGTCCAGTAGTGGGGTTATCAGTGCTTGACAGACGGTACGAAAGTGTTCTCGGGCGAGGAGTGGTTTCAGTCTCCTGATGATTTGCATCCTGTAGTAGACTTTTTTAACTGTCTTGTTTATGTGTGGCTTGAGATTTAGACTATTGTCCAGCGTAACACCGAGATATCTCACTTCTGATCTTATAGGTATAGTAGTGCTTTGTATCTTGATATTTGGCGGGTGTATGAAGCTTTGGTTCCGAGTGATGATTAAAGCTTCGGTCTTGTTGTAGTTTATTGCGAGGTTGTTGTTTTGACACCAACTCGTCATTTGGGTAAGGCAGTCTGTTATCTTTGAGAAGTCCGGGTTGTCGATTGATATCGGGGTGTATATCATGATGTCGTCTGCATATTGTGTATTGAATGTTGTTCTCTTTCATGATGTTGCAGATTGGTTGGATGTAGATGTTAAATAGGAGTGCTGAGAGTGCGGATCCTTGAGGAACTCCTTGACGGACATTTATGGGTCGGGAGGTGTTGTGTCCCACCTTGACCTGTAGCTGTCTTTCGGTTAGGTATGAGCGGAACCATTCCAAAGTGATTCCGTGTATACCAGTGCTCTTTAGTCTGTCCAGGAGCGTGTTGTGGTCCACTGTGTCGAAGGCTGAGGAGATGTCGATGAAGATCATTATAATTCCATTCCTGGTGTTGTCAATTATTCTTAGGATGCTGTCGAAGAGGTAGATCAGTAGTGTTTCGACTCCATGGTTGGGACGAAAGCCGTGTTGGTTGTCGTCGAGTGTTTCGTATTTGTCGATGTGTTCCTGGAGTTGTATTTGAACTGTTTTTTCGATGATTTTTGCCAGGAAGGGTATGCTGGAGATTGGTCGGTATGCTGCTGGATCCTTTTTGTCGAGAGTTGTTTTCTTTGTGATTGGTCTTACTGAGGCAAGCTTTAGTTGCTTTGGCATGAGTCCTTGAGTGAGTGAGTTGTGTACTATTCTATGTATGGTGTGGATGAAGTTTGATTTGGTGGCTTTAACCCATGACACTGGGCATGGGTCTGTAGGAGCAGTGCTTGTGTTGATTGTAGAGATGATGTGGGATATCTGCTCAGTTGAGGGTGAGTAGAAGGTGCCCCAGGTTTTGTTGTATGCGTCTGTCCTGGTGGTTTCACTCGGTGTTGTGAACTCTGTGGAGTGAAATTTGCTTTTGATGTGGTCAGCAAATTCCTGTGGATCAATTTGTATTTCCCCTTCTGTTGTTTGCTCTTTTGTGAGGATCTTGACTATTTCGAAAAGCTCTCTGGGTTTGTTGATGGAGGTATTTATCATGTTTGTGTGGAATTCCCTCTTTGATTGGTTGATTAGTTCATTGTATTGTTTTTGTTTTGTTAGGTAAAGGTGTTGGTCGGTTGTTGTTTTGTTTTTTCTCCATCTCCGTTCAATCTTCCTGAGCTCCCTCTTTTCCCGTCGTATGTTTGCTGAGTACCATGGTTTGTTTTGTCTCCTGTTGTGATGGTGTTTCTCGTGCTTGCCACCCGATGGTTTGGCGGCGTTAGCTAAGATGCTGTTCCAGCTGGAAACTTGTTCCTCCAGGTCATCTGTAGTAATGTTCAAGTGTTGTATTGTGTCCTGTATGAATTCGTCTCTGTCGAAATTCTTGAATCGTCTTTGTGAGTGTGAGATGTTTGCTCTTTCGCTTGTCTGGTCCTCTTGTGATCGCAGCTTCGTCTCGATTAAGTAATGGTCAGACCATGGCACTGGGGTGATGGTGGGTGGAGAAATTAGGTCTCTTGATGTTAGGTAATTGGATGCGAAGATGAGGTCTGGGGATGATCCATGTCTGTGTGTTGGTGCATTGATTATCTGTGTGAATTGAAGTGATGTCATTGCTTGAAGGAAGGCCTCTGCGTCTTTGGTATTGGTGGACTTGAGGTTGAAGTCCCCAATCAGTAGCGCTGGTTTGTTGTTTGTTGTTATGGCACAGGCTTCTTCGAGAGTGAAGGCTAATTCGTCGGGTGGAGCTCTGGGTGCTCTGTAGGTTAGGCAGATTGCAATGTTTTTATTCTTGATGCTGATTGTGTTACATTGCTGTGTATTGGTGAAGCCCTGTGTCTTGAACTTTAGGTTTGTCTTTGCTATTATTAGGACTCCTCCTCCACGCTTGTGGGTGCGTGGGCAGTTGTACGCTGAGTAGTTGTCCCGGTACTAGTTGGTTGAGTAGTACATTGTCGGTAGGGTTGAGCCATGTCTCTGTGATGCATATTATGTCGGGCTGTCGCTTTTCTATGTGGTCTACAAGAGTGTGTATCTTGTTGCAGACTGATCTGGCGTTTATGAGCTCAATCGTTGTTGTCTTTGTTGAGGAGGTTGCTGTTACATGTGCTTCCTTTGTGTAGGTTTGGGAGTTTGATTTGTGTCTGTTTGGTCGTTTTGCCTGGGAATTTCTGAGTGTTTCTTTGTGTGTGCTGTGGTTCTAAATGTGGTAGTGCTGTTGGTGTGTACCATGTTGTGCTTGCTTGTGGGTAGTGGGGGTGTGCGGATGGTGGGAGGAGTTGTGTGACGAGTAGGTAGATTGGGAGGAAGTATGTGGCGCGCATGTTGGTCTATTGTGATGTTCTGTTAGGGTGATGCCTGTTTTTCTAAAGTCTTCGTCTGTTGGATATTTTGCTGTTGCTTTTCTTCTGTTATTCTGTTGTTTTCTTCTGGTGTACTGGTGGCTGAGGTTTTCGCTTTGTAGTTCCTTTGTGCACTTCCTTGCCGCGCTGTTCTTTATACGGCCCCGGGTCTGCCCTGATTGGACAGCACTTTGCCGCCGGCTGGCTGTGCTCTCGTCGCCGCTCAAATCCCCCGAGTGGGGAGAGTTGCACTCGGTTCGGGAGCCTGTCCCGTGGGGGGAGCCTGTCCCCTTGGAGGGAGCCTGTCCCCGTGGGGGGAGCCTGTCCCGTGGGGGGAGCCTGTCCCCTTGGAGGGAGCCTGTCCCGTGGGGGGAGAGCCGGATCTGGTAGGGTGTGGTTGGTGAAAGAGGCAGTTTGTTGGTAGGAAATGTGTGCTGTTTTGTGGGGATTCTACTTGCGGTTCTGACGTCCTTCGCCTCGGTCTGCTCCTTGTTGGGTTCTGATGAGATGATGAGCTCTCTCTGCTGTTGGTCGTGATGTGGTTTTTTCGGTGGATAGGTTGTTTGTTGCTTCCTTCTTTGTGCGCCTCAGTGCCGCGCCTAAGGGCCACGCCAAAGGGCCCTCTGGCGAGGCCCTGAGGCGCGGGCCCGCCAGGCGCGGGCGCGCCCGCGAGGGACACCGCTTTTATGCAGGCGGGCTGCCGGGTGTTCTCACTCCCACTGCCCCGATTGGGCAGGAGTGCTGTGGGGGTTGGCGGGCTCCAGCGGCAGCAGCGGCTCCCTCCGGAGGCGAGGGACGCCGCTTTTATGCAGGCGGGCTGCCGGGTGTTCTCACTCCCACTGCCCCGATTGGGCAGGAGTGCTGTGGGGGTTGGCGGGCTCCAGCGGCAGCAGCGGCTCCCTCCGGAGGCAAGGGATGCCGCTTTTATGCAGGCGGGCTGCCGGGCTGCCGGGTGTTCTCACTCCCACTGCCCCGATTGGGCAGGAGTGCTGTGGGGGTTGGCGGGCTCCAGCGGCAGCAGCGGCTCCCTCCGGAGGCGAGGGACGCCGCTTTTATGCAGGCGGGCTGCCGGGCTGCCGGGTGTTCTGCCGGGTGCTTTTGCGTTGACCTTATACGTACTTTGCCAAGCATGATGTCTTTCTCTAATAATCTCTCTCTTCACATGATGTGTCCAAAGTATGAAAGTCAAAGTCTTGTCATCTGAGCTTATAAAGAAAGCTTAGGTTTGATCTCTAGTACTGACTGGTTTGTTCTTCAGGCAGTCAATGGGATACACAGTATTCGTCACCAGCACTATAATTGAAAGGCATCAATTTTCTTCCTGTCTATCTTTTTCACTGTCCAACTTTCACATCCATATGACTTTATTGAAAATACCATGGCTTGAACGAGTTGAATCTTTTTCTGGAGAGAGACATCTCTGCTCTTGAGAATCTTATCTAGGTTCTTCATAACCATTCTGCCAAGAGCAATGCATCGTCAGATTTCTTGACTGCTTGTTGTTTCTTTATTGAGAGTTGATCCAAGTAGGTTAAAGTTGTCCACTATTTCAATTTCTTCTCCATCAACGATGAAGTTATTGATTTTGCCAGTTGTCCGGATCTTTGTTTTCTTTACATTAAGGTGCAGGCCCATTTTAGGACTTTGTTCCTTGATCTTGAGAAGCAAATGTTTCAGATCGTCTTCACTTTCAGCCAGTAATGTGGTATCATCAGCATAGCAAAGGCTGTTGGTGTAAGACTCATCAATCTTCACACCTTGGTTGGCTTCTTACAGTCGTACTTCTCTGATGATTTGTTCTACATATAAATTAAACAGGTAGAGGAAAAGTATGCAGCCTTGTCATACACCTTTGCTGATTTTAAACCATTCTGTTTCTCCTTGTTCCGTTCAAACTGTTGCTTCTTGATCAATGTAAAGGATGTGCAAGAGAACGATCTGGTATACCCATGCTTCTTAATGTGGCACAGAGTTTCTCATGGTTTACACAGTCAAATCCTTGCTGTAGTCGATAAAACACATATAGATATCCTTTTGGTATTCTTTTGTCTTTTCAAGGATCCATATCACATCCATGATGATGTCTCTTGTTCCTCACCCTTTTCTGAACCCTTCTTGCATTTTAAGGAGTTCTTGCTTCAGGTATGGTTGTAGTCTCTGCTGAATAATCTTGAGTAGAAACTTGCTGGCATGTGGGATCAGAGTGACTGTGGATCACGTTTCTTTAGTATTGGTATAAACACAGATCTTTTCCAGTCAGTTGGCCATGATGTTGTCTTCCAAATTTCCTGACAAAGCCTTGTAAGTATGGTAACAGTTGCAACAGATTGCTGTAATACTTCAATGGGAATGCCATCAATGCCTGGTGATTTGTTTTTTGATAAGGTTTTCAATGCTGCTTTGACTTCTTTTTAAATTAACAATGGTTCCTGATCATAAGGTACAGGTTGAAACGGCTGTTTGGAGGCTGTCATCACTGCCAAGGGTTGTGCAACCAAATATTAATGAAAGGTGCCAGCAGGGCTGTTCTAAGCTATATCTGCGCCCTGTGCAACTTATGAAACTGGTGCCCCCCAATGACATCAGACTTTTATCAGTTACATATTTTATTTATTTAAAATCATTTCTATGCTGCTTATCAAAATCTAACAGGCTTACCAACATTCATAACAATAAATTAAACAATAACAAACCAAAAACATCATAAAACAAAAAAAATGGTCATCTTAGAAAATAGCTGAAACCAACAGCAGAGGGTACAGACCACGGCCACACACTGTGATTAAAAAGGAAGGCTTTTATTGTAGACCCAACTTTACAAGTTTCGGCCTTAGGTCTTCATCAGGGGTCTATAAAATAGATACATAAATAAAAAGTCAAAATACATAAAAGCATAACCAATAAATAAACATAATAAAAATGAAATATCATAAAAACTAAAGTACATTGCCAGAGAAATACAACAGACTATGCGTGGTGCCCATCCCAGAGGGCGGGAAACATTCAACAATCTTTCCAATCTATAGCAATGGACAAACAAGTAGACATGTGAATAAGGGATGCATATATTAAAAATTATATATATATTGTGGCACCGCCCCTACTAGGTGGTGGCCTAGTGAAGGCAGCGGGCCATCACATATCTTATATTTTTACTTAAACTCCAGGTTCAAACCTCTGGAGGTGTAGTTGTGTGTAAAAACAGTCCAAGTGGTTTTCAGGCCAACACAGGAAAAATTTATTCAAGTTTATCGTTTTACAGTCAGGCTTCGCAAACAGACCTTTTGCAGAAAATCTTGAACACCATAACAGAAAGAAGGATATTTTCTCCAAATCAAAACTTTGTCACCAGACTGTATTCCAGCAGTGCTATGAACAAACTGTTTCTTCCAACAGCTTAACAGAAGAACTTCTTTTCCAAAAACAGACACAGTTGAAAGTAATAGTAATTAGCAGAGTCCAGCAAACCTACAGCTTCCTTCAATGGCTTAAAGTTTTAGCTACCGGACGACTTCTGCTTGTCAGCACAAAATACTAAAAATTGCTGCATTAAAACATTCACTTCAGCCAGATATTGTTTGTGCTTTAACCTTGAGCGTTCTTTCTCTCTATCCTAAGCTTCCTGGATACAAAAATCAGGATAAACGGTTTTCTGGATTTCCCTCTCAGTTAAACCGTTAGGCTTTCCTTAATCTGAAGTCATGCAGAAAGAGCATTCCATCAAGGAGTCTGTGGAATCCCGTTCCTCTACACCATGGTCTATTTCCATGTCTTCCTCCTCTGCATTACACGTCACTGGGTTTAAAACAGGCTCAGGAATTTCAAGTTTAACTTCTTTTAAAAGTCTGAACAGTCTTTCCCACTGAGCTTTCCTTCCCCCTTCTGGGTTTGTAGTATAGCTATGAGACTTCTTCCCCTTTAATAAACCCTTTAAAGGCTTTGTCTCTCTCAGCTTATCTTTAGGAACATTCTTCCTGGCAGGCTTTCTACAAGATACAGTTTCTTCCTCAGAATCTTGTAAGCTTATCTCTGAATCTGGGTTATATTCCATAACCCCCACAGACTTTTCCCTCCTACCTCTGAGCTTGGCTGTGAACCTCCTACAGCATGGGCTTTTCCAGGAAGTAGCGTCGTCTGAATCAGAGCTGCCTTGGGAATCACTGCAGTGTCTATTTCCAGACCCTCTAGGCTTTCCAGCACTGAAGATTGGTTCCTCCTCAGTCTGGTCTGAGACTTCTTGCTCTAGCTTACTTACAGCCAGCCTTCTCACTTCCTCTCTCCTGGAAGGAGTGTGAGTAGCCCTGGTTCTGGCTCCTTCACAACTGCTGTCTCTGAAGCTGTTCCCATGTCTCCAACTAGATCTGTTGCCTGAACTGCACCTGCTGCCTTGTGTTCCCTTTCTGTTTCTGTTCCTGCTTGAACTCTCTCTGAAGTCTTCACCTCGAGTTCTGCTTTCACTTCCTCCCTTGCTCTGTGTTCATGTGAGCTTAAATGTTTGAAAGTGACGTCCCTCTCCTGGCCCCACCCACAGGTGTTTCCTATCTCTATCTGGGTGTGGTCTGAGCCTGGCTTTTGAAGTGTGTTTTTTTTCCACTACCTTCATTCTGGAACGTGTGTTTTGGTGAGCCCTTCCCCACACAGAAGAAAAAGTTTCATTTTTTTCTGCTTTCCAGGGCTGTGCTGCACTCTCCTTACCACAAGATATATATATATATATATATATGTGTGTGTGTGTGTGTGTGTGTGTGTGTGTATATAGAGAGAGAAAGAGAGAGAGGAGGGAAGATGAAGAAAGAAAGGAAAGAGGAGAAAGAGAGGAGAGAGGAGAGAGGAGAAGAAGGGAAGGGAAAGGGGGACGGGAAAAGGAGGGGGGAAGGGGAAGGAAAAAAAAGGGAAAAGGGGGAGGGAGGAGAAAAAAGGGGGAAGGGGAAGGGGGAGAAGAAGGGAAAGGGGAGGGAAGGGGAGGGAGAGGGAAGGGTGAGGGGTGAAGGGGAGGTGGAAGGGCAAAGGGGAGGGGGGAAGGAATGGAAGGGGGAGGGGGAAGGAGAGAGGGGGTGGGTTGGGGGAAGGGAGAGGAAGGGGGAAGACAGGAGGAAGGAAAGGGGAGAGGAAGGAGAAAGACAAAGGATAAGAGAAGGAAAAAGACATACCGGCAAAAATATGTGCAAATAAAAGATATATACATATATATAAATACAGCAGAATTGATAAAATGGTAATAAGGTATATAAATAAATGTAAAAAATATATAATATATATAAATATATGTAGTGATTAACAATACTGACAATTAATTAAAATACAGCAATGAAAAGATGATACAAATTTTAAATTAAAAAATCAAAAAAACAAAACGAGTATCAATACTGGTCATTAGAAAAAGGCTGGCGATTGGGAATAATAAACAATTTGTATGAATGTATGAAAAAAGAATTCAAACATGATTTGTATGAACATTAACCATCTTTGAATAAAACATATAGCATAATTTGGATTAACTGCTCCTTGTGAGAAACATCAGGTGTACTGTCAAACAGTATAGAATAATATTTAGCTTCTTTGATTTGTGATACTATTTCTTTCTTTACCTTTTCAGCCAGCAGTGCTATTAACTTACTTTGTATTCGTGGAGAACAACATGCATGAGAAGCAAAATATTGCATACTTAGATGTGTTATACAAGAGCCATTGGCGGTGAACCTTTTCACCATTCAGAAGAGCTTTTCTAAACCAGTTTTTACTGAAATGTCATTTTCCAGAAGTAGAATAACTGTTCAGAAAATTGCAGTCCCTATCATTTTGTTCTGGTCCAAGCTAACACACCAAGCTCCAACACTATATGAACAAAACAGCCAACACTCAACATCAATTCATACCTGGTCATCATTCTCCCCTACCTCAACGGACGTACTGGAGAACATCATCACCAAAGTCAACACTACCACCTCATACCTCGATCCCTGCCCAGTCAGCTGGATAAAGGCAGCAAATTTAGAATTTACCCCACTCATTCTCCCTATTATTAACACCTCCCAACAACTTGGCTACATGCCCCCTGCCTTTAAACATGTGGTAATGGTGCCCAATACTAAAAAATTGCACCATGGACAAAAACAACCCCACATCATATAGACCTATCTCATGCCTCCCATTATTGACCAAACTAATTGAGAAGGCAATTCTAATCCAACTCCAAGATAATTTAAGGGAGGAGTGGCTCAGTGGTTGGTACAGGTTACCTCAGGCCAGAGGGCCAGGGGTTCAATTCCCACATGGGGACAAGCAACCTCAGGCCAGAGGGACTGGAGTCTCTAGCCCCATGGTCACTCCTTGTGGTCTTGGGCAAGTCACTCAACCCTCCATTGCCTCAGGCACACTTAGATTGTGAGCCCTTCAGGGACAAGGGAATAAAAAAAGTACCTGTTAGTATACATGTAAAACCACACTGATTCTAAATAGCACAGTATATATATAAATATAGATGCACAAACACCCCTGGATGAACAACAATACAGTTTTAGGCCCTACCATGGAGTTGAGACTCTCCTAAACATTCTATTTGACTGTATCCTATGCGGCATAGACAACCCCAAAAATGTATTCCTCCTCCTCTTCCTAGATATCTCTGCAACCTTTGACAGCGTAAACCACCACATCATGTTATCTACACGCCAACAAATAGGCATTAAAAGCACAGTACTGCAATGGTTCTCCTCATCTGTATCAGGAAGAACACAATAAGTAAGAATAGGCAACAATACCTCTAAGACCTACAACCAAGAACAAGGCATTCCACAAGGCTCCACACTCTCTGCACTATTGTTTAACATTTACCTTCAAACTATCTGCTCAATATTCAAAAAATTCAAAATTTTATACCACATATATATGGATGATATAATGCTATATCTCCCATTCGACATCAATAATCCCCCAAATCAACAAATCACCGACTGCTTTGCTGAACTAGTCCTCTGGTTATTGATCCACAATCTCAGGATTCATTTCAATAAAACTGAAGCCCTCTATATAACAAGGAATCAAAACTTTTACCCCCCATCAACTATGAAAATTCAAGATACAACTATATCCATCAAAGATGAGATAAAATACTTTGAAGTCATCTTAGACCACACACTGAACATGTCCTCATTTATAAAACAAACAACAAGAAAGATCTATTATAAACTCAGACTATTAAAACAGCTTCACCCATTCTTACACCCCAACAACTTCAAATCAGTACTCAATTCCATTATCACTCCACACTTCCACTATGCCAAAACATTACTGCAAGGATTACCTAAGCAGACATTAAGACAACTGCAAATTGTGCAACATATTGTAGCAAGGATAACATCAAATGCCAATCCAATAGATCATATTACCCCATCCTATTCAGCTTTCACTGGCTCCCTCTACAAAGTCGCACCGAGTACAAAATTATTGTAACCACATTCAAACTAATTAATGACATTGCCCCATCCCACCTCTCCTCTCTCATCACCAATGAAACAATCACCCGTACCCAACGGGACGGCAATAAAAACAAACTTAGAACAGCAACTGACTACAGGAAAGCTAAAAAAAATCATAAACAGCAGGGTATTCTCTCACTGTGCCCCCACTCTCTGGAACAAGCTCCCAGATAGCTTAAGAGAGATAAAAGACCTCTCTTCTTTTCGAAAAAAACCTTAAAACACACCTATTCACTCAACACTTTGGGTCTATAACATAGTCACTGGCACATAGTACATCCACTCTACTTAACCAGACTAAGAACCTCTCCTACCAGAATGTGTCTCCATTGCCAATGCAAGAACATTATGGATATAGTTAACAATTTATTATATAATTTGTTATATGTTAATGTACATAGTTGAAAATGTTCCATGTAATTTGAATTTGTACTGTTTCGTACAATTCATACTGTTCATTGTAAACCGCAATTGATCTGCAGGAAATCGCGGTATAAAAATGTAAATTAAATAAATAAATAAATGAGAAACTAACATACACCTAACTTTATCAGTGATTGGAGGCCAAGTCACAGGATCATCATATTGAAAATTTGTTTTCTGTGGATCTTCTTCCATTGGTTCGCTAACTTCACCACTTTCACTGATGGTGCCAACAACATCCAGAATTTCAGCTACTTCCTCTTCAGTAGGTGTTAGTATTTTGCAATTCTGAATATCACCTATATCTGACTGGGTGGAATCATCAGTCTGTGTTTAGCTGGTATCTGACCAGGAAACATTAAGCCAATTCTGCATTTGTCGCTGCATTTTTCGCTGGTTTTCCTGATGTTCTTTTCTTTGTTTTCTGAACATCACCCCAGATGTTTTTTTCGATTGACTCGTGATAGTCGTAAATTAGTAAAACACTCCTTTTGCAAAAACGTTTTTTTCTCCTATCATTTTAGTGTATGTTGTAGATTGGGGGGAATAAATGCTTAGTACATAGGCCCATAAGTTCTTCTGAGCATCCAGACCATTATTGAAAGATGTCTGAGTCTCTCTTCTACCCCCTGACATCCCTGAGAGCTATGTACATTGCCTTTTGGCTGCATATCAGGTCGCAGTCGACTTCAGGCTTCCAAAAGAGCTCTTTTTTTGTCCCAGCAATGAATTAGGGACATGTTTACTAAATATTAATGTGTGTTAAATGCCACTACACCTATAGAAATAAATGGGTGCTGCTGCACTTAGTGCGTGTTAACATTTGTGAATACACATTAAACTTTAGTAAACATGTTTCTTAATACCATTTCTATTGGCAGTAAGGATAAAGAAAGGTTACCATATTTCTACATTACCATCCTTCAGTGTCAACTGCCAGGTACATTAGAAAGTACTACAAAACTCTGCTCATTTATAACCCATACTAAACCAGCCGTATCATAGCAGCACTACTAGGATTCCCACAGCACCAGACTCTACATATAAAAAGGCAGCACTGAAAAGTCCAAGTTATCAATGTCCCTGTTTAATGTACAGTACCAATGTAAAACAGAAATTAGTCCTTACCTGCTAATTGTCTTTCCTTGAGTCTTCTCCGGGCCAGTCCAGGGAAAGGTAGGGTTGTCAATCCCCCATAGTGACTGAGGACTGAAGACTCCAAGTTTTTCTTGTAATGTGAAGCCACTCCCCCTGAGGTTAATGTATCAGTCTCCTTCTGACAAAGCGACTAAAGAACAAGAAACTAAACACAGCAGATTAACCTCGCACATATCGCTAACATTCTATAGTCCGTGAAAAAAAAACAATAACCTTTTTTTTTTTTTTCCTCTCTTATGTACCTCTGGAAGCCAGAAGAGCTGCCAGTGGTGTAGACGGAATACTAGAGGCCCCTAAGCATTCTCCTCTAGAAGAAATGGACGATGTAATTCTGTAGAGGCCCGAGTGAGCTAAACAGCGCTGTTTCCAAGCACGGAGCAGATAGAGAATAGGGTGGGACCCTGGACTGGCCCGGAGAAGACTCAAGGAAAGACAATTAGCAGGTAAGGACTAATTTCTGTTTCCCTTTTCGCTTCTCCGGGCCAGTCCAGGGAAAGGTAGGGCAGTACCAAAGCAGTACCTAAGAATGGGAGGGACCCGCCAAACCGGCTATAAGAGCTGACGCTCCCACTCTTGCATCTTCTCTAGCCTGGACATCCAATCTGTAATGCCTAGCAAAAGAATGCAGTGTAGACCAAGTGGCCGCCCTGCAGATATCTACTGGGGGAACAAAGGCAAATTCTGCCCAGGACGTTGCGAGAGCACGAGTGGAATGAGCCTTGAGACCCTCAGGTGGAGCAATTCCCCTAGCTTGATAAGCTGCTGCAATAGCAGAGCGAACCCAACGAGCGATAGTAGATTTCGACGCAGCTTGCCCCTTTCGCGGACCTGTCCACTGAACAAAAAGTCTGTCCGTCTTGCGAAACGGTCGGGATAGCTTAATATACCTCTTCAAGACTCGGCCAAGATCCAAACTCTGGAGCGCTCGATCAATTGGCGAGCCATCGCTCTCAGAAAATACGGGCAATGAGATTGATTGGTTAACATGAAACACCGAGAGCACCTTAGGCAAAAAAGAGGGAACTGTCCGTAAGACCACCCGCTCTGGAAGAAATTGCAAATAAGGCTCTTGATAAGATAAGGCCTGCAAATCTGAAATTCGTCGAGCGGAACACAAAGCCACCAAAAAGGCTGTTTTCCAGGAACACTCTCGAATATGTTGATCGCAGAGGGACTTTAAGGGCGATCTAGAGAGACCATCCAAGACTACATTCAAATCCCAAGGAGGTACGATAGGCCGTCGAGGCGGACGTATAATTTGTGCCGCTCTAAGAAAACGGCAAACATCCGGATGAGAAGAAAGACGGCGATGTTGCACCAAGCCCCTAAAACAAGACAGTGCCGCGACATGCACCCTAAGAGTACTGAGAGCCAAGCCTTTATCCAAACCCTGTTGTAAAAATAGGAGAAGATGAGGCACGGTAGAAGCTATAGGTGAGACTTCTTGTCGTTTGCACCAAGTCTCAAAAAGACGCCAGACTCGAACATATGTCAAGGAAGTTCCTGGACGTCTAGATTGCAGAAGGGTCGCAACAACAGAACTTGCATAACCCTTGTTTTCTAAGCGAGTCCTTTCAAGAGCCAAGCCGTAAGCAAGAAGCGATCCACTCGCGGCATTAGAATGGGACCCTGATGCAACTGGTTGATACGAACTGGAAGGTGCCACGGTGGAGCTATCAGAAGCCGAACCAGATCGGCATACCATGGTCGACGAGGCCAATCGGGAGCAATGAGAATCACTGTCCCCCGGTGAGCTGCGATGCGCTGAATAACCCGACTCAACATTGGCCAAGGCGGAAACACATAAAGAAGTGCCTCGCAAGGCCAAGGTTGAACCAGGGCATCGAGACCTTCCGACATGTGTTCCCTGCGCCTGCTGAAAAAACTGCTGGCTTTGGCATTTTGGTAGGAGGCCATGAGATCCATCACTGGCTGACCCCAACGCAACGTGAGTTGATGAAAGATTGCCGCATTCAACTCCCATTCTCCGGGATCGAGGAGATGACGGCTGAGAAAGTCTGCCTGAACGTTTTCTTTGCCCGCAACATGCGCAGCGGAGATGGCCAGGAGATTGTTCTCTGCCCAATCCATCAATTGCTGGCACTCGGATAACAGAGACGGAATTCTCGTTCCCCCTTGTCGATTGATATATGCAACGGTCACAGCATTGTCGGAAAAAATCTTGACCGCTTTTCCCTGGAGCATCACTGCGAAGTGAAGGAGCGCTAAGCGAGCCGCTCGAAGCTCCAGACGGTTGATCGACCATGAGCTCTCTACCGTGGACCAAGTGCCTTGAGTAATGCGTGATCGACAATGAGCTCCCCACCCCGCGAGACTTGCATCCGTGGTCAGTAACACCCACGAGGGATCCTGCAAGGGCATTCCCGCTGTGAGGTGCTCCCGAACTAACCACCAGTACAGACTGTGACGGACGCTCTCGGGATAGGGGAGACGCTGAGAGAGTGGATGAAGTTGCGGAGACCACCGTGTAAGCAACGCCTGCTGTAAGGGGCGCATGTGCGCTTTGGCCCACGGAACAAGATCCAGTGCCGCCGCCATGGAGCCCAACAGCTGCAAATACGTCCAAGCCGACGGTGCCGTGAGGTCGAGAAACGTTCGAGTTTGTTGCATCAGCTTTTCCACCCGAACGTCTGGCAAAAACACCTTTCCTTGTGCGGTGTCGAAAAAAGCTCCGAGATATGTTAGCTGTTGTTGAGGGTGCAGGTGACTTTTGCCCTGGTTGATCACCCAGCCGAGTTGCTCGAGAAGTTGCACCACACGAGCTGTCGCCTGAACTGAGGCCGAGCGCGAGTCGGCTCTGATCAACCAATCGTCGAGATAAGGGTGTACCCTGATCCCCTCCTTCCGAAGCGCTGCTGCCACTACCACCATAAGCTTTGTGAAAGTACGCGGAGCTGTTGCCAGACCGAATGGCAACGCTCGAAATTGGTAATGACCCATGGGGAGAGCGAAGCGCAAAAAACGCTGATGCGAGCTCCTTATGGGAATGTGCAGATACGCTTCCGTGAGATCGATTGACGAGAGATACTCCCCCGGCTGAACTGCCCGAACTACGGTACGGAGGGTTTCCATGCGAAAATGAGGCACCCGCAAGGATCGGTTGACCCCTCTGAGATCCAGAACGGGCCGAAAAGAACCGTCCGTCTTGGGCACCACGAAGTATATCGAGTATCGACCGCAACCGTATTGGTCTCGAGGTACGGGAACTATAGCCTTGAGCTGTAACAGGCGAGTCAGGGTGTTCACAATTGCCTGCTTCTTCCGACCGGGTGCACAGGGAGACATTACAAAGGCAGGCAACAGCGGGCATTCGAAATCCAGTGCGTAACCGTTGCGGATGACCTCTAACACCCACTGGTCTGAGGTAATGGTGGTCCAGACCGCTAGAAAATCCTGCAGACGTCCTCCCACCGGAACTAGCGGCTGGACCAACTGACCTTCATTGCGGTTTCTTATTGGAGGGCTGGGAGGCCCCGAAGTAGGGCCTGTTAAAACCTCTGGCTCCTCGAATGGAAGATCCCCGAAAGGAAGCACGGCCTCTGGAATAGGGCGCAAAGCGAGCTCCGCGAAACCGACGGGACTCCCTTCCGAATCCTCTGCCGGCGGAAGGTAATCGGGAAGGTTTGGGCTTGTCCTCAGGCAATCGACCGCCCTTAGTCTCACCCAAATCCTTAACAATCTTTTCCAAAGCCTCACCAAAAAGCAATTTACCCTGATATGGCAATTTGCTAAGTCTCAATTTGGAAGAGACATCCGCCGACCAGTTACGTAACCAAAGAAAACGCCTGGCAGCCACTAGAGAGGCCATGGTCTTAGCAGCAATTCGAAGCGAATCATAAAAAGCATCCGCCATATAAGCAGCGGCTGATTCCAATTTAGGTGCATCGGGGACTTGCGCAGGAGCATCAGGAGAAGTATCGCCTTGTAACCAACGAATGGAAGCGCGAGATACATAAGCGCCACAGATGGCTAATTGTAGAGCTAGGGCACTAGAATCAAAAGCCTGTTTGAGTAGAATCTCCAATTTTCTATCTTGAAGATCCTTCAGAGCTGCAGCCCCCTCCACAGGAATAGTAGTCTTTTTAGTTACTGCAGAGATAATTGCATCCACTTTTGGTATACGAAATACATCCTTTACCTCTTGAGGAAGCGGGTACAAGCGAGCCAACGCTCGGCTCCCCCTTAAAGAAGACTCCGGATATTCCCATTCCGAGTCAATCATTTGTTTGATCACTCTGTGTAAGGGAAAACACTTTTGTTCAGTTTTAACACCCTGCAGCAAGGGATCCTCTAAGGGTTCCTGCGAAGTTGTGGGAAGAGAGATGGAGCGCTGCCAAGGATTGAGATATGAGCGCTGTGAGTTCTTCCTTCCGGAAAACCCGGAAAACATTGGGATCCTCTCCTGGAGCTATCTCCCCTTCCTCCAATTCCTCTATATCCCACTCCCCAGGATGTCCTGTAAAAGATGCAGAATCCCCCTGCTCTTGCAATAGCGGGGCCTGAGCCAACAAGGGATCCAAGGAATCTTGCACCATATCCTGCACATGAGAGGAACCCTCTCCGGGATCTTCAGGCAGGGGCAGGGAAATTGGTAGTGACTGAGGCTCAGGAAGAGACGAAGACCGCGGAGGCTCAGTAGATCTCATAAGAAAAGCCTTGTGCATAGCCAGAATAAAAGCTGGCGAAAAAAATGATTCCATGTCTTCCTGAGGCACTGATGGAGCCGGGGAGGGTAAATCCGGTAAAACCGCCGCTTTAGAAGATTTCGTCTTTCTTTTATGAGGCTTTTGCTGCTCTGCTTGAGCACTGCCTGCCCGCGGCAAAATGGCTGACTTTCCCGCCTTTTCGGCGTGAGGAGAGGGCTCCGGCGAACTGATCAAAAGTTTCTCAGCCATCCTAAAAACCAAACCGGGATCGCCAAAAAACGAGTAGCTTAATTAAAAGAAAAAAGACTGAAAAGCAAAATGCCCCGGAGCCCGCGGTCCCGATCGCGAAATGCCAAACTGAAGAAAAAAAGAAGTACTCACCACCGCAGTAAAACTGAGATCGTTGTGAATACACTGCTCAGTTTAGCCGGACTGCCAGAAAACTTACCGCGGGAATACAGAGGAGAAAGCTGGGGCCCCCAGTATCTCTCTGCCCCGGGAGACGGAACAGTGAAAGAGGCAGGCTCTACCTCACACTGAAACAAGTAAGCCTCTCTCGTCTCCCGCGGTCTTAAAGTGACAGCGCACTTAAACTCTAAAAAGTACAGGACTATAGAAGATTAGCTCTGCCAGAGCCAATCCAAAAATTAAGCAAAGAAATAAATAGGTAAATTAAATCAAGTACAGGAGTACTTTGAGGGAGAAGGTAATTTCGATCCTCTCTAGTCACTGAGGACTGAAAGACTGATACATTAACCTCAGGGGGAGTGGCTTCACATTACAAGAAAAACTTGGAGTCTTCAGTCCTCAGTCACTATGGGGGATTGACAACCCTACCTTTCCCTGGACTGGCCCGGAGAAGCGAAAAGGGAACCGCTTTGACTGAAATGATAAAGCGGTATAACAAACCTGTTAAATTAAATAAGCAAATACATAAATAAATAAAATATAAAACCAATATACCTCAGAAAACCAATTCATCTCCTTCTGGGAAAAGAGAACAAGTAGGACTCCTCCACAGAAACTACACAAACAGAATATCACAGTTTAGTCATATATGCAAAACATAGACAGACCATCATTAAATACAGAACAAGGGATCACAGTTTAGAAATAAGAAGGCAATGAGTGAACTGGGAACTCCAAAAGCCAAAATTGGAATGTGCCACAACACTGGAGAAATAAAACTATAAATTCATTTCCTCGTGTACTGAACAAACACAAAGACATCAGTGATGTACATTTCCCTGAGCTGACATAGTCCAGTTAATAAATTCCAAATAAAATAATTTCTCTCTACCTTTTGTTGTTTGGGCATTTTATTTTTCTGTCACAATTGCCCCAGTCTCTCTCTTTTGCTTTTTTTCATATATTCTGCTAACTCTCCATTGTCTGCTGTCCATTTATCCTTTCTTCTCTCGTCTCTTATTTTTTTCCACTCTCTATCTACATCCAGCTTGTTTCTTCCCTCTTGCACAAAATATCTGTCCTCCTCCCCATCTTCACTGCCCCAGCCTTTTTTTCCACCCTGATCACAGCATCTGCCCCCTTTCAGCTCCCCAGCATCACCCCCTTCCAGACCCAGCTTTTCCCAGCATCATCTCCCTTCCAGTCCCTGTCCTTCCCAGCATCAGCTCCATCCTAGTCCCTGTCCCTCCCAGCATCAGCTCCATTCTAGGCCCTGTCCCTCCCAGCATTAGCTCTCCTTCAGTCCTAGTCCCTCCCAGATAAGCTCGCTTCCAGTCCTCCCATGCCTTCTTCCCCCCCAAAGCAGCAGTCCTCCCATGCCTTCCTTCCCCCCTAGAGCAGTCCTCCCATGCCTTCACCCCCCCCCCTCAGAGCAGCGTCCCTTTCCCCCTCACTCACTGCTTAGTCAACCGCCTCCTGGTGGACTGGAGTCTGGACTTCTCTGTGGCACCCACTCTCCACACAGCCGCAGGATCGTTCTCATTCAGTTCCGCAGCTGTACTAAACTGCAGCCGCCTTCCAGCACGAACGCATAGCCCACACTTTTAGAAGTGAAACGGGGAACTTCCTGTCTCTTGTGCAACAGACAGGAAGTTTCCCATTTCACTTAACAGTGCAGGCTATGTGATCGTGCCAGTGGGCGGCTGCAGTTTAGTACAGCCGCGGGACCAAAGGAAAAAGATCCGGCGGCTGTGTAGTTGTAATGAGCACCATGGAGAAGTCCAAACTCCAGTCCACTGGGAGGCAAGTAGATCCAGGTGATAAAAATAAGTAAATAACTCAGGGGAGAAGGCACAAGGCACAGCGCACAGAGGTATAATTATTCTGAAACCCCTGGCCCCACCGGAAGTGAGAGTTAAATTTATTTCCAGTCCTTTTCTGAATGTGCCCCCTCCCCCAGATCTTTGCACCCTGTGCGGCTGTACCACTCACACCAGGCTAGGTACGGTCCTGGGTGCCAGTAATCCTCTCCAAGTCATATTTTGTTTTTTTTTTCTCAGAAATTACTACATCTAAGTTGCACAGACATATCTTCTTTTGTTGTATACCTTTGAACATACTATTAAAATATTATGATGACATACAGTTGGAATATTTCCAATTATTTCTCACAATATTCTATAAAATGGGCCCGATATTGAGTTGGGCAGGCTATGCATTGCGGCGGTGCATAGCCAGCCTGCCAACCCCTTTAACCTGGATTTTCACTTCCTCAGCGGCGGACGTGAAAATCCGGGTAAGCCTGGACGCCCCGGCAGCTGCAGAGGCTACACGTGTAGCAGCGATTCTCGATGCTACCTGCATAGCCTCTGTGCCCTAAAGGTAGGCGAAGAAAAACTTCACCTATCTTTAAGGCGCAGAGGGCTATGCGGGTAGGATTGAAAATCACTGCTACCTATGTAGCTCCTTCCTCCCCCACTGCACTGCCCCGGAAAGCCCCTAACATGCCCCGATACTATGTGGATAGCATCTGTGTACATTAAGGACTTAGCTGGGGTGTTTGAAGGGCACTACCTGTGTAGGTGCCCTTCGAAAATCCCAGATAAGGCCTTTACACGGGTAACTAAGGAAGTTACGTGTGCAAAGGCCTTCGAACATATCTAAAATGCAAGGTGCCAGTTACCCTGATCATAACCGTAGGTGCCTTTGAATATCCTGGTGAGTGGCATTTACATGGTTTGCAGGTGTGTAAACCGCATAGAAGAAAGTTTTATTTGTGTGTTTTTATATACCGCCCCTTCCAGAAATCAAGGGCGGTTTACATTGAACATAACAAAACTTATACACTGAATTTGTGCATAGAACATAGAGGAAAGTTAATGTATAATCCAAGTTATGAATGTTAATGTACGTTATCAAGTTTAAGGGGTCTGTTTACTAAACATTCCTAATGTGCGGGGCCGCGGTAGTGTGCCTGTGCCATATAAGGAGTGGGCGGTTCAGGCAGAGAAAAGAAAAAAAACGTGAGTAAGCGATCGCACATTTGCGTGGGGTGCTATTGTGCGCCGTGCATAATAGTGCGTGGGAAGGCTAAGTGGCGCCCTGATGTGCACACACAAAGGAGCAGAGCCATAGTACAATGGTTAAGACACTGACTGTGGGTGCAGCTGCCATGGGTTCAATTCCCCATTGTGCACAACAAAAAGGGCTGGCTGAGGCATTAACTGTAATGGGTAAAAGTGCTTTAGGAGGCATATTAATTTTGGGCGGCATAAGGCGGTGCACTGTTAATTTTGGGCGGCATAAGGCGGTGCGCAGATGCCCAAGCATAAGAACAGAGCCACAGCACAATGGTTAAGACACTGACCAATGGTGCAGAGATCAGGGGTTCAATCCCCCACAGTGCCCAATGAAGAAGGCTCACTGAGGCAGTGTGTATTATGGGGATGAGTGCTGTAGGGGGCAATCTATTTTTACTTCAGTTATCACTACTAGCAAACGCACTCACAAAGCGTGTTAACATAAGGCGGCCCATAAGGCACATGTTAAAGTTCACTGTCCGCCAAGGCACCCTTGAATGTCCCCTATAGGGCACCATATATGTTGCGTCACAGGATAATGTATAGTGCACCTTATATGGACGGCAACCATAAGGTGCCCTATAGGGTGCCCTATAAAGCACCCTCAGAGGCACCTTATGGGTACAGTACACTGAGGGTGTGTTTGATGGCAGCAACATATGTACATTAAATCTAAAAAAAGCTTTGGACAACCCTATTAAATAACCCCACTGTGGGCTCAAACCCATTACCGCTGGCTCCAGAGGCAGTGAAGTAACCATTGGGCTACAGCTATATAGCTGCCAGCAAGCCCCTGGCTGGCTGCAGAGAGCCTGCATGTCACCACACAGACAGTCTGCTGTGGGAACAAGGATAGGGTTAGGCCACCCATACCCATGATGCACTGCACATGCAAATCAGCTGTCCACAGATGAACACAAGATGGGGAATGCACCCCAACAGCTCCCCGGCCTGATAGGGGGACGTGTCCGTGTGCACCCACACAGCACCTTGGCCTGGTAGGAGGTACTGACCGGGTGTTTAATTTGCACAGAGTAGCTACACACAGTCACACTGTGCGGGAACTGTGCTCACCCTGAGTGTGCGATGAGGCGCCCTGGACCAGGTCCACAGCACCCTCCATGGCTGAGAGAGGCCATGGCAGAGCTCCAAAACAGTCGTAATCTGTGAGATCGGTAGTTTCTGCAGGAACACCTTGGATGTCTCAGTCAGGGGGAACCCCACGGACCCCTAGGTGGGCTATGTACCACCAACCCCCCCCCCCCCCCCCGCTGAGGGTGGCAAACAGGCAGGGTCTCCTAGCAACAGATCCCCATTATACCCCCCCCCCCGCAATGATGGCAGTAGAGTGGACCATCAACCCCAGTCCTGTTGGGGAACAGACACCCTACAGGGCAGTCCAAGCAGCCCCACACACACCCAGACCACAATATCAGACAGACAGTAGGCCTGGATATGCTAAGATGCCCCCCACCACTATCTGATATTCCCCTGCATCAAGCCATCAGCCACTGCACAGCACTCCAGCAGGGCACATACCAGCTGTGAACAGTCTGCTGGTTAGTCCCACTGGAAATGCATGCACCCACAACTGGGATGGCAGCACACACAAGCAGATACATCAGTGACTAGGCCCCAACAGGTGACCCATATATATCACATGAGGGAAGTGCTATGAAGCACTATGGGGGTGCCTAGCCATGCTGCCATCACTGCACAGTCAGGGTGGAGTGAAAGCCCAGCAGCACATACAGAGGTCACCCTGTCTGTGGAGGTGGTGGACGGCCACTACAATGTCCCTGCCAGTGCCCTATGCCCTGTGCAGATGCATCCTGGCCAGCCCACCCTGTCTGAGCTATACCCATGGTACCTTGCTGCTCATTATGCACATCATCAGGCCAAAACTGTGGACAGTGTTTGCAGCCAACACACACTGTATAGACAGACACACACTCCCACACGTATGCCAGCATTGTGCTACTATAGAGGGGTTCAGAATCCTTGCCCACCACACCAGTCCTGGGCACAGTACAGGCATGGGTATGGTATGCAATACCGTTGGGGGTCCCTCCCTAGGGTGGTAAACACTGTCAGGGGCCAGACCTGACGCACACACCGCAAACATCAGATAGATTATTATGATGGAGCTCATAGAGCAGACTGTGCGTAACGTAGGGATATCTATCTGCCAGTACTCATAGCAAACGTTTGAGAGCTGTGTACCATATACCCTGGTGTAGGGTGACATTGCTAAGGTATGCAAGTGCTGGTATTGGGAGATGCACGCAGGGCCCAATGTCCTGCCTCACCAGGAGGCATTGGCCAATGGGGCCTGTGGGTGTGGGTGTGGGTGTGTCTGTCCCTGTTGGCTGCTGCTGTACGGCAGAGGTTCCCAAATCCAGTCCAGGTTTGCAATACACTGGTTGGGGTTTCCTGCTGTCCCTCATGAATATGCATGAGCTACATCTACATGCCATGGGGGTGGTGCATAGATATACAGCACGGTTATTTGTATGAGTGGCAGCATGGAACCTGAATGGTGTGTGGTCCTCCAGGACTGCATTTGTGAGACTCTGCTCTAGGTAATGCCTCTGGTCATGGTGTCTGTGCTTGGTGGTGTAAAAGACAGGCATATGACCAATGCGTATATCCCCAGCAATAAAGGATTGCCCTTACTAACATGGTTTAGTTGTGGGGAAAATATGTGGACAGGAATGGCAGTAGCCCCAGCTGGGCTTTGAACCTGTGACCTTTTGCTCCTGCACACACTGTCTGTGTGCACTGCACCACTGTGTTGCCACAGATGTGCTGAATTCCCTGGGAAGTCCATGACTGTACATCCGACAGGGCCTATGTTGCAGTGGACGTGCCAGCCTGCACATGGCTCGGCCACTGTCTTCTGTGGCTAGCAGCCACTGCCCCCTCCACCACCTGTACCCTACCGCCAACATGCTGGCATGTCCGTATCTTGGAAAAGCATATGACCTGATTGAGTTGTGGCACTCCAGGACTGCATTTGGGGGACTCGGCTGTCGGTAATGCCCATTGTTATGGTGTGTGTGCGGTGTTGGGTACAAAATGGGTGTGTGAACCATGCTTATGTTCTCTGCAATAAAGGAGTGTCTTTACTATCTCTGTTTAGTGGTGGGTAAAATATGGGGACTGGGTTGGCAGGAGCCCCAGCTTGGATTTGAACCTGTGACCTCTGGTCCTAGAGGTACTGCCTCTGTCTGCTGCACCACACTGTGGCCACAGTGATAGTGCAGTCCCTGGGAGTGGGAAACCTGACCAAAGGAGTCAAAAACCCTGCTCTGCACATTTGTACTGTGGGCTCAGTCACCTTGTCTGGTGACAGAAGTGCAAATAAACCCCTCAACCGACCACGTCGAACTGGGGATAAATATAACCAAGCTGGGCAACAGTGATATTAATGGGCAACCATAGCAAACACTCCCAGGAAGGCTCAGAAAAAGGAAATGGTTTTTTGGAAGGGTCTCCGCTCCGTAGCCCCTTCCATACTTCATTTCATTTTTTGGAGCTTTCCTGGGTGTGTTTCTTATGTTTGCCCATTAATATCAGGGTTCCCCAGCTGACTTCCTATTTTTAATATGTTTGTTTGGGTCTTTTTCTATCTTTATTTGCACTTTTGTTCTGTGCACATGTATCACACTGCTCACGTTTTGCAGGTTTCCCCGGTTTCCCTGTACATTGCTGACGGAAATGGTTTCTCTTCCCTTTAAATGCCCTCTACCGTGAGTGTTTCACTCGCGCTATTTTTAACCTGCAAATTCGTCCCCGATACTGTGCGGGGAGCCTCTCCCCTCCCCTTCCCCGCCCAATGACCCCGTCTCTCCGCCCCACGGGAGCCTTCCTCCGCCCTCAGAATGCCTTTCCACGCCTCTATCGGACATTTGCGGGCCGGGTACTTGTGCGGGGCACGTTAGTGCGGCACGCAATTGTGCGGGGCCCACGCGCACTTGTGCGGGGCGTTTAAGAGCGTTTCTGAGCGTTTGAGTGCCGCGTTTCCGTGCGCTATTGTGCGGCACGCAATTGTACGGCTTTTAGTAAACATGCCCCTAAGTTACAATGTAAACTCCTTTGACTAAATGATAAAGCAGTATAAAAACCCTGTTAAAAAAATAAATACATGCCTTTGAATATGCTCCCCATCCTCTTTATGTTGATTTTAATGCATTCTATTTTGCTATGTTTTCCTTCTTATTATTGAAGGTTCTCCAGGATGAAGATGTCACTTACCTCCCTGGAGCTTAAATACTGCTCTACAAGGAAGCTGGATCTTCCAAGCTGGTTTCATAGATGAGAGACGCTTCTACACACCCAGCTTCTCTACAGGAACTCCCTCTCTAATATCGGAGCAGGGGCGGCCCAAAGGGGGTGCAGGGCCATGTGTAAAGACTCAATGCGGGGCCTCATTTACATAAATATTTGCATAATGTTAACATACACTGACTTGTAGTAAACATGCCTTTTAATGAGTGTCTGGATAAAGAAAGACTACCAGATTACTACATTAATATACTCCAGTGCCAACCATCGTAGCACATTCAGAAGTACTATAAACCCTGCCCATTTAGAACCCATAGCAAACCCGCCATATCAAAACAGTACTACCAGGACCCACAAAGCAGCAAATCCTACCTATCAAAGGGCAATACTGCAAGTATTAAAACAATACATCTCAGAGAATACCAGTACATCTCCTACTGTGGAAAGAGAACAAGTGGCACTGTCAAATATAAACTACATACGAATACCTCAGCTCGGTTACACATGCAGAACACAGACCGTCTCCAAACAAAGAACACGGGATCACAATTTAGAAATAGGAAGACAATAATTAAACTGGGAACCCCAAAAGCCAAACTTTGAATGTACCACAATACTGGAGAAATAAAACTATAAATTATTTTACTCTTGTACTAAACAAAAACACAAAGACATTAGCGATGCACATTTCCCAGAGCTGACATATTCCAGTTAATAAATTCAAAATAAAAAAAAGTATTTTTCTATCTTTTGTTGTTTGGGCATTTTATTTTTCTGTTGCATTTGCTCCAGTTACTTTCTTCTGGTTTCTTCATGTCTTCGGCTAACTCTCCATTGTCTGCTGTCCATTTGTCCTTTCTTCTCTCTTCTAGTTTTTTCCTATTCTCTCTCTACATTTGCTTTAACATACTGATATTTCCCCTTTTGCTCTTTCATCAATTTCTTTCTTTTTCATCCATTCAAATTTCACCCTTCCATCCTCAATCCTCGCGTCCTCTCCCAATACCCAGCCAATCATAGCTTTTTCTTCCGTCCCACACAAAATATCTTTTCCCCTCTCCATCCTCAGTCCCCCAGCCCCATCCCCTTCTAGTCCTTCCCCAACATAAGCTCCCTTCTAGTTCCAGCCCCACCCAGCATCCACTCCCTTCTAGTCCCATTCTCCCATCCCCCCGCATCAGCCCATTTCCAATCCTAGCCCCCCATCAGCTCATTTCCAGTCCTATTCCAGCCCCCCATCAACCCATTTCCAATCCTAGACCCCTGTCAGCCCATTTTCACTCCTAGACCCCCCATCAGTCATTTCCAGGTCATACCAGCCCCCCCATCAGCCCATTTCCAGTCCTAGCCCAGTCCCCCATCTCATTTCCAGTCCAAGCCCCCCAATGACCCATTTGCAGTCCAAGTCACCCCATCAGCTCATTTCCAGTCCTAGTTTAGTCTCCCATCAGTCCATTTCCAATCCTAGCCCCCCGTCAGCCCATTTCCAGTCCTATTCCAGCCCTCCCATTAGCCCATTTCCAGTCCTAGCCCCCCATCAGACATTTCCAGTCCAAGCTCCCCCACATCAGCCAATTTCCAATCCTAGCCCTCCACTGGCCATTTCTTGTCCTATCCTAGACTCCCCCCCTGAAGAGCCCCGCGGATGTCTAGGCTGCTGCAGAGGGAGGCCGTGCGAGGCCCTGGCTCACCTCTGCACAGCCACCAGTGTGAAAAGCAGTGTTTTCCCTCATGCTAGTGGCTATGTTACTGTGAAGCGCGCTAAATGCCAGGAAAGGTTAAGGGGCATTTCCTGGCACTTGCGTGCTTCACAGTAATACAGCCGCCAGTGTGAGGGAAAATGGCACTTTTCACGCTGGCAGCTGTGCAGAGGTGAGCCGGGGCCTTGTGCGGGCTTCCCCAGCTCACCCCTGAAGCGCGCGGGGCCCTGTGTGAACAACATTCTCGCACAGTGGACAGGCCGGCCCTGTACAGGAGCGTACCTAAGTCCATTACTGCCTTCTGAATAGGGTTGGTTGGGGCGTGCTAGGAAGGGCAGTAACTTGGGACTGCTACACAAAGAGGTGTGAGACTTCACTATATACAGTAGGGATAATTTTGTAAAGCATCATCGCATGTAAAGCATGGGTTACATGTGAGAAATAGTTGTTAAAAGACATTGTATACAAGTACATGTGCTGAGAAGAACATGCGGGGGGGAGGGGAGATATTCAGTGGCGGCAACTAATGTGATTTCAGCAGCTAGCCGTTGTCGCTGAAACTTAAACCCAGATATTCAATGCTGGGGTCATATCCAGGCCCTAGCAATGAATATCCAGGTTGCCTGGATTGCCAGGAGGCTAACCAGGCAGTGGCAATAGTCATCTGCTGCTGGTTAGCTTCCGTGGCGAACGTGAGGCCAGTCTTTGCTGCGCTTTACTTTTGCTGCTTTGCTATAACCAGGCAGAGACTCAATATTGCTACTGCCGTGTAACACCCACGGAATGTCCCAGAATGCTCCAATGCTAACCAGTTACCATGGGGGGTTGGGGGGCATGCAGCAGATATTCAACAGCACTAACCGTGATCTCCAGGAACAAGCAGGAATGTAGTCTTCACATATGGCTATCGTCGGTACCGACGGAGCCTGCGTGGGAACGCTCCCCAGCATCCAATTAAAAAGCTTTTGGGAGCATCCCACAGCGCCTGCGTGCTGCCTTCCCGCCTTTCCCAACTGCCTCTCTCCAGTTCTTCGTTTTCCGTGGAGCCAGCAGGTCGTTGTTCCTGTCACCGCAGAAAATGTTTCCTTCTTCTTTTTTGTGGTCACGTCTGCCTTCCTCGATGCTACACCGGTACCGCCGGTTCTTCTTTCTTTCAAAAAAAAAAAATATAGTTAGTTATTTTTTTACAATTTTTTCTTCCTCAGGTGCACGCGCCATTTTGGGCCTTAGGCCCAAAATTTCTTCCATTATGGAAAAACCCGCTTCGGGTTTTAAGAAGTGCACCAAGTGTGGCAGTACCATATCCGTCACCGACACCCATGAGTGGTGTCTTAAATGTTTAGGTCCTGACCACTCCATTTCGGAGTGTATGGCTTGTGCCATGATGTTCAAAAGGGGTCAACAAAACCGGTCTGCTAAGCTTAGCACCCTCTTTCCCTCCGATGCAGCCTCTGTGGCATCGACGTCTTCCAGGGCTTCGTCTTCCTCCCATGAATCTCAGGTAACTAAACATAAGTTCAGCCGGTCCTCAAAGGGTAGATCTCCTTCTAAGCATCGAGATGCCTCTGGCGTTGCCCTTGAGGGTTCTGCACCAGCAAAATTGCCCCGGCGGGAGGCTTCGGCTTCCAAAGCATTATCGAGGCCTCAACCTCGGCAGAACTACTGGTGCTATGCTCTGGGGTACCGGCTGTTTTCGCCGGTACTGATACCCAGGCATCGGCAGCGTCGATAGACCAGAGGTTCCTGGCTATTGAACGCAGTCTGGTGGCTCTCCTTGCGGCATCGACACCCTCAGAACCGCGTCAGTCAATTCAGCCGGGACTGGCACCGGCTCCGGCATCGGTACTGGTACTGATAGCATCGGCATTGACATCGGTGTCCGCATTGCCGGTACCCAGTCAAGCCATGCCTTCCGGTACCGATTCCCCCCGATACCGACTTCGGTCGGTACGGGTATCGTGCTCTACAAGAGCATCCGGACAGAAGGTCCTTTGAATCCTCGGAGGACTCTGAGGATTCTGACAGTTCTGTCGGTACCGGGATACTTCTCCCCGAGGAGCCTTCCTCTCCCAAACGGAGGATGTCTCCTCCAGAAGATATCTCCTTTCAGGATTTTATCAGGGAGGTGGCTCGAGGTCTGTCCATTACTGTGGCTCCTGAGACAGAGCCCTGGGCAAAGGAGTTGGAGATTCTGCAATATCCCAAAGCTCCTAAAGAGGCAGCTACCTTGCTTATCCATGAGATCTTACATGATCTCATGTTAAGAATGTGGGAAACCCCCCTGACCACCTCACTTCACTCCTGTCGACTGGATACCATGTATTGGGTTCCTCCCTGTCCTGGTTTCCAGAAGACTCAGCTGCCTCACCACTTTATTGTAGTTGAGTCAGCTATGAGAAGGATCAGGAGTGCAAAGCGGCATGCCTCTAATCCTCCAGGACGTGAATGTAGAACTTTGGATGCCTTTGGACGTTGTACCTTCCAGGCTTCCATGCTGTCTGCCAGGATCAGTTCCTATATTTTATATATGGGAATGTTCCTTAAGGAAGTCACAGGGGATTTAGAGGTTTTGAGCCCTCTTCTTCCTGAAGATAAGAGGCAGGATTTTCTCACACTGGTTAAACATACCCAGGATGTTTCTAAATTTGTCAATCGTGCAGCTTTTGACTGTTTTGAGTGCATAAGCAGAACCTCTGCCATTGCCATCCGATTTGGAGCTCTGGGTGCAGGACAAACTGGGCAATATCCCTTGTACAGGTGAGAATCTATTCGGCAAAAATTGGCAAGAAAAGGCCAACGAGTTGGATGCTGATAACTCCACTTTGGATAGGCTATCCAAAGCCACAGCTGATCCTGCAAGAAAGAAATCTTTCAAAAAAACATTCTTTTCCAAAAAGAAGAGGTCTTATCCCTCTTATCAGAAGGGACGTTCTGCAGGTCAGCCTGTCCGGAAGAGTCAGCAACCACCTAAACAAAGGAAAGCAAAGACTGCTAAGCCTCAACTGTCTCAGCAGTCTCAGCCTCCACAAGGCCTTTGACTTCCATCTAGAAAACTTAGCCTTCCTGGCCCTCAGTGGACCAGAACCTTCCACCATTCCAGAAGGGTTGTGCCACTTTGCCCCCAGATGGGGGCAAATAACAGCAGAACATTAGACTCTTTCCATTATAAGAGAGAGGCACAAGCTTCACTTCCTCCGCTTGCCTCCTCCTACAATGGTAAGACAGTTCAATTCTCAGACCTCTCTCATCAACCTGTTAGATCAAGAGGTCACCATGCTTCTTGCCCAAGGGGCAATAGAAGAGGTACCCATTCTTCAACAAGGTACAGGGTTTTACTCCCCCTATTTCCTTATCCCAAAGAAAACAGGAGGACACAGACCCATTTTGGATCTCAGAGAATTGAACAAATTCCTGTTCAAGGAGAAATTCAAGATGATTTCTCTGGGAACCCTGCTGTCATACCTTCAGAGTCAGGATTGGCTTTGTTCTCTAGATCTCAAGGATGCGTACATTCATGTTCTCATCCATCCAACTCACAGACAATTCCTTTGGTTCCTTTTTCAAGGAAAGCACTACCAATACAGGGTGCTTCCTTTTGGCCTGGCCTCAGCACCAAGGGTGTTTACGAAATGCATGGCTGTGGTAGCAGCATTTCTTCGCACTCTAGGAATATTCGTCTTCCCCTACTTAGACGACTGGCTCATTCGAGCCCCATCAGAGTCAGAGGCCAGGACTTCTCTATCTTGCACAATGCGTATCCTTCAATATTTGGGTCTGGTCAAAAACATCCCAAAATCCAACCTAACTCCCACTCAGTCTCTAGAGTTCATAGGGGCTTTGTTGGATACCAGGAAAGCGAGGGCCTATCTTCCCCAGGCCCGTTGCCTTCGCATGGTGCAGTTAGCCTCTCAAACAGTGCTAAAGCCTCATCTCACTGCTCGAGAAATGTTACAACTACTAGGTCACATGGCATCTACCGTGCATATGGTTCCTTATGCTTGCCTCCATATGAGAGTAGCCCAGTGGACTTTATCCACTCAATGGACCCAGGCATCAAGGTGCCTGTCAGACAAAATAGCAAACACAAATCGCCTTATTTTGTCCCTCCAATGGTGGCAGTCCACTCAAAACCTGTTGGTGGGGTCCCCTTTTCAACAACCTTTCCCCAGGCAACTCTCAGAACAGATGCTTCACCAATGTGTTGGGGAGCTCATCTGCAAAACCTCTCCACCCAAGGCACCTGGACTCCACAGGAGACTCATTTACACATCAATCTTCTAGAGCTCAGAGCAATCTTCCTTGCCCTGCGAGTGTTCCACACCCTGCTCAGCTACAAGACAGTCCTCATTCATACGGACAATCAAGTAGCCATGTTCTATGTGTACAAGCAGGGAGGAACAGGCTCTCTGTCACTTTGCAACGAAGCTTTGCGACTATGGGCCCTCACCAGAGAGCATCAGATTCATCTCCTGGCTGTGTATCTTCCAGATATCCAAAACTCTTGGGCAGACAGACTCAGTTGAGTTCTGCTTCCACACGAATGGTCTCTACATGCAGACCAGGTGGGCAAGATTTTTCAAATTTGCGGAACCCCGGACACAGACCTCTTTGCAAGTCCGTCGAATGCCAAACTTCCCTGGTTCTGTTCCAGAATTCTGGCTCAGGGCTCTCAGGCCAGGGATGCTTTCCTCCTTCATTGGGGTCAAGACTTCCTTTATGCCTTTCCACCCATTCCCCTGATTCCCAAAACCCTGTTCAAGCTTCAGCGAGACAGAGGCCGTATGATTCTCATAGCTCTACATTGGCCACGGCAAGTGTGATACCCTCTGCTTCTACATCTCTCTCAAGCTCCCTCTCTGGAGTTAGGCTCTGCTCCAGATCTCCTGTCTCAGGAGGACGGAATGTTATGGCATCCCAATCCCCGCTCTCTGGATCTCAGGGCTTGGTTGCTGAAGGCCTAGGTCTTCAGGATCGTAACCTTCCTCAGCAAGTAAAGGATATCCTTTATGCTTCTAGAAAACCTTCCACAAGATGCTCTTATGCTTTCAAGTGAAAAAGGTTCACCATATGGTGCTCGTAGAAGGGTCTTAATCCCCTTGTGATACCTCTGGAATCATTACTGGAGTATCTCCTTCATTTATCCAATGCAGGACTTAAAACTAACTCAGTAAGAGTCCATTTAAGTGCTATTGTGGCTTCTTTCAAGCCTTTAAATGGACAACCTATTTCCTCCCATCCTCTTATAGCAAGATTTATGAGAGGCCTTCTTCTGACTAAGCCTCCCATTAAGCCACCGCCGGTGGCATGGGACTTGAATCTGGTTCTTGGTCAGCTCATGAAGCCACCTTTCAAACCCTTAGCTACTACCTCGTTGAAATTCCTTTCTTGGAAAGTTATCTTTCTCACTGCAATCACATCAGCACGTTGCATCAGTGAGTTGCAAGCACTAGTGGCTGATCCACCTTATACATCATGACAAGGTAGTCCTTAGGACTCATCCACACTTTATGCCAAAGGTGGTCTCGCCTTTTCATCTTAACCAAGTGGTCTACCTGCCTGTGTTTTTTCCAAGGCCTCATGCATCAAATGCAGAAAGGAATCTTCATACTTTGGATTGTAAAAGAGCTTAGCCTTTTACTTGCAAAGAACACAGCAACATAGAAAGTCCTCTCAACTCTTTGTTGCTTTTGATCCTTCTCATTTGGGACTTCCAGTCTCCAAGAGAACACTGTCCAACTGGATTGCACAGTGTATTTCCTTTGCCTTTCAGAGTAAGAATCTTCCTCTGGAGGGCCATGTCACAGTTCACAATGTGAGAGCCATGGCAACTTCAATGGCTCATCTTCACTCTGTGTCTATCGACGACATCTGTTGAGCAGCCACTTGGGCCTCGGTTCATACCTTCACAGCCCATTACTGCTTGGACAAGGACTCCTGCCGGGATGCCTTGTTTGGTCAGGCTGTTCTCCAACACCTGTTCCATACCCAATCAACTCCTACCCACCATCCCTGGTCGGATGCCAGAGATCCATGGGGGGAAGTGGAGCCCTTTCAAAGGGACACACAACTTCTGGGGTCTCTCCCTGGCATCTAAAGCTAGGGAGTCCCCATATGTGAAGACGACATTCCTGCTTGTTCCTGGAGATAGCATAGTTACTTACCTGTAACAGGTGATCTCCGGGAACAGCAGGAATTTAGTCTTCACAACCCACCCACCTCCCCTAGGAGTTGTATCTCTCTATCTATCTCTTTCCCTTTCCCTCTCTCTCTCTTTGTCTCAGCTTTAAAACTCAACTGGAGAGAGGCAGTTGGGAAAGGCGGGAAGGCAGCACGCAGGCGCTGTGGGATGCTCCCAAAAGCTTTCTAATTGGACGCTGTGGAGCGTTCCCACGCAGGCTCTGTCGGTACCGACGATACCCATATGTGAGGACTAAATTCCTGCTGTTCCCGGAGATCACCTGTTACAGGTGAGTAACTATGCTTTACTGCCACTGAATATTCCAGCTAAGGGGATCGAGCCCATGCATGCTCTCACATGGACTGCATGTAGACATTCTTGGAGTTGGCGTTTGATTGGAACCGAGAGATACAGGCATATGTCATAAAATACAGACGTACCTGCACAAAGTGCACTCTGAAAGCTGCACTTCTCTCGGAGCCGGCGTAGCTTTGTGTGAGAGCATTTGTGCACTACTGGGAATTATTCTAGGAATCTATTTTGTAAAGGCACATATATACCTTGGTGCATTATAAAATACTTAAAAGCAGAAATCAACTGGGATGCAGAAATCATTTTGAACAAAAAGTCACCAGATTTATTTATTTTTTTGGATTTAATTATGCACAAGCATTGCAACTGAGTCGAACCACAACACTTTTAAAGTTGCCCCATACTGGATAGAGCACATCCTTAGTAAGAAAGGGCTAAGTGCTGAAATCAGTAAGATGACCTGTCAGACAGCAGAAGTTATCATGGCTCATTTGGCTCTGTCCAGAGGTCTGTGATGTCTGTCAAAGCAAATCTCCACACTGATATAGGAATTTAACACTTTTTTCACATTCACATACCAACTGCTGCAATTCAGATACGGCTTAGAAATCAAATCAAATATTTATGTGACGGCATTGTTCCCTGATGCAAGCTGAGTTTCGCTATAATAGCTGTCTCAAGGGAGAACCAGCTGCTGAATCCATAAATCTTAGCAAACACAAAACAGGAGCTGTACGTATATCTGGTCACAATTTAATAAGAGTATGTTTCTGCATGTAAAACATGCTTGTCAAGATAAATAGTGGGACATATACAAATTCTTCTCTATATACCGGAACATCTAAAACATTCTCAAAATACACAGCAGACAAATATTACTAGCAATTTTCTAACAAACAATTTTTTCTTTTTTTTACAAGCCGTTTTTAGTTTTTAACAAATTTTTAACCATATTTGGTTAACAATATTTATTGGCAGGCAGGAACTCAAACTGTGGATTTTACTGGTACAACACTTTGTAACCAAACCACCCGGTCAACTTCCTCATCGTTCCATAGCCTTAAAAAAACTAACCAACATTAACAAAATTCACAACACAATAAATACCATACATTCTTAAAAACCATTAAGCAATTAAGTGCTAAACATTCAAAGGACTTCGGTATATAGACAGAGGAATACAAAAGCCCAAACTGTGACTCCACCATATAATACACAGATTCCAACCTGCAGGTTCACGCCAACAGTTTTTCCAACAGTTTCACCACTACTGTCGCAGCTTTACCACCGCTGTCCCTGCTACTTAACACTGCTACTCAGATTTCGCTGACCACAGCCAATGGTTTCGCCGCTACTGCGGCTTCTTCAAAGGTAATTCAAAACTCTCCAAAAACAATGCAATATGGCCCCCCATGAGTCCCTGCACAAACGATGGTACCATTTGCGACAACATACGCCACTTTTTTCTTTTGAAACAAAACGCCGAAACCACGGCTGACTCCTTCCAGAAAATGCAGTCTCTGTCCAGAGACCTGTGATGCCTATCAAAGCACATCTCCTCACTGATATAGGAAGGTAACACTTTTCCACATTCACACACCAACTGCTGCATTTCAGATGTGGCTCGGAAATCAAACAAGATTGTCTGTTATAAAGTTGTTAGTAATATTTGTCTGATGTGTATTTTGAGAATTTTTTAGATGATCCAGCATGTAGAGAACAATTTGTATAAGTCCTACTATTTATCTTGACTAGTTGGTTTTGTAAAACATGGTTTGCATGCAGGAACATCTTTATAAAATTACATACGGGCAGAGGACCCAGGCAGGTTGTGGAGTGTTTTGTGGCAATATACTTTAGCCCTACTTTAATCATTTCACTTACCTCTGTCAGATTAATAATGTTCTTAATGCTAGATCAGAGCATATGGCCACTAAGGGGTATGTTGACTAAGCAGCGGTAGCGGCTTCCGTGCGATATCGGAGCCGCAGCTCTGTAATCGCATGGAAGCTGCTGCCGCTACTTAGTAAACATACCCCTAAGACTAGGAATAGAGCAAAGACCCGAGAATGAATGACATGGACAGTATGCAGTCTGGTGGTACTGTTACCTGGAGAAAAAGTTTCCATCTTGCTGCCTTCAGTGTTTGTGCAGAGTACTGCCAGGGCCAGCCCAACCACTAGGAAAACTAGGCAGTCACCTAGAGTGAGAGCTTCAGGGGGAGGGGGGAGGAGGAGCAGCAAAGAGCAGGGCAGTCAAAGCTAAATAGATTCTGACAGCCAAGGGGACAAAAGGCTTAAGGTTTGCCTAGAGCGCCAACGCCTTGAACCAATTCTGGGGCTGGCCCTGGGTACTGTGTATGAACCTTTTGCTTACTGTAAACAGTTTGTTCCTTCCGGTATTGGTATGAAGGCTACGTTTTAACCTAACTGCATTCCTCTCTTAGAAACAGAGAGAACACACCAGGAGACGAAATCTGGACCAGATCATAGATCATGCCTTCATTTTGTAAGATAAACAGAAATGGGAATGTAGCTTTTCAAGCATGGGCTTGGTTTTGATACAGAGGAGAAACTTTTGGTAAGCAGGAAGAAGTGGATGAAATGCTGTGATGCTCAGGTTGCTAATGACCACTACGGTACTGAAGGGGAGACCTCTGATAATGTCAGAGACTCCTGAAGTGACGTATGCAGTGATGGGAGGCCCGAGATGCTTAGGATCTCTCTGAGATACTTGCCTCCCTGGTGGGAGAGGCACTGAGGGTGACAAAGAGCCGGCCCCAGAGTTGGTACATGACGTTGGTACCCTAGGCAAAACTTAAGCCTTATACCCCCCTGGCTGCCAAAATCTATTGTTTAACTTTGAATGCCCTGTTCTTAGTTCCCCCCTCCCCCCACAAAAACCCTGCCACCCTAGGTGACTGCCTAGATTGTCTGATGTTTGGGCCAGGCCTGAAGTGACACCATCTATTGCAAAATAGGTATCCCATAAACTTTGGAATAGGCTTTTGTGCGGGAACATCCTCAAAAGGCACCAAGAGGAACCAGATTAGCTTCTGTATACATACCAATCTGTACCACATGATTACCAGCCATTATGAATATTGGCCAAATGGCACAATGTAAGTGTTAATGTTGGCAGTGTATTTTACTTGCAGCTTCTAAAACAATCATAAATTAGATTGAATTTGGGACCGGTGATTGATTTATGGATCAGGGTGTGGCAGCATTTCAATAGCTGCAAAAAATGCTACTTTGCTGACATTGTTTTTTACTTATTCACATTAGGGGACATATGGTATATTGATTGTATTTTTTGTATGAAGAATGTTTTTCATATTCTTTATAATTTGACCTAGTCAGACGCCTCACTGAACCCCCCCACAAACTCCAACCATACAACCAACATCACTCACCAACAACAAGCTGCACAATACAAACAACTACACCCCTACCCGAACCATAACATCCCCCCTCACACCGATGCCATTCCTAACAATAGCAGTTGGCTCACATTCCAAACAGTCAGTAATAAAGTAACCGGGTAGCTGGACCCGGTGCTCCACCCCTTTCTTTTACCCCCCCCCCCTTTCCCTTTCTAAGCCCTCCCCACAGTCCCAAGAAACCTCACACACAACGGTTATTGGAAGTAACAGGTCGCAGCTTTATTGCCCATTAACAAATAGAACATTCTGAGCAAACAATCATCAAACCAACCCAAGCAGAGCGATACCCCACCCGCCATGCTATGAGCAAGGTGACCTTGCCCCGCACCTGCCGTGGTCAAACCACCGTCAAAATGACTACCACCCCTGCCCGACTTCGCCATATCAATAGCAAAAATCTGCTAGGGGTTGTCCGGGTCGGGGGCACCCCGCCCCCACCCCAAGTAGCCTAAGGCTCCGGACCCTGGAAACCTCCGGGATCCCGCACCCCCGCTGCGACAACCCAATCCCCCCAATGCACAAATGATATCACGGGTGGGAGTGGTGGGAAGCCAGCCGCAAGCCACTTCACATGTGCTCGGGCCACTGCCGCCAGCGCCCGAGCACACGCCTGCCGCACCTTGATTGGCTCCCTCCGCACGCGTCCCCATGGGCGAAGCCAATCAATTCAAATGATGCCACCTGCGTCCCTGCTCCCCATGCGCTCCACCCCTGCCTCCTGCCCAACGCAAGCAGGGTCCCGCACTGGGCCACGCACCCGGTTACTCGCGGGCGCTGGGACCCTGCGCGCTTCCTTACTTATATCGAACATATACTAATGAAGCTAAACACCACCACCTTGCCGCTACACCCATGCCCAGCTCACTGGATCAATTCAGACCATTTTTAGCCAAGATAACAAATGAAGTACTCCAGGTGATATGATTGAGATGTTTAAATACCTCCGTGGCATAAATGTTCAGGGAGAGAGCCTCTTTCAATTGAAAGCAAGTTCTGCTACGAAGGGACATGGGATGAGGGTGAAGGGAGATAGATTCATGAGTGATATGTGGAAATATTTCTTTATGGAAAAAGTAGTGGATCCGTGGAATAGTCTCCCAGTGGAGGTGGTAGAGATGAGGACAGTAACTGAATTCAAAAAAGCATGGGACAAACACAGAGGATCTCTAAAGGTAAAAAGAGGACTGTTGTAGTTGTTGATATGGAAGGACAGACTAGATAGGTCATGTGGTATTTTTCTTTCGTCATGTTTCTATGTTTCTAAACCTACCTCCTGATATTCCTGGATTTATTTATTTATTTGTATGCTTTTATATACCGCCCCTTCCAGAGATCAGGGGCAATTTACAATTTAACAACAGTTAAAGAACATTGAACTTCTGAAAACATTATAACATTACAAGAACAGTTGAACATAATGGTGCATAAACTATGTACATTACTGTGGTTATTTATTATAGATATTATTTACAACTTAAGTTCCATCATTGGGGGTTCAAAATGTATGTATGGCGATATATACATTTGAAAAGAGAATGAGAATACCAGTTTCTGAACTGATGAAGATTAAGAGTGCCATTATACTAGTGTCTGTGCTGAAAGTAAATTCAGGGTATTATGTAGTAGGGGTTAGTTTGTATGGGCTAACTGAGACTGGGTTGTCTCTTCTACGGGATAGTCTTTGTTATGGTAGTGTTGTGTGAATAGGTATGTTTTAAGGTCCTTTCGGAATATCTGTAGGTCTGTGGTCTCTCTTAGATGAATCGTAAGTTTGTTCCATTGTATCGGTGCAACGTAGGAAAAGGCACTTTTACTTGATATCTATTTTGATTTTCTGATTCCGTCAGGTACTAATAAAGTATTAAGGTTCTTCCTTCTTCTTCTTCTTCTGTTTTCAGGGGGGAGGGTTGTATCCTGGTAGATAGATGTGATGGTGCAATTTTGTTGATTAATTTAAAAGTAGTCACTATGGTTTTATATTGAATCCTGCTAGCAACAGGGAGCCAATGGAGAGTGTAGAGGATAGCAGAGATATGTTCAGATAGCTTGGCTTTAGCAATTATACGGGCTGCAACATTCTGAGCGATTTGGAGTGTGTTCAGGTTTTTTTGTTATACCTTGGAATATCCCTTTGCAGTAGTCTAGATGAGGCGTTATTAGTGCTTGGGCCACTGTCCTGAAGTCATCCATGTCTAAGAGTGGTCTTAGCTGTTGTAAGGACCTGAGTTTGAAGAAGATTGCTCTGGAGGTGTGTTTTATGTGAGAAGAAAGACTAAGGGGTATGTTTACTAAACTGCGTTAGTGTGATTCGCGTTAGGAGCCGCGTTAGTGGAAGAAATGCCAAAAAAGGACATGGGCGGTACATCGTTACCGATAACGCGCGTTATAAGGCACCGCACAGCAACGATCGTTACAGGGTGCGTTACTGTGTGTTAAGCTTAAGAAGGCGCGCAGACACCCAAATACAGAAACAGAGCTGTAGCACAATGGTTACTACATAGACTGATGGTACAAGGGTCATGGGTTTGATTTCCCAGTGTGCCTAATGAATAAGGCTGACTGAGGTGTCATGTGTAACCCCTTGAAAGCCTACTATAATATTTTAATCCACATTCCGCAGCCGGGTTAATGTTTGCATATGTCAGGAAAATTGTACCCGTCTTATTCAATATGTTCCAATAGTGACGTTCCCTCTGCCATGGTCATGTATTATATACCATTTGATAGGAATATTTAGGCAGAAGTTTGGATCCTGAAAGTTTTGGGCTTGGCCTGGAAAGGGTTAAGTATTGGGCTGTGAGGAAGTTTAGTTGTACTCTAATAGTGCTGCCAGCAAACACACCTTCACAGTGGCGTAAGCTAAGGTGCCACATAAGGCACCCTAGAAGGCACTCCATAGGGCACATTATAAAGTGCGCTGTCTGCCAAGGCACCCTATAATGTCCCCTATAGGACACCATATAAGGCACCTTATAAGGCGCTTTATGAGCCACCCTAAGGTGACAGTACCCTGAGGGTGGTTGTGCTGGCAGCACTAATATACAATAAAAATAGACAGTGCCTAAGACAGCCCTATTGATGAACCCCACTGTGGGTTTCGAACCCATGACCTCTGGCTCCACTGGCAGTGAAGTAACCAGTGGGCTAGAGCTGATAACAAACACCTGGCTGGCTACAGGAGGACTGCACGGCACCACACCCACATTCTGCTGTGGTTACCAGGATAGGGTCAACCCATCCGTACCCAGGATGCACAGCACATGTAAATCAGCAGTCTACAGATGATCACAAGATGGGGTATGCACCCCACAGCACCTCAGCCTGGTAGGGGGTGCCGACGGTGTGTGTTAGTGGCACAGAGTAGCTACAGACCGTCACAGTGTGCGGGTCCTGTGCCCACCCTGAGGAAGAGGTATGGTGCCCAGCACCATTCCCACAGCACCTGGCTTTGCTGAGATAGGCTATGCTGCAGGTCCCCATCAGTGCCAATGTGTGATAGGTAGTCCTTGCAAACACCCCTAGGATATGCCTGTGCTCATCTGTATGTCACATCTAGCCCTTGTGGACTATGATGCACCCAGAAAAGTGCATACCCTGTGTGGGTGCCATGGTCACATGATGTAAGTGAATGGGGGTGCTGGGACCCACAGGGAGACTACATACCACCACCCAACGCACCCTCTAGGTCTCAGGGTGGGGGACAGGCTCTCCCGCCAACAGATCCACTTCCTACCCCCCTGCAATGGTGGTAGTAGAGGGGACCAGCACCCCAGTCCTGCTAGGGATCAAACACCCTATAGGGCAGGCAATGCAGAGCAGTACACATCCATAACGCAATAGCAGATAGAAGGTCTGGAAATGCTCAGCTGCCCCCACCATTATCTGACATTCTCCAGCAGCAAGCCTCCAGCCGCTGCACCCTGCAAGGTGTTCCAGCAAGACACATACTAGCTACAGACAGTCCGCCAGCTAGTCCATAGTGCACGGTCCTGGAGGAGATGCATGTACCCAGAACGGGGATATTAGCATACACACCAAGCAGATAAATCAGTGATTGGGCCCCAAAAGAAAACCCATAAATATCACATGAGAGAAATACTATATAGCACTATGGGGGAACCTAGCCATGCCATGGTCACTGCTCAGTCAGGGTGAGAGTGACCGCCCAGCAGGACATGCTATGGCCACCCTGTCCGTGCAGGTGGTACCGGGCACTACAATGTCTGAGCCATTGCCCTATGCCCTGTGCAGATGCGGCCAGGCCAGGCCACCCTATCCAGGCTATTCCCACGATAGCTTGCTCCTCATTATGCACACTGGCAGGCCAATACTGGCAACAGTGCTAGCAGTGTGGGCTGTGGAGGGTGTTGGCAGCCACCACACACTGGATAGACAGACACACACTCCCCACACCTATGCCAGCATTGTGCAACTATAGAGGTGTTGGGCAGCCCAGGCCACCACACCAGTCCTGGGCACAGTGCAGGCATGGCTATGGTACACAATACTGTAGGAGTCACTCCCCAGGTTGGTAAACACTGTCAGACACAAGACCTATAGCACACTCCACAGACATCAGAAAGGTTGCTATGATGCAGCTCACTCAGAAAATTGTACTTAACCTAGGAATTGCTATCTGCCAGTAATCATAGCAACCTTTTGATAGATGTGTACCATATTCCCAGGTTTAGGGTGGCATTACTAAGGTATGCAAGTGCTAGTATTGGGAGATGCACGCAGAGCCCAAAGTCCTGCCTCTCCAGGAGGCTTTGGATAATGGGGCCTGTGGGTGCGGGTGTGTCTGCCCCTGTTGGCTGCTGCCTTACGGCAGAGGTTCCCAACTCCAGTCCTGCGGTGCCAAACACTGTTCGGGTTTTCATGCTGTCCCTCATGAATATGCATGAGATACATCTGCATACCATGGGGGTGGCGCATAGAAATGCAACACAGGCATCTTTATCAGAGGCAGCATGGAACCGGAATGGTGTTTGGCCCTCCAGGACTGCATTTGGGAGGCTCTGCTCTAGGTAATGTGCATGTTTATGGTGTCTGTGCCCTGTAGGGTAAAATGTAGGTGTTTTGGGCATGTTTACGTCATCTGCAAGAAAGGTTCTGTCTGTATAGTAGTGGGTAAAATATGAGGACTGGGTTGGCGGAAACCACAGCTGGGACTTGAACCTGTGACCTTCTGCTTCTGCATACACTGGTTTTGTGCACTGCACCACCATGTTATCACAGGGATGGTGTATTCCCTGGTGATACCATGACTGTTGGTCAGACAGGGCCTGTCTGTTGCAGTGCATGGCACCCACCTACACAGGGCTAGGCCACGGTCTGCTCTGGCCAGCTGCCACTGCCCCCTCCACCACCAGTATCCCTCAGCCACCATGCTGTGTCATGAGGTAGACAGCACTGAGCCTGAAATAATAAAGGGAAATGTAAAAGAAGAGCTTACCTCACAGCCACATGTGCAGTTGAGACATTCACAATGCAGGGGAGCAGGGAATGGAGAAACAAACTTTCCTCATGGCATTAGTGACGCAGTAGAAATTCAGAGTCCCAATCAGGCTCACCTGAGGGAAGAGTCACGTTCTACGTCTAACAAGCAGGGAAATAAAACCAGGTGGGAAATCCCACAAGAGGAGATCAGGGAGATTAGGCAAGGGAGTCAGTCTCAGAGGAGAGTAGAGATCAGGACTCTGGAGCAAACACAGAGAGACACGCTGTCTTGGAGAACCAGGGCTGAAGAGAAGCAGGCTGTTGAACCCGAGAGGGCTAGGAAGAGCAGTGCCAAAGACTTCCAAGCCAGAGGGGTCCTCGTGCAGAGGAAAATGGCCAAGCAGGCAGAGAGCAAAGGTCATGTCCAGGAAAGCTCACTGAGAACAGGAAGTGAATTCTGCTCAGCAAAACCCAGTGACCGGTACTCACGGAGAAAGGCAGTTTGCACTTCAGAGAGGAAGCCTTGGCTGGAGGAGGAAGGGCTGGAAACAATCTTCACCAAGAAGAAAGATAAGTACCCTGTCTTCTATAAAGGGAAAGAAGTGGGTCCTTGTATAAAAAGCCAAGCTTACAGAGAGCTAGAAAACCCCTATTGGCGTAGGTGGTGGGAAGAAATCCCCAGCACAGCCCCTGGTATCTCTGACAGCACAAAGCAGTCTCCTCTCCCAGAAGCTGAGGTCTCCCGAGGGCAAGGTTCTGAAAGCAGTGACACAGAAACGTGGTGCCCGTATACAGGACCAGGTCCTGAGGTTATGCAGTGGGAAAGTTCAACCCCAGAGGTCATTCCAGAACCGATGGAGTGTGCTTTATGCATTTCAGATGAGATAGAATCTCTTTGTTAAAAAGAAGCAAGAAGAAGCATAACTATTGTTTGGAAGAAACTTTTATTTATCTGTGAAGCAACAGTTAATTTATGTTATCCTTGTTTGAAGTATTCTAAAGGCAATCCTCAAGGGAATGGGAATAAAGCCCAGCTTTAATTTTACACTTTGGACACGACTACAGAGTATTTCTTTCACAACCCAGGCTATACCCTATGTCTAGGCGAGTGCCTAAGACGGGCATAGTCTCACAGCTGACATGCCCTTCTGCTGGTGGAGCTGGTGGTGCGCAGTCTCAGGCCATCCAGTGTGCAGGTAGGCGGCTGCCTATGGTGCGGGTTCTGGGGTAGGGGTGCCTGCATAGACGTCCACTTCCCCCCCCAGCCCCGCCTGCCAATGTTCCGTGCCCTTGGGGGTAGCTGTTGGGTACTATCCCCTGTGACACTTTGGGAAACACACTCGTGCCCATGTTGGGCCTTCAGCAGTTGCTGTCTGGCTGCTCCGCTGTTTCAACATTCGTATGGGCCACCTAGGCATCACCCTAGTCCGCACTGTGGCCCAGCTCCACCACAGCATGTGCCGCCTGCGGCCCTCTGTATCCCCTTCTCCGGCATCAGTCCAGTTGCCATTCCAACATGCCCGCCCTGATGTTGCGGGACATGTGCACGCCATAGGAACCCTGTCCAATTGTGGGGAAAACCCTGAGCAGCGCTATTTCACTGTGGGCTCATTCACCTTGTATGGGGACGGAGTATAGACCCTTCCACGATTTATATCTGTTCTATGGAGCTTACTCGGGGGGGGAGGGGTTGATGTTTTTCATTGATACCACTATTGGCCAGCTTGGTTATTGTTTTTTTCCAGTTTGTTGGGGTCATTTTCAGTGTTTCTGTGCCCTTTTGTTCTGTGCACATTTATCACACTTCTCACTTGTTTTTGGTTTCCCTGCCTGGGCTGTACATTGCTGACACTGAAATGGTTTCTCTCCCCTGTAATGTGCATTCAACGGCAGGTTTTCATTCGCGTTGGAATTCAGCTCTGAAAATCAGCGCGTTAGTGTGAGGGGAGCCTCTCCCCGCCCACTCTCCGCCCACTGACCCCTTCTCTCCGCCCTCTCTCCACCTTCTGTGGTGTTTTACCGCGCCGCGGAGCATTACGATCGTTAGCGCATCATAACGCGCGTTATGTAACGTTAATGATTGTTAGCGCGTCATAATGCGTGTTATGATGCGCTAACGATCATTAACGTTACATAACGCGCGTTATTCACGATTACCGCAGTTTAGTAAACATACCCCTAAGAGTTTTGTCAAGTAGGACTCCTAAGTATTTTATCTCTTGCTTAACTGGGAGGGTGAAATTCAGTAGCTTGATAGATGGTGGTGGGGTGAAATTAGGGTTTCTTGAGGTGATCAGTGCTTCTGTCTTTTTGAGATTGATGTACATGTTCTGTGAATGGAGCCATAGTCTTATGGATATCTCTGCAGCCTTCGACACAGTCAACCATAACATCCTACTCTAGAGACTACAATTATTTGGAATCCAACACATCGTACTCAAATGGTTTAAATCATATCTTACAGAAAGACAACAACAAATAAAAATAGGTTCAAACATCTCCAAATCGTACCAACAAATGCAAGGAGTACCCCAAGGTTCCATTCTATCTGCACCCCTCTTTAACCTATACCTACAACCCCTATACTCAGTTATCAAAAAACACATCATTACCACATATACGCCGACAATATTATGTTCTACTGCCCACTCCTCTCCAATCAACTCGATTACACACAAATTCAAGACTGTTTCACAGAAATTATACACTGACTCTCAACAAATAACCTATCAATCAACTTCAAAAAGACTGAGGCTATGTTCATAGCAAAGGATACCTCCTTCACACTCCCAACCACTATAACACTAAACAACATACAGATAAACGTAAAACCAGAGTTGAAATACCTCGGTATCACTATTGACCAGCAACTATCCTTCAAAACCCAAGTAGCAATGACAACCAAAACAATCTATTTCAAAACAAAGACCCTGCAATGATTCCGTCCCCTCCACGAACCAACAGATTTTAGATCAGCACTGCAAGCTCTCACCCTCCTCCATGCAGATTACTGTAACAATATCTACCAGGATCTATCCCGATCTACATTTCTCCCCCTTCAAACTGCATTACACATCGCTGCACATACCATCCAAGGAGTTAATAAACATGACCACATCACCCCCATCCGAAAACACTGACTGCCCTTTACCAATAGAATCAAATATAAATGCATCCTCCTCACTCACAAAGCACTTCACTCACACCAGGAAACCTGCCTCAAATCCCTGCTACAGAAACCCCCTACAAACAGACCACAAAGACATTCTGCAATCAACAAACTTAACATACCACAATCCAAACTTAAATACAACCAACAAACATGCCGCAAAGCGTTCAAACTCTATGCTTCTTCCCTAAGGAACTCCCTTCTTGACACACTAAGAAACATTACCAGTCTCCCTGCCTTCCACAAGCACCTGAAAACCCACCTATTCACTGAACATTTTGGTCCCTCCTCCTAGCCCCCCTCCATCAACATAACACTATTCAACAAAAGTACAATTGTAAATAGTTATTTGAATATACCATCTAGCTCCAACATTTGTGTATAGTACTACAGTTTATCATATTTAAAATCCTTGAACTGTTGCAATTGTTAACTGTTACTCTTGTATGACATATGTTTACAGTAAAATGTTCTGTTCCCTGTAAACCGCTTTGACCCAATGAAAAGCGGTATATAAGCCTAGCTAAATAAATGTGTGCATATATTTACACCTACTTCTAGGCAGCTGTCCATGGAAGTGAGTTCATTTTACTGTGATTTCTGCAGGATTTGGGCAAGTATTTTACAAAATTATATAAGCACCTATATATCTTTATAAAACAGGCGCCTTCTTGCCCTGCATACACCAATGATCTCTGGTAAAATTGCCCTCCTTTGTGCAGTGTAAGGCAAACAGGCATAATCAGGCCCCGGGAAATGATAGATGTCAGTGAGTTGACACAGAGCTAGGTGCTTTTTGAGGTTTTGTTTTCCTCATTGTTGCCTCTCCCTTCCCTTTCTTTGGTGTGGCTCTGGACTGTGCTGCGTAACTGCAAAATAAAAACTCTTTCCTCAAACAAACGAACTTTGCAGTGCGATTATTCATATAAGAGAGAGAACAAGATTTCTCTGGACCTTGCTCCTTAACAGAATAGGAAAGATTAAATCAGTGCCCACAGGTAGGGACAAATTCAATCACAGTGGTGGAAATTTTATGACTGGCTCTCTGAACAGAGCTCCTGCTTTGGGGCATCCATTTGAATCTACATTGAAGTAGCTGCAAATATGCAATGAAATTATGCATGGGGTTTGCAAAAATGAAACCCTGTTCATGTCTTTCCTCCTCTGATCTCTCTCTACCCCATTTTGCAGGTAGGTAAAGAATGCACACTGAGGACAGCACATGTACATCTAGCCTAAAGGAGGTGGCAACTTTGGAAGATTTTTTTTTCTGCACGTAAACCACCATTTGTCTGCAAAAATCCTTTTGAGAATTATTACTAGGACTTTTTACTTGTGCAGCAACTATGCATAAGTTATACTAAGGGGTATGTTTACTAAACCGTCCTAATGTTACTGGCACTAGGTGGAGCGTTAACGTGAGCAATGCCATATAAGGAAGTGGCATACCGGCATTGAAGTAGCAATGGCCGATTAACGCGCAATAGAGGGTGCCTTGGCTCGTTAATGCGCGGTAACCTTAATTCCATGCCAGCGCTGCATTAGAAGCTATAGAGGTGTAGCCCACTGGTTAATACAATGATTGCTGAGCCAGAGGTCATGGGTTCAATCCCTCAGAGGTCTCATCTAATGAGGCAATCCCTTTTCCTGCCTGTAACACTCAGACACATCTCTGCAATCTGTGCTGCCAGCAAAAATACCCTCACCTCAGTGCCGCAACCTAAGGAGCCCCATAGGGCACAGTATAAAGTGCCCTGTCTGCCAAGGCACTTTATAATGTGCCCTATAGGGCGCTTTATAGGGCACCCTATAGGGTGCCTTATACAGTGCCCTGGCTGACAAGGCCCTTTATATTGTGCTCTATAGGTTACGGCACTGAGGTGAGGGTGTTTTTGGCTGGCAACACAGATTGTAGAGATATGTCTGTTACAGGAATTAAAAAGAAATGCCTCATTAAATAACACTACTGCAGGATCAAACTGATGACCTCTGCCTCAAGCAGTCATTGTATTAACCAGTGGGTTACAACTCTACAGCTTTTATCACACCGTTGGCAGGCTACAGAAAGACTGCAGGTCACCGCACAAACTGTCTGCTGTGGTTACCGGGATAGGATAAACCCACCAGTACCTATGATGCACTGCACATGCAGAACAGCAGTCTACATCTGATCACAGGATGGAGTATGCATCTCCACAGCACCTCAGCCTGGTAGGGAGAACTGACCATGTGTGTTACTGGCACAGAGTAGCTACAGACCGTGACATTGTGCGGGTCCTGTGCTCACCCTGAGGGTGAGGTGGGTCGCCCAGCACCAGGTCCGCAGTACCCGGGTTGGCTGAGATAGCTTTTGTGTAGGTCCCCATCAGTGCCAGTGTGTGGCAGGTATTCCTTGCAGACGCACCTAGGATAATCCTGTGTCCATCTGCATTCCCCAGTCACATCTAGCCCTTGTGGACCATGACTCACCTGGAATAGTGCATATCCAGTGTGGTTGCCATGGTCACGTGTTGTAAGAGCAGGGGGGGTGTCTGGACTCACATGTGGATTATGTAGCACCACGTATCATACTCTCTGGGTCAAGGTGGTGGACAGGATCTGCCCCCCCCCAACAGACCCATGCTCTACATCTTTGCAATGGAGGCAGTAGAGGGACATGAGGAAGGGCTGTGGGATCAGCAACCCCAGTCCAGTTGGTGAATAGACACCATCCATGGCAGGTGATGCAAAACTGTATTTATCACATAGGGCACTGGCAGACAGGCAGTAGGCCTGGAAAAGCTCAGCTGCCCCCACCACAATCTGACATTCACCAGCAGAGGCCATAGTCAGTCTGCACCCACTGCAACCTGCAAGGTGTTCCAGCCATACACAGGCTAACTGCAGACGGTCTGCTAGCCAGTACATGTTCCCAGAAGAACTATATGCATCAAGATGTAGGATGTAAGCACAAACAGCAAGCAGATATGTCAGTGACTGGGCCTCAGAAAAGAGAACTCACAGATATCACTGGAGAGAAACCCTGTGTAGCACTATGTGGGAACCTAGACATGCTATGGTCACTACTCAGTCAAAGTGAGAGTGACCTCCCAGCATGACATGCTGTGGCCACTCTGTCCATGCAGGTGGTGGTCGGCCACTACAATATCCCAGCCATTGCCCTATGCCCTGTGCAGATGCATCCTTCCCAGACCGCCCTTTCCGGCCCATACCCACAATACCTTGCTCCTCATTATGCACATTGGCAGGCTAACTCTGGAAACTGTGCAAGCATTGTGAGCTCTGTAAGGTGTAGGCAGCCACAAAACACTGGATAGACATACACACACTCCCACACCTATTTCAGCATTGTGCAAAGATAGAGGTGGTTAGCAGCCCTGGCCACCACACCAGTCCTGGGCACAGTGCAGGCATTGCCAAGGTACTCAATACTCTTAGGGTCACTCTCCGGGGTGGTAAACACTGTCAGAGAACAGAAAAGAGGAAACACACTCCACATATATCAGAAAGGTTGCTATGATGAATCTCTGTTAACAAATTGTGCTTAATTTAGGATTTGTTATCTGAAATTAATCATAGCAACCTTTTGATATATATGGAGCGTATTTCCATGTTTATGACGGTATTACTAAGGTATGCAGGTGCTAGTCGTGGTAGCTGCTGCTCCGCACAGGGCCCAACAGCCTGACTCTCCATGAGGCTTTGGATAGTGGAGCCTGTGAGTGTGGGTGTTTGTGCCCTGTTGGCAGATGCTCTAGGGCAGAGGTTCACAACTCCGGTCCTGGGTCCTGGGGGGCCAAACACATTCAGGTTTTCAGGCTGTCCCTAATGAATATTGTCGCAGGCCTCTGGGTGCACCTACCGGTGAGCTTTGGTATTGCACTAGGCCCCGGTGTAACTGGCCTCCCGGTAGTTGTAGCTGCTGCCAGATTACACCAAAACAGTTGTGGACAACGAGTGAAGGTAAATAGGGCTTTATTTCCCTTCCCAAATAGGATGTTCAATTATTTACAGCAACACAAACAAAAACCCTTCTTGGGTGAAACAGAAAGCAAAAATAAACACAAAATAGCTTTCTTTCAGCAACCAAAAATATACTTTTAACATAGGCTTGTAGCCACAGTGAATAAGGCTTTGCTGTGCCTTGACAGGCTTCTTATTCCTTTTTATCTGAGAGATACTATATCATCTGCTACAGAAATGCTACAGTCCATTTTCATAATATCTTCATTTACTGGTAAATCATATTGCATGGGCTCCACATCAGGAATCAATCCCTCTGCACTCTCCCTCCGTGTGGGCTCAGCAAACAGCCCGTCCTGGCTGTGACATCGTTCTCCCTGGCTAGATGAGAACGGTTGGTAATTACCACAATCTCCCTGTCTGTGGTAATAGGAGCCTCCCCTTTGCTGACCTCTGTGCAACAGTTTGAGGAATTGCTCTGCCCCACTATTAGGGGAAATTGGCCCTGCTATGAGCTCTGCTTTAGGCAGGAGCTGATAACCAGCTGGGACTCCTGACGATAGCCTTTGGGAAATTCTAGGTCTCACGTACCTTGCAAAGGGTGTCCCTCTTCCAGGTAAAAAGCTTTTACTTTCCTTAGCTGTGTCACGCTGTCTGCCCCTTCCACTCAAGCACTCTTCAGACTCATACAGACGTCCATTCAGGCTTCCAGTGAGGTACTCTGACACGCTCTCTCCACAGCTCCTCTCGTCCTGTAACAAGTTCCTTCTCTGGGTTTCTCTCCAGTTCCTGTCTTGGCTCCTTGTCTTGCTCTGAGCCTGGCTCATGAACTGCTTCTGCTCGGGCTTGCTCCTGAACTCTGTTCCGGTCCTGGTCTGGAACTTGGTCTGAGTCCTGAACTCCCTAACTGTTTGTGAGCTAGGTTTATTTAGGTAATTCCTAGCTGCACCACTCCCTAACTGATTAGAGTCAGGTGAAAATCCCCTGGCTTCCCTATTGGCTGAGGGTGTCTTCCAAGCTTGTGACCTCACCTGCTTACGTTGCCCCTGGCAACTTTCCACCATGTGCTTTCTCAGCACGTCATTATTTTCCTGAGCTGCACTATCTTCTGTCTCCATAGGGGTCACTGATGAGTCAGCACTGTGACAGATTCCCCCCCTTAAAACATTACGGGCTGCCCCAGTCTCAGACGGACAGCACGTAATACGCGAAAGTGCGTCCGCATTGCCATGTGTTTTCCCTGCTCTATGCTGAACAGTGAAATTAAAAGCTTGTAGCGCTAGGTGCCACCTTGTTAATCGCGCGTTATTATTTCGCATTAAGTGGAGCCATTTTAACGGGGCATGATCCGTTACAAGTAAAAATTTCCTACCCGTTAAATAAAGCACAGTTACTTACCTGTAACAGGTGATCTCTGGGAACAGCAGGAATTAGTCCTCACATATGGGTACGTCGGAACTGACGGAGCCGGCGCGGGAAAGCTCCCCAGCTTTTCAGATGAAAAGCTTTTGGGGCTTCCCACAGCACATGCGCGCTGCCTTCCCGCCTTCCTTACCAGCTCTCTTCAGTTCGAGTTTATAGCTGAGACAATAGAGAGAGGAAAGGAAGGTAGATAGATAGAAGATACAACTCCTAGGGGAGGTGGGTGGGTTGTGAGGACTAATTCCTGCTGTTCCCAGAGATCACCTGTTACAGGTAAGTAACTGTGCTATCTCCAGGAACAAGCAGGAATAAGTCCTCACATATGGGGACTCCCTAGCTAAGATGCCTGGGAGATCCCCCTCCAAGGGTAAACCATCTTCGTATGGATCTCAGACATCCATTCAGGGAAGGTGGGCAGGAGTTGCTTAAGTATGGAACAGGTGTTTGAGGACAGCCTGACCAAACAAGGCATCCCGGCGGGAGTCCTTGTCCAAACAGTAATGGGCTGTGAAGGTATGAACCGAGGCCCAAGTGGCTGCTCGACAGATCTGATCGATGGATACAGAGTGAAGATGAGCCATAGAAGTAGCCATGGCTCTCACATTGTGAGCTGTGACATGGCCTTCCAGAGAAATGTTCTTACTCTGGTAAGCAAAAGAAATACACTGAGCAATCCAATTGGAAAGTGTACGCTTGGAGACTGGAAATCCCAAATGAGAAGGATCAAAAGCCACAAAAAGTTGGGAAGACTTTCGATGTGGCTCAGTCCTGTTGAGGTAAAAGGCGAGAGCTCTTTTACAATCAAGGGTATGAAGGTTCCTCTCTGCACTGGATGCATGAGGAGCCGGGAAAAAAACAGGTAGATATACCTCTTGATTAAGATGAAAAGGCGAGACCACTTTGGGCATAAAGTGGGGGTTCGTCCTAAGGACCACCTTATCATGATGAAACCTAGTATAAGGTGGATTAGCCACTAAAGCCTGCAGTTCACTGATGCGGCGAGCTGAAGTGACTGCAATAAGGAAAACTACCTTCCATGAAAGAAATTTCAAGGAGGTGGAGTCCAAAGGCTCAAAAGGTGGCTGCATAAGCTGACCTAGAACTAGGTTCAAATCCCATGCTACCGGCGGAGGTCGGATGGGAGGTTTAGTTAAGGTCAGGCCTCTCATGAACCTTGCAACAAGAGGATGAGAGGAGACAGGTTGTCCATTTATAGGTTTTAAGGATGCTGCAATAGCACTTAAATGGACTCGTACTGAATTCGTCTTGAGGCCTGCATTGGAAAGATGCAGGAGATAGTCTAGTAGAGAATTCAAAGGAAGTGCCAGATGGTCAAGACCCTGTTGAGCACACCAAATGGAAAAACGTTTCCATTTGAAAGCATAGGAACGCCTGATAGAGGGTTTCCTAGAGGCATGAAGGATATCTGTCACTGGTTGAGAAAGATTAAACTCATGAAGGCTTAAGCCTTCAGTAACCAAGCTCAGAGATGTAGGGACTTGGGGTTTGGGTGCCAGAAAGTCCCTTTCTCCTGAGACAGAAGGTCTGGCGCAGCTCCCAGGTCCAAGGAGGAGCCCTGGGAGAGCTGTAGAAGTAGAGGGAACCACACTTGGCGTGGCCAGCATGGAGCTATGAGGATCATCGACCCGTGATCCCTCTGAAGTTTGAACAGAGTCTTGGGAATCAAAGGAATGGGTGGAAAAGCATACAGGAATTCCTGACCCCAATGCAGGAGAAAGGCGTCGTTGGCCTGAGCTCCCTGACACGGAGTCCTGGAACAGAACCGGGGAAGTTTGGCATTCCACGGACTTGCAAAGAGGTCTATGTCCGGGGTCCCCCATTCCTGAAAGATTCTGCGTATCTGGTCCATATGCAGGGACCATTCGTGTGGAAGCAGAACTCGACTGAGTCTGTCTGCCCGAGAGTTTTGAACTCCTGGAAGGTATACTGCCAGAAGATGAATTTGATGCTCTCTGGCGAAGGCCCATAATCTGAGAGCTTCGTTGCAAAGCGACAGAGAGCCCGTCCCTCCTTGTTTGTTGACATAGAACATGGCTACCTGATTGTCTGTCTGGACTAGGACAGTCAGGTTGACAAGGAGGGTGTGGAAGACTGTGAGGGCAAGGAAGATTGCTCGCAGTTCCAGAAGGTTGATGTGAAGGGTGGTCTCCTGGGGAGACCAGGTGCCCTGAGTGGAGAGGTGTTGGAGATGAGCTCCCCACCCTGTTTGGGAGGCATCTGTTGTGAGGGTTGCTTGGGGCAACGAAGGTTGGAAGGGGGTCCCCAACAACAGATTTTTGGAGGATGTCCACCACTGGAGAGACCAAAACAGACGTTTTGAGGTGAGTACTTGGTCTGAGAGCGCTCCTGATGCTTGAGACCACTGGGTGGCCAAAGTCCATTGAGCTGCCCTCATATGGAGACGAGCGTAGGGCACCACATGGACCGTGGAGGCCATGTGGCCCAGAAGTTGCAGCAGTTCCCTGGCTGACAAGTGACTTCTGGACTGAGCCTGGGAGGCCAAGCTGATTAGTCGTTGGCCTCGGACCAGAGGGAGGTAGGCCCTTGCAGTGGTGGAGTCCAAGTGGGCCCCTATGAATTCCAGGGACTGAATAGGGATAAGTTGGGACTTGGGAATGTTTACCACAAGTCCCAGATATTGAAGAATACGCCTTGTGCGGTCCAAGGAAATCTGGGCTTCTGACTGAGATGGAGCTCGGATGAGCCAGTCGTCCAGATATGGGAACACGAAGACTCCCATGCCTCTTAGAAATGCGGCTACGACTGCCATGTATTTTGTGAATACTCTTGGAGCAGAGGCGAGACCGAAGGGAAGTACTCTGTATTGGAAATGTTTTCCCTGGAACAGAAATTGAAGATATTTTCTGTGGGATGGATGGATGAGTATATGAGTGTACGCATCCTTGAGATCTAGAGAACAAAGCCAATCCTGACTCTGAAGGTATGGAAGGAGAATGCCCAGAGAGAGCATTTTGAATTTCTCCTTGAATAGAAACTTGTTCAATTCTCTCAGATCTAGGATAGGTCTGAAGCCCCCTGTCTTCTTTGTTATGAGAAAATAAGGGGAGTAGAACCCTAACCCCTGTTGAGGAAGAGGAACCTCCTCTATTGCCCCTTGGGCAAGGAGAGAGGAGACTTCCCGACCCAACAGGGTCAGAAGAGATGGGGGAGAACTGAATTGCCTCACCATGGTATGGGGAGGAAGGCTGGAGAAATGAAGTTTGTAACCCTCTCGGATGATAGAGAGGGTCCATTGCTCTGATGTAATTTGCTCCCATCTGGGAGCAAAGTGAGCTAACCTTCCGGGAATGGTGAGGGGCTCTGGTTGTTCTAGAACCAGAAATGGTAAGTTCTCTAGGGGCAAGTCAAAACCCCTGAGGGGGTTGAGCCTGCTGGGGTGTAGCAGACACTGCAGGCCTTGACTTTACTTGCTTAGATTGCTGACGTTTAGCAGCAAAGCGAGGCTGAGCAGATTGTTGGCCAGTATTTGTGGAAAATCTGGCCTTCTTGTAGTAAGGCCTCTTAAAAGGCTTCTTTTTGGCAGGAGTAGAAGTAGACTTAGAAAGTCTATCTAGAGTGGCATTTTCTGCGTCCATTTGAGCAGCTTTAATTTGCCAGTCCTCACCAAATAAGTTCTCACCTGTACAGGGCAGATTCCTTAAGCCATCCACGACCCAGGGTTCTAGGTCAGAAGCCTGGAGCCAAGCAAGACGTCGGGCTGCAATAGCAATTCCCGAAGCCCTGCCTGCAACCTCAAAGGAATCAAAGGCTGCCCTGTTGGAAAACTTGGAGACCTCTGAAAGTTGTGTCACCACAGAAGTGAAGTCCTCCTTTCTATCCTCAGGGATAAAGGGGGCAAAATGCCGTACCTTCAGGGCAAGTTCTCTGAGAAACATGCCCATATAAAGACTGTAGGAATTGATCCTGGCTATAAGCATACTAGCCTGGAAGATCTTTCTACCAAAAGAGTCAAGGGTCTTACATTCTCGCCCTGGAGGGGTAGAAGAGTGCCTTTTAGGACTCTTTATCTTTTTCATGGCAGACTTCACCACAATGGAGTGGTGAGGCAGTTGAGTCTTTCGAAACCCAGGAGAAGGAGGGACCCGGTACATGGTGTCCAACCTACGGGAATGAGGAGACAGTGTTAGAGGAGTCTCCCACAAATCCATCAAGTGTTCTTGAAGGATTTCATGGATAGGCAGGGTAACTGCCTCTTTAGGAGCTTTGGAGTATCCTAAAATATCCAATTTCTTTGATCTTGGTTCCGTTCCAGAAGATGTAGCAATAGAAAGCCCTTTAGCTACATCAACAATGAAATCCTGAAAGGATAAATCCTCTGGAGGAGACATCCTCCTCTTTGGAGAAGAGGGCTCCTCAGGAAGATCAAGCTCAGCAGAGTCATCAGAGGAATTGAACTCATCAGAAGAATCTGAGTATTCTCTCTGTGCTTCCAATGCACGATACGCGTACCGACCGATATCGATATCGGGCGTATCGGGCATGGGATCGGTATCGGGCAAAAGTCTGAATCCGGCATGCGGAACCGATCGACGCTTGGAAGTCGATGGTCTCGGTTCCGGTGTGGATACCGGAACCGGAGTCGGTACCGATGGAATCGGTACCGAGGGCGTCGCAGCCTTAATGAAAGCCAGAACGGCCTGCTGCATGGTCTGGACAGTATTGCCCATGGACGCCACTGCTGCCTGGATGTCGGTACAGGTATCAGCCGGTACCCCAGAGCAGTCTAACAGGTGATCGGTCGAGGCCGTGCCATCGATGTCAACCTGTAACCCCATAGATGGTGCTTTGGAGACCGGAGCCTCCTGCCGGGGTTTTTTGGCCTGGGCAGAATCCTCGAACTCAAGATTGAGAGCCTCTCGATCTTTTGAAAGAGATTTGCTTTTAGAGGATTTGCCCACAGAAAGTTTGGTTACCTGAGATCCATCCGGAGAGGAAGACCTGGATGACTGTGATGCTGGATTATCTGAAGCAAACAGCACATGGAACTTGTTGGCCCGGTTCTGCATACCACGTTTAGACATCTGGGAGCAGAATGGGCAGTCCGGTATGGAGTGGTCAGGTCCCAAACATTTAAGACACCATTCATGGGTGTCTGTGAGAGAAATAACAGCACTGCACTTGGTACACTTTTTAAAACCAGGAGCTGGCCTCTCCATGAGGAGAATTTGTGTAGGCCTGAAGGCCTAGCAAAAGTTACCACGTTGTGCTGAAAATAAAAAAAGATTTTTTTTTTTTTTTTTTTTAAAGAAATAAAGAAAGAGAGAGACCGGCGGTACCGGTTTTGGTATGGGGAAGGCAGGTACGCGGTCAAAAGAAACAAATTAAAATAACAATTTCTTCAGCGGTGACAGGAACAACGACCTGCTGGCTCCGCGGAAAAAGAGAAACTGAAGAGAGCTGGTAAGGAAGGCGGGAAGGCAGCGCGCATGCGCTGTGGGAAGCCCCAAAAGCTTTTCATCTGAAAAGCTGGGGAGCTTTCCCGCGCCGGCTCCGTCGGTTCCGACGTACCCATATGTGAGGACTTATTCCTGCTTGTTCCTGGAGATAAACGGAGCGCCTCAATGGCCCATTTTATCGCCAAGCATTCACGCTCTATCGTGGCGTAATTTTTCTCCGCCTTAGAGAGCTGCCTGCTGAGATACGCTACTGGATGCTCGACCCCATCAAAAACTTGGGACAGCACTGCCCCTAATCCTGTGTCTGACGCATCCGTTTGTACAATAAACGGCAGATTAAGGTCTATACCCCGCAGCACCGGGGTGCTACAGAGCTTCCCCTTTAAAGCTTCAAATGCTGTTTCTGCCTCTGGTGTCCACTGTACGTGGTTAGGCGCATTCTTTTTTAACATGGCCGTGAAGACCATGCTCTCCTCCGCGAATCGGGGTATAAAACGGCGATAGTAGCCGAGTAACCCCAGAAAGCTTCGGACCTGTTTTTTCGTAGAAGGTCTAGGGAAATCCCTGACACTGTCTATCTTGTTTGCTAAGGGTTTTACTAGCCCTCTACCAATCATATGGCCTAGATATTTGGCCTCTTCTGTAGCAAACAGGCATTTTTCTGGGTTGAGGGTAAGGCCAGCCCTCCGTAGTGCTCTTAGCACTGCCTCCACCCTAGCCAGATGTTGTGCCCAGGACGTGCTATATATGACTACATCGTCCATGTAAGCAAGGGCGTATTCGTGGTGGGGCCGCAAAACGTGGTCCACCAACCGCTGGCATGTGGCGGCCGCCCCATGTAACCCAAAGGGCATCCTTTTAAATTGAAACAGCCCAATCGGCGTGCTAAACGCTGTCTTGGGCTTAGATTCCCGTGTTAAGGGAATCTGCCAATAGCCCTTACTTAGGTCAAGGGTGGTCAGATACTTGGCTTGCCCTAGGCGATCCAAAAGATCGTCTATACGAGGCATTGGATATGCATCGAACTGTGAAATTTCGTTAACTTGCCTAAAGTCGATGCAGAACCTTAAGGTTCCATTAGGCTTAGGCACTAGCACGATCGGACTGGACCACGGGCTACGTGATTCTTCAATGATGCCAATGGCCAGCATTTCCTTTACCTGTTTGATCACTTCTTGTTTGCGAGTCTCTGGCATTCTATAGGGCCGTTGCCGAATTACTCGCCCGGGGACTGTAATAATTTCATGTGCTACAAGGTGGGTCTCACCCGGCCTAGTTGTCAGCACATCCTTAAATTTCCCTAACATCTGTATCAATTCTTTCTGCTGTTGGGGCGACAGCTCGGTCCCTATCCTTGGGGTAGGTTGCTTTTGCCAGTCCTCAATCTGTGGGCCCAGATCCTCCTCGCTTCTTTCTTCCCCTAAGGCTGTTAGGTTTTTAACCTCCCTTTCGCCTGTGGAGCCAAATCCCCTCGCAACCCGCTCTGTTGGTGGCAGTGAGGGTACTTCTTCCACTAAGGGGAACCCTACCCGCTCACAAATCAGCTGTGCAATACGGTCACCTGTATGTATTTTAAAATCTTTATTCCCTAAGTTGAATAGCAAGACTTTTAGGGGACCTCGATAATCCGGGTCAATGACCCCAGCGCCCACATCTAGCGAATGTTTTACTGCTAGCCCTGACCGGGGTGCGATGCGCCCATAGCATCCCTCTGGGATTTTTACCTGGATCCCAGTATCTACCAGAGCCTGTCCCCCTTTTCTAACAAGGGCGTCCTCTACGCTAAAGAGATCATACCCCGCGGCTGCCGCGGTAGCCCTTGTTGGTTCCTTAGCCTGAGTATTTATTTTACAAAATTGCAAAACGAATTTTGGTTTATCAGGTGCTGTTGCCTTGAGTGGGGGCTGCTTTGGGGAGTCTGTTTTACGCGGCTTCCCAAACAGAGGACCAGGAATGCTAGCCGCTAAGGCCTCAGCTCCTACTTCTACATCTACAGGCTGGCAGCGTGTGGGTGTAGGGGCTATTACTTCCGGGAGACCCTTCTCTATTTCGTGACAGACGGGTGCCCAATCCCTCCCGAGGACAACAGCATAAGGTAACTTGGGTACTACTGCTACTAATATTTTCTGAGAGACCCCAAAACCCTTTAAGTTAACTTCATGCAAGGGATAATTGGATGCCTCTCCGTGTACGCAGCGTATGCGTACCTGCCCTGCTACTTGATTCAGGGCCTCCGAAGACTGGTCCTCAATGGTTTCCCACAGTCTTTGAGAAACCATATTTTGGTCGGCTCCCGAATCCAGCAACGCCATGGCTTCTATTCCCTCTACCTGAACCATCTGGAGAAATTCTTCCGGGATTTGACCATCTTCCCCTGTTACCAAGACAGTTTTCACTTTACAATTTCTTTGGTAGTGTCCTACCTTTCCACACTTATAGCATGTTTTATCATCAAACACATCATTAACAGTGTCATGTGGCTTATCATTTTTATACATCACAATCCTATTCCCCTTTCTCACTTTACCAGGATTTTCATTGCCATATATTTTTACTTCACCTACTCTAGAGGCATCAGCTCTTTTGGCCTCATGATATGCCTCGACCATATTAGCTGCTTCTTCAGGATCCCGGCAATCCTGTAACGTGAGGAAGGTTCTCAACTCTGGTGATACAGAATACATAAATTGTTCCATTATGATGTCATTCATAAGGGACTCTATAGTTCTCTCTGCAGGGTTGAGCCACTTATATGCAAGGCTTTTCAACCTTTGATATAAGGCTCTGGGAGTCTCCCTATTCTGTATTTTAGCTTCTCTGAATAGGTGCTTATAATGCCTGGGTGTAAGGCCTAGCCTATCCTTTATGGCTCTTTTTATCTCCACGTAATTTGTGGCTAAAGCAGCCGGCATACCCTTAAATGCTGCCAGAGCTTCTCCGGTCAAGGTCATAGCTAAACGCATGGCCCACTGCTCTGACGGCCATTTGAGGGTCTCTGCAATCCTCTCAAATGATTCTATAAAATCATCAATGTCATCGTATTGAGTGAGCTGTCTCACAGACAAATTTGCACAATTGTTCAATGGTACTTGCGGCATGGCTGGCAAGTTTGCTGCATTGTCCTGCGGCTTTTGGACAAGAACTGCTAACGCCTCCATCAAAGGTCGCTGCTGCTCCCTCATAGCGTCCATGTATTGTCCTTGTATCTGCTGCATGAGCGCTGCTTGCCGGTCCCACTGCGCTTGCATCCATTGCTGCACACTCTGTGGATCCATCTCTCTGGAGCTGAACACCTGCAAAAACAAAAACAAGCACACCAAGTGCGGCACCACTTTTTGCCCACTTCCTGCCTAGGGATTAGCTCTCCCCTTTCTCACTTATCCTTCTACCTTTCCCACCCAGGTCACCGTTACCTGAGTTATGGGTAGAATCCAGCGTGTGAGAAAGTTCTTGGCCTTTTTTTTTTTCTTTTCTGGCCGACCTGCCGGCGAAATTCTCCCCCAGGTAGTGCTTCAGCAAGGTCACCGGTTTCTCCAGTGATGATTTCCTCTTTTCTTCTTCTTTTGTCTTCAGAAGAAGTCACGTGGTATTCAAAAAATCCTAAAACACTACGCCATTATGTCGCAGGCCTCCGGGTGCACCTACCGGTGAGCTTTGGTATTGCACTAGGCCCCGGTGTAACTGGCCTCCCGGTAGTTGTAGCTGCTGCCAGATTACACCAAAACAGTTGTGGACAATGAGTGAAGGTAAATAGGGCTTTATTTCCCTTCCCAAATAGGATGTTCAATTATTTACAGCAACACAAACAAAAACCCTTCTTGGGTGAAACAGAAAGCAAAAATAAACACAAAATAGCTTTCTTTCAGCAACCAAAAATATACTTTTAACATAGGCTTGTAGCCACAGTGAATAAGGCTTTGCTGTGCCTTGACAGGCTTCTTATTCCTTTTTATCTGAGAGATACTATATCATCTGCTACAGAAATGCTACAGTCCATTTTCATAATATCTTCATTTACTGGTAAATCATATTGCATGGGCTCCACATCAGGAATCAATCCCTCTGCACTCTCCCTCCGTGTGGGCTCAGCAAACAGCCCGTCCTGGCTGTGACATCGTTCTCCCTGGCTAGATGAGAACGGTTGGTAATTACCACAATCTCCCTGTCTGTGGTAATAGGAGCCTCCCCTTTGCTGACCTCTGTGCAACAGTTTGAGGAATTGCTCTGCCCCACTATTAGGGGAAATTGGCCCTGCTATGAGCTCTGCTTTAGGCAGGAGCTGATAACCAGCTGGGACTCCTGACGATAGCCTTTGGGAAATTCTAGGTCTCACGTACCTTGCAAAGGGTGTCCCTCTTCCAGGTAAAAAGCTTTTACTTTCCTTAGCTGTGTCACGCTGTCTGCCCCTTCCACTCAAGCACTCTTCAGACTCATACAGACGTCCATTCAGGCTTCCAGTGAGGTACTCTGACACGCTCTCTCCACAGCTCCTCTCGTCCTGTAACAAGTTCCTTCTCTGGGTTTCTCTCCAGTTCCTGTCTTGGCTCCTTGTCTTGCTCTGAGCCTGGCTCATGAACTGCTTCTGCTCGGGCTTGCTCCTGAACTCTGTTCCGGTCCTGGTCTGGAACTTGGTCTGAGTCCTGAACTCCCTAACTGTTTGTGAGCTAGGTTTATTTAGGTAATTCCTAGCTGCACCACTCCCTAACTGATTAGAGTCAGGTGAAAATCCCCTGGCTTCCCTATTGGCTGAGGGTGTCTTCCAAGCTTGTGACCTCACCTGCTTACGTTGCCCCTGGCAACTTTCCACCATGTGCTTTCTCAGCACGTCATTATTTTCCTGAGCTGCACTATCTTCTGTCTCCATAGGGGTCACTGATGAGTCAGCACTGTGACAATATGCATGAGATACATTTGCATACAATGGGGGCAGTGCATACAAATGCATTTCATTCATATTTATTAGGGACAGCATGAAAACCTGAATGGTGTTTGGCCCTCCAGGACTGCAGTTGGGAACCTCTGCTCTAGGGGAGTGCACATGTTTATGGTGTATGTGCTCTGTAGGGTAAAATATAGGGACATGGACTGCAGGAGTCACAGCTGGGACTTGAACCTGTGACCTTCTGCCTCTGAACACAGTGGCTGTATGTACTGCACCAAACTGTTGCCACAGAGGCAAGTCATTCCCTGAAGATACCATGACTGTTCTTCAGACAGACCTTGTCCGTTGCACTGCATGCCACCCACCTAAACAGGGCTTTGCCTCGGTCTGCTGTGGGCAGATGCCACTGCCCCCTCTACTACCAGCAGCCCTCCCCCACCATGCTAACATGCTCTTATGCAGGTGGTGCTAGTGGTGCGCAGTCCCAGGCCATCCAGTGTGCCGGTAGGCGGCTGCCTATGGTGTGGGATTTGGGGTAGGGGTGCCTATATAGACATCCACGCTTCCCCCCAGCATCGCCTGCCAATGTTATGTGCCCTTTGGGGTACCTACTGGGTAATGTCCATTGGGGCACTGTGGGACATACACTCGTGGACATGTTTGCCCTTGGTCAGTTGCTCTCTTGCTGATTTTCCATTTCTGCCTTCCTATATGGCACCTAGGCATCTGCCTAGCCCACCCTGTGCCCCAGCTACCCCACTACATGTCCTGCCTGCAGCCCCCTGTACCCCATTTGCGGCCTCACCATAGTGCCCTTTCGTACTTGGGCGCTATGCTGTTGCTGCACATGTAGCACAACTATCATTTTTCTGGGTCTCCCTGCCTTTGCTGTACATTGCTGACTGAAATGATTTCTCTCTCCTGCAATTGTGCCTCTAATGCGAGGTTTTCAATCACGGTAATGTTCTGCCCTACATTTCACAGCGTTAGTGTGCCTGGAGCCTCTCACTGCCCACTCTCCGCCCATTGGCCCCTTCTCTCCGCCCTCTGGAAAGACTTACTCCACCCTCTGTGTGCCTTGATGCCGCCGGAGACGTTATCGCGTGAAACGTTACGTATCGTGTGATAACATTACGTATCGCACGATAACGTTACGTATCGCACGATAACGTTACGTATCGCACGATAACGTTACGTATCGCACGATAACGTTACGTATCGCACGATAACGTTACGTATCGCACGATAACGTTACGTATCGCACGATAACGTTACGTATCGCATGATAACGTTACGTATTGCACGATAACGTCGCCACTGCGACGTTATCGCTGTTTAGTAAACATACCCCTAAGTTTCAAAGGGGAACCATGCACCAGGGATGCACATTAATATACATTTGGATTATTGGGATGCCTGGAAATTTAAAGTGCATGCAAATTGCTTTACTCACGTATATCTATGAATGAACATACATAAAAAAGTTCTAGTGCACATCCAGTGTGCACTTAAAGAATGAATATACCAAAAGGGCTGTGCACATGCCCAAGATGTATATACTTTCATATTTTAGTTTTATAAAGTCCCATGCATTTAGTGTCTGTTTTTATACGTGCCTTTCATGCCTATTCGAGTACATGCATACTTTGCTGTCTAAAATACAAGCACAAATCTAGCCTGTTTGTTTGATAAAATTACCCTCTTTTTGTCTTGAAACACCTTTTGGATCAATATATTACGTAAAAGCATTTACATTTTCATCATTTTGAAATGATGTTTTACAGATCAATGAATATGTATTTGTTCTTTTAATTGTATACATCTTCTGTTGAGTGTTACGCATTTGGAATGGACTAGGGCACTTATAAAGGCCTAAGGATATTTGGACCCTATCATCCCTTGCTAAAACCCTATTTTGGACACAACATGGTTGGAGGAGTCTCCTGCCTTTCTTGCTGCTGGGCGTATCGTTTGGAAATACCTTTCGCTTTCTTGCTCTCTAAAGTTTCATTTTGAATGTCTTAGTAGTGGAGCATGGGTTGCGTTTCCTCTGCACTTTACAATCTGCCACCTTTTCACACTTTGATGTTTAGTGGTTTCGGATAAATTTCAGCTCACGGCAAAAAAAAGGACATTTTATAGACCTGATTAAGTTCTGCTGTTCAATACCTGCTGTCAGGCTGTGGAGAGACTTGGTTTGAAATTGGAGTTATGCTTTGATCTTAATGTCTGGAATGCATCCATTGTAACGACAGATATGACAGGGAGGGTAAACTTGCTTTTGGAGCATTCACAGTGTGCAAGAGGGTGGGGATGGAAAATAGGAAGAAAATACAAGGCAGAAGCCAGTTGTAATTAAAATGACTGGCGTTACGCATATGCTACCTGCCCAGAGTAAATATTGATAGGTCTTTGCTTGTACAGGCTAATTATATCGCACTATGGAATGTAAATATGCTATAATACTGCACCCAAGCTTTATGTTATATAGAGAGGCCTCTGCAGTCCTTAGCTACATCTAAACTGTTAAAGATACACTGCCACAGGCTGGCCCCACTTCTCTCTATTGTGGTGAGTCCGGCCCCCATCTGTTGGGGAATTGGGGGGGAGGGGGTGCTACAGAGGAGGCTGGATTCAGGCCTGGAAAAGGAGGATGGCTTCTGTTACTGTGACAGCCCCTGTCTGCCAAGGAGCAGTAGTAAGGGTGCACTAAGCCACCTGGCCATACCATCTAAGAAGGGTGGTAGGATGAAAGAGGGTAAAAGGACAATACTATTTTGAACTAAATACAAAAAAATGTATAAAATAGCATTTTATAAGAGACATCTAGGAAGAATTTGAAGTGCCCAGGTCGCAACATCCAAAATGCCGAGGGAGTGGTGGCAGTGAAGGGAGGCATGTGTAAGTGCTGTCTGAAATTGCTCCATCTGCACCTCGAAAGATGTATGTCGCTGCAATTAGTTCTGGAGACGGGCCTTTGCCAATGGCATGACTTGTATGCTTGCAGACCTGTTTAGAAATGTGGATTTCCCCAAAATGCACAGCTGCAGAAACCGGTACCTAGACGTCCCAGCCGAGGTATTTCAGAATGGGGGCATCTATGCAATGATACATGCACGTTCCATCCTGCCATTTTAGATCTGCAGACGTGCAGCAGTGAGGCAGAGAAAATGAAGGGACTGTTGATTAACATGCAAGTTTTGCTGAGTCCGGTGACGTCACCCCCCAAGATGGACGACTGAGTCAGTGCTTCGGAGTCCATACCCCCCAGAGAGACCAAAAAAAACCCCCCAAAGTGGTTCCAAACAGCTGGGAAGTAAGGGGCATACTTGAGAGAGTCCCGATGGTGCACAAGCGAAAGAGAACAGCGGACTTGAAGGAGTTTGCCTAAAATAACTCGAGAGCAGAGCACAAGAGCGTGGATAAGATGGTGGGGGAGAGAGAAGGAAGTAGGAGGAAGACGAAGTGGGGATGGTGGAGCCTGGCAAAAGCAACAGTGCACTGGCACAAATAACGAAAGACGAGCTATGCTTCTGGTTTACTGGCCTGAGAAATGAAATGGTTGGAATCCACTCTAATATGGAGGGAGTGCTAGTTGAGATGCGGTTGGACGTGGCGGAAGTAAGCAGGAGCGTGGAGGATGCGGAGAATCAAATTGAAGGCTTGCAGAATGTGGTGCAGGTAGTGACTCTGTTAAAGCTATAATGGACACTAAAACAATGCTTGAGCTCAAACTTGAAGATCTGGAGAACAGGTCGAGGCGAAACAATCTTCGGCTGAAAGGAATTCCAGAAGAGGGGGAGTATTGAGACTGTATGTAAGTAGCTCATGAAATATGTACAGAGGTTTGCAATGAGAAAGAGGAGCAGGGACATACAAGTGTAATCAAGCTGGATAGAGCACACAGGGCGCTGGGACCTTAGAAGCGAGAAGCCAAGGGATATTATCTGTGTGCATGACTTTGGTATAAAGGAAAAGATTCTGTTGAGAATGAGAGAGAAGGGAAGTCTCCATTGGAATGGCCACAAAATAGCAATATATGCGGACCTGGCATTAGCAACTTTGCAACGAAGAAGAACATGGCAAGGTTTTACACAGACTGCGGGAAGAAAATCTGAAGTATAACTCGTAGATGGCTATATCTGATGGGGCTTGCTTTCACTAAGGACAGTGTGACCCGACGAGCTACAACATTTAAACAATTAGCTGCAGCTATGAAGGAGGCTGGAAAGACGACAGACCTTCAGGAGAGGAGCGAGGGAACATGTAGCAAAAAGTGCAGAAAAAAGGTAAACATAACAAAAAGGGTACAGGAAAGAAAACAACTGCCACTTGAGAACTTGTAAGATATTGAGTAATGATGATGGATGTTATTGGTAAACTACTAAGAATTTAAGAGTGTGGTGAGCTGCTGGGTGAAGGGTGGAATTGGGAAAAGAAGACATTGTATAAGGAAGAGGATGAAATGGGGGAAAACTGTAACTAAAAGGGTTAAGGGGGATAAAGAAAAGTGATGCAAATAAGAGAAATTATTGGAGAAAGGGGGGTTGGGAAGGGTGAAGTCATTATAGGACAGAAGAGGGAGCGTGAAGGGGTGGAGGAAGGGGTGAAAGGACAAAATTATAATAGGAAGAGGGACTATAAGGGGAGGGAAAGTGGAAGCGTTCCAGGTCTCATAAATAAGGAGATTTTTTGGCGATAAAACAAGGACAAATGCTAATATATACTGGTAAGGAACAGATGCTGAAAAATTTAACTCTAAGGGGGATGTTTACTAAACTGCAGTAACGTTACAGACCGCGCGTTAGGTAACGTTAACGATCGTTAGGTAACGTTAACGCGTGGTATGTAACGTTAACGTGCGTTAACATTACCTAACGATCGGTAACGTTCCCGGCCACGGTAAACATCGCAGAGGGTAGAGAGAGGGCAGAGAGAAGGGGTCAATGGGCGTGGAGTGGGTGGGGAGAGGCCCCCTGCACACTAACGCGCTGAACTGAAGGGCTGACTCCTACCACGAATGAAAACCTGCCGTTAGATGCACATTTGCAAGAGAGAGAAACCATTTCAGTGTCAGCAATGTACAGCATAAACAGGGAGCCCAAGAAACGTGATCGTAGTGGGGCATAGGGGGCTGCAGGCGGGACATGTAGCGGGGCAGCTGGGGCACAGGGTGGACTAGGCGGACACCTAGGTGGCACATAGGAACATAGAAACCGGAAATCAGCATGACGGCAGCTGACAACGGCCAAACACAATCCACCTACATCTACCTGGTCCACCCGAGCTAACAGTTGCCAGGGCACTGACCTAACATCCCCCCAGCCAACCCTCCCCCAAGTGGAAGGGACATACTATTGGTAGGCGATGATGGGGGGGATGTGAGGATGCTCATGTATGCCCCCTGCCCCAGACCCCGCTCCCTAGGCGACCACCTACCCACACAATGGATGACCTGGGGCTGCGCATTGCCAGCACTGACAGCATATGGTCATGTCAGCATGGCAGGGGGTTTTTTTGACCGTGCTGGAGGGGGCAGTGGCACCTGCCTGCAGTGGACCTAGGCCATGCCCTGTACCAGTACATGGTGTGCAGTGCAACATAAAAGGTCTGGCTGAGGAAAAGTACAGGTAGCCCCAGGGACTACCATGCATGTGTGGTGCAGTACACCCAGCCAGTGTATCCCAGAAGCAGAGGGTCACAGGTTCAAGTCCCAGCTGTGGTTCCTGCAGAGCATGTCCCTATATTTTACCCTACAATGCAGATACAACAGCAACATGTGCAAAGCCCAAAGCAGCAACGAACAGGGTACAAATACCCACTCACACAGGCTCCACAATCCAAAGCTGCATGGAGAGTCAGGCTGTTGGCCCCAGCATTGAGCTGCAGTTATCAACAGAGCACTACTTCTACTTCCTGCACAGTTTAGCAATGTCGGCACTGTGATTAGGACCAGTGTGGCGGGCAGGGTTGCCAACCATCCCTATCTTTGCACAATGCTGCAATAGGAGTGTGTGTGTGTGTGTGTGTGTATGTCTATCCATTGTTCTGTGGCTGCCCACCCCTCTCTGGGCCCAAAATGTCCCTCTGTAACCAGCGTTAGCCTGGATATGTATGGCCCGGACAGGGCGGATTGGCCAGGATGCATCTTCACAGGGTGTGGGCCAATGGCTGGGACACTGTAGTGCCCAAACACCGCATGCATGGACAGGGTGGCCAGAGCATGTCATGCTGGGAGGGCACTCACTCTAACCGAGCAGTGACCATGACATGTCTAGGTTCCCACATAGCGCTCTACACTATCTGTCTCCAGTGATACTTTTGTGTTCCCAGTGCTGGGGCCCCAATCACTGAGATGCCTGCTTGGTTCACGTAGTTCCTCTGTGAGCATGCACTATGGAATGGCTAGTGGACTGTCTGCAGTTAGATTGTGTATGGTTGGAACACCTATAAGGTGCAATCTGACTCTGCTGGTGATTGGCAGACAGTGTTGTGCGGCAGCTGGGGTGTTCCAGACCTAACCCCAACATTGCTGCTGGTCTGCCACTGCCCCAGGCACAGGTATGGCTCTGGCCCACCAACCCTGGAGGGCTGTTTTATACCAGCAGGATGGAGGTTGCTTCACCGGGGCTGGGGCACCTGTCCCTTACCTACAAAAAGGGTGATGTGGGCCCTTTGGGGTATGTAGTGTATACCACTTTGACCTTATAAAGGTATTGCTACACACACCTCATGCAGGTCTAGGAACCCCTCTGCCCTGATAACAGGTGCCCATGTCAGCCAGACCCTAACACAGGGTACACACTAATCTGGGTGGTATCTGGTCACAGAGGACCACATGTGACTGCAGGATACAGATGGACACCAAATTACCTTTGGCTGCACTGCAAGGAACACCTGTTACACACTGGTAGTGATGGGGATGTACAGCAGGACCTATCTCTAGCACCACATGTACTGCGGACCTAGTGCTAGGCACCCATCCTATCCCTCAGGGTGAACACAGAACCAGCACAATGGCATGGTCTGTAGCTACACTGTGCCAGTATCACGCACTGTCAGTTCGTCTTTCCAAGATGAGGTACCGGAGAGGTGCAGATTCCATTTGCTGATCAGCTGTAGACAACTATTCAGCATGTGCATTGCTTCATGGGTACTGGTGGGGTTACCCTATCCTGGCACTCAGAGCAGACAGTTTGTGCGGTGACCTGCAGCCCTTCTGTACCCAGCCATTGCTGTGCCCTACACCACGGAGATATAGCCTACTGGTTAATACAATGCCATTCTCGGCAGTATTCATGGATTCCATTCCTCATTGTTCCCTCCTCTTATGCCTGTCTTACTCAAATAGTGTGCATGCCTGTAAGTCATATTTTTGCAGATTTGTGCTGCCAGCCCATAATACCTTCGCCACAATTGCCAACATTCCCTCGGTCTGTCTATCTGCGTCTGTCAGCTGTGTAGAGTCCTGTCTGCCTGGGCAGGCTGCCACCCCATGTCCTGCACTGCTACCATTTCCTGCATTGCGCCTCATCATGCTTGCCTCATCTGTACCTGATCTGCATGGCACCACCACTCCTCTGTCCACCCATCATTGTAACTATCCTGCCACCTCCGCCTCCACTGGGGGACAGGTATTCCCATCGTCTGCCACCCACTGTCGTTCCAGTACTTTACATTGCCAACACCCTGTGCTGTGGTACAGTTGCCCCCACCATGTTTGTCATCAGTACTGGCAGCCACATGGGCTGCCCGCAGATATGGCAGGACCAGCGGCTCCCAGCTCTCCCTCCTTCACGCACCTGTTCATTGCCTTTCCTGAGTGCTCTATCTAGTGTTGGGGCTACATCTGTCTCTGTTCCTCACAGGTCATGCATGTCATCCTGCGGCACCTTGCAGCCCTTAGGGCACACTAACCTAGGGCACCGTAACCTTATTAGGCCACCTTAACCTATGGTTCCATAGCCCAGGGTGCCTTCTAGAGTGCCTTGTCCAGGGGTGCCTACTACGGCACTTAGCCTAAGGAGCCTTATAGGGTGCCTTATGAGGCACCTTACATGGCGCCTTACAAGGCACCTTACCGGGCGCCTTACAAGGCACCTTACCAGGCACCTTACAAAGCACCTTACAGGGTGCCTTACAAGGCACCTTACAGGGCACCTTACAAGGCACCTTACAGGGCACCTTACAAGGCGCCTTATAATGTGCCTTGTAAGGTGCCTTATGAGGCGCCTTGTAACGCACGTTAGTTTGTAACATGCGTTAGCTGATACGGCTTGCTGTAATGATGCACTGTCTATGCCTTTATATGGGCATCTGTACCTTTACCATGGAACCTAATATGAGTGACATTACCGCAGTTTAGTAAACATACCCCTAAATGTCAAAGGATTTAATTTGTGGCAAAAGCGGAAAACTTTGATATAGGAAGGTACTAAATTAGAAGCAGATATTATGATTCAAGAAATTCATTTGGAAAAAATCTCAAGAGGGATGGTTGAAACAGGGAAAATATGATAAGGCTATACTAGTGACCCAGAGAGACAAACCCAAAAAAACAGGGGTTGGGATCATATTTGCTAAAGGGCTAAGGCTGGAAGAGAGAGAAGTGATACGAGACCCCAAAGGTTGCGATATATTGTCATGAAGCTGAAGCTACTGAGAGTGCAGACTTAGAAAAAAACCCTGTCTTTAACAGAGCTGTTGATGTGCAGAGGATGCAATTACCTTGCAGCCCAGCTAGAGGGAGCAGGAGCAAAACTACTGAGGCTGAGTTAACACACCCAGCCACTGATTATGTAAGAGCTAATCAGCTGCACCTGACGACAAGCCCGGGAAACTCAAAGGTAGAATGCCTTTATAAGAGAAAGGCAGTCCAGAGGAAAGCAGGCCAGCAGAAGGAACCAGGTCAGAGGGAACCGGTCCAGAGGAAAGCAGGCCAGGAGAAGGAACCAGTTCAGAGGGAGACTGCCAGGAGAAGCACTTCAGAAGGAAGGAGTGACACCTCCAGCCCAAGCAGCGTAGCTGGATCAAGCAGAACGCCCAGAATAGTAAGTGCTGGAAAAGGAGCAGAGAAAGTCAGAAAGAAAGACAGCTCGAGGAGAGTCAGTCTGGAGAGACTCGGTAGCAAAGGACCACAAAGGCAAAGAGCTTGGGAGGAGAAAGCCATGTTTTGAGAGAGGCCTACACTCACCGGAGGAGTCTGAATCAGGATTAAGAAGTACAAGAAGGAAAGGTTCTGAAAGCAGAGCTACCTTTACCCAGAAGCAAGGAAATCCGGATTCCTCACCAGGTTTTCCTGAACTACAGAAAGGTAAAGCACTGCTCAGAAGGTTCCAAGAGAAAGCCTGTTTCCAGAGAGAGGTGCCTCAGAGAGAAAGCTCCAGTTATACCGGCTACAGGAGGAAGCCCAGGTATGGTGCCACTTCATTTATAAAAGAAAGTTTATCTCCTAGAAGCTCTGGTGAAACAGATGCTCAGTGCAGGAGAAAAGGAAACAAGTCAGAGCTTTACAAACCAGTATTTAAGGGCAGAAGAACAGGCCATGTTCGTTTGGGAGCCTTAGAACAGCCCTATTGGAAACAAGCAAACAGAGACAGAGTCTGGGAAAGTATAGCAACAAGGGAGACATCCAATTTAGAGGGAGAGGGCAGTGACCCAGAGTCCATGGAAATAGACCTAGAGAATCCTAGTCCCATGCCTCCAGATTAATTTATGGATTGTACCTTGTGTATTGCTAGTAGCCTTGAGTCATTAGCAGAACTGTGAATTGAACAGACCTTTTTGCTTTGAGAATGCTCATGTTTTGGTGCTAAATGCCAGAGAATGGTTTTGCTTATTTAACTTGCTCTGAAGTAAGAGAATCTTTCAGTTAATCTCTCCAATCAACTGTGAAACTTGTAACAGTTTTTCTTCTTGCTTATGTTTGGTGAAACCCTGAAAGAAAGGACTTTCTTTATTTCTGTGCCTTACTGAGCCTTTGCGTTAAAGGGGAAATAAAAGCCTTAATACCCTCTATTTGGCTTATACAATTTGTTCATACAAGGAGCTGGACTACAAAGACCAACCTGCACTTGGCCTTAAAGAGCCCTTTCCTCCTTGAAACAATAAAAATGCTCAGCCTACCCTTACAGCCACTGGCCACTAGGGAGTGCTGACGACAATATATAATATGGAAGGGGGAGATAGAAGGGAGGAAAATAAGCCTGTGTAATATATATGCACCAAATGTGCAGCAGGGGAAATTCTTTCAGGAGTTTTACATGCAGGTAAAAGATAAACTGGAAGATCCTTTGATAAAATTGGGAGATTTTAATGTGGTAGTTGATCTCCAGCTGGATACAACAAGCTCGGGAGAAGGAGATTAAATGGGCCACATACAATTGAAGAAAATGATGAATAAACTGGGAGTGATAGAGGCCTGGAGTTACTGGAAGGGTGCAGTGAGAGATTATACATTCTATTCACAACCACATGATGTCTATAGCAGAATAGATATGATTTGGGTAGATGAGCAGTTGCTAGGAGGAATACAAGATGTTGAAACAGGGCAGATTAACTGGTCAGATCATGCACCCTATGAGCATAGAAATTCAAGTGATGAATTCAGAGACAGGACTGAGATTCTGGAGGTTAAATGAATCGCTCCTAGAGGAACCCCAAGATGTAGAGAAAGTAAGAAAAGCAATTCAGGAATATCTGATGCATAACCAAAATGGGGAAGTATCACTGTCCGGAGTTTGGGATGGACTAAAGGCAGTCATAAGAGGTCATTTGATTTTGATGGCAGCCCAAAAGAAACGAACAAAAGAACAACAGGAAAAGCAATTGCTAAAACAATTAAAGAACTTGAAGGTACTTCACAAACAAAGAGGTGGTAAAAAGTTAGTAACGCAGATACAGTGAGTGAAGGAGGAGCTGAATAGGCTAAGGGCAGAAGTGTGGGCACATCAGTTAACTCGACTAAAACACACCTTTTTTGTACAAACTAATAAACCAGGAAGTTACTTGGCACGAAAGTTGAAAAAAAAAAAGGGGCAAACTTACATATGTAAAATAAGGAATAGTCAAGGAGAGTGGGTATATAAGACAGGACAAATCCATGAGGTTTCTGGTAAATATTACAAACAGCTGTATAAATCGGAGAGTTCCCAAGAAGAAGATAATATAAAGCAATACATGAAGGATATGAAGCTACCCTCACTGAGTGAGGAGGAGAGTAAATGGCTAGAAAGAAAAATAGAGAAAGTATTGCAAGCTATAAAAACTCTAAAAGATGCAAAGGCCCCAGGCTTAGATGGTTTCACAGCGAAATTTTATAAGAAATATGCGGAGTTAGTGAACCTAGTTACGGCCCTATTTAATGAGGGATGAATTGCCTAGCTCGATGGGGGTCTCAGGAATCTCAATTATACCCAAACCAGAGAAAGACGTAGGAAACTGTGGTTCATATTGACCGATTTCTTTAATAAATTTAGATGCCTATTTTCAAAAATCTTGGCTACTAGATTACAAAGATTTTTGCCACGATTGATAAAGGATGACCAAGCAGGATTTATTCCTGGAAGGCAAGCCAGAGATAATATTGAATTTAGTTTGGAAGGCTCAGCAACAACAATGTAACTCACCTTTAATGGTGGTAGACGCAGAAAAGGCCTTCGATCGGATTGAGTGAGCATTTATGTTTGAGGTTCTAAAAAGCTTAGGGATAGGGAAGAGGTACAGGAAATGGGTACGAGCACTATATATGAAACCTACAGCATGTATAAGAGTGAATTGGTCATACTCTGAGGTGTTCCAGCTGGAGAGAGGGACCAGGCAGGGATGTCCCTTATCGCCCATATTATTCGCATTAGTAATTGAATCCCTAGCAGAAGGAATATGTCAATGTGCAGGAGTAAAAGGTATAAAGGTGGGAAATTGAGAATCTAAAATATCTTTATTTGCAGATGATGTAATATATACACTGGTAGAGCCGCAATACTCTACCAAATTTGCTTGTAGAAATCAAACAATATAGCCTAGCATCTGGATATAAAATGAATATGGACAAGACAGAAATACTCAAGCTAGTCATGGATATCCAATCAGAATAGAATTTGAAAAGGATATTTCCATTTCAATGGGCTAAAAAATACATTAAATATTTAGGAGTAAAGATCAGTAGGATGGGGACTAATTTGTTGTGTCTAAATCATGAACCGATTACAAAAAAAATGATTTACTGAGATTGCATAAATCATATTTCTCATGGCTGGGCCGCATTGCTATTGTCAAAATGAATGTTCTACCGAAGGTACTATTCTTGTTTAATGCAGTCCTGATAGAGGTGCCTGAGAAGATGCTAACAATGTTACAAAGTAGAATTTTTTCTTATATTTGGAGGAGGCGTCCACCAAGGGTGCAAAGAGAGGTATTAATGAAAAGGAAAGAAAAAGGAGAATTGGTGGTACCAGATGTAATGAAATATTATAAGGCAGCTCAGCTTAAAGTAATCATGGGGTGGAGGATGGAAAGTAGTTGGCCTCAATGGGTACAACTTGAACAAGGGGGTCTGGGAAAAGGGAAATTGACGGATTTACTCTGGGAAAATGCGAAGATCAGTAGTGAGGCAGTAATAAAGAACCCATTTGTAAATCTTACACTGAAAACTTGGAGAAAAGATCGAACCACATTAGTGGGGGGAGGAGGCAGTATGTGACTACAATGAATAGTGTTTTGTGAGTGGTTTGCTGAGGGAGAGAAAGCTGCCGTCTTTAGCAGGTAGGCAAAACAGAGATTGGTCTATATGGGACAGATATTAGACCAGCAAGGAAATGTCAGATCCTCCAGAGAACTTAAGCAGGAATTTGCCTTAGAAGACAAGGATCGGTATGGGTACTTTCAAATAGCACATTTTTTGGGGAGGAGAAAGGGACAGAGTAGATTTAGGTACAGAAGAGCGAATATTTGAACACATTTACAGAACAGAACAGGGCCCCAAGGACGTGGATTAATATCTAGGATATATAGGAGCTTTGGTAGTAAAGAAGAAAGAGCCCTGTATATGCAGGCTTGGGAAAAAGATTTGGGGGGGGGGGGGCGAAGGGATGAAGAGCGATGGGAAAATATATATCGAGCAGCGAAGGTGTCCTCAGTTTCGGCAGCAATACAAGAGCATTCATATAAGATGCTATGTCACACTTATTTAACTCCAGTAAGAATTAGTAAAATGTACAAACAAAGCGATGGTAGATGCTGGTGCAAATGTGGGGAAAAAGGACTATTTGCATATGTGGTGGACTTGTCCACGATTACAGGAGTTCTGGACACGGGCTCAAAATATCATAAAGGAGGTCCTAGGTTGGAGTGGTAAGATGGGACCGTGTGAAGCGTTGCTGAATTAATGGGAAGGAGGAATGAATTTGGATATAGGATACATGTTGAGAATGATTGTGGTCAGTGCAAGGATGGAAATTGCGAGAGTGTGGAAAGGGAATACACCACTAGATCAGGGAGTGATAATTCATCGTTTGGAGTATGTATATAGAATGAATGAAATCACAGCACATAAAAAATCAGTCTTTTGAACGTTTTAGTAAAAGATGGCAACTATACATACAATGGAAGGCACAAAATACTGAACTGGCATAGATAAGGAATTAAATGAAGGAGTGAGAGGGAATTTGTGAGACCTGGAAGGGAGGGGAGGGGGATAAATATGTATAAAGGAAGGGGAAGACTAAGGGGTATGTTTACTAAACCGTCTTAGCATGCGCCCGGCATTAGTGTGCAGGCTGCCATAAAAGGAGTGGGCGTGTCGGTCTTAAAGTAGCAAAATGGGATTATCGCGCGATAACGTGTGCTGCTGCGCATATTAATCGGGCGAAGTGCCGCTAAGCGCGTTAACGCGCGGTAATCTTAAGTAGGCGACCAGACAGGCCAACATAGAAACAGAGGTGTAGCACAATGGTTAATACACTGATTGATGGTACAGAGGTCATGAGTTTGATCCCCCAGTGTGCCTAAGGCTGGCTGAGGCATCACCCTTTACTTTTAGGTAGTGATTTTTGAGGCATTTTACTTTTATTTTAATTAGTACTGCCAGCAAACACACCCTCACGGTGGCGTAACCTAAGGTGCCGCATAAGGCACCCCATAATGCACTCCATAGGGCACATTATAAAGTGCACTGTCCTCCAAGGCACCCTATAATGTCCCCTATAGGACACCTTATGAGGCACCTTAAGGTTGCAGTACTCTGAGGGTGTTTTTGCTGGCAGCACTAATGTACATTAAAAATAGACAATGCCTCAGACAGCCCTATCAAATAACCCCACCATGGGTTTGAATCCATGACCTTGGGCTTCACAGGCAGTGAAGTAACCAGTGGGCTACAGCTCTATAGCTGCTAACAAACCCCTGGCTGCACGGCACCACAGAAACTGTCTGCTGTGGTTACCAGGATAGGGTTAACCCACCCGTACCCACGATGCACTGCACATGCAAATCAGCAGTTGACAGATGGGCACAAGATGGGGTATGCACCCTCACAGCACCTCGGCCTGGTAGGGGGAACTGACCGTGTGTGTTACTGGCACAGAGTAGCCACAGACCGTCACATTGTGCGGGTACTGTGCTCACCCTGAGGGTGAGGTGGGGCGCCCAGCACCAGGTCCACAGCACCTTTTATGGCTGAAATACGCTATGCTGCAGGTTCCCATCCGTGCTACTGTGTGTGATAGATAGTTCTTGCAGACACACCTCGGTTACATTTATTTATTTATTTTTCTTATATACTGTGCTCTTCGATATCAGTGCGGTTTACATGGAACAAGGAGAGTTTACAGTGGGGGGTTACACTGTAATTACATAGAACAGGTAAAATAACTTGGATAACAGTATTAACTATTTACATCTGAATGGCTACAGAAAAGGTATTTGCACGTATATATAACACATTGAGGGTGGTTACATGTGTCCATGAAGCGTTGTTGTGGGTGAGGGGGTTGTTTTACCATCTTCCGGGTAGCACTTGAGGAAGAGGTAGTGTTTCAGTACTTTCCTGAATTTGGTTAGGTCCGGGATTGCTCGTATATGTGGTGGGAGAGCATTCCAGCATCTGGGTGCGCAGAGACTGAAGGCCCTGTTTATAGTTGCTTGTGTACAGTGGATCATTGCTTTGGGGACAACCAGGGTGTTAATTGCAGTGGATCGTCTGATTCTATTTGGGGGGTGACGTGCGTGAGAGCAGCAAGTGATGAGGGGGCGAGTCCGTTAATGGATTTGAATGTTAGCAGTAGAATCTTGAATGTGATCCTGTAATGAATTGGGAGCCAGTGAAGCCTTTTGAGGATGGGCGTTATGTGGTCACGCCTTGAGGTGCCATTTAGAATTCTTGCTGCAGCGTTCATGGCCAGTTGGAGCGGACTCAGGGTGGATTGAGGGAGTCCTTGGAGGATTGCATTTGCATAGTCAAGATGAGGGATGGTTAGTGCTTGAAAAATTGTTCTAAAGTCGTTTGGCTGAAGGAGGGGACGTAGATGTCTGAGGGACTTGATTTTATGGTATGTTGACTTTACCATGTTGCTGATGTGTGTCTTCATATCAAGCCTCTGGTCAATTGTAATACCTAGGTATCGAATTGAGGGTTTGGATTGCAGTTCTATCTCTCCGATTTTTAGGCAGGCTGGAGGGGAAAAGTTGGGGTTTCTGGAGATGAACAGTACATTGGTCTTTTTGTGTTGTATTCTGAGGTTCTGGTTTTGGAGCCATTTTTCCGCTGCGCTAAAACAGTCGGTTAGTGATGAGAGGTCAATCTTGTCAATCTGAAATGGTTTGTAAAGTAGGACGTCATCGGCATAGATCATGCATTCTGCCAGTAATCATAGCAGCCTTTTGATAGATGTTGTCACAGAGCAGACTCATTAGTGACCCCTATGGAGACAGATGATATTGCGGGTTTTCATGCTGTCCCTAATGAATATGCACAAGATACATCTGCATACCATGGGGGCAGTGCATAGCAATGCAGCACAGCCACATTTATTAGAGGCAGCATGGAACCTGAATGGTGTTTGGCCCTCCAGGACTGCATTTGGGAGACTCTGCTCTAGGTAATGCGCCTGTTTATGGTGCCTGTGCTCTGTAGGGTAAAATGTAGGTGTTTTGGGCATGTCTACGTCATCTGCACTACAGGTTCTGTCTGTATTAGCACGTTGTAGTAGTGGGTAAAATATGGGGTCTGGGTTGGCAGGAACCACAGCTGGGACTTGAACCTGTGACCTTCTGTCTCTGAACACAATGGTTGTGTGCACTGCACCACCATGTTGCCACAGAGACAGGGCATTCCCTGGTGATACCATGACTGTTCGTCCGGCAGGGCCTGTCTGTTGCAGTGCATGGCACCCACCTACACAGGGCTAGGCCATGGTCTGCTCTGGGCAGCTGCTACTGCCCCCCTCCACCACCAGTACCCCTCTGCCACCATGCTGACATGCCCTTCTGCTGGTGGTGATGGTGGTGCGCAGTCTCAGGCCATCCAGTGTGCAGGTAGGCGGCTGCCTATGGTGCGTGTTCTGGGGTAGGGGTGCCTGCATAGACGTCCACGCTTCCCCCCAACACCGCCTGCCAATGTTCTGTGCCCTTGGAGGTACCTGCTGGGTAC